>CM067350.1:79384839-79597339 GCA_034190875.2 Urechis unicinctus | reverse complement strand
TGTCCTAACGGAAACCGTTTATAATAACGGCGCCTTTGTTGACTGGTGCTCATCAGCTGAATAAACAGCACGTTGGGCCGGCTTTATAAGATGCGTTACGATTTGAGCACAAGGCAACATTCCCCATACATACAGCAGAAGTCTTCAATTGATATTCGGCTACCCTCATCCCCGCCCCATCCACACAGACTCACGGTACTGTTAGAACTTATGGAGAAAGCATTGAAACGCCCCCCTCCCTACCCCCTCACCCCCCACCCTTCCCCGCTGCAGGTTAACCTAGTTAAGGTAAACATGAATACGAGTTAGAAAACGCCCCACAAAACACGACACGGACACCTGTCTGTTGAGTAAATATAGTTGTCATAAAATGATCCAAGAACAATAGTCACTCAGGGAGATGTTTTTTGGTCAAAGCCGAGTTTAAACTCGTGCGTATCCTGATGTACTACCAAATAGACATCCAAATGGATAAAAAATACCCCCGCGTTTTATGGCGTATCTACTCACGGTACGGCCTCATTTAGTCAGTTATAATGTAAAATTTGTAACAATTTCTGTCTATCACACAGGACGCACATCACTTGTGCTCATTTAGACTATTTGTTTGCTAGTTCAGAAGGCGCCTCGTGATAATCTGATATTAACCAGATGACACAAGGCAATGGGCACGTCGTATACCTCTGAAATGTGCCGCAATATATTCGCTGGACGATGCATAAAATCTTGTGTGAGAGGAATTAACTCAGGCTTTACAATTCAAAATTATTGACAAGACGGTGTACAAACTGAAATTAAAACGTTTGGATTGACAGAACCCTACATATATGCCGTCTCGGATATAGATTAGGGGAACGATCTTTGTTTGAGGATGCAAATCATAACGGTAACATCACACGTATTGAAACCTAAAATCATAATGTTCATACGAAACTCATTATATCAACACTGCGACCTGACGTTTTGATTAACTTTATGACATGAATCCAAGCGGTACCGGTTGACTAGCTGTTCTAAGCAACTCGACTTATGTTAGTAAAACGTGGATATGACTGAGAGTTCAGCAGTTAAGAGGCGTACCACTGAGCCCACAATAGCCCCTGGAACTAATGCGCGCTAGCTTGACTTATGTTTAAACGGAAGCGATGAGGGGCACGTGATGAAGAACAACTCCTTGTTCATCACTTGCCTGTTAAGCCAGATGGAGTTTCATTGGGACGTGAATCACTGGTGGTTAAGTGCGACTGACACCCATATGGACTTCTCGCTTCACCACAAACGCTACCTATATTCCCCTCTGCTGTTACATCAGACATGATATGGCAAAACACACGGTGAAATGAAGCCGCTCTGAAGCATCCCGCGTCGGCTGTGTGGTCTATGAGTTCACTGCCTGGGTTTTGCGTGTCAAACATATTCTGGGTTTCCCATGAACCTTTCAACCTGTTATCGCCTGTCATCACTCAGCGCAAGCGCTTGGCATTTTTTAGTAACCGAGAATATCTTCTACTTGCTATTATGCTCTAATCACCAGCCATTCATCTTCATTACCTGCCCACATCCTCTTCACTGGCCTTACCTGGCTTGATTACATGCACCAGCTTCAGTACCTGTCCGGGGGTAAAGGTGAGCACATAATATTCATAAAGCAGAGAGTGATTATGATACCCAGTGTCTGAGCTTACACTTAATGGATGACAGGCTAACTGGTGTTGGTGCGTTGAGGCGGGTATAGATAAGGTTGCACCTTTGTACCTGCCGGCGCCAGACCATTCCTTCACTGGAGTTAATGACACGTTAATGATCAGCGGGAAATCGAGTAAGCTTTACAGCGCCAGCTCATGTTTTGGGTATAGTTACATAGGTTTGCACGCTGTGAGGTGGTATGCACGCCTGGGTGAGTTTCTTGGCGTGCTTTACAGCAATACTAGCAGCATTCTAACTTCAAGCTAGGGCTTTTCTGTCGCGCAGACGAAATCGGCCGAAATTAAGGGGATAAGTGAAATTAAAAATTTATGAGTATTGTGTGGCATACTTGTCCGAACTTCTACAGGGTCCAAAGAAAAGAGCGGCCAACAATCATTACTGATTTTCTACGGCCCTTCACATTTCCTCCTTCTTAGCGTTATCAAGTTGCATGCAGCCTTAGAGCGGGGCCCACAGCCGTCACCCCTTCCAGTAATCAGCCTTAGAGCGGGGACCACAGCCGTCACCCCTTCCAGTAATCAGCCTTAGAGCGGGGCCCACAGCCGTCACCCCTTCCAGTAATCAGCCTTAGAGCGGGGCCCACAGCCGTCACCCCTTCCAGTAATCAGCCATAGAGCGGGGCCCACAGCCGTCACCCCTTCCAGTAATCAGCCTTAGAGCGGGGCCCACAGCCGTCACCCCTTCCAGTAATCAGACTTAGAGCGGGGACCACAGCCGTCACCCCTTCCAGTAATCCCGTTTTACAGGTCGAATTTAACTGAAGGCAACTGTAGTGAAAATCTCATGCGAATCGGTGGCCGCTTGTGTGTATTAGAGAGGAAAGCAGCTATCCGCCACGAGGAAGACTCACTGCTTACCGCTTGAATGACTGCTTACGAAACTCTCGACAATGTGCTACTCATCCGATCTGGAAGACATATATGCAAAATTATTATAATCCATATTGATTAGCGAATTACGCACATACATCATGATCAATTTAACACATGCGTCATAGCGATTATTCTCCGCCATTTCTGACTTAATATGTACTGGAGTTTTCTCTTCCCCGCGCGAACGGCTAAAAAAAGCCACAGGTAATTGCGAACCGCATATTGTTAACTGAGATTTATCAAGTGTAGCCCTGGGATGAGGGTGTATCATTGGGTTGTCATTTCCAAATGTCCCCTAGTCAGTGACTGATGTAAACTATGTAGTCGCTCGATTAGCTCACAACAGTTGTTATAGATCACGTCAGTGTCGTGTAAATATTCATGAGAAGCTGATTACCCTGGTGCAACACGTGGTATGTATCCCATTTCAGTTTGACAGCGGTCGACCTTCGTAGTGGACATACCGAGAACTGAAGGTTTAAGGTTGATAGAGGAGACAGCTCGGCGCCTTCGTCGGAGGAGAGCAATACAATATCTATTGTTATGTTGCCATGGTCACCGTTGATACTCCAGGCACATATTTGATGACGTTCCAAATACACGTTCAAATAAAGGAGATATTCAGCTGAACAGAAATAATGTTATCTAGCGTAGCACGCTTCTCTTATGAATCAACGTATATTCGCAACTGCCCTCTTGTGATCGCCTTAAAGAAATCTTCCACTGACGCTATGATTATACCAAGGCAAATCATATCCTTGTTGGTTACTCAAACGAGCCTTAACATGATTGAAACCGTTTGTCCATTATGATAATGGGGCCATCGCGTTTTCCCTGAGGGAAGATCTTGTTTATAAGATGATTGTATCTCGCACATCATAACGCACCATAGGCGGAAAGCGGAATCGTTTATGGACCTGCGTTATCATTGAGTTGTTATGCATCTCACAACTGTAGAGTTTAGGGCAACAAGCCGCATCTATGGTGTACGGATGTGTATAGCAACAGAGAAGAGTTGGCTTTAATATATGACAGAAACAAATTGCTACAATATTATACCTTGTTAGTCGTTCAATATGAGGCAGGTGGCTATCTTGCAGCATCTATAGCAGGTAGCAATCTTGCAGCATCTAAAGCAAGTGGCA
Organism: Urechis unicinctus; assembly: GCA_034190875.2. NCBI lineage: Eukaryota > Metazoa > Annelida > Polychaeta > Xenopneusta > Urechidae > Urechis > Urechis unicinctus. The sequence goes on along the minus strand of CM067350.1, from coordinate 79,593,615 downwards.
AGCTTGCAGCATCTATAGCGGGTAGCAATCTTGCAGCATCTAAAGCAAGTGGCTATCTTGCAGCATCTATAGCGGGTAGCAATCTTGCAGCATCTAAAGCAAGTGGGGCATAACCGGATTTATTGAAAGTCATTTGTGTGAACCGTAAAACATATGCACTTTTCCAGTCAAATGATTATTGGCCATGTAGTTCTTTAATATGGTGCATAGATATGATAGTTAAGAAAGATAAAAGCTATGTGTATAATATCGTAAGGCACTCGTCTGTAGTCTGAGCACAGCGGCAAGAGTATCTTTATATGAGATCGCATTATTCGAGTTCTTGCTGCGTAACAAGTAACAAGAACTCTATGTATGCTGATTTATTGATTACACCATCATTACACCATCATTACACCATCATTACATCATCATTACACCATCATTACACCACCATTACACCATCATTGCACCATCATTGCACCATCATTACACCATCATTACACCATCATTACATCATCATTACATCATCATTACACCATCATTACACCATCATTACACCATAATTACATCATCATTACATCATCATTACACCATCATTACACCATCATTACACCATCATATTACCAAGATGTGTTTTGAATAGGACTATCAGAAATATAACTGAAAGAAAGAAAACTGATGCATTTGACTAGAGCCAATTGCGGACATGATGGCCTACTAATCAAGGGCTGTAACTGACAATATTATACTGGATTGTGTAATGTGGGCTGTAACTGACAATATTATACTGGATTGTGTTATATTGTTGATTGATCTGAGCTGCGGCCCCTCCTCACCACTCCCCACCTGATTGATCTGAGCTGTGGCCCCTCCTTGCCACTCCCCACCTGATTGATCTGAGCTGCGGCCCCTCCTTTCCACTCCCCACCTGATTGATCTGAGCTGCGGCCCCTCCTTACCACTCCCCACCTGATTGATCTGAGCCGCGGCCCCTCCTTTCCACTCCCCACCTGATGGATCTGAGCTGCGGCCCCTCCTTTCCACTCCCCACCTGATTGATCTGAGCTGCGGCCCCTCCTTTCCACTCCCCACCTGATGGATCTGAGCTGCGGCCCCTCCGTACCACTACCAACCAACCTCGCATTCTTTCAATCACTGAATATTTGTCGACTGTCAATATGTTATAGCTTAGTATATCTCCTTACCGAGACATTATTCCGCGTGTTCATCAGTTGTCATATCTATCTTGTCACATCTATCTTGTCACACAATGCGCTATATTGAGACATGGATTATGACGCATCGCCGTCCGCCAGCGGTGATTTCCCTAACTGTTACATTGTAATGTGATGCTGTAACTGTTCGACACAGCGCCAGGTCTCATATTACATATGTTGAAGTTTGCAAGCCGCAGCGATGGTCTATTTTTAGCTTTTGTCTGAACACCCGTCTCACACAGGCAACAATGACGATCACGCCAACCTCTTGTAAGCCGTCGTGAAGCAGCTGGTAGCCGTGATTGGTCGCGTGATGTTGATCCTGGCTGTGCTTGTTGTTAACCACGAAGCTAAACTTGGCGCATAAGTCGGATGTCCAAATATACGTTTTGATGATCAGAATACAGGTTCGATAACTGATGATTCATTCTGATGCCCAGAATTTAAATTCGATAACTAATGATTCATTCTCATGATCAGAATATAGATTCGATAACTGATGATTCATTCTGATGACCAGAATATGATTGATAAAAAAATGCAACGAAATGTTGTTTGTGGAGTTGATGGCGCTTTCTTACCGATTCTGAATCGATTGACTGAAGCCCTCTTGATAGAGACTGCACTGGCACTACAGTTATACAAATGGACAGGTAGTCCCAGGAGTCAACTCAAATGAACATTGACGTGATTGAGACTTGCTGTGCAGATAGCTTTTATGATAATGGTACTATTGCGTTTCTGTCACCAGGATGATTCTGTCTGGCACAGAGGGAACTATATGCCGCTACGCTGTACTGCATGAGCTCTGTGTGAAGAAGACTTCACAATATGATAAGAGTAAATTGTCATTAGGGAAACAGCAGTGGGATACTCTGCTATGTCAGTCGGTATATCTTCAGTCTCGTCGTCATCGTCATTATTCCCTGCATCATCATCATCATCATCATCATCATCATCATCATCATCATCATCATCATCATCATATTACAATCACTATCATCGTCGTCGTTGTTAGTGATGATGATAATGATCATCATCACCATAACCAACATCATGATCGACATCGATTTCTGTAAAATTATGAACCATTGGCCTTTGTCAGTAAAAAACAGTTCCTCTTCCAATCATAATGTCTGGTTCTAGGCATAAACAAATGTAGCTCAGCAATTTATCGACTTATTTCATCCCAAGAGTAGAACACTCTTTTGCAGTCTCATCCGTTCGATTCAGCATTCCAAAATTCATCAACAATGCCCTATCATAGTAACAAAAATATTCTCTAATTCTTACAAAGGATACTGCAACTACATCAAAAATTGGGTTATCAATAGATACAGGTATATGTGCACCACTCCCAATTGTTATACATGTACTTGCCCACATTAACTAGTCAAGCAGAAAAGTAATTTGTTATTGTATAAATTCATAATGTGCTACTCATGTCACCAAATTCTTGACTTTGTCAAAACCCTCTGTCTATGTAAATGTTTTCTGTACCTTTTTACTCAGGTAACATGATGCTGTGACCTCATGTTCTTTTATTATTGTGTACTATGTTTCTCTTTTATACATAGTCTATCTTTTGTGTGTTTCTTCCTTTATATTATTATTTTTATTATCATTATGTCAGGGTGGCTCCAGCAGCAGCGGCTTATCAGCCTTAGATGGAGTCTCCTTATCAGCCTTAGTTGGAGTCTCCTTATCAGCCTTAGTTGGAGTCTCCTTATCAGCCTTAGTTGGAGACTCCTTATCAGCCTTAGTTGGAGTCTCCTTATCAGCCTTAGTTGGAGACTCCTTATCAGCCTTAGATGGAGTCTCCTTATCAGCCTTAGTTGGAGACTCCTTATCAGCCTTAGTTGGAGTCTCCTTATCAGCCTTAGTTGGAGTTTCTTTATCAGCCTTAGTTGGAGTCTCCTTATCAGCCTTAGCTGGAGACTCCTTATCAGCCTTAGTTGGAGTCTCCTTATCAGCCTTAGTTGGAGTCTCCTTATCAGCCTTAGTTGGAGTCTCCTTATCAGCCTTAGTTGGAGTCTTCTTATCAGCCTTTGTTAGAGTCTTCTTATCAGCCTTAGTTGGAGTCTCCTTATCAGCCTTAGTTGGAGTCTAATGGCCTTTACGAGGCAGCTGTAAATGACGTAGCTTTTGTACCTGTTTGCCACATTGATTGTATTTTTCTAATCCCGATTGCTGATAATGTTTTGGAATAAACAGGGAGACTGGTAAGCCAGCCAACGGATTGACATAAAGATACACAGATACAGACTGCATTATCAGGAATCAACACGACCTGCACAAATGTACTATGCAAGGATATAACCTCTGTGGAGCCTCTCTTTTTGTAATTTGAGGCATGGTAAGTCCAAGTCGGAAGTCATAATTCAATTGTGCCGTTCTGCTGTTGTTAACCAGTTGTATGAATTCATTTACACTGCTGAAATAAGGTTTTGTGGGTCAATTGGCCCTGCCATTCTTATTGCATGATATATAAATATATATATATATATATATATATATATATATATATATATATATATATATATATATATATATATATATATATATATATATATATATATATATATATATATATATATATATATATATATATATATATATATATATATATATATATATATATATATATATATATATATATATATATATATATATATATATATATATATATATATATAAAGGGCACAGCAGTATGTATATATACAAGCTATCACGCAAACACAGAGAATCCCTCAGCCGTAATGAGAATGATGGTCGCGTTAAATTAACATATACTTTTAGCATATTAAAACCTGAGTGCTATTTGAGGCATGCCAATGAATACAAATTGGTCATTGACACACGAAAAGGCGACAGCATTAAATGGAAATTGGTACTATAGCTGTTGCACGGTGGTGCTAATTTATCGCAGAGGTATGCTGGTGATTCTCGAAGTGTGCGAGGAGCCTTTTCATTTACAATTTGTGGCGTGAGATGTCCAAGACCGAATTCACAACCTGTCTCAATTCACTTTTTGTTATGTGTGTGGCTGTACTTGAATATAAAAGATTAGTCAGATATGCTTCATACAACTTGTTCCGTTGCGGGTCTTGCTGCCTTTAGGATATTGTATTTACACGACTCTCGATAAGTTTCTTTTATTTCATTTTCCCATATAACCCCAGTGATTGAGGCATGGCAACAATCGGATAGCATTTAATGAAACCTGGATGGAGATTTAAGCTTATTATCACACTTATATCCTATCCTATCCTATCCTATCCTATCCTATCCTATCCTATCCTATCCTATCCTATCCTATCCTATCCTATCCTATCCTATCCTATCCTATCCGCAAATGTCATTATTTGCCCAGATCAACGTGTGTTTTGCCGTCACTCTGGGCCCGGTGTTCATTCGATGCCTTACTTAATAATTGGCATTGTAACATTAATACATGATAGTACAATATGAGGTGATGGTCGTCTGACTGGGTGAAGGTCAATATAGCTTACCCTAAATGGTCCATGATTATTCGTTCAGATGTATTTCGTGTAGTATGTAAGCCAGTCAATGGCATGCGTTTTCTTTCTTAGTCAGTGTTCTGTTCATAAATAAAGCTGTCAAGCTGGTCCGGATTTGATTTTAGACTAGAACTCCAGTTCGTCCGATGTAACACCTTCCGGTCACTGGCTGCTGATCAATAACATGTATCTATAGCCTGACCCACAGTTAATATCATGGAAATACCTTTGTCGCGTAAGCATCCGTTAAAAGCCTGTTTCCTTGCGCAATTATTGTTATTTTTATTCGCTGAGGGTTTTTTTGACATAGAATTGTTATCGCGGATTCCAGGCTGTAAACTAGCCTACATTTGACCAAATACCTGATAGCATACTAAACACCTATTTACGTTTGGGAGACAATATTCGATGTTAAAGGAGCTGGGAATTCATTAACGTCTATTCGTTGTTCACCTGGCATCCTAATCGCAGTAGGCCCCGTACACGAGCACGGTCGCGATGAGACTGTGTGTAGCTTTCTGATGATAATGGTACCATTGCGTTCTCCCCAACGGGTGATTGTGTGTGACCTGAATGATTTGTTGACTGCATATCGAGCAGCGTAACGCACTGTGGGTCCAAGGCGGCTCCATTGCAGCCCTCAATCTTCAGTAAACTGGAGGGTCTGAAAAACGGAGGGTCTAACAAACGTCGTGAGCTACATCATTATGAGCCTCTTCTCGTAAGCAGACCCCCCCCCCCCCCCCCTAATGATTGCAACTCATGTTGCAATAATGGCGCACTGGTCCTCGATCTACGTCTCCGTTACAGAACTGTTTCTCTCACCCTGAACACCCAACACAGAAGCATTGGGTCGGGTGCGAATTGTATAGACTGAGGCTGAGAGTAGGAAAGTTACCGTCTAAGCTTGAACACGAATAGAGCGCGTCTCAGAGCGCTGCACCTAATGACGCGCTGACGTGCCACTGTCCCAGAATGCTACGCAAGGAAGTCATATTGGCTTAGCCCGGTATAAGAGACCAACGCCGGCGATGGGAATTTCAGAGAGTTTTTCTGTTGCCAAACAATAAAAAACAAGATGGATCATTGGTCGAAGGTCTTTTTGTTAGACGCATCCATTCTGAATGCAAAGCAAATGGATTGATGGCGGTTACGTAACGAGAATCTTCTCGGTCGCTGCCTTGGCAACTGGCATGGCCGACTTTGCTGATTCAAATGAGGCATTCATTTTATTGGCTCGATTTCTTCTGCAATTTGTTTTTATGTTCATTTCAATATATATCCATATTCTTTTTCGCATCGGTATCATGTTCGACTCTCTTTCATGAGAATAAGCCTTATCCATCCCCATAGCAACCAGCGCTTGGATGCTGATGTCTTCCTAGTAACATGCATCATAGAAACCTCTGTACTGCTTCCAGTTTGCTTTCCCGAGAGCTCATATTACGATATGAACAAATAAAAGTTTGGCAAACATTTTCCGAGGTAAATTTGCCAATCCCACATCACTAACCATTAGTGACTTTTCCTGAGCTCCAGATTATGGGACAACAAGTTGAATATATTGATCACTCCACGGTGAATGTAATATAGCGTAAGTCATCTCACTGCGGGTGATTTGTTGTAAATGGCAACGGCTCGCTGTCAGATGTGACCTTTCCCAGAACATAATACGTGCTTTTATACTTACTTTAAACTATACGATAAAATTTAATACAACACATGGTTTCCATGGTTGACCGATTCATTGGAGAATATTTGAAATTCATTTCACGGTTTCGCTCAAAAAGGCAATCGCTTAATGTTCTTAGTGATTTCCATGTTTGGGATCCAAATCAGGATGTGATAGAAAGGTATACTGTAGGAAGGTCTCTATGAAGCAGCTCAAGCATCGGCTAACATCTTACGCAATAGCGACAATTTCCTTAACAAAGTCAACGTAAGGTTGTTTGTATAAATTGTTAAACATGTGAACCACTTTCAGTGGATATTGGATGAACAGTTATATAGTTTTTATTGCATAGCCATCATCATCATTATCATCATCATCATCATCATCATCATCATCATCATCATCATCATCATCATCATCATCTTCATTTAACCATAATACACGTCAAATCATCTTCTATGTACAAATATGTTTATTTTCGAAGGATAAATTCTCGTATTGAATAATTTTGTTCGCGATTATTTGACCATCTTTTCGTATGTATATTTGTACGCAATTACATTATCAAAGTGTCTGGTGGCGTGAAAATTAACGAAGGTTCTAAGTATATTAGACACTGTGTTCCGAAGTGTGACATTGAAAACAGAAGAAGAATTATCCCATGAAAAAGCTTAATGCATTGAATGGGAATTGGTACATTAAGAGCTTCACAGTAACGCTGCAAAGTAATTTGCCCTAGTTCCTATTATGGTAGAATGGTTTCACCTAAGTGATGCTAAAAATGCACTCGGCTTATACCTTCGTGCAGGAATATTAATCTCAATAAAAGGTACCCTCCTAAATTATCGCAAAACTTCTGCTGCGTCCAAAACTTCACTTGATGAATTCTTACTATTTAAGGAAAATATATCCGTGAAGTCAAGTGCACTTGTTTACCCCACATATTGTGATGGTCCCCCTATTTATTCTGACTGCACGTGGAGAATGGACCAAATGTTGCATGTGGTGGACACCAACTTTTTCTACTGATAATGCATCATCGACCAATAGCCCGATTGATTGATTATTGATTCCCAATTTTATAATCGGCATATAAGCTTGCTGCACCATGAGGGGGCAGGTTGGTTTTGAGCGTGATCAGAACATTCGTTAAGTTTTGGTCGCGTTTTATTGTGGCTAGGGGACTAGGGTGTTGGGTTACGAACACAAAATAATCGGAATGCCAATCATTATAGATTAATCGAAACATCGCGGTTAACCACCGCTTTTCTTATCAATATAGGATGTAATTATTATGAAATATATTATGTAATAAGGGATATTTTCCCTTTGGCAAACAATCCATCCAGCCCAAGCATTGCCAATTTAGACTTAAACGGGCCTACACGTACAAACAAACACCACACACACCCACGCACACACCCTGACACACCCACACAACCACACAATATGTATATATATATATATATATATATATATATATATAGATATATATATATATATATATATATATATATATATATATATATATATATATATATATATGTAGATATATACATATATATTTATAAATACTTATATATATATATATATATATATATATATATATATATATACACGTAAACACATATATATATATATCCATATATATACATATGTATATACATATCTAAGTATAGATATTTATATATATGTATATATATTTATGTATATATAGATATACACACATATATGAATAAACATATATATATATGTATGTATAAATATATATATACATATATATATATATATATATATATATATATATATATATATATATATATATATATATATATATATATATATATATATATATCTATATATATATATATATATATATATATATATATATATATATATAGATATATATATATATAACATAGAATATAGCTCATGGAGACTGGCTTTGCGTGGTGGCCTGCAGTCTCCAATTTCAAATTATAAAAATTGAAAAAGTAGGACTATGTAAAATGTTGTCCTGTTCAGTGATGTGTCGTCGGGTCTCTCCGCAAAGAGAGATCTGAAGGCTTCCAGAGTTGGAGCTGTCACTACCATAGTGGGGAGGTTGTTCCACTCTCTTATCTTCCATAGATAGAAGGAGTTGGCGCAGGTAGCATTATGCGTTCTTGGAAAAAGCCTGTGTTGTCCTCGAGTGCGGGTGTCACTGAGTTGAAGGTACCTGTATGAGGGGTTGTTCTGTATCTTGTACATCATGGCTAGTCTGCTGCTTCTTTGACGACATTCTATAGACTCTAAGGTAAGGTCTAACATCATATTGGTGGCACTTCCCGGGATCGTGGTCGAATAGGCATTGACGACCTATCGGGCTGCTCTCCTCTGCACCTGTTTGAGGTTCTTGATACTAGATTTGGTGAGGGTTCCTAGACGGTTAAGGCGTTTGCCAGTATTGGTCGTACCATGGCTTTGTAGGAGGCGTCAGTGACAGTTGCGTGTACTCTCTAAGGTTTCTGCGTAGACAGCCTACAGTACGGCTAGCCTTGCTAGCGATGCTGATCACGTGGGTGACACATGAACGTGGATTGATAATTGTCACACCAAAGTACTTGCTGGCATCAACAACTTCCTGTTGGTGCCCGTGAAGGCGGTACTCCGTGTTGATGGCTTTCTTTTGGCTGTGTGGAGCAATACGAATGACAGTGCATTTGGCTGGGTGGAAACTCATCTGCCAGGTTTCTTCCCATAGTACCAGTGCGGATAGGTCCTGCTAGAGCTGCTGTCTCTGCAGATGACATTGAACACCATGCTATCGTCTGCATAGAGCTTGATGGACGATGACTTGATGGACCCAGGAAGGTCATTGATGGACGATGACTTGATGGATCCAGGGAGGTCATTAATGTATGCCAGGCACAACAACGGGCCTTGGGACACGCCGGGCAATGCATCTGACGTCTCGGTGCCATCTAGGATGACTTGTTGTGTTCTGTGACTCAGGAATAACTGGAGCCACATCTTGAGATTGCCTCGGACCTCGTAGTGGTCAAGCTTCTGCAAAAGGCGATAACGAGGAACATTATCGAATGCTTTGGCGAATCAAGTAATATGATATCGACCTGTTTGCCTTTTGCAGTGCTGGATGCCATTTCGTGGATGGTTGAGAGAAGCTGGCTTTCACAGGAGCGCCGTTTTCTGAAACCATAGGACGTCGTGCTTCATTACACTACTGCGGGCAATGTGCTTGCACGCCACGGACGTTCACGACACGGGCCTGTAGTTTACTTTCTGATGTCTAGCTTAGACCTTTGTCTGGCACGTGGCTCTGGTCCTCTCTGGTGTTTATGTTTGCCCTAGCCTTGCTATAACTCTGTCTGGCAGGTGGCTCTGGTCCTCTCTGGTGTTTATGTTTGCCCTAGCCTTGCTATTACTCTGTCTGGCACGTGGCTCTGGTCCTCTCTGGTGTTTATGTTTGCCCTAGCCTTGCTATTGCTCTGTCTGGCAGGTGGCTCTGGTCCTCTCTGGTGTTTATGTTTGCCCTAGCCTTGCTATTACTCTGTCTGGCAGGTGGCTCTGGTCCTCTCTGGTGTTTATGTTTGCCCTAGCCTTGCTATTACTCTGTCTGGCAGGTGGCTCTGGTACTCTCTGCTGTTTATTTTTGCCCTGGCCTTGCTATAACTCTGTCTGGCACGTGGCTCTGGTCCTCTCTGGAGTTTATGTTTGCCCTAGCCTTGCTATTACTCTGCAGAAGTCCATCCTAGTTCTTCAACGGGGCTACACCTGACGATTCCTGGCCCTTTCTCATGAAGACCAAAACTTCTTCTGGTTGTCCTCGCTGACTGTATGAACAATGTTGTTTCTGTTGGCTTTTCTAGTGAGGTATTGCACTTCCTTCTGGAATCGTTTATACCTATCTTCTGGTTGTTTTTTTTTTTGGCTTTGTTGTATGCGCATTGCTTGCATCTTATTGCTCGTTTTATATCGGTATTCATCCAGGGGTTTATGAACCTGGATGAGGTCAATTTTGATGGAACTCACTTCTCTGTTGAGAAGTAAACCCATAGATTGTTAATTTCGGGATCGGAAGTGTTCACTCACTCCGATAGGTCCGACAAATCGTCCCTGACACCTTCATTTTTCTTCTCGATGGTTTTGGTCTACGAGCTGTTATATTTGTATCGAATAGAACTATGTCGTGGTCACTGCATCCGACAGATGGCATGGGGTTGCGCCGCTGTTTGAAGCTCGGATGAATAGTTAGAATGAGGTCTAGTTTGTTTTGTTGACGGTGATGTCGGTCAGCTGTGGGTGTTTTTTTCTCGCTGGAATGAGGATTCTACCATGAGGATCATTTAACCGGTCTCTGCGGTGTATCTCGTAACCAGGTTCGACTGGTATCATCTCTGACGACCGTGTGTCGGGGTCAAGTCAGGTTTCTACACCAATCATGATGTCAGGCTTTGTGTCTTCAATGATTGATCCTAGACGTTTCTCTTTTCTTCTGATGCTTTGGAAGTTGATGCTCAGAAAACGAAGATTTGTATAAGTTGTTGGCCTGTGCTGCCCTGGTGGAGATTGTGGCTTAGGAGAAGACGTATGTATGTAACTACCATTAAAGCTGTCAAACTGACTTGGTAAATCTGGGCGGAGAATCATTCAATTGATGTCAGGGGTTGTCAAACAAAACCTAACATGATGATAATTTCGAATGACGTTTCCGTCAGATCGCCACAATGTGAATAGCAAGACGTAGTGTAGATGCAATTGCATCCTGGAATGTCAATGCATGGGCGCCGCCATTATGAGTCTCGTTCTGGTTTTAGGTGACAACATTGGAGAAAATCAAATCATGAGGTAATTTACGAATAAATTTGGAAGGAAGCAGAGCAAATGATCCCAATATGTATTATATCCTGAATAAAGCCAAAAACTGGTGAAGTCTCATTCGTAAATCAAAAGATTTTTGAAAATCATCATCATCATCATCATCATCATCATCATCATCATCATCATCAGCAGCAGCAGCAGCAGCAGCAGCAGCTGCAGCAGCAGCAGCAGGAGCAGCTGCAGCTGCAGCAGCAGCAGTAGCATCAACAACCTTTATTTTTCAGAGTCATTAACCAGGAACCTTATCAGCCATTTGCTCGTGAAGAGAACCGCTGCCTCGGAACAAATTGTTTGTAATGATTACATTGATAGCTCGCTGATTAGCACTTTGTTGATGTATTTAGAGATTGTTGGTCCAAGTTTTACATGCACATCTATCATCAACCCCAGTAATAGCATTGACTATAGTATTGATATTTGCACTGTTGTATAGTTTCTCTTGAGGATAAGCTGTTTGACTTTGTCGGGTAGTACATTTGAAAGTGAAATATCCCACACGTACATGCTTTTTTTAAACTATGAATTAAGAGGAAGCCTTAAACATCGTGGCAAAACCCATAGCCTATTCATTAGCAAAAAGGCCTGAATCTCCGACGGACACATTTTTTGCGATCCTGAATATAAATCGAGCAATTAGTAGTACAAGACACGGGGAATGAATAAAACAGTACCTGGGGCAGCTGAAAATCTTACAGCACGTGTATCCCTTGCAATATTTCAGGCAATTTCATCAACCGAATTATCTGATTTTATAAGGCATAAATTGTTATATTTATCAACCACTGCCTGTTAATGGACTGTGAACATTATAAATCTTTTCAGTATGTAGCCTGTATCAGCAATAATCATCATCGTCAAATTTTGAGGAAATAACATGTTCCCCTGAATATCATAAAGTATATAATATTCAACATGGCTATGAATTTATATTATATTGTGACAGTCTGTTGTAAGGAGAGGAAGTCATTAGAACCTGGAATATGTTGTAGTTGGTCAACTGGTCGTCCGTATTGATGGAGCGCTCCAGGTATATATACCTGTAAGGAATCTCAAAATCACAGTTAAGCCATGATCAACATGTATGTCTCACGTGAATTGAACATTAACAAAGGCCTTTATCAATCGAACAGTTCGTGTTATTTCAAACATGTCTTTCTATTACGGAATGGATATTGTTCCACGAAGAGGCGAAATTGTGTGATTGAATTTGAATGGATATTGGCACCACAACTGAAAATTATTAGCTGTGAAATGCTTTATTGTCGAATAGACTCTAATAAGCATCGGAATCAGTATTCGCAATGCATGATGTCCTGAGTGGAAGACATCGATTGCGGATGTGAATGGGTGATGGGTGAGGCGGTTAACTATTGACCGTGTCACCGCGCTCGGTAGCGGCTCGGCGCTCCAAACAATGGCATTGCGAATCGGGCACTTGTTGTCACTATCATCAAAAAATCGAGCTTTAAAGATAATCGTATCAACGATTTTGGAACACGTCATTCTTTTGCGTGTGATCTACACAAGTGATTCTAACGTGACAGCACGACAAGAGCCCGCCTGATCTTGCGTGTGGGGTTGTTGCTCAGACAGAGTGGAAGTTATGATGAATTTTTGCCCAAACCGTTGCAGCACTGTGGTGGTTATGTGCCGTTGTGGTGGTTATGTGCTGTTGTGGTTGTTATGTACCATTGTGGTGGTTATGCGCTGTTGTGGTGGTTATGTGCCGTTGTGGTGGTTATGCGCCGTTGTGGTGGTTATGTGCCGTTGTGGTGGTTATGTGCCGTTGTGGTGGTTATGTGCCGTAAAGTAGTAATTGTTTTTGATATCATCTTTTTGCGCGTATTCTTTACTTATGCAGTGTATATCAAAACGTGTCCTCGTGAATCTATTGATTTTTTATTCATTATTTTAATCGTTAATTTTGTATTGGGTAAAGAATTGCATTCAACTTTAAAGTGAATGACATTCACGAAATGAATGTCTCTTGATTAATGCGCATTTTGTTCATGCTCGGATATTCTGTCATAGATACCAGCTCGACATGCAGCCTGGTATGACGTAATGAAATGGGACTGTGAGCGTATTTCACGAGTAACTTTGCTTTAGTTCGCATTTCTAAAATGTGTAAACACATTCAACCTTAGTGATAAGTGGGAGACAATGACGCTTCTTAGAAACTGAACATTTGCCTTGAGAAGGTCATAGACAGACATCGTTTCTGAACGTTTATTGTTAAACGTCTAGACAAAACTTCTTACCGCTGTCCATGGCAGTGTACTCGAATATTGACCGGAAGGTAATTTCGTACCATCAAAAAAACAGGTTTTATACTGTGCATTCACACTTAACCCATATCTCATACGGTTTATTGGCGATTTGGGTTACGAAATGAAAAGCAATGGAAGTGTTTCCGCTATATGGATGTACGCAACTTTGACAATCTGTATAACGTGGTGAGCATGATGAATGATGGCAGACTTGTACGAAGCTGCTCTCTCGACCTCTCATCTTTGAACAAAATGCTACACAGCGAGTAGTAATGCTTCTTATATTCTTAAAGTAACATAATGACAGCTTGCTTACTTGCATAACCTAGTCTTCATTGAATATCATGTCATCCAGAAGATTTCAGGAAGGTTTCTGTATCTGTAGAGTTGTTTCAATACTTGTAATAATGAGATCACTAAATTCATGAAAGATATTTACTCACGCAAGAGCGAGCGGCAGAGAGCAAGAGAGAGAGAAAAAGAGAGAAAGAGAAAGAGAAAAAGAGAGAAAGTGAAAAAGAGAGAAAGAGAGAGAGAAAGAGCGAAAGAGAGAGAAAGAAACAAAAAAAGAGAGCGAGAGAGAAAGAGAGAGATAAAGAGAGAGAGAAGTAGAGAGAGAGAAAGAGAAAAGGAGAGAAAGAGAAAAAAAAGAGAAAAGAGAGAGAGAGAGAGAGAGAGAGAGAGAGAGAGAGAGAGAGAGAGAGAGAGAGAGAGAGAGAGAGAGAGAGAGAGAGAGAGAGAGAGAGAGAGAGAGAGAGAGAGAGAGAAATTACCAACGGGCAATATCACTGATATTCACCCAAAACGAATCAACCAGCGTCGTGACAATCACAGATATTGGCGTTGTTGCTGGGAAGTTTAAATTACAGCGTTCGAAGTGGGCCGCAGTCAATGATGTATCATTATGGTTGGGTATATGCATCTTAGTCTTCGCAAAATAGATTGCATCGGCCTGAATCGTTCCTTTTGTAGTGTCTTTTGTCAGAGCACCTAGCTGGTGGAGATAATGATTAGTAAAAGGTTACAAAAATATCACTCAGTTCCAAGAAATGGGAGCTGGGCTATAATTTAGTTTTCGTAAATGCCAAGTTACAAGCTTCCCAATGCCACACATCACGTATAACATAGACATCAGCCTAGGCCTCCAGCCATTGCAATAGTGTTTTATTGGCATTTTGCGATGACAATGACTTTGACCAGCAGCGAGTATATAACCGTACACAAATAGCGAGTGGCCACATTGGTCGATTTGGTGGTTCACATATATACGGAACAATTATATTTGTATTATAAATATGAAATGCTAATTTGTCATTTTCGAAATGTCACACCCTAAGTCTGTGTTGTTTGCTATGTATGTACTTGCTTACAATAACGGAAGCTCAAATAGCTCATGCCGCGTGTCTTGTAAATATTCATGAGCTATAGAGAGATCGCATGAAGTTTATCCCCGTTCAACGTGTCAATGGTCGACCTTACCTTGAAAATTGTTGAATGATTATTGACTCACCAGATTCAGCGACGGGACCAATATAGGTAATTTTCCCAAAGTTACTACATAGAAAATGTCGTAACGTAGTTAAATGATATAACAGCTGGCTATGAGGACACCCTAATGCTGTATAGACGGGCGCTAGAGACCTCCACTAAAACGCGTCACAATACGCGGTGTGTGTAATCTAATAAATACCAGGTGTGGTGTGTGTTCACTCCCCATACACGACGATCATGGACGTTATGATAATCCGGGGGTTGTACTAAGCTTAATTACACAGCAAGCATGGACGTTATGATAATCCGGGGTTGTACTAAGCTTAATTACACAGCAAGCATGGACGTTATGATAATCCGGGGTTGTACTAAGCTTAATTACACAGCAAGCATGGACGTTATGATAATCCGGGGTTTTACTAAGCTTAATTACGCAGCAAACATGATAACATTCAATGATGACATGGGTTACAATGAGCGAACATTTAGGATTCTTACACGAGAATTGCCAAGTTAAAGTTAGTCCATGAATATTTACAAGACACGCGGCATGAGCTATTTGAGCTTCCGTATTGTAAGCAAGTACATACATAGCAAACAACACAGACCCAGGGTGTGACATTTCGAAAATGACAAATTAGCATTTCATATTTATAATACAAATATAATTGTTCCGTATATATGCGAACCACCAAATCGACCAATGTGGCCACTCGCTATTTGTGTACGGTTATATACTCGCTGCTGGTCAAAGTCATTGTCATCGCAAAATGCCAATAAAACACTATTGCAATGGCTGGAGGCCCAGGCTGATGTCTATGTTATACACACGTGATGTGTGGCATTGGGAAGCTTGTAACTTGGCCTTTACGAAAACTAAATTATAGCCCAGCTCCCATTTCTTGGAACTGAGTGATATTTTTGTAACCTTTCACTAATCATTATCTCCACCAGCTAGGTGCTCTGACAAGAGACACTACAAAAGGAACGATTCAGGCCGATGCAATCTATTTTGCGAAGACTAAGATGCATATACCCAACCATAATGATACATCATTGACTGCGGCCCACTTCGAACGCTGCTCGCATACTGCTTCAAATGTGTTCCGATGTCCGTTTCATACAATCAAATCGAAAAGATCGTCGAAATATTTATGGGACATGCTCTTGTGATTTAGGTGTGTGTATTTTGCATGAGATCAATACAGCTCCTAAGTATTCGAGTTGCACTATCAATGGGGCAATAAAAGGCTCACGATAGATGACTTAAATTCTTCCAGCATCAGCGGCCAGCCATTTCTAGTCTACTTCATCACTTCTTGAGATCGTGCGGTATTACCAGGCAGGAGACAGAAACGGACGGCAAAGAGCTGACGCCATTTCTCACTATGATGATACTCAGTCACGTGATCTTGGGTTATAGCGAAGGCGCCAATACAAGTTGTTATAATACAAGAGTATTCATGTTATTTGCCTTGCTGCATTTAAAGCACCAATTTCCTTTAAATGACAGACAGCTGTACCAATATCCATGCTAATGAAAGTCCTATTTGTTTTTCATCATCGGAATTAGAAGTAAAAGAGCATTTTATCAAATGATATAAGTAACAGTTATACTTCTAGTTTGTTGATGTAATATTGTCATGCTGTATATTCATAATTGATCATGGTCGTGCGGGCTGGTGATGCTGAACACTATTTACACAAGGACGTGTCCAAGTTTACAGCTGGTCAAGCCCGGTCTTGTTCTCCGTGACACGAATGATCACGTCGAAGGGCGGTCCCATCTCTAAAAGGGGATGCACCCGACCCGGTAGCTCAATAGTACCGTGCTGGGACCTTCGTCCCAGTGGTGTGGGTTTCTCAGCCCGGTCTGGGCAACGGGGTTTGTATCAAGAGAGGGCGCTGACACTAAATTGGAGCTGTCGAAGCATATTAATCCTCATCCATAATCGTTGCGATATCATCCTCATTGTTGAAAGTGTCATAAAACCCCAATATGACCATTACCATTCACCTTTATTCGGACACAACAAGTATATTAAGCTAGGGGATGAAATTAAAATCTTGCCTGTCCATCGATCTTCAGTGTGACATTCTACGTTAATCAAATGAGGTATCGAATGCATTCTGAACACCTTGAAAACGGAGGTTAGCACTCTCGGAGTGCGAGGTCACTATAACCAATAGACTCAGGTACCATTTATTCTGAATATTTCAAACTAGAAACTAAAATCTTCGATATCAATTATTACAACACTTCCTGGTTATAATTCCGATATGATCTATAATCCAACAATGTTACCGCCCTATGCGTGACACCTGGCGCTGAGTGACACAGAAGGCACCCTTCTTGCCCGGATATTTGCATGAATCGTGAAACTTGTAAAGTTTGAGGGGTCCAATGAACCAACTAATTCAGACATGAGTCCAATGAGTGATGGCGATGATGACCAGTACCATGTGTCGTATCGTGATCTGTGGTGTGGAGATGCACACGATGCGCACTTCTGATAGCGAAGTAAGACTCGCACTACAGGTGTAGGGTTGCTATTGCTAGGCGTGACCGTGATATTGCAAGTAGCAGGTATATCGAGAAAGCCACGTTGATGGTTAGTTATGGTTGGCCAGTTGGAGCCTTAATCGATATTTGTATAACCCTTTATTATACATGTTGTAACATAAATACCACAAGTCACTGTGCCTAGAACAAGTCACTGTGCCTAGAACAAGATGTTATCTAACAAAAGCATCTTTACCAGTCTTATGCTCTATTTAGACGTCTTTACCAGTCTTATGCTCTATTTAGACGTCTTTACCAGTCTTATGCTCTATTTAGACGTCTTTACCAGTTTTATGCTCTATTTAGACGTCTTTACCAGTCTTATGCTCTATTTAGAAGTCTTTACCAGTCTTATGCTCTATTTAGATGTCTTTACCAGTCTTATGCTCTATTTAGACGTCTTTACCAGTCTTATGCTCTATTTAGACGTCTTTACCAGTCTTATGCTCTAATTAGACGTCTTTACCAGTCTTATGCTCTATTTATCACCAACTGTACAATACGAACAATGCCGGCAATATAAGCAATATGAGGAATGACCCTCAGGGCCATTGTGTCATGTTTCCCCGTGATACTAGGTCACATGGTGTAATAGACAGCACCGCTGCTTTCTCAGCGAATACAAATGAATGTTATGCATAAGAAAATAGTCTGGTCAGAGATACCATATTGACGTTTATATATATATATATAAAAGTTAACGTTTAATCACATCATCAATATATATATATATATATATATATATATATATATATATATATATATATATATATATATATATATATATATATATATATATATATATATATATATATATATATCTCATATATATATATATATATATATATATATATATATATATCTCTCTATATATATATATATATATATATATATATATATATATATATATATATATATATATATATACATATGTATTGATGATATATTTGGACGTTAACTTAAAGAAACATGCTGTCAATATATAATGGCAGCCTTTAGGAAGGCGAGTCGCAGAGAAGTGGATCTGTGTTGATACAATCTTTGCTTTCTGCATATTGATCCTGCCTAGCTTACCAAGCGTATACAGGCCGCATTTGTAGTCATACAATATGGGAAAAGGGCTGTGGGCGAGCTACAATTACTCGAACCATTACTACTCAACAGAAAAAACGTATCAAGTACTGTTGTAAGATGAAAATCATACTCACAGGCCAAGAAAGTTTCCGCAATTCACTCACATGTTATCCTGTACTAGCAACATGCTGTTGGATACAGCTCACCACAGAATACACGTGATACCGTTTTGAGCAGCACGCCAGTATGATGAACGTAGACGATACAATGACGAAATGTGCAGGTATTTCATTGTAACCCTTATTATCAGTGGAGGGACATGGTGTAGGTAGGACGCACTACCACCATTGTGCTCTCGGTTTTAATGAGGGCTTTGAACGGGGGTTGAACTTGGTGCAGTATTACTGCTTCGGAATAGACAATAAAACGTCACTTTTACAGATAATTTGCGATCACAAAACTCCTGCCTTTTTGTCTCAAATTGGCACAGTGTTGACAATGGCATCACCCGCATCGTGAAGGTCACACGGATCCGATAGCTGATGCCCACACCACAATCACGGCAAGAACACCTGGCAAAGGGGTTGACTGGTTCCGTGCATGCTAAATGCAACACCTGTGCCGGGAGGCTCAATTCATTTCCTGCGCAGTAGTACATCTGGCTATAAAGGGAGGCTCAGGTGACCATCTGCAACCCTCGAAATATCTCTTACATTGACATGCTCAATAACTGACAATCAGAGTCATGGTAATATGAAAGCTTGCAGCTAAAAGTGTTACTCAAAATATACCCCTGTTATCAAGCACTTCGATGATAAGAGGGCAAATCTGGGTGGCAATCACTCCAATTTGTGAACACTCCTCGTTTAATATAGGTGACATAAGGCTGAGTTGTTGACAATTTCACTGCTCTTACAATGATTCTGCAGCAAGTGTAAATTCACAATATTGGGAACAAAAGACAAGACTTTCCCTTTGTGTGGACATAAAGCAAACATCAGTAACAAAAGAAGCGAACAAAAGAAGGACAGCAAGAAGCCATTGTATCATACATTTGTTCGAAACATTACTTTTCTGAGCTTTTCCTACAGGGATAGGAGATAATAATTGCTTAGCAGAAGGGTGGTTAGCAACTGATAGGGATGTTCATTTGGTCTGGTATCTTTATACTGGAGCAGATATCCTCTCCAGTATGTAGCAGTAATTTGTGATCACCTTTGTGCTGAACATACATAATAAAATACGCATCGACCTCAATGTAAGACATTAAATTCAGAATCGTCAACACTTGGGTCGTCGATCGATATGATACCATGACATATGTTACTGACTGTATCGATGCCAATTATTGGCAGCAGGGCAGATGGTAACGCGGCTGACTCAATGGTGATGGAGTTTAAGAGGGATTGAGTTGATCATCATCTCACAGATATGTCACGTCTAGTGACCCATTTTACTCATCGCCCCCACATCGCCGATGGCAATCGACACTGCGGACTGTAAAAGCCGAGTCTCCGGTAGTAGACTGGGTCTTCATATAGTCCCGGTCATCCATCTGGGGCTGGTTCTTTGTATCCACCCTGGGCCCCATTTGTTTTTTTAGCTAGCAGTCCCATCTCAACAAGCCCTGCCCAAATGCGTATATATGTGTAGACCGTGTTAGGCAATATCTTGTATTGAGCCTCTCATTAGGCCAGTTGGTACGTGGTTAGTTCCAGTGGGAAGTCACTGTTTGATTATGTTTGCAGCCTGTGGCAGTACCCGTCTCAATCAATATGCATCACTAAATTCAATCTTGCAACCCGACCGATTCATTTCAACTGTCAATATAAATATACCCTATTGTGTATCTTAATTTGTGTGCCGACAAAGCCCTCCAATACCATGCACGTCAGACATTATTATTTCCACTCATACAATTGGTTTCTTTGGGTATATTTCTGTGTGTCATTCGTAAGTGTTATGCTCAATGAGTTTCTTACGTTTTATTTGATCATATCACCAAGGTGAAGAAGTATGGCAGTTATCAGTAGATAGCTTTTCATGCAACCGCCGTGTCGCATTATATTATACACCCAGTATAGTCTTCTGCTCTTGTTAATTAGGTGTACGAATTTACTTGCCCTGCTGAAATCCTGTTTCTTGGGTAATTGGGCTGTATTCAGTCATTCTTATTGCATGATATATATTTGTTTCACATCAGTGTGTATTTATGCTAGACATCCTGCAGTCACAGAGAAATCCCAGTTAGAAGTTTTTGTCCTATAAAAATCAACATATTCTTTTAGAATATTAAACCATGAGTGCTATTTGACGTATATGCACCTGAATGGAAATTAGGCAATGTCTCACTAAAAGGCGACTGCATTGAATTGAAGTTAGTACTACAGCTGCTTCGTGGTGTGTTCATTAAATTGGTCATAGCAGAGGTGGACTGGTAATGCTGCTAGCATGTTTTCTCGAGATGTTATTTCTGATTGTTTTGCAAAGCATTGCTTTGAAAGCGAAAAGGCTACTTGCAATAAATTACAGTGGGTGGGTTGGAACGATGTTAATATGATGGAAAGGCATAGGGTCTTTCTTTTAGGAATCGTTTCTAAGCTCGGCAGTTCTATTCTCCTATTCGTCCTGCAGCTTTCTGTCATGGTGAGATCAACCTGATACCAGTTAATGCAAACGTATTGGATGCGTTCAGATATTGCTGATAAACACACCTAGTCAACTTATTCTGGATTGAAAAAAACCCAAAACCGTTTGCATTAAACTTAATGAGTGCTCCAACAACGCAGGATCTGCTGCGATTCCGACAATTCGACCGATAATTGACAGAAGCATAAACAAAGACGTTTTTGTGATATCTTTTTTCATACATTGCATATATGAAATAAGCAGTTTTGCAGTGGTTTGGACATTTCCTTTCCTTAGATTTGACTGGTTTGTCGTGGACGACTCACAACGGAAAGTCGCTGATAATGTCGCTCTGATGGCGAGGCAAAAAACGGTGCTTGTTGCCTTTGAAAACTGGCCCCAACAGTAATATTGGCCGTGTAAGATTAATGTCTGATTTGGCTCTTGTGCACATTAAACCAATGATGACGTGGTGGAATCGTGGTGTACGTCTTCGTTGAGTTGTTCTATCAGTAGACAATGTAATTCAGTCACTTATACCCGGCCAAGCCCCTAGGCACACACCAGATACATGCAATTCAGCCTTTGTAATGGTAATGGATATTGTGGTGTTTTACGTCACTTTCAACAACGCGGTAATATCGCGATGGTGTTGTACAAGGTTGGTTGTGATGCTTGGGCTGTTCCCTGTTGCCAGCGCCCACTAGGCACAAACACGTTGCTTAGATCGAGCTGCTCAACCCACGCCGCTGGGACGAATTAACGGGTCGGGTGCATCCCCTCTCAGAGATAGGACCGCCATTTAACGTGATCATCCGAGTCACGGGTAAGCAGGCAGGTTTTCACACGTCTGGATTGAACCCAGCCTTTGAAGAGACCAACTAATACGGAATAACCGTGTGATAAGAGATAGACGGAATAACCGTGTGATAAGAGATAGACGGACTAACCGTGTGATAAGAGATAGACGGACTAACCGTGTGATAAGAGATAGACGGACTAACCGTGTGATAGAGATAGACGGAATAACCGTGTGATAAGAGATAGACGGAATAACCGAATTCACCATCCCTTTTTTCACCTTAAAATGTCCAGCTTCACAATTGTCCCCGTATATAGTTTTTACCTCCAGACTGTCTTGAATAATATCTGGATTCAGCGATATTCAAGTACATGGTCCATATATAATCACGAATTTGGATTGTAAAAGAAATTATTTCACAGAATGAGTCATCATCATTAGACGTTCATCACAGCCTCTGATTGCGATAGACAGCTTGAAGCAGGACATTGACGGTACATATAAGGGCAAAACACATGCATACAATTACAATGTAGTGTTTATAAGTCGCACGAAGTTGTTGAATAAGACAATTTTGGGAATTCGAATTGCCAAGTAGCGAAGATTTAGAGCAAATGATGGTATGCGCTGGTCGTTTGCATATGCTATATATATATATATATATATATATATATATATATATATATATATATATATATATATAGATAATATATATAGATATATATAGATATATATATATATATATCTCTATAGATATAGATATAGAGAGATATTATCTCTATCTCTATATCTCTCTATATCTCTCTCTATCTCTCTCCCTTATCTCTCTCTCTCTCTCTTTCTCTCTCTTTCCCTATCTCTCTCTCTTTCTCCCTCTATCTATGTCTCTCTATCCCTCTCTCCCCTCTATCTCTCTCTCTCTCTCTCTCTCTCTATATCTATATCTCTATGTACATATACATATATATGCGCATTTATCAATATATACCCTATAAATCTCTCTCTCTCTCTCTCTATCTATCTATATATTATATATATATCTCTCTATATAAACATATATATATAAACTTACATAATCATATATACATACTTACATGAATATGTTTTTGCCCGTATGCCTGCCTGCCTGCTGATATATGTATATATATGTTTATATATATATATATATATATATATATATATATAGAGAGAGAGAGATAGATCTCTATATATAGAGAGAGAGATATATCTATCTATAGAGATCTATATCTCTAGAATCTAGAGAGAGAGATCTCTCTATCTCTCTCTCCCTATATATATATATATATATATATATATATATTATATTTTCTTTATATATATATCTCTATCTCTCTGTCTATATCTACTATATATATATCTCTATATATATGTATATATATATATCTAATATCTCTATATACATATTTATATGCATAAACATATGTCTATATATAAATATATATATATGTATATATATATAAACATATATATATATATAACATATGTCTATATATCTAAATATATATATATATATATATATATATTTATCAGCTTAAAATATGTTAATGTATGCATATATGTACATTGATATAAACAAATGTATCGATATATGTATATGAACTTTTTGTATATGTATATATGTATATATAAATATATGCATATAGAGTTATATATTGAAAAACATATATATATATATATGTACATATATAAGAATATATATATTCATATATGCATATACATTTAGTTGCATATACATTTATATATATGCATATGTATTTCATATATATATATATATGTATATATATAATAAATAAACTTATCCATATATATGTATATATGTATAAATTTATATTTATATATATATCAACATGTATATATATATACAAATTCATGCGTGAACATACTTGTAGGAATACGTTTTTGCGCGTCTGTCTTTCTGTAGGTATGTCTATCTACTTCGTCCGAACGTTTGCACCAAGTTGGTAGCAAATTGGTATATCATTACACCATCGCTTTATTGATATGTGCCTTAAATACCACTTGCTGGAATGAAATAGACAAATAAAAGCTATTCACGCTTCACGAGCAGTGCTCTATATTACACAGGGCTGTGTATCATTGTTAATATTTCCCTGCATTGATTATGCTGATGCTATGCCGCCTCGCCTGAACGATTAAAATATGCTATACTGAGATACAAGATGTCGAGGTTTGCAAGCTGGGGTCTGGCCTGTTTCTGACTTGAATATGTGCCTATCTTTGCACTCGTGAGAATCTAATCTTTACCCTGAACACCCGCCTCATACGATGAGGATCACGCCAGCCTCATGTCAACATTTGTTGGGCAGCTGATAGCCGTGATTGGTTGCGTGTTGTTGATCCTGTTTTAGTTGGACAAATATGTGCTTGTTATTAGCCAAGGGGAAACAAACATTGCGCCAGATTAGACGAGCAGGATAGACTCAGTTACTGATGGTCCATCAGACGAGCAGGATAGACTCAGTTACTGATGGTCCATCAGACGAGCAGGATAGACTCAGTTACTGATGGTCCATCAGACGGGAAGGATAGACTCAGTTACTGATGGTCCATCAGACGAGCAGACTCAGTTATGAGGTCCTCAGACGGGAAGGATAGACTCAGTTACTGATGGTCCATCAGACGAGCAGGATAGACTCAGTTACTGATGGTCCATCAGACGAGCAGGATAGACTCAGTTACTGATGGTCCATCCTGATGTGGTACGTTGTTAAACCAGCATGTTTGTGTTGAAGCGTATTTAATTGAAAAAATGTTGCAACGACATTTTGTTGAAGGAGTTTAGAATGCTTTTCTCCCCAATCGTTATACAAATTAGTAAAGCCGCTTGATAAAGACGGCACTAACGCTACAGATATGGAAATGGACCCCTCGTCCCAGTAGTCTACTCAAGCGAGCATGGACTTGCAGATATATGCGATGATAATGGAACTTCGCGTTTCTGCCACCAGGGTGCTTGTTTATGATGTTGTAGGTACGTAATTAAGCTACGCTGTACTTCGCTGTACTTCGCTGGAAGGAGCAACATTTTTGGTGCAACGATTGAGTATTTACGATTCGAAATCGAAGTCAACCGGATATGACGAGAGGATTAGGGATTTAGCAATGGGACACTTTATTGAAACATTACGCCACATAAGTCTCATACTCATAGCCATTATTCTCAGCATCAGCATAATCGAACTTGACGTAGGACAGGGCATGGTGTTAATGTTTTAAGATATAATGGCCCTTAAATGGCAGTTTTAAATCACGTAGCTGGTATAGCAGTTGAGACATTTATAGTAAGTTGCTCAGCAGCACTGTCTGATTGTGTTTTTGTACATTATGAGAGAACTTAACCAGTCATTGGATTGTCGACATAACGATATACGGATTGTTATTATACAGGAAAGCTTTTATCATTAGTATTTATAGCATGACAGTGATTCAATAACGAGCCACGAATAATCGATTGCGTCGAACGGAAATTTACACTATGGATTCTACAGTTTATTTACCCGTTCAGTTAGATGTAACCGTATCGTTATGTCAGTCAGTCTTTGTCGTGCGTTTTCTCTTTTCGTCGGTGTTTTGTTCACATTTATATCTATTAAGCTCGACAGGTTTTTACATTGGAACAGAGCCAGAGCTCATCTGTTTGTAACTTTTGACTACAAGACTGCTTCCATGCTTCCTGTAGAGTTCTGACCTTCGTCCAAGAGTACGGCAACCATTTTATTTTTCTTTGAAACTGCAAATCGATTTTGGCATGAATTGACAAAAACAAAAGCAGGCAATTAGTTCATAAAGATATAATACTGTGAAGAAATTTCTTTATGAACTATAAACTTGCCAATCTTATCAGTTTACCGCGATTGCATTTTCACCAGGCATTTTGGAACTACCTTGCTGCAACAACAGCAAGGATATAGAATGTTGTTAAATACTGCGGACACATTCTCAATACAGCAGATTAGAATTACCAGTATTAAGTTATGTGTACGATCAGCTTATTCGACTAAAAGTCAAATACATAATGGTGAGTTACTTTTTTGGAAAGCATTATTCATGTGATGTGAGTTTTGTCATTAGTTTCATGGTGTGTGTTCTGTTTGCCGTAAACAGACTGACACGGGCGTGGCGAGGTTTACCGTACGTCCCCATTTTCTATCAGATACAATAACAGAAAAATATAAGAATATGTAATTATACCTTATTTGACTTAAGTATGTCCCACGTGTTCATACATATATGAGTAGTGATAAATTCAATAATATTTATTCCATAAAAAGACATACTCAGCTCTGCATGTATTGTAACACTCACATAGATGACACGTCATAGCGATAACCCTTTTTATTACTGACTCTGATGCGTGAATGGCTACAATAAAGTACAAGTCGTTTTGAATTACATCTTTGTTAATTTAGAAACAGGCAGTTTATACCTTGAGGAAGGTTTTTTTATAATTGGGTTATCATCTTCCAAATGTCTACTTGTCAGTGACTGATTTCAACCGTATAGTCGCTCGCTTACTACACC
The DNA here is from genome assembly GCA_034190875.2 of Urechis unicinctus. Taxonomy (NCBI): domain Eukaryota; kingdom Metazoa; phylum Annelida; class Polychaeta; order Xenopneusta; family Urechidae; genus Urechis; species Urechis unicinctus. Next base: position 79,566,951 of record CM067350.1, on the reverse strand, counting down.
ACAGGTGCTATAGATCACGCCAGCGTTGTATAAATATTTACGAGAAACTTATATGCTGTACAACGTGTTTTTTAGTGCAGTCACCTTCGTCGTGGAAATACAGAAGGTAATGATGCGTGTTATTGTGAAGTTCCATGCTGTAATCAATGTTGTAAATGCAAATCAATTGGGAGTAGCTGCACAACAGCATTCACTGACATTCTATTGGGAGTAGCTGCACAACAGCATTCACTGACATTTCCCATATTCAAATTAAATCCTTAGCCCAGCAGTAGCCGAAAACGAGAAGCCCTCATGAGACTTGCTGTGTGCACCTTTCCGCTGTTACGTGACCATTGGATGGTGCCCCAGGGATGGTTTTGTCTGACCCTGGTGATTTGTTAACTGTAAATCGAGCACTATGAGTCGAAGGTGGCTCCACTGCAGCCCTCCATCTTCAGTACGCTAGAGGGTCTAATAACCGCACGATCTAATAAATGGGCCACCGTGATTCCGTCTCAGAATGCTATATGTCATACTGGATTAATCAGATGTCAAACAGAGAATTGTTCTATTTCCGAACTACTGATCATTGGTCAACGATCATTATTCACGTGCTGTCTTTTTGTAAGACGTATTCATTCTTAAAGCCTATCAAATTGTTCCACAATGGTTTCTTCATGAGAATCTTCTCGGTCGCAGCCTTGGCAACTGGCATGGCCGACTTGGCTGATTCAAATGATGCATTTATTCCATTGGCTCGGTTGTCATAATGGTATAATGTTTGTCGTCTTAATGGTATAATGTTTGTCGTCGCCACGATTGACTTGTTCATGAAAGAATAGTAAAACTACAATGCTTCATATCATTTGTGTATCTTGTTAAATACCGTGAGTGTATTTATGCGAAAGAAGACACGCTTATATATTCAATAGTATTGAATCAGCTTTAATATTGCTCTTTTAACAGTTAACCCATAGTTCATACGGTTTTTGGATATTTTGAAGCAAAGATGCAAAAGAAAGGAAAGCATTTCCGCGATAAAAAAATATAAGTTTTCCCTAATCGACATTCTCCGGTATTTGTAATTTTGAATCCCCGATTGATCTCATTGAGGTGGTAGTAAACTGACTCGTAATTTCTCACTGATGCTATCTAATGGGCTATACGTGTCATCTCTACATGATGAACGACATTATCACAATCAATGACTGCAGTAAGAATGGTGAATTATGGAACGCAAGGACAGAGGTGATGTCTTCCCTCGAGCTTGATACGTCTGATAATATGCTAGCCGTCGAGCAGGTGCGCTAAGTTTGTTCGCAAAGTGACATAACGATAGCTTGCTTAACTTATACATGTCATCTAGAAGATTTCATGAGAAGTGTTCTGAGTCTCTTTAATGATTTCAATGCTTGTACAATGATACCACTCAATTCATGGGAGTAAATTAAATACAAATGGGATATTCTCCTAATTCCATAAAACACTGTTTGCTCAAGTGTGAGGCACAGTTCGTAAATTGAGCTGTGGAGTGTCTACTTGTTGTGTAAGATATAAGTTTGATAACCAGGAATACAAAAACTGTAAACAATGTCTGTCATTTCCCCGATACATAAAGAGGAATAATCATGATTATGAAAAAGCTTCCTATTTTGCTTTAACAGGGAGAACATGCTGCTGATGCACCGTTCGTGCACGCGCATACCTGAAATACATCTATATAAGAAAGGGGTATTACCACCCAAAACCAACCCCCATTCAAAATAACAATCACAAGTATAGGTATTGAACATGAATATATATATATAAATTTATGCATACACATATATATATATGTGGAATTTATCAGAGTATTACTGTTATAGCGCCGCAGAGATACCTGTTGATGTAGTCACTGGCTGGTGCCATCATACATGTACTCCCCTGTTTTAAGAATAAGATTGGATCTAGGTTCTATTTCATTATTTCTAATGGACCTGATATTTCATCGTGTGACTTCTTGCTTAATGAACCTAGCAATCGCGCTTGTCAACCGGCTATGTTTGCCCTTGTAACATAGAAGCATACTTACGGTTCGACAACTTCCTAAGCGAGTAGATTAAGTAAGAATCTACAATGAATGGCTTTAGCCATTAGGTTAACCAAAATAAAAGGCTTCATTTAGGATCCTAAAACACTCTGACAAAAGAAGTTAAGCATGTGAGATATCATTTGAACACGGCTCGCTTTCCAGTTTTAAATGAACGCTTTTGTCCGTTACGGACAGTAACATCGAAAAAGGCCCGTCCAGTTATTTTTCTATATCATGGATGAAAAAAAGGTACGATGGCTGTTTTCAAGGCCCTTATATCGATGAATCAAGATTTGTTGTTCCATATGCGTAAAATCACACCGTTAATTTTATGCCGACATATGGCCTAAACTAGATGACTGAGGCATAAACTGGTCTCAGTGGCATAATAAGTAATACTTGTGACCTTAACCTACTCATTGGCTCATGGCCTTTATTGGGTTGGTTTTCAATCACTATCAATCAGAGTCATGGTATTACCGAGATGTGCAGCTCAAAGTCTCACTAGATACATCCCTTTAATTAAGCAACTTGCTAATCACAGTGCGAATCATGTCGGAATAAAATATATATATATATATATATATATATATATATATATATATATATATATATATATATATATAGATATATATATATATATATATAGATATATATATATATATATATATATATATATATATATATATATATATATATATATATATATATATGATCTGTATATATATATATATATATATATATGTTGATATGTATATATATATATCAACATATATATATCTACATTTATATATGTTCATATCTATGTACACTTATACATTGATCTACATATATATATATATATCAATATATATATGCATACATTACTGCATATACATATAAAAATACATATACAAATGCATATAAAGATATATATATATATGAATATGCATGTATCTTCATTATATATATATATATATATATTTATATGTATATATATATTATATATATATATATATATTTATATATATATATGTATATATATATATACATATATAGAGGGAGAGCTATATATTAATGTTTGTACGTATTTACATATATTTGTGTATATATATATATATATTTATATATATATATATATACATCTCTCTCTCTATATATATATATATATATATATATATGTATATATATAAAGTTATGCATTAATATATACATATATATATATATGTATATATAAATACTTACATACATATATATAATATATATATATATATAAATTCATATAAATATATATATATAGATATATGTATATATATATCTGTATATATATATAGACATATATAAATATATACATATATATATATAAATATCTCTCTATATATATATCTCTCTATCTATAGATATATATCTATCTCTCTCTATCTAGAGATCTCTCTCTCTCTCTATCTCTCTCTCTCTCTCTATCTCTCTCTATATCTCTCTATATCTATCTCTATATATATCTATCTATATATATATATATATATATATATATATATATATATACGTATGCATTGGAAAAAAACCAATGTTCATTGTAGGGGTCTCAAAGGGAATTGTTTGAATATTTGTCACTGATGCAATCGGGGAACTTTCTATTTTTCTTAATATCAATGGCTCTTGCTAATCTGTAGCGGTTATCACTGGCCACGAAATGCATGCATATGGCGATTTTTTAATGTGACCAAAATTTATTATTTAACCCGGCCCAAACTTTGTTGACCCGAGCATGTTTTGATAGCATAAACAATAAGCTCCACTATTATTCGGCAGATATAATAGCCGACCTTCGTAGGCGCAAATTAAATTCAACAACAACAACCATTGCTCGTAGTCGCCATAAACGGCACAAATCCTGACTTTTAACAGCGAGAGCAACCACTGCACTGGGATATGCCTTGCTGGTATTAGATATCAATCACGGCATTAATTTGGTTTAACAATAGTAACGGCAACAACAACATCACTATATTCATGGCAAATAGGAGCCAAAATGGCGTGAATTTTGATCAAATAGCCCCACAACCAACATGCCTAGGAGCATCCCCCCGCATAAGATTGTATTCGTTTTACAGTTTCTACTTAATAAATCGACTCCTCATTCGTTCGGCATATTAACTCAAATAGACAGAAAATAAAAATCGCCACGTCTCACTCGCTGAAACAACAACAGTGGTGGATAATATGACAGGACACAACAGTATAAATGGCAACCATGAGTCTGGTCATGTTCTCTGCCTTCGTATCAATTGCTTGATCTATTGATAATTCATTAAACCATCGTATAATAGATGTGTCTGACATGAATGGAATGGACAGAATAAAAAATTGGAATCGAGCAATCGATTGTGGACCATACTCGGTATGCAGGCTGCATCAGCGTACATCAGCTTAACCAGCTCAAAGGAGGCAGCAGTCGGAAGTCAATATCGATTTGTGTTTGCTCCCTGTGTCGGTACTCGAATATCCATTCAGTTTGCATCCCATCCTTTATTCTTGTAAAAGAACCAACTCTCGCATCAGATATGATTTTCACTAATCCAGCTCGTACCTTTGCGTGAATTTCTGCGTATAGAGCACTCCATACTTGCCACTACCACTGAGTTCCGCCCATTTTATTGTTTCATATCACCCCAGTGGTGGAAGCATTTTAATGATGCAACCCCCATGGGGAACTATATAGAACATGCAATATCAACATACGTTGAAAACTGTAATGGAATGGATAACTGTTATCCACAGTAGATATCCAAATGCATGAATTTGATTGCACAACTGAAACTGGCTGTTGTGTCTATTGACCCTCACCTGCCGTTAACGTAAAGCATGTGACGCTAATGTTTAGTGCCTGTGGCTGTAGTTTAGATGGTTTGAATCCCATGTTTTATATTCCTATAGAGACATTATTAATAATTTCATTCAGTGTCTGAAATATCCACGTAAATTGGCCGCTCTGAATGAGCGGTGTGTCCTGGACCCTTACTTTCTATAAACTCGCTAGTCATACTAGTTCATTGTTATTGCATTCGTATTTTTACCAGAAACCTCGAAATCATGCAGTTTCACAATGAGTTTATAGTTATGTTCTAGATCGCAATTTAAGTTCATGTACTGCTATTCGGAGCAGGTTCATATTATGACGTTTGGTGAATCACTAGCTTAGGCTTTTCTCCTCCATTTTCGCGAGGAACAGAAAACACTATGTTTGCATTCACTCTAACCATATTGGATCGACGCCTTGTTGATACATAAGAGTGATAGTTGCCATTAACAAATCTATATGATTCTGTATCGGATCTCTCACTCTCCAGCGTCGTTTAATACCAAGACGCATTTATGATTATTCAGTAGCAAAGAAAGTCACCCGCAGCGGAGACGATTCACGACTGGAGTGATTGCTGACAAAATTCTAGTCAATGTGCCTATATTTGCCCAACCCCAAAAATCACAATCCATGCGCAGTTACGAATTGGATATATTGTAAAACGTATTTAAATGCCACATCATGAAAGCGACCGTGTATTATCGCTCTGAATATGTGAATGGCTAAAATAATGCACAGGTAATCTTGATCCACACCTTTCGTAATTGAGCTTTACGAAGTTCTCCCCTTGTATGTTTAATTGGGTTGTCATCTTCACAATGTCTCCCTGTCAGTGTCTGATTTAAACTGTATAGTCGCTCGATTACCATCTACAGATGCAGTAGATCACGCCAGCTTCGTATTAATATTCATAAGAAACTGGTTATTGCTGTGCAACGTGTGAAGTTCTTCACTGCTGAGTTTGACAGCAGTCGTTTTTCGTCGTTGATTTACAAGGTTAAAACAGACAGAGGAGACAAAGCTCGGCGCCTCCGTCATATCTGTGTTATCGTTAAGATCGAGGGTGTAACTTCACCAAATATCTGATAACGTACCAAAAACCTATCTAGGTTTTGGCGACCTTAACTATTGGAAGGAATTATGCAATGTTTACTTAGTCGGGAAAGCATGGTATGGTCGACTGGACTGATGCAAATGGTGCATTATTTGTATTGGCTATGTCGCAATTCTCTACTGTTGCTGTTTATGCTTTACTCAATATACCCACTTTCACATTGGTAACCTGTTTGGCGTTCTTTCCCACATTAGGATCAGCCTCATACATCACGATCGTGACAACAGCCTGGTTGTTGAAAGCGAAGGAAAGTCACCGTGCTTCATATTATTTGTGTACATTGTTCAATACCGTGAGTAGATTTATACGAAAGAAGACACCCGCGTATATTCAATGCTCCTCAAGTCTTTCTGCATCTCACGGGTTTGACCATTACTGCACTGAGCCATCGCAAGTCTCTGTTACCATGCTTTATCAACTTCTGCTCTAATCAGTTTCTCACAACTACATATAGGACAGTCGGAAACGAAGCTTCCCTGGAATTATATTCGAAGCTGTTGATTGCATATAATATAGTTTCAACCATCTGAAGAATCATCACTTAATTTGGGAAATAAGCCAATCCCGCAGAACTAACCCGAAGTGACATTTCCCTAGTTCCCGATTATGGGACCGCACATTTGATATAATTATCTCACCTTGATGAGTGTAACATTGTTACCCCTTCATTTGAGGCTGTCTAAGATGGTCGGGATCTATTGCGCAACTCATCTATCCGCTGATGATGTTTGGTATAAAGCTGCTGCTCGGACATAGATAATCAAGAGAAACAAATAGCTTGTTGTCATATTCCATAATTGTTCCCTTCATGGAAAATGACACTTGCTGATCTGTTTATATTTAACAAAAAGATAAATTACTTGGTGTCGACGCCTGGTTGTCTTACTCACGGTGTCGACGCCTGGTTGTCTTACTCATGGTGTTGACGCCTGGTTGTCTTACTCACGGTGTTGACTCCTGGGCTTACTCTTGGTGTCGACGCCCGGTTGTCTTACTCATGGTGCTGACGCCTGGCTGTATTACTCACGGTGTCGACGCCTGGCTGTCTTACTCATGGTGTCGACGCCCGGTTGTCTTGTTGATGATGTTGACGCCTGGTTGTCTTACTCATGGTGTCGACGCCCGGTTGTCTTACTCACGAGTCGACGCCTGGTTGTCTTACTCACGGTGTCGACGCCTGGTTGTCTTACTCATAGTGTCGACGCCCGGTTGTCTTACTCATGGTGTCGATGCCTGGCTGTCTTACTCATGGTTTCGACGCCTGGGTGTGTTACACATGGTGTTGACGCCTGGTTGTCTTACTCATGGTGTCGACGCCTGGTTGTCTTACTCATGGACCATTCGTTGTTAGTGTTTCGCTTGCTGTATATAATGGTCTTATAGCCTGTGATCCCAATGTAAATACGGCCGGAAGCACTACATGATATAGTAGTAAGGTGTACTTTATAAGGGTCTCTATGAGGCAGCTGAAGAATCGGGTAACATTATAAACAGCAGTAGCAGCAGCAGCAGCTAGGAATTGGATATATTGTAAAACGTATTTAAATGCAACATCATGAAAGCGATCGTGTATTATTGCTCTGAATATGTGAATGGCTAAAATAATGCACAGGTAATCTTGATCCACACCTTTCGTAATTGAGCTTTACGAAGTTCTCCCCTTGTATGTTTAATTGGGTTGTCATCTTCACAATGTCTCCCTGTCAGTGTCTGATTTAAACTGTATAGTCGCTCGATTACCATCTACAGATGCAGTAGATCACGCCAGCTTCGTATTAATATTCATAAGAAACTGGTTATTGCTGTGCAACGTGTGAAGTTCTTCACTGCTGAGTTTGACAGCAGTCGTTTTTCGTCGTTGATTTACAAGGTTAAAACAGACAGAGGAGACAAAGCTCGGCGCCTCCGTCATATCTGTGTTATCGTTAAGATCGAGGGTGTAACTTCACCAAATATCTGATAACGTACCAAAAACCTATCTAGGTTTTGGCGACCTTAACTATTGGAAGGAATTATGCAATGTTTACTTAGTCGGGAAAGCATGGTATGGTCGACTGGACTGATGCAAATGGTGCATTATTTGTATTGGCTATGTCGCAATTCTCTACTGTTGCTGTTTATGCTTTACTCAATATACCCACTTTCACATTGGTAACCTGTTTGGCGTTCTTTCCCACATTAGGATCAGCCTCATACATCACGATCGTGACAACAGCCTGGTTGTTGAAAGCGAAGGAAAGTCACCGTGCTTCATATTATTTGTGTACATTGTTCAATACCGTGAGTAGATTTATACGAAAGCATGTTTCTCAAGTCTTTCTGCATCTCACGTGTTTGACCATTACTGCACTGAGCCATCGCAAGTCTCTGTTACCATGCTTTATCAACTCCTGCTCTAATGAGTTTCTCACAACTACATATAGGGCAGTCGGAAACGAAGCTTCCCTGGAATTATATTCGATGCTGTTGATTGCATATAATATAGTTTCAACCATCTGATGAAGGAATCATCACTTAATTTGGGAAATAAGCCAATCCCGCAGAACTAACCCTGAGTGACATTTCCCTGGTTCCCGATTATTGGACCGCACATTTGATATAATTATCACACCTTGATGAGTGTAACATTGTTACCCCTTCATTTGAGGCTGTCTAAGATGGTCGGGATCTATTGCGCAACACATCTAACCGCAGATGATGTCTGGTATAAAGCTGCTGCGTGGACATAGATAATCAAGAGAAACAAATAGCTTGTTGTCATATTCCATAATTGTTCCCTTCATGGAAAATGACACTTGCTGATCTGTTTATATTCAACAAAAAGATAAATAAATTACTTGATGTCGACGCCTGGTTGTCTTACTCACGGTGTCGATGCCCGGGTGTCTCACTCATGGTGTCGCGTGGTTGTCTTACTCATGGTGTCGACGCCTGGTTGTCTTACTCATGGTGTTGACGCCTGGTTGTCTTACTCAAGGTGTCGACGCCTGGTTGTCTTACTCGCATTGTCGACGCCTGGTTGTCTTACTCATGGTGTTGCGCCTGGTTGTCTTACTCACGGTGTCGACGCCCAGTTGTCTTACTCATGGTGTCAACGCCCGGTTGTCTTGCTCACGGTGTCGACGCCTGGGTGTCTTACTCACGGTGTCGACGCCTGGTTGTCTTACTCATAGTGTCGACGACCGGTTGTCTTACTCATGATGTCGATGCCTGGTTGGCTTGCTCATGGTTTCGACGCCTGGGTGTGTTACACATGGTGTTGACGCCTGGTTGTCTTATTCATGGTGTCGACGCCTGGTTGTCTTACTCATGGACCATTCGTTGTTAGTGTTTCGCTTGCTGTATATAATGGTCTTATCGCCTGTGATCCCAATGTAAATACGGCCGGAAGCACTACATGATATAGTAGTAACGTGTACTTTATAAGGGTCTCTATGAGGCAGCTGAAGCATCGGGTAACATTATAAGCAGCAGCAGCAGCAGCAGCAGCAGCAGCAGCAGCAGCAGCAGCAGCAGCAGCAGCAGCATTTTCAACTTCTATTACCTTATCAGCAGGTTCTCTTGAAAGCAGCCTCTCGGTTAGAACAAAGTGTTTGTTATGATTACATCAATGATACACTGATTATCATATCTATAACTAGCACCATTATTAGCATTTAGGCAAGTATTGCTGTATGGTCTGTTTTATAATTGTTCTGCACGACAAGCATTTGTCACAAATATCCCTCACGCAGAAGAGCTTCAATGCTTGGTATAAACAATAAATTAAGACGACGCACAAAGCACCTTGACAATGCCTGGTTGTCAAACCCATAGTTTATTCATTAGAGGAATCTCACAATGGAGACATTGTTTGCGATCCTGAATATAAATTGGTCTATTAGTAGCACATAATATGATGAAAGAATATAACAGTACCTACGAGACAGCTAAAAATTCTATAGCATTTAATCCGTTGCGATATGTCAGGCAATTTCATTAAAATATATAAAACATTACTTGTGGGATTCATCAACCACTGCCAGCATCAGCACCGCCAACTAACATGTCCATTTGAACAACATTAACACATGATATTGAATATAGCTATGAATTTATATTTTCATAATCTATTGTTAGGAGAGGAAGTTGTTGGCAGCTGGAATATGTAGTTGCTGTAGAAATTGTCGTTGTGATTGACGGAGCGCATCAGTACGTTTACGTGTATGCAATCTCATATTAATAGCAGAGCCGTGATCGGATGCACTCGGTTCCCGATGCCTGGCTTATGAGCGCCAAGCATAAACGGGTCGGCGTTCGGAGGCTGCACAGCGCTCGGAAGCTTATGCACAGATAACGACTCGGCACTAGAAAGACTGGCATTGTGCGCCTGTGGCAATTAACAACTTTGATATTTCCGTCAATCGTGCTTTTAAAAGGCTTTATGCATACTATGCCCAGGTTGTTATTTCATGCACGGCTTCGAATACGGAATGGATTTTGTTCCACGAAGAGGCAAAATTGTGTGATTAAATTTGAATTAAAATTGGCACCACTGCTGGTGCGTTGGAGTGCTGCAAAACAATTCACCCGAAACGCCAATATTACCTTATTTGATATTGCTTACTGATGTTTTTATTTTCAGCTATCTCTCTGTGTTAGAATGCTGTAAGGTAATGACGCTTCATCGCTTCATTAGAACGTAATGCCTTACAGAACGTGGTATTGAAAAAAAAGGACGACCAGCATCAATGTTTGTTATAAATAACTTAACCTTCAATACTGTCCTTTTTGCCTATCCACACATTGGCCCAAATTCGGCGCTTGTGCACAGACTTGACCATGAGGGTTAGAAGAGTGCGGAAAGCCTCTCCCTAGACAGCAAACTGATCTCAGTGTAGTCTACATAAGGGCAATAAGAGGGTGTATTCAATACTGAATTCAGCTTTCATGTTTTCCTTTTACTTGCATATTCCATCTGCTTTCGACGTTGGTTGAATCACCACGCGCGTTGTAACGGACTGGTTTTACTAGGCATCCGAGAGAGTAGGCAGAAGAAAGCAGCTGTTATTTATGGCCACGTAAACAGCTTAAGATTTGACTGGCAAAGATGCAATACAATAAAAGTCGTATTTGAATGAGCACATGGACAGGTGTTTCCATTTATACTTAACTCATCTTCATCCTTTTTTAACTCGGCCATTTCAGATCATTTCTTCTTGGCACTAGCACAGACGCTCGGTTCCAATGCCAAGCGTCAGAGTGCCGCTACGCTATGTATACATTCAAGGCATGTAATGGAGGGCTCTCTCTGCCTCACCGAACCTTCCCGCACGGAAGCTTCGCTGAAGACATACGAGCAATAAGCCAATCAACGCCAAGCAATGATGAAAAATGCCAAGAACAAACGAAGCCTCTACCGTCTACATCATTATGATCGCTGCGCTGCGACTGACATGCTCGTGTTTAAGCAAATAAATGATTGCTGCTCTGATATGTGTGGATTGATAGGATAGATACTAACGCAATAAATCGGCTTGTTGTCTCTTGACGACAGTGTATTCTGAGCAAGCCCGGATATTCTGTCATCAATGCCAACTCATAAAGCAACTTTATTTATTAAAGACCCCGGCACAATGTCATACAATTGTGAATGCATTACGTGTAGCCAACTTTCTCCTACAATGAATAGGCAGACACAATTGACAATAAGATCGAATTCATGCATCTTATATATATATGTATATATATATGTGTGTATATATATATATATGTGTATATATATATATATATATATATATACATATATATATATATATATATATATATATATATATATGCATATATATATATATATATATATATATATATATATATATATATATATATATATATATATATATATATATATATATATATATATATATATATATATATATATGTATATATGTATATTTACAATTGGACATGCTCTTGTGATTAAGGTGTGAGTCCTCTGCACGAGACCCATGCAGTGTCTAAGTACATTAGTAATACTAATAAGGTGGCAATAATGGCTCACAGTAGATGACCTTAATCAGTTGGACTCCAGGAACCAATCATTACTGATTCTGTGAAATCATGTGGTACAATCGAATAACAGCCAGCGGAAAGACGTAGCCTGGAAGGAGTTCTAAATGATTCTGAAGTTCGTGACAATCAGTCTCGTAACCTAGGGTTTTAATCAAAGGTGTCATCACAAATAGTTGCAATAGCAGAGAATTCATGCAATTGGCTTTCTGCATTTAAAGCACTGATTTACTTTAAATAAAAGAAAAAAAAGCACCACTATCTTCGGTTATGAAGGTCTTTATTCTATTTCACCACCAGGAGGTAAATGAGAATGGCCTAATGGGAAATAAGAAAATAATCAGGCATTCTGGGTTACATACCCAGCTTGTTGTTGTTATATTGCCCTATTGTATATAAACGGTGGTGGGGGCTGGCTGAGTCTCACACTGCACATCAATGGTTTGTTGATGCCTTATTGACACTGTAAGATTGTTCTCGCCTATTGGGCGCTGACATGAGCGACACACAGCATCACCCATCATTCACTGGGCCATGGCGCGTTGAATATATTCTTGATGCGGCGCATTCAACGGCGCATCAAATCAAATTTATTGACTGTGGAGTATTCTTTTTATGCCGAAAACACTTTCAACATTACATTTCTATGTCTTAAGCTTAATCTAATTAAGCACATCATTAAAATATCTATAGTCTCTGAAAACGATATCTTTCGCCGATAGTGACTCTTGTTTTTTGCGTCATTAACCGTCATTCGTGTCTTCCTTACCGTGTTAGAGTATATTTCCTGAGTTATGAAACAGTGTCCGCCATGCAGAAATTTAACATTTCTTACTCATTTCAACTACGCTGCTTCATTGATTCGCTTCGCTTATAAATGCTTTCTACTGTTAGAGCTGATCGAGCGGGTACTAAGAGACTATGATAAAGAGCGTTAAGAGTTTAAACAATATATAAACCCTAAGTCAAAGTTTTTGACTGATAGTATTGTAATACATCGCGCTAACAAATGACAGTGGTTTCTGTAATAGCGATACTAACTAGTCCCACGACCAGCATAGACTCTATTAACCATGCTGGTCCAACGTCGAAAAAGAAATAGATTCGCTGATACGCTCATACAGAAGGGCAGACTTAAAATAAATTGATATACCAGTTGAATGAACCGAAACTACAAACCAATTGACCGAAAATCAAGGACATACCTAACGTATCGACTTTGCTTTTACGTATGATTTGTTGTTCTAGTTTGCGGTATTTCTGTTCAAGCGAAAACATTTCAAAACATGGCGTGTACCACGGCAGTCATTGAACAGAAACCAACCATTTCAAATAGATCAAAAGACGCTATCAAAAATGTGCTTAACGCCATTTACACATATACGAAAGTCAATGGCTTATGTTCAAAACCTTATTTCTTGGAAGCTTAGGATTAGATGAAAGACTGACATTATAGAGCTGGTTCCAAACTAAGTATCCGAGAGATGAAGTAACATGGTGTTCGTTAGAGATTAGTTAGGAGCATCCGTTATGGGGGGGAGTCACAGACAGGATGTTTTGTGTAGGTATTATCTTTTCTCTCTGTAAGCTGGTCCAACTTGTCTTATCAGGTGCATGCAATTGTATCAGATATGATTGACCAATATGAGGAAAAGGACTGAGGACCGGCTATAGCTAGAACCATTGCTACTCTGCGGCAGAAACGCATTGGGTGCTGCTTTCAAATACTAACCTTATTCACAGCTCAAATAGGCCGATTGGTTAAGTTTTTCTATCAACGGTCGGATAACGATAGCCCTGTTGCGTGTTATATAGGCTGTAGTTAATTATGGCTGTTGTCGGGACAGTATCAGTAGATTGGAATAGATACAAGAGTAAATTAGAAATACGGATGAGTTGCTCGACGACTATAAAAAGAGCGCAATTGTGTCTGACATCTTTTGTTACGGCTTATTGCCAGGGTATCAATGTCATAGTTCATGAATCAATAAGGGCTAAGTTTACAATTGTTGTGTTTGGTTTAGCTTCATTTGCTCGTTTGTCTCATGGAGGACCACACAACTAGCGTTGGTAGCACTATTGAACAATATATGACAGTTTACGACATCTGTGCCAGCTTGCGGTTGCTACTAAATAAACAGTCTGATAAACGGCAGCAGGGTTTTATGTCATATAAATATATGGTACCAAAAGTGAGTTGAGAATATCGACAATCATCCGATTTCTTACAGCCTCAGAAATGGATCAAATAAGACCTCCAGCCTCTCTTAAGTTAGGTGGTGGTAATGTAGCCGAATCATAAAAGAAATACGGCGAACAATTTGACTGGTAGCTGCAGGCAATTGACGTCGCTGGTATATCCGGTGATCGGAAAATCGGATTATTTTTGACAGTGGCAAAGATTCTCTATCGAACCTTTACTTTTGATAATAAGAAGGAAAAAAAAGACTATGCTAAAGTCATTGGAAAATTCCGTATGTTTTGTAAGCCACAACAGAACGATATCTATAAAAGGTACTGTTTCGAAAAAGGAAGCTAGAGGAAGGTGAGACTTTTGAAGCATTTTTGACTGATTTGAGAGTCCTATGGTAGGATCAATGATGACTTCATCAGAAATCAGATTGTCGTTGGCATCAGAGACATGAAACTCAAAGAGAAACTTTTGCGAAACACTGGCCTTAGCCTAGCTGACTGTATTATGATGTTTCAAGCGCAAGAAACGTCAGGAGCAAACGAAACTTTTCCGAAATATTGTTTAATTGTTTGGAACTGTCATTTCTTCTCGAAATGTATTTTTGGGTTTTAAAAGGTTAACTCGTTCAAATTGGACCTTTCAACTGGTATGCTCAACATATTTATGATAGCTCCCAAGCTGGAAAACGTTGTGGTGTTTTGAGATGTGTTTTTACTCTAGGTAGAGTGTTGTCAATTGAGAGTGAGCTAAATGTACTGTCTTCTGAAAATCCGTCATCACTTTTATGCTTAAAAAGCATTTTATAAAATTACACCTAAGAATAGTATGTAGTGGATAACAAGGAATACACTTAATCTCAACTGCAACAAAACCGATTTCCTGCTCTTTGCCTCCTAGCACAATCAAGGTCATGTCAAGGACATCACAGTTAAAATGGAGGATGGGGTGGACGTGTGGGGGGGGGGGGCGCTCTTCCATGATCTTTCCAACACATGTGAGAGTCCTGGAAGTGGTGCATGATGCTAATGATGTGGACAGTTTTAAACGTGTCTCCAAAATACCAAGGTGAGCTAACCTGGCTTGTAACTCGTGACTCTTCAAGGACAAGTCCTTAGGCTCGTGTACATTTTCATCTACATTATGGATAAAGATAGTCTAGTTCTGCAAACAAAGTTCGATGGTTATTTCTAGGCGCCGATATCGGTGACTCACCAGTGCTTTGGCGTTCCATATGCCTAGGAAGGACTTCTATTTAGCTATATTAACAAGTGGTCAAACAAAAAACATGAAGTGCGCAAAATCATATTGTAAATTTTACTCTAACATAAGGCATAAACTTGGTCACTATGGCATAAGCTAGGTCACAGTGGCATAAACGATGTTACCGTGGCATAAACAGGGTCACTGGGGCATAATTAGTAATACTTGTTACCTTGACCTACTCATTGGCTCATGTCCTCTATTTGGTTGGTTTTCAATCACTATCAACCAATGCATTGCGAAAGATGCAGCTGAAAGTCTTACTGAAACATATACCCCTGTTATCAAGCATTACAATCCATCGTATCACACAGTTTTGCAAAACACTACCTCCCGTATATTTTTCTAGAGGAATAGGAGAGAATATTTGCTAAGCAAAGAAGTCACTAGCAACTGATAGAGATGTTGATTTGGTCCGGATTCATAACATTGAGCAGGTATCCTCTCCAGCATGTGGTAACAATGAGTTATTGGTGATTACCTTTGTGCTGAACACCCATAATATAAAAGTACCACTATCAATGTATGGCATTAAATACAGAAATAGGTCGCTTGATATGACGGCATATCTAATATTATCGTCTTGGTTGAAGTAAAGTATCAGCAGGAGGACAGATGCTAATGCTGCTATCGCAGTAGGACAGATGTTAATGCTGCTAACGCAGGAAGACAGATGTTAATGCTGCTAACACAGGAGGAGGACAGATGTTAATGCTGCTAAAGCAGGAGGAGAGATTTTAATGCTGCTAACGCAGGAGGACAGATGTTAATGCTGCTAACGCAGGGGGACAGATTTTAATGCTGCTAACACAGGAGGAGGACAGATGTTAATGCTGCTAACGCAGGAGGACAGATTTTAATGCTGCTAACACAGGAGGAGGACAGATGTTAATGCTGCTAACGCAGGAGGACAGATTTTAATGCTGCTAACACAGGAGGAGGACAGATGTTAATGCTGCTAACACAGGAGGAATAGACAGAATAAAGACTGATGGATTTGATTCGAACAATGGATTGTGGACGCAGCTTCTCGGTATGCAGTCTGCATCAGCATGCATCAGTAACGAAGGGAGTCGAAAGTCAAAATTAATTTGTTTGTTGGCTGTGTCTGCACTCGAATATACTTTATTCTTGTCAAAGAATCACTCTCGCTAGTGAATCAAATATGTTTTCCCGCTAATTCGACCGGTACCTTTGCTTGTATTTCTGCGTATTGTGTGATTCGTTCTAACCACTCCCATTGAGTTTCGTTTGTTTCATTGTCTCATATCACGCCAGTGGTTCGGGCATTTCAATCACATAACTCCGGAGGTGAATTATATAGCACACACAATACTATCTGTTGAACACTGCAAGGGATTTGATAATTGTTTTCTGCAGTAATGTGCATCAATTCGATAGCATGTCTGAAATCGTTTTTTTGGGTCTAATGGCATTTACCTGCCATTAACAGGTATGAGACGACCGCAGAAGGAAACACGTATCTCGATCGAGATTTATACTTCCTTCCCAGTAAGGCGCACTTAGTTTGAAGTATGCATACATAAGCGCCATTTTTCTCAACTTTTATGCAAATTGTGACCATGTTTACTGACATATGGTTGGGAAAGAGACTCACCAATGTATCAATGTCTCACCAATGTATCGATATCTCACCAATGTATCTGATATCTCACCAATGTATCTGTGTCTCACCAATGTATCTGTGTCTCACCAATGTAGCTATGTCTCACCAATGTATCTATCCCACATCCCTGGCAGCGATCGACCCTATGCACATTTAAAAGAAAATCACTTACAATAGACTGGGTCTTATTTTCGCCTTGGGCATCATTCACCTACTGGTTCTTTTTATACAGCCGATAGGTCGATATGTCACCTAGCGTTCCCAGCCTACCAAGCATAGCCCCAGTGGCCATAAAGTTAGTTTGCCCTTGAAAATCGCAGTCACAACCTTAAAGTTCCTGCAATATATATATATATAGATATATATATATATAGAGAGATATATAGATATATATATATAGAGATATATATATATATAGATATATATATATAGAGATATATATATATATATATATATAGATATATATATATATATATATATCTATATATATATATATAGATATATATAGAGATATATCTATCTATATATAGATATCTATAGATATCTCTCTATATATAGAGAGATATATCTAGATATATATATATATATATATATATATATCTATATATATATATATATATCCATATCCATATATATATATATCCATATAACTATATATGTATCCATATATATATATACATTTCCATATATATTTATCTATCCATATATATGTATGCTTATATATATATATATATCAATATATATATGTATATATATATATATCCATATATATATATATATCCATATATATATATATCGATATATATATATACATTTCCATATATATTTATCTATCCATATATATATATGCTTATATATATATCAATATATATATGTATATTTATATGCATATATATATTCATATGCATATATATATATATATATATATATATATATATATATATATATATATATATATATATATATATATATATATATATATATATATATATATTTTCATATATGTATGCATATAAAATATATATACATATGCAGATTTATATATTCATATATATATCCATATATTCATATATTCATATCTATATATATCCATATATATGACAGCATCTGTTTTTATACATTGCTTATATGTTAAAGGCATTTGTGTAATTGCTTGTACCTAAGTATTGCAAATCCTCTCCGCAGGTTTTCCATTGCTGTTATGGACCTCTCCCAAGGGAAATTATCTGATTAGTTCTCAGTGATGCCATTGGGGCAATTTTTTTTGTATTGAAATCGTAAAAATTTTCTGATGTCTTCACTCGACTAACAGCTAAATTAATTAGGGAATTAAAATCATCACGCCAAATTCGCTGATGTAACATGAAGCTAGTAGCAAATAACAGCGGCGGATACTATAACCAGGGACAACAGTATAGATGGTAACAGTGAGTTAGTTTACTCTATTGTGATTGGTCACTCTCGCTATGGCATCATATTTGTTTTCCATTAATTCAGCCAGTACCTATGCGTGTATTTCTACGTATAATGTCATTCGTACTAACCACTACTATTGATTTTCGTTTATTTCACTGTCTCATACCACTCCATTTGTGAAGCATTAAAATCACGCAACCCCGGAGGTAAATTAAATAGCACTCACAATATAATCAATCATCTGTGGAGCATTTGCAAGTGATTTGATAGTAATGATCCGCAGCAGACTTCCATTAGCATTTATTCAATTGCATGTCTGAAGTTGGTTTGTGGGTCTATTGGCACTCACCTGCCATTAACACGCGAAGCTTATATCGATTGCCTGTGGCTGAATATAAAATTGGTTTGCATCCCATCTGTTCTTCTTCTATCCCAGTAGGTAAGATCAAATCACCATCGCTGTGCTTCCAACACTTGTTGCTTGAATCTGATGAAGTTTGTGCAAAGAATACCCTTGACATAACAATATTAGGTATTTTGTGTTCTTTCATTCACTGAATTGATAGTCCTATGAAGAATAGGTATGCCCTCTTTTATCGAGCATTCTTCTATGGCCACTTCAGCGTGATTCATTGACAATGTAAATTTACATTGCCGCGGTCCTCTATTGCTTGGCGTTCTGCTGTTACCAATAGAACAATCCAGTCAATTTATTCTTTCTTAAACATCAACCATTAATCTGAATATGTGAATGGCTTAAATATGGCACAGTCGCTCGATTGCCATCTACAGATGAAGTAGATTACGCCAGTTTCGTATCAATATTCACAAGGCACTGGTTACTGCTGTGCAACGTGAGATGTTCTTCCCTGCTGAGTTTGACAGCTGTCGTCGTTCTTCGTTGATTTACAGGGTAAAGACAGATAGTGGAGACGAGCTCGGTGTTTCCGTCATATCTGTGTTATCGTTCAGTTCGAGGGTGTAAATATAGACTGCACTTGACCAAATATGTGAAAACCTATTTAAGTTTTGGCGACGTTGACTATTGAAAACAATATCTTACGTTTATTGCGTTGGGAAAGCTTGTAGTCGACGTTGCTGATGCAAATAGTGCATTATCTCTATATGTATGGTCGTAAGAATATTGGTAACGTCTTTCTTCAATTGGTATCTATGCTTTATTTAATATACCGATATTCACTACCACAGTGGTGCCATGTTTGACGTCAGCCACATCCATCACCCCCGTTTAAAACCGCACTGCTTTATATCATTTGTGTATCTTGTTGAATACTTTGAGTGTATTCATACGAAAGAAGACACAAGTACTGTTTTTCTGCATCTCACGGGTTCGACTTCAAAAGCAACCATTACTGCGCTGCGCTACCGGAAGTCTCCGTTACCAATCCGGACTTTGAAACCACCTGCTCTGAAGATTTTCTCATAACTACATATATGAAGATCGGATAGAAAACCTCCCTGTGATCAAAAGGATTGATATCGGAAGCTGTTGATTGCATCTGTTATATTTGCCGCTATCTAATATGAGGAGTGGTTCAAGCTGTGATGAATCATAACGCAGTAATTGTTCGGGACCTATTGCGCAACTCATCTAACCGCTGATGATATTTGATATAAAGGTGCTGCACAGCAACAAATAGCTCGCTGTCAGATTCCGTAACTATTCCCTTCGTGAAAAATGACACTTCGTATATGCTTTCTTTAAACCATTAGATAAATAAAATACATGGTTTCGGCAATATTCTTAACAAAGCCTACCGAAGGTTCATTGGTATAAATTGTTAGATATATGAACCACTTTCAATGGATATCATGTGAACAGTGATATACTTCTAATCGCGTTGCCTCCCTATTCATCATTATACACACCATGATCATCATCATCATCATCATCATCATCATCATCATCATCATCAGCAGCAGCAGCAGCAGCAGCAGCAGCAGCAGCAGCAGCAGCAGCAGCAGCAGCATTAACCTCTATGTTGCTTTATCATTAGGTACCTGGAAAGCAGCATCTCCTTTGGAACAAAGTGTCTGTCATGATAACATTAATGCCGCACTGATTATCGTAACTATGATTAACTCCTTTAATAGTATTGACAATAGTATTGCAGTATAGACTGTTGTATAATTTCTCTTCGGGATATGCATTTCGACTCCATTTGTCGGGTAGTACTATTGAAATACCCACACGCAAATTCTTGCTATAGACTATAAATTAAGAGTAAGCACAAAGCACCTTGGCAATGCTTGCTTGTCATACCCATAGTTTATTCATTAGAAAAAATATAAGGAATCTCACAATGGCTCCGTTGTTTGCGATGCTGAATATAAATAGGACAATTAGCAGCATAAGACATGATGAATAAATATAACCGTAAATATCTGCCAGCTGCCGTGGCGTAGTGGTAAACTGCGTCGCATTTCAACCCACAAATTGAGGGTTCGATACCAAGGTGCGAAAATCTGGCTGGCTTTTCGTGACCCGGATGATCACATTAAATGGTAGTCCCATCTCCGACCCGGTAGCTCAATAGTACCGTGCTGAACCTTCGTCCAAGCAGCGTGGTTTTTGCAGCCCAGTCTGGGCAAAAGGTTTGTGTCAAGTGGTCGCTGGAACCAAGGTGAGCTGTCCAAGCATCCCAAGCATCGTCATCCATCACCGTCGCAATATCACCTCGTGGATTAAAGTAACGTTAAACCCTCATATTACCTTTTATCTTTGACAATCTTATAGTATTTGTATCCGAGGCGATATTTCATGCAATTTTATCAAGAGGACTCAACATCATTTTTGTGATTTATCAACCACTGCCAGTCAATAGACTGTGAACATTATACATTTCTTCAGCATGCAGCCTGTATAAGCGTCCATCAGAAACGCCAACTTTTGAAGAAATTACATTCGAGCAGCGTAAAACACATGACATTGAACATAGCAATGAAATTATACTTTGCTAGTCTATTTTTGGGAGAGGAATTCGTTTGCAACTGGAATAAGTTGTTGTGAAGAACGTGTCGTTGTGATTGCCCGAGCACACCAGTAAGTATACCTATATGCAATAGGTTAACTTACTAGTATTCAATTCCAGGCTTAAGAGCGCCGAGCCGCTTCCTACTGATAGTTGTACATTTACAATGGCTCGGCGATCGGAGGCTGTTTGGCGCTCGGAAGCTCGGCATTGCGAACCTAGCGCCTGTTGCCATGATCAACTTAGATGGCGCCGTGAATGGTACATTTAGAAAAGGCTTTAAGCATACCAAGCCCTGGTTGTTATTTCATGCACAGCTTTGAATACGGAATGGACTTCGTTCCGCGAAGAGGTGAAATAATGTGATTGAATTTGAATGGGAATTGGCACCACTGCTGGTGCACGGGAGTGCTGCGAACTTATAATCCCAGCGAGAACGCCAATTTTTCTGTCTTTGATAACTTTGTTTTAGCTATCTATGGGCGTAGCAAAGTTTTGAGGTAATGCCGCGTCGCCATATTGTCATATTTACCAATCCACATATTAAAACAGTGGCCATAGAAACTCGATCATGAAAATCAATATAGGATTGAATGCGGCCCCCTAAACAGCGCGCTCGTCTTTGTGGTAGTCTGCGTAAGGGCGATAAGAGAGTTCATTCAATAAATTTATCCGAATTCTGCTGTCATCTTCCTCCTATCCTTCCATATTCTTACTTGTTAGACGTTGGTTGAATCAGCATGCGCGTTGTAACGGACTGGTTTTACTAGGCCTCCGAGAGAGTAGCAAGAAGAAAGCAGCTGTTATTTATGGCCACGTAAACAGCTCAAGGTTTGACTTGCTATGATGCAACACAATAAAATGAATGAGCCCATGGACAGGTGTTAATGGTCCGTATTTCCCTAAATACGCAAATCATCTTCATCCTTTTTTAACTCGGCCATTTCAGATCATTTCTTCTTGGCACTAGCACAGACGCTCGGTTCCAATGCCAAGCGTCAGAGCGCCGCTAGGCTATGTATACATTCAAGGCATGTAACGGAGGGCTCTCTCTGCCTCACCGAACCTTCCCGCACGGAAGCTTCGCTGAAGACATACGAGCAATAAGCCAATCAACGCCAAGCAATGACAAATGCCGAGAACAAACAAAGCCTCTACCGACTACATCAGTATGATCGCTGCCCTGCGACTGACATGCTCGTGTTTAAAGTCGTAAATTTTATATTAACCGTTATAAGAATTTTAGCCAATAAATGCTTGCTGCTCTGATAGTGTGGAAGTGAATGATGACATACCTTACGTATCGTATCGTGTTCTAAGAGCTCAGTTTTCGCGTTTACGTATGATTTGTTTTCGGTATTTGTATTATACTTTATTGATTTGTTCTGTTCAAACGAAAACGTTTCAAAACATGGCGCATGCCACGGCAGTCATTGAACGCACACCTGCCATTTCAAATTTCAACGCCATTTACACACATTTAAAAAAACGAATGGCTTATGTTCAAAATCATTGCTTCGAAGCTGAAGATTATAGGAAAGAATGCTATTTAAGAGCTGCCTCCAAACTAAATATCAGAAATGTAAGTAACATGGTCTTCTGTAGAGATCAGTTACAAGCATCCTTTATAGGGGTGAGTCACAGACTGGATGTGCTTTGTAGGCTTTCTGTAAACTAGTCCGGCTTGTCCTATCAGGTGCACGCGTTTGTAGTAGGGCGTGGTCGACCAATATGAGAAAAAGAGCTGAGGACGGACCATGGCTAAAACCATAGCTACTCAACTGCAGAAACGCATCGAGTACTGCTTTTAGATACTAACCTTATTCACAGCGCGTGTAGTTCACCAGTGAATTCACGTGAAACGACACTTAGTACATGAGGACATCATGAACATTCCCCTTCATTATCAGTGGAGGGACATGGTGGAGGTGATAAGACGCAATTTGCTTTTAATATGGGTGCTTAGAAAATGGCCATATTCTGTGCATGATCGAGTCGCCAATCGACTACGATTGCGTTTAATGCTGACCATTCTTAATGTTCGCACCAACAGATTATAAATTAACAATTCTCATTAATCTGTTAACCTTGTAAACATTGCCTAAACCCATGGGCTTGTTAGTGTAAGGTCACCTTTTCTTCTCACAAAACTGCTTGTATGGTTTGTCTCTTTGATATGCCATGACATGTTTTTCTATCACCGGTTGGATGCCGTGAGCTCTCTTGTATGTTAATTGTGGCTATTGTCGGGACAGTATTAGTTTCGTGGAATAGATTTAATAGTAAGTTGGCAATACGATAGAGATGCTCGACGACAGTAACAAGAGCGCAATCGTGTCTGACACCCTGTATCACTGTTTGTTGCGAGCTTATCGACGTCATAGTGCATGAATCAATAAGGGCTACATTTGCAATTGTTGTCTTTGGCTTCTGGCTTTATTTTCTCGTTGTCTCACAGACGACCCTACAATCAGCGTAGGTAGCACTAGCCGAGCAAATATTGGTACACACGGCATCGTGACCATGGTGAACTAGGCAGCTCTCGAGCAGTCACTCAATGTGCATGTCAGTGAGTACATTCTTGACAAAGCCTACCCATGCGATCGCTACCAAGCCATGTCGATAGGCGAAAGAATTTGATACAGTATCTCTCAAGCATGAGTTTCCACAGAGATCTGAGTAACTATCAGACGTCATTGACTCCGTCATCACTTTTATAAAATTTAACCCACGATTAGTGTGCCCATCAGTAAAATGACTTTAAAAGAGTCCTGGATGACAAAGAATACACTTAAACTCAACTTCAGCCAAACTAATATACTAATATACTGCCCTCTGCCTCAATGCATAATAAAGGATATCGCATGCGGAGGGGTGGGGGATGCTGCTCCTTGAAACCCCAACACATGTGAGAATCCTGGAGGGGTTGCATGATGTTTCCTGTTTGTCCGCTCCCGTGCCATTTTTGAAAAAAGATGTGGACAGTTTTAAACATTTTCCCAAAACACATCTTCTTCAAAGAGCTGACTACTTGAGCCAAATAATTGCTAAATCATAATAATAATGTGGTTGAAATGAAGGCGGATGTTGGAAAACAAGTTGGAACACAGCTATTTTTGTATACATATTATGTTTTGCATACCTATTTTTCAGGCATGACTATCGGAAGTGCTTCTGAACACGCTGCGATGTGTGAGCAAACATTCCAGTAAGATAGAACAATAATACTAGTACATCCGACCAATCATACCTACAAATGATATGAAATAAGTAATACTTGTTCCCTAGACCTATCCATTGGCTCATGTCCTGTATTTGGTTGATTTTCAATCACTATCAATCAGTCATGATGTTACGCAAATGTGCAGCCCAACTTCTTTCTCAAAGATGTACCTAAATGTTGGGAGCAAAAGACAAGACTTTCCTTTTGTGTGGACAGACAGCAAACACCAGTAACCATCAAAAGGAACTAAAGAAGGATATTAATCCTTAGTGTCTTTCCTAGCCTAATGCACAGGGCTTGGAGGGAACATATATATATATATATATAGAGAGATAGATATAGATATAGATAGAGATAGATATATAGATATATAGATATATAGAGAGATATATAGAGAGAGAGAGTTATAGATAGAGATATAGATATATATATATATACAAATATATAAATATATATATATTTATAATATATATGTATATATATGTATATATGTATATATATATATATATATATATATATATGACCTCATATATATATATATATATATATATATATATATATCGATATATATATATATATATACTGTATATAACCATATATATGCACCCATATTTATGTTTCCATATAGATAAATAACAATGCAGAATTTGCTACGACAATTCGACGTTAAATAGCAGCATATGTTTTTACCCATAACATTTATGTTAAGGACATTTTGCAATGGTTATTGTGGACGGATCCCAAGAGAAATTATCCGATTATTTCTCAGTGTGTAATTGGGGAAATTTCCATTTGTATTGATATCACTGAAACTTAAATTTCATAAAATACCAAGAAGCCAACAGCAAACAAAAGCAATAGACCATTTAAAGAGGTACAACAGTATTGATAGCAACAGTGAGTTTACTTAAACTATTATCTCAATTTTAATTGGTAATGCCTTCATCCAAATGGAAATATCAATTGCTTGATCTATCGATAAATCATAAAACCATCGTATGTGTTGTAAATAGGACCTACATGAACGGAATGGACAGAATAAAAACTGATGCAGTTGATTCGAGCAATGGATTGTTGACCAAACTTGCTATGCAGTCTGCATCAGCATACATCAGCTTAACCAGCTCAAATGGGGCAGCAGTTGGAAGCCAATATTAATTTGTGTTAGTTGCCTGTGTCTGTACTCGAATATCCAATCAGTTTGCATCTCATCTTTTATTCTTGTCAAAGAGTCACTCTCGCTAGAGCATCAGATATGTTTCCACTAATTCTACGTGGGTAACGTTGCGTGTATTTCTGCGTTTAGTGTCATTTGTACTAAACATTCCCGCTAAGTTTCGTTCATTCTATCGTCTCATGCCACTTCAGTGATGGAAGCCTTTCTATTGCGCAACCCCAGTGGTGAATTATATTCAATATTAGGAAGAATTTTGAATCATCAATAGCGAAAAAGGCTACCCTCCGCGGGGATGATACACGACATGACTGACTACTAACCGAATTCTAGGTAACGTGTCTGAATTGAACGATGCCGATCAAGAATATATTAGTTCTTAATCCTTGCGGAGTTAGAAAATGAATGTATTGTACCACTTATGTAAATGCAAGACCTTGGAGGTGATCGTTTGCCGATCCTAACTCTGAATACGTGAATGGCTAAAATATGGAACCGGTTATTTTGATAAGCGTCCTTTATCATTGAGCTGTTTGAAGTTCATCCCTTGTATCAGGATGTTTAATTGGAATGTCATCTTCCTATTGTTTCCTTGTCAGTGTCTGATGTAAACCGTATATGCGCTCCTTGTCAGTGTCTGATGTAAACGTATATGCGCTCCTTGTCAGTGTCTGATGTAAACCGTATAGGCGTTCCTTGTCAGTGTCTGATGTAAACCGGATATGCACTCCTTGTCAGTGTCTGATGTAAACCGTATATGCACTCCTTGTCAGTGTCTGATGTAAACCGGATATGCGCTCCTTGTCAGTGTCTGATGTAAACGTATATGCATTCCTTATCAGTGTCTGATGTAAACCGTATAGGTGCTCGGTTGCCACCCAACATATGCTACAGATCGCGCCGGTTTCGTATAAATATTCATAAGTAACGGATTACTGTTGTGCAATTTGTGGTGCTCTTCTCGGAGTTTTGCAGCTGACGACCTTCGTCGTAGAAATACCGAGGGCGTTTGGGTTGTGAAAGGCAGGGGAGACAAAGCTCGGCGCATTCGTCACATATGTGTTCAAGTGAAGTTCCAGGCTGTAAACTAGCCTGCATGTGACCAAATTCCTGAAAGCGTACTAAACACCAGTTAACGTTTTGTAGACTGTCAAAGGTTCTAAGATTGGCTATGTTTGGTAAAAAACCAACAACAATCTGCGTCTCCACAATGGGCATATATCCAGCATTTTATTGCAAAAAGTGAACGGTAATATCAACTGACAGATTCAACAGTACTGCCAACTTGCATTGCTCGTGTAACAACTCCTATGAGAATTCTGTTGGAACTGGGAACTGTCTACCCCAGCGGTGACCATGCTTATCTAGTCCAACTATGGAAGATTCTCAACATTTCTACAACGATTGAATCAGCTCATAGGTATTAGTATTAATACGATAAGTAAACAAATCGCTATGATAACAACATCACGTTATGACAATGCCGCGTTGTTCACATGGCATCCTAATCCGGGTAGGCCCCGTACACGAGCACGGTCGCGATGAGACTGTGTGTAGCTTTCAGATGATAATGGGACCATTGAGTTCTCCCCAACGGGTGATTGTGTGTGACCCGAATGATTTGTTGACTGCATATCGAGCAGCGTAACGCACTGTGGGTCCAAGGCGGCTCCATTGCAGCCCTCAATCTTCAGTAAGCTGGAGGGTCTGAAAAACGGAGGGTCTAATAAACGTGGTGAGCTACATCATTATGAGCCTCTTCTCGTAAGCAGAACCACCCCCCCTCTCCCCAACCCACCGAATGATTGCAACTCATGTTGCAATAATGGCGCACTGGTCCTCGATCACTGGTGTTTGAGGTGGCCATCTGATGTCTTCCTAGTGACTTGCATCAAGTATTCCTCTGCACTGGTTCCAGTTTGGTTTCCCCAGGTGACTTATCCCTAGCTACAGATTATGGGACCACAAATGTGATATAATTATCACACCTTGATGAGTGTAACATTGTTACCCCTTCATTTGAGGCTGTCTTAGATGGTCGGGATCTATTGCACAACTCATCTAACCGCAGATGACGTTTGGTATAAAGCTGCTGCGCGGACATAGATAATCCAGAGAAACAAATAGCTTGATGTCAGATTCCGTAATTGTTCCCTTTCATGAAAAATGACACTTCGTATATGCTTTCTTTAAACAATAAGATAAATACAATACATGGTATCGCCGCCTGGTTGTCTTACCCATGGCCGCTTTATTGGAGCGAATTTTACATTCAGGTCACGGTTTTATTGTTTACCGTCCCAGTCGAAATGTGACCGGAAGCACGACAGGGTCTAATAAGTATACTTTATGATGGTCTCTATGAGGGAGCGGACTCATCTGGCAACATTTTCAGCAGTAGGGACAATTTCCTTAACAAAGCCTACAGAAGGCCTTTTGTATGAATCGTTCAACATATGAGAAAGTCGTTGGCAGCTGGGTAAGTTGGAGTTACGTGTCGTGTGATTGCCGGAGCGCTTCAGTAATTATACCTATATGCAATCTCATAATTACAGTAAAGTTATGAACAGAGGCGCTCGGTTCCCGATGCAAGGCTAACGAGCGCCGAGTAGTGTATGAGCGCCGAGCCGCTACTTATATATAAATAGTTATATATCGAGAACGGGTCGGCTGCTCGGTGCTCGGAAGCTTCTACATAGAATACGACTCGGCGCTCGGAAACTGCTTGGCGCTCGGAAGCTAGGTATTGGGAACCGAGCGCCCGTGGCCATGATCAACTTTGATGTTTCCGTGAATCGTACATTTAAACGGGTTTAAGCATACTAAGCCCTGTGGCCTATTTCACGTACGTATCTTAATCGACTATCACGCTTAGCCGACTATGGTAAGCCGACTATCCAACTAAATTGCGTTTCACGAACACCATAGGCGACTGTGCTTAGTCGACTAAGCTAAGCCTGCTACGGAGCTGGCTAAGGTTTTGCGTTGTTGGCTTAGGCACAAAAGCAGACGATTATTGTTAAAACCAATCCAACGTTACAAGGATACAGAAGAGCGATGCAGTGGGAAAGAATTTTTCATGGCAGGGAAAATCCCACAGAAGTATTTACCGATCAACAGCTGTATACTCGCTATTGTTTTAATCGAAGGAACATGTTTTTCTTCTGAGTTTGATTATGGATCGAATAGATCATACTACGCGCCGTGCCATGGCTTTGCCTGGACTGCTTCAACTTCTTATTTGTCTTCGATTCCTTGGATGTGGATCGTTCTTAATCGTTGTCAGGATGCCAAGGGTGTCGGCTGCAACTGTCAGTCGATGTGTATGGCGCGTCTGCTCAGCATTCCAGTCTTTGGCAATAGAACTTTTTGTTATGCCTTCAGGACAACGATTTGCTCGGATTAGAAGAGGATTCTCTGAAATTTCTGGTACATAAACCTTTTATTACAACGAAATTTTAGAACAATGAAAAAAAACCTCTATCGTTTTATACATTTGTATTTGTACACCTTTTCTTTTTTAATATATGATATTTTCGTTTAAACGGTATGCCGAACGTCACTGGTACTATTGACTGTACCCGTGTGCCCATAATTGCTTCTTCAGGGGACAGGGAGCCGGATTTTGTAAACCGTAAAGGATCGACGTTCAAGTATGAATACCCAGTTTCCACCTCTGCTATGATTTAGTAACGGAGTCCCTGCTGTAGTATGCAGAACGTATGTGCTTGTGTTTTTCTTTGACAGGCCATATGCGACCGTGAGTAATATATTGTTAATGCTGTGATCCGCTGGCCTGGCTCAGTTCATGATTCACGAATTGTCAGAGAGTCAGCAATCGGCAGGCAATTTGAGAACGGTATTCTATTTTATTGTTATCGAAATATGACAATTAAAAACACCCCAATGAACATGAACCTCGTCATAGAGACTGTTATTCAGCATCTGCAACAAACACAATTATTTCCAAAAAGAATAAACAGAAATGTTATGTGTCTACTATTGTTCTGTATTTGAGAGGCACCCAACGTTTTTCTATTGGGCGACTCAGGTTACCCATGTAAGACGCACTTATTGACTGCGTACATCGACCCAGCATTGCCTCATGAAATATGCTTTGATAAAGCTCAATGTCAATCGAGCGTCAGGATTGAGCAAACATTTGGAACAGTTAACAATTGATTTTAATGCCTTAAGTTTCTGAGAGTCAACCCAGAACGCGCTGTGACTATTATTTCGGCATGTTTTGTTCTCCATGATGTTGCTTGTTTGCGCAAAGATATTCGGTTTGCTAACGTGACTGAAGAGGAAGAAGATATCGAGGTGGGGCTCTTGAACAACAATGAAGAAGGTTCTTGCTTTACGGGCACATATTGGTAGGGAGTATTTGACCTAATCGCACCTTATGTCATAATATATGACCCATACTTGTAAACTGTGAATACCTTGTAATGGTAATAAATGTAATTGTCTACATGAAAGAAACAAAATATATGCAAACCCATTTCTTTTCTCAACTGTTTAGCCTTCAGGTTTCAAATCTCTTACTGGCTGTTTCGGTTGCCTGGTTTAGGTAGGCATGCCGCATTCATTTGATCTGGTTCCGGTCGCTTTTTAGACTTTAACTGGACATAGAAAATAAAGTATAACATTTCTTATAAATACGAATCGGGTATATTTTGGAAACTAATGTCAATGCCGATCTTGTATTTTGTAGCCTTGGTTGGTATAACTTTCGTAATTTGAACGGGACCGGGTTCATCCTCCTCGGTGTCTTTCATGCAGTCTGTGTAGCTGCTTGCTCCACCCGCACAAACAAGTTTGCCAGTCACGTCTTAAATCAGTTAAATAATACAAAAACGTTGTTATTTATCACATCCCCTCAAATCTTTTACTGAATGGATGCTATGCCTAAGCATGCTGACTCGATGCACTGCAATTGAAGATAACGTTTGCCAAACAAACAAAGCGTATATTAATTATTACAAAACTATTTATGGCTATATCAATTAAAGTAATTAATACTGTCCTCCCCGCTGAGGATATCACGTGGACTATGTGACCCGCTTTCCTGCAACATTAAGATCCTTGTCTTGATTCACGCGCCACCACATGCTTTCAATATTGTCGACTTGGTCATTACATCACTGTGTCTCGGCGGGGTGCAGCATATTTTCTTAGCCTGGAAAGTGAAATAGGCTACTGATCGGAGGTAACATTTGAAAGATTGCTTTCAGATTCGAGTGCCTTTGGTGACTCCTAATTTGTGCTATGGACCGTGAACAATTGGACTATCCATGGTACACCATGCTCATCACATTGAACAATAGTTTACTCTGATAATCCACATCGACAAAATAAAAGCACATACCTAGGCATATTGGCAGATCAACCACCTGCGTCTCCTCTGTATCTGAGCTGCGCATCTAATCCGGAAAGCACTGGCCGGCCTTTCAATGTATATTTGCATATGCCTTAGTATGGCTGTGTGAGAGAGTCAGCGATTGTGCGAAGGGAAAACTGCGGACATCCTAAATATCGTCTTATGGTAGTCTGCATAAGGGCGATTAGAGAGTGTATTCAATACATTTATCTGAATTCAGCTTTTGTCTTCTTCCTATCCTTGCATATTATAACTTTGTTGAACATCGGTTGAGTCATCATACGCGTTGTAACGGACAGAGAGAGTAGCGAGAAGAAAGCTGCTGTTATTTATGGCCACATAAACAGCCCAAGATTTGACTTGCTATGATGCAACACAAAAAAAAGGCGCATTTGAATGAACCCATGGACAGGTTTCCACCAATACTCATCTTCATCACTTTTTTCACTCGGCCATATCAGATCATTTCTTCTTTGTAACTAACTCTTTGTCTCGAAAACTTGAATTGGTGAAAGAAAGTTGCAGGCATCCATCGTTTTCTGAAAGCGACAATAACTGCTAAATGTCTAGACAAAATCTACAGCAATGTATTTTCTCGAATAATGCAGCGGCGACTGTAAGAGGTGATTTCGTATCATCACCATTGAATCCAAATTTACCACAATTGTCAATCACATTTGATGTAAGCTACGAACTAATGTAAATATTGCACATAGTTCATATGGTTTGTGGGATATTTGGGGCGTGTGATAAAAGAGGAGGGGAAGCATTTCCGCGATATTTACAAAACATAAAACATTCCCCATATCGACTGTCCTGTGTCTGTAATTTTCAATTCCTGATAGTGTAATTGAGGAGGTAGTAGCCTGACCAGGACTTGTTCAGTAATGCCATCAGTGGGCTCTACGTGGCATATCTATATGATGAACGCTACTATCACAATCAGTGACTGTAGCAAGACATCTTCCCTCAAGCTTTCGTCCTCGAGTGAAAATTAGATCTTCATCTACAGGATATTCTTTGCAACGCTTAGTTTATTTGTGAAGTGACATGGCAGGTCAAATATGTGTTCCGGAAGATTTCATGGAAAGTTTTCTGTATCTGTATAATTGTTTCAATGCTTGTCACAATGATACCACTAAATTCATGAAAGATATTAACTTACAAAAGGGCTGTTCTCCTTATTCCATTAAAAGCTGATTGCTCCAGAGCCATAATTCATTGCGCCTAACGCGAATCTTGCATATTGTGCAAAGGAGTGGACACTTTGATACTTTCAGTGTAAGGTTTTTAGCCCCTTCACCAGGAATTCATAAACTGGTTGAAATCCCTCGCCATTTTCTCGATACCTAAAAAGGACAGACATTGGCTTGTAATTAATTGACGAAATTAACAGAACGATGGCACGATTATGCAGGTATAAATGTTGAAATAGTATTTGTCTCACCAGAATGAACAATAGGTTTAAAAATTGTCCGCAGTGACTACATGGAACATATGGTTGATGACCCTGTTGGTCCATATGTTCTTGCTGGCGATATTGAGCTTATACAACCTGCAACCTAATCCTAGTCAACAAGCAGGATTAGATTGTGACGTGCTGTCTGGCGTACATAATGTACTGGTCCCTGTGAGGGTGTTTTGTTCTGATTGTAGCCATTAAATCTTACATAATGGCTGACTAAATAAGCCGCCATTGTTATATCACCAACCTGGTCATCTCTCTTGTGTGCTCTCAATTACAAATGAATAACTTGCAATGTTTCCTCTAAGGGAAATACTTTGATTGATGTGTTTTTGCTAACCCTAAGGGATTCAATATAGGCTGTCCTTATTAGAAAAAGATGAAGGCCTTTCTAAGCAAATAACATATTTCTAAGCTGACATGTGTAAAGCTTTATGTGCAAATTACAGGCAGTAATTCTTAGAATTAATCAAACCTGCGATATTTGTTTATGTTACAGGTGAACATTAGATCGACATTGATTGGATATTTTTAACAAAGCAAGCCAAATGGCAAATCATAAGGAATATGCTTTAAAACTTAAAGATTGGTGGATTAAGTCGTCTCGTTTGATGATACAATTAGATAGAGAGGAATACGTAAAAGATACCAAACCTAACAACTGTTCCATCAACACCATGGGAAGGCAGCTGCATCAAATAATTGTGGAACAATCGTTTCATCCTCATTAGAATGTGTCCATCTCTAGCAAGACCCGCACGAGATGGCTATGTAGCTGGCCCAACGCTCGATGACAGAGTAGTATAGAACAGTTTCCGCTTGCACCGTTTTAAGATGTTATGGAAAATACCTGTGTGGCATGTAGCACCTGCCAAATCGACGGATACTTACATATTTTCTTAGCCGGGTAAGTGAAATAGGCCACTGAACGGAGGTAACATTTTAAAGATTGCTTTCAATTTGGCGTAGATAATGTACTGGTCCCCTCTCAACACTGATGTCGCCTCATACTCTGAGACAAGTTGCGACACACAAGGTCTAGATACCATGCATTTCCCTAATGTTTCCAATGGCTCCATCGTCACCCTTGATGACATCATCGCCGTTATGAGTGGAAATGGCACCAAAGACCAATATTTATGCCCATTGGGAGGACATCTGGCAATCAAAAGAGTAATCTGACAATAGCTGAACTGTTAAGCGTATATGTGCGGCTATTTTAATTTCCCGTCACAGTTAACAGTTGCCAGCTCGATCATCGATTTCTGTGACCCCCTTAATTCTAACCGACTAGTAACTAAGATGCACGTAAAGTACGCTTACAGAAAGCAATATATTTGCAGTATCGGCAAGCAACATCTTATACAGGTAGTTATGTGACCAAGGACAACGCATAGCACCCGACAAGTTTTCCATTAAGCAACCTGACATGCATAAAAGCAGATCTAATGAGCATGCATCCTGTGCCGAAGCCCGCATACGCGATATATGATGTAGACCACTCAATCAGGTCGAGTAAATATTCATATAGTGCTGGTAGATACGAATGAGAAGGATTTTTTATCCTGGACGGGAGCGGGACAGCGGAAGACCTTTGTCGATATAAATACAGACAGATATGGGCTATATATATATATATATATATATATATATATATATATATATATATATATATATATATATATATATATATATATATATATATATATATATATATATATATATATATATATATATATATATATATATATATATATATATATATATATATATATATATATATATATATATATATATATATATATATATACATATACATATACATATAATGTATGCATATATTTATATTCATATATATATACATATATATATAATGAATGAATGATTTTATTTGTCAACAACAACAACATATCATACATTATAAGTATTAATTCAAGTAAGATATACAAAGTTTGTTGGTGACAATTAGGACGAGAAATCATGAGATGTATGAGTCCTCGTATCATGTTCAAAAGAATAAATTGCATTTAGGAGAACAACATCGAACCGAATCAAGAACAATTGATCAAACACTTATTGGTATAGTACTGTAAAAATAAAACAAAACCATGTGCCAGGAGATCATACTTCATACAATGTACTTGGCAAGAAAATGAATTCGTAGAGATTTTTTAAAAGAATGCAATGAGCAATATACATTAAATTTCGTGCAATTTGCGTTCCAGATATTCACGCCTTTCGAGCGCACGCTATTATAGGCAACTTGTGATTTACATAAAGGTACAATAAAATGTCTAGTCTGTCTAGTAGTAACTGTATGATCAGAGGATTTCCTACTAAACATTAATTTGAATACATTAGGCAGATCACCTCTATATAAGTTAAACATAAACAACATTATACAATATTCATACAACTCAGTAAAACGTAACATATTTAAGGATTTAAATAATGTCACCGAACATGTACGCTTTGGCGAACCGGTAATTACTCTACAGCATAGTTTCTGTAATTTGACGATAGAGTTTGTATATTTCTTGGCAGCTGTACCCCAAACTTCGAGACAATATATTATGTATGGGTATATAAACGAATAATACAGAGTATTTAAGGTACTTGTTCTAAAAATATTTTTCGCCTTACAAAGTAAGCCGATATTTTTAGCGATTTTCAGTTTTATATGTTGAATGTGAGACTGCCATGTCAATTTGTTATCTAACTTGACTCCTAAAAATGTTGTCGAGTTCTCTCTCCTTATAAGCTGATTATTGATATACAGTGGTTGAGTTGGTGTTGGGCTATATGGCCCAGGTGCGAATATCAGGTAATGTGTT
Organism: Urechis unicinctus; assembly: GCA_034190875.2. Classification (NCBI taxonomy): domain Eukaryota; kingdom Metazoa; phylum Annelida; class Polychaeta; order Xenopneusta; family Urechidae; genus Urechis; species Urechis unicinctus. The sequence goes on along the minus strand of CM067350.1, from coordinate 79,531,325 downwards.
TTGTTGACATTCAACGAAAGCTTATTGGCATTCAGCCAGAGAACTAAATTTGTAAGCTCCACATTTGCACAGTTTATCATATCATCAATGTTATTACCAGTTACAAACATATTAGTGTCATCTGCATACAGTATAGGATGCATATAGTTCGAAACATTAACAATGTCGTTGACATAGATTAAAAACAAGAGTGGTCCCAAGATTGAGCCTTGTGGAACGCCACAAGTAATACGCCCTCGTTCAGAGTGGACACCGTTGTAAGTAACATATTGGTATCTTTCGAGCAAATAATTTTTTATCCACTCTATTGCGATGCCTCTAATGCCGTAGTGTTCCAATTTTCTTATAAGAATGCGGTGATTGATAGTGTCGAACGCTTTACTTATATCAATGAAAATCCCTAAAACATTTTTGTGTTCTTCGTGGAAATTAATAATTAGTGCTTACATATATATTCAGTAAGTCGAGTATGCATGAGTCGTTCTAGTATTTTAGAAATACACGGAAGAACCGATATTGGTCTATAGTTACTAATCTGAGAGGAGTCGCCATTTTTAAATATTGGTATAACTCGAGCGATTTTTAGTTCTTCTGGAATAATTCCACTTATAAGTGACATGTTAAGCGTGTTAACTAAGGGTTTTATAATGTGTGTTAAAGTGCTTTTTATTATGGTTGGAGATATGTCATCCCAACCTGGACTTGAGTGTTTCAGGGATTTTACTATATTAGTTATCTCTATTTCATCTGTGTTTCTAATAAATATAGAGTCAGCATTCGTATACTTTAAATATATAAGAACATCTGCATTACAAGCAGGGATCTGTTTTTCAAGGGTAGGTCCTATATTTAGATAGAATTTGTTGAACTTGTTTGCAATTAAATTTTTATCAGTGGTAGTTTACCATCAATAATGAATTCTTCTGATAGTTTGGTGCGCTTTTTCTTATTTAGGACATTTTCAATCAACTCCCACGACTTCCTCATGTTACTTTTGTTTTTAGAAAAGGCATTTTCATAGTAGTTTTGTTCACTTGTTTTCATTAGTGAACGCAATTTACATTTGTAGCGTTTGTATTGAGTTTGGTTGGTCAGCGTGGGGTATTTGATGCTTTTTACGTACAATTTATTTTTTACTTTGATGGGTTGTTTTAGTCCTGATGTAAGCCATTTATATCCATGTTTATATTTCGATTTTGATTGTTGAATTGGGAAGCAGGCATCGTATGGATCTTTAAGAGTGCAATAGAACCTTGTGTATGACTCCTGTGCGTCCTTGGTGTCTAAAACATCCCTCCATTAAATTTTCCCAAGTTCCGCACAGAATTTATCTTCTTTTCGGGCCGAAATTTGTCTGTAGTAAAATTTGTCACACTCAGTATTAGTTTTAATGCCGTGGTCGATACAGTGCAGTGGAAAATGGTCAGTGACATCTGTACACAAAATACCAGATATATAATTGTGCTGTGGTTGAAAATTGGTAAAAATATTGTCTATAAGTGTGGCGGAACGATTTGTTACTCTCGTGGGTTTGGTAATGTGTGGTGTAAAAGAGAAAGAATACATCATTTCAAGGAATTCTGCTGTAGCGACATGGCTATCAACATTTAACAAGTTAGTGTTTACATCGCCCATTAAATAGCAGATTTTGTTTTCATGGTTTATAGTAGACATTATATCAGATACATAGTCTATGAAGTCACTGATTGAAGTGTTATCTATATATATTTATATACATATATATATATATTTATTTATATTCTTATATATATATATCTATATTCTTACATATATATATATATACATATATATATATATATTTATATATTTATATATATATATATAAATATATATATATGTAAATATATATATATCTCCCTTTTATATATATATATCTATATATATTTATAAATATATATATATACATAAATATATATACCAATATATATTTATAAATATATCTGTATATATACATATATATATATAAATATACATATATATATCTATATATATATATATATAGGAATGGTACAAATTGGTGTTGCCATACGTTACAACTGGCGCGCATTATCGAAGGTGATTTAGGTGTGTGTATTTCGCACGAGATCAATTCTTCTCCTAAGTTTTTAAGTTACACTAATTATTTGGTTATTAATGGCTCACCATAGGTTATATCAAAGCTGAATTTCTTTGGACTGCAGTCTGATTTCAATGAAAGATAACAGGCACAAATTGACACTGAAATTGTAATGATCGCAAAAAAAGCTAGTGTTTTCTGCTGTTTTTTAATGTCACCGAATTAAATATTGCAAATACATATTATTGACTTTATTATCTACTTTGTGCGAAGAATGTCATTACAGAATGCAATCATGACTACGAGTGCACACGAGGGCCCGCTGCCGTTTATGCAAGTATCCAATTATTAACCGGCGGCCAGAGAAGCCATAACTACCCAGATGAGTGTGCATTAATCATTTGAATTAACATAAAAGGCCGAATAAGTAAGGCTTCTGAGCAACAAATTGCATCAAACTTACATATAAGCCGAACATAACATGCTTATCAGTTCATTAAATTTTTACAATAACAACACCAGCCACGACCCGAGTTACTAACAGTCTTTCGTCACGTCTCGGATAAAGCAGTGTGCTCTCTCAAAGCTCTGCTAACTCCTGACATCTTGTCATCGTTGAGTGCTTGGTCCCTCATCTATCACGATAATATTTAGTCGGAAAACTGTAGTTACGAAGTGAATAACAAATCATATAATGACTCGTATATTTGGCCCGAACTCTCCTGGTATTTATTGTCTTTCCAGCTATGGAAGCTCAGCAGTTGTGAAACCCATTACTGCTCAGCAGCAGATATTCATTTAGTAGTGCTTAAATTGCAAATCAAATTCAAGGCTTAAGAAAGCTTCAGCAGTCAATTACTCACACGTAATTATTTATACGATATATTGGTTGTAAGGTACTACTCATTTGTTAATTCATATGATAACACTATATTTGAAAGTCTTTTATGTGAATGTAAGCAAGATGTCGGCACAAAAGGCAGCAATTTGTTCAAATTTGTTGGTGTCGCTGGTGAACTGAAACAAATTGACAACAATGGAGTTGGACACATGGGAATTCACAAGTTTCTGCAATAACACTGGCGAGGATCAGCTAAATGCCATCCGAACCTCAAAACGACCGTTTTCAAGGCACTGACACTGATGAATTATAGATGTTTCGGTGTTCCCAATACAAAGAAAGGGTTATTTTAGAAAAGAGACCAAAAACGAAATGAAATAAAAATGTTCGAATTTTCATCTTTCATTTACACATTAAACAATGCCAAGCTCGCATCATTTGTTTTTCCATGTCATGATTTTGGTTGATTTTTTCACAATCATTCATGAAATCGAGCTTTTATTGCTTAAGATGTCACTGGCAATCTGGGCCATGATATATGCAGCTACGATATAGACCGCAATAGCTTCCAGCTAACTCTAAGCTTCATATGCTTTCTTCTCACCAATAAACATGCACCTGAAATGTATAATACATGTATTCATCACACATTAACACCTTATGAGGCTACCACTAAGCTCTGTTGATCCCTGGACATCCTGCCAGTGTCATAGAATAGGTTCTATTATTTGATTACAAATGCGGCATATGTTCTAACAGGCTTTAAGCTGATATTCTATGCCGATGTAAGGTTAGGACGACGCCACCATTTTCTAACATCAATTAATGAGATAAATTAGTTCCCATGAAATAAAGCACAAACAATTATGATTCATCAAACAATGACCATTTGCGAATAGTTCACACGAGTTCGTGTTCAGTTCAAATTGAGGACAAAATGATTTGCACGGACGAGTAGCTTAACACAGCAATAGTCCACACGGGAGGTTTAAATTCCTGGAACAGTAAACTGACCACAGAAAATTCGAAAAAAGTGATATTTACCTCGAACTAAATGCCTTCAAATGTCACCGACGCCCATTTTATCGCTAATTCTTTCGCTGGAACACTAATCGTAGTCGCTGTCAGCTGGTCATGTGGTTAATTTCCTGTGGACGAATATGAATAGCCAGCGAGGGGGGTTTTTTCTCAGTGGGGTCCGCGGATGTGCTATTATAAAGCATTAGAGATGCGTGTGCCAGATATAGTTCAGTATACATTACAGCAATATTGTGTGAGCCTGACTTAAACGCAATGGATGTGCGGAGAAAAGTAGTTGATGTGTGAATGCATTGATAAATGACGTCCGTTTGGGCAGTTTTAAGAAGTGCTAATGGCTGCATTTCAATTCGTTATAATTTGAAAACTCATTAACAAATTATCAAGACGGATGGAAGAAACTTGAGTGACGTTTGAGTTGTTGTATATAATTGCAGTGATTTAAGCCTCTATTGAGTGGTGTAAATAAACGAAACTTCATCTAGAAATCGGCAACTGCGCATATAAATGAGGCCACGTGATCTGCTCGGGTGTTATACAGTCTGTGTCCCGTCACTGAGTAGTAGGCTGATTATTCACCAGCGTTACATCCTGATCAGGTGTATTTACCATCCCATGGGTACTGTTCAAGTTTAATTATGTGTGGTTTTCGTTTGCTCATCTTTACAGCTACTCATTCAATTAACAATCACCGGCAGGATACCTGTATGCTGATGAAGATAATAACGTGATATTCTTACTGGTTTTGATTAGAATGAATGTTTCAACATATTCATATCATTTGCAAACCCCGAGTTCCAGCAATTCCTAGTGTCTACGCTTGATTTGATTCCTTCTCGGTTCATGACCACTGTTGTACACCACTCACTGTATTTAGCGATTGGTTATTGTGGGTCAACGTGGCAAATTCATCCGACCTGGCCCCTAAAACTGCCCCATTAACGCTAATTTCTCAATCCAGTTATCGCTGGGATTGAGAAATGCGGAAATTACCATTTTGCCCGAACACTTCACAATGTCGCGTTTCCAGCGATAATGGGACTAACCACCTTCCCAGAACCTCCTTCCAGTTTCGCCATTTACTGATTACATCCCGCAAATTAGTAGAATACCCACCGATGATAAGGATGAAAGTGTAGTTATCATTTACGTAAAACAGAACCAGGAGCCTCACCACCGATGTCACACGTCTGAGGACCACTCACAATCTTTGCGCCCACTAATAATTGAACTTTTTGTTAGACATATTAATGTGGTTAGATTTTTAAAAAATGCCGACATCAGCATTACAATCAACAGTATGCAATAGCTCAACCAAACCATTTGTACTTTGAATGACTACAAAAACACGGTATCCATAGAAAAATGTGGCCCCTCTTTATTCCTTCACCATTCCATTTGTACATGATAACAGCCACAAGAAGAATATATTTCTCTGTATACTTCTAAACATCGAGTGCCGAAACAATGTTATTTTACGGTACTCTTAAACCCTTCAACAGTTCCATTTATGTGATAGTGCAGAATTGCTTCTGTTTTTCACCAATGGCTGTGTATATATGGGATTGCAGACAAGGCACTGTACAGAGGGCGCTGCATGGCTTTATAACGTGAGCAGGTGCGTGTGTAATCAGCTTAAGCCTTGTCAGGAGAAAAGGAAGCTGGTAATGTGAAATGAACGCCTCATCAGAGTATAACACACCGTGGAGTTTGTGGGTAAATGCGTCTGAATAAATACGTATCTGCGTATGAGCTGCATAACGCTAACAAGTTATGTCACATCATAGTCATTACCGCCACGAATTCCTCTGAAACTATAAAATTCAATGTAATACACAGCCTCTTTTATTCTAACATTGTAGTTATAATAAGAGTCCACATGAACCAATATTAAACACAATCAAGAGCTTTGACTTGCAACTGAAGACACAGGAACGTGAGTGAATGTGAAGGCGTCATAGGGAGGTACAACCAGCGGCGTGAGCTCGCGGTGCCAACGAAATAGTGAATGTGAAGGCGTCATAGGGAGGTACAACCAGCGGCGTGAGCTCGCGGTGCCAACGAAACGAGTGAATGTGAAGGCGTCATAGGGAGGTACAACCAGTGGCGTGAGCTCGCGGTGCCAACGAAATAGTGAATGTGAAGGCGTCATAGGGAGGTACAACCAGCGGCGTGAGCTCGCGGTGCCAACGAAACGAGTGAATGTGAAGGCGTCATAGGGAGGTACAACCAGTGGCGTGAGCTCGCGGTGCCAACGAAATAGTGAATGTGAAGGCGTCATAGGGAGGTACAACCAGTGGCGTGAGCTCGCGGTGCCAACGAAACGAGTGAATGGCCCTCATCACAGCAGCTGTAACGAGCCTCAGTAAGCCTTCTCTCAGCAAAGTTCCGCCCAGACTGTCTGGTGCTATGGCGGATTCCTTGACAGCACAAACACAAACATTAATGATCCCGATTTGATTCACATCGCACCAGTAATTTGGGTTTTGCCCCTATTGAAATCACGCAATACCTTCATGCGACTGTGCGACTTGACCACGTCTCTTGCAACAGCAAAAACAAATCACATCTTGATACATACGGCCTGCAAACATAACAAATATATTAACTTTAACCTAAATCTAGGTTTCTCGCTTGACGCGTACCGTACATGTTACTGCTTGTCACAAGTGACCACCAAATGACGTCACAATTATGGCTGCAATATATGATGCTATTACTAAGCTATTCAATCAATAAAGATAATATCTGTTCACCCCTCTGGATATCGGCCACAACATCGGTTGTTAACCAGGGATTTAAGTGGGATAATTTTAAAATAATATTGCGCAATTGCGCAAATAATATGAGCCACAATCTAACAGTAGCCAAGTTAAGCATATTGGGTTATCTAGCCACTTACGGAAGTTGGAGCTGCTGACGCCGTAAATGAATGGGTTGCAGCAGCTGGACAGGAAGACCAGCGCCTGAGCTACTGTATTGAAGATGGCGTGCTCCACCATGTCTTTAGAAAGAGGCATAACTTTGCCTTGGCTGTAGTGCTTGGCCTTGATAGCGTTGATGTAGCGGATGATGTGATAAGGCGTCCAGCAGATGATGAAAGCCAGGGTCACCGTGAATATCATGACGGTCACCCGTTTGACCGGCGTCTTGGATTGCTCCCTCGTGACAGGGCGACCACGTATGATATGATGCAGCAGCAAGAGGTAGCATATCACCATAATCACAATGGGAATTACAAACCCTATGAGAACCTCAAAGTTCGTCCAAAACCACCGATGCTGAGTTGCAGATTGACTTGGCCAGAATATGGTGCATCTTTGAGTTCCGTCTGGCCTCGACTTAGCGTGAGCATATAACCAGAGCGGCATCATGATGGTGATGCAACACACCCAGATGGCCACACATACAAACATTGCTTTACAACTTGTACGGTAACGAATAGATCGCAACGGCCGGGCAATGGCTAACAACCGATCCATACTCATCACGACCATTGTGAAGATGCTAGCATAGAGATTGATACCATAGAAAGCATTCATAAGTTTACAAAGAACAGATCCAAATATCCAGCTGCGTGTATAGGTGTTGTGAGCGAGGAACGGGAGGCTGAGCATAAAGAGGTCATCTGCAACTGCTAGGTTGAGGATGAAGCAGCTGGCCACAGTCTTCATCTTCTTGTAGCGTACGATGACAATGATGGTGAGTGTGTTGCCTACGATGCCCAGGACGAAGGTGGTCAGGTAGAGAGCTACTACGACATAACGTAACACGTCCAGTTCCAACAGATGACCAGAGCTTCCAAGACGAGCACTGCCGTTCATCGAGTCACCACTTATACTCCATGAGGAATTCGATATAGAGATGGACATGATTGCCCTCAATTATTGACTATATAACCTTTATGTAACAATATATTAGCAACATATCAAACCCACTTCAAATGTACGCTGACAAATTTACCGGATTAATTTATGCGGTGTTACAATAAGTAAAAATTCCCCGCTCATTGTATATGATTTGAACTATCGAAACACTGACACGCAAATTGAGTCATTTAGTATCACCGGACATCATCAGCTGGTCAGCGAGTATCCTAACCTCATCATTCTCAATCCACAGAGCCAGATAGACGCATGGCGGAGAGCCGACGGTAGCACCGCGATGTGGGATCGCTGTCGGAGAGCCGACGGTAACACCGCGGTGTGTGATCGCTGTCGGAGAGCCGACGGTAACACCGCGGCGTGTGATCGCTGTCGGAGAGCCGACGGTAACACCGCGGTGTGTGATCGCTGTCGGAGAGCCGACGGTAACACCGCGGCGTGTGATCGCTGTCGGAGAGCCGACGGTAACACCGCGGTGTGTGATCGCTGTCGGAGAGCCGACGGTAGCACCGCGGTTTGTGATCGCTGTCGGAGAGCCGACGGTAACACCGCGGTTTGTGATCCCTGTCGTGTTTTCTACTCTTGGAAACAAAGCAACCAATCAGCGCAGATGTATGATGGTCAATCCAGAGCAGACATTTCCAGTGTCGTTTGAGCTTCCTCTTCCTGTGGTGTGTAGCCTGTCAATCAGTCCGGCCCAGTTGCTAAAGAGACTATATTAACAATCACGCGAGAAGCACGACTGCTATGACACCGTCAGTTAGTGTGGCCTGCTGGAATATCGTGACAGGCAACCTCTCGAGTGGAGAGGGAGCGCTTGTCGTGGACGGCAACAACCGCCCAGGCCAGTGACGGCGTGAGGGTGAAAGCTTGAATGTGATTGGTCAATATTTGGCAGGGTTTGTGACGTCCTCAGTAACAGGCTTGCAGTAGTTGAACGAGCCTCTCTCTTTCATCTGTAACCAACGCAGTGACAAAGACACATCCATCAATCTAGCCAATTGAAAGATACCCACGCCAGCATATCGTTACATTGATGTATAGGCTGATCGAGACATCCGGAACTCATGCCTTAGATACCGCCGCTGTACACGACGACAAACATCGTCCATGATGCAATCTCTATATATGATAGGCGGGCACGCATTCCTCGGGTTTGTCAGCTGGAACCAGATGCCATGAAGCCTTCAATATTATTTAATCAAGAAGTGCTTTTCATTTGCCATCGCCTTTAACACAGACAAGCAATCGTCTCTGAAAACGCAGAAAACAGACTCGGAAGATGCATGCACCTGGCTTAACTGTTAGCAAGTATTGCACTGAACCTTCTCGTGTACACAAAAGACCTCAGATGCAATAGTTTTCCTACCAATCGTCCCTATAAAAAGGGAGTCAGCCATCCCACGAACTACCAATTCGGTTTAATGTAATGCAATTATCAAGTCGACAAACGGATCGTTATGCAACCACGATGACTGATACCGGAGGGGATGACATGCAGTAACATTTATATTATTCCAAAAGTTGCCTGCTATTTATTGATGCCTTTACTGTCACTTCCCCAATGATGTTGATTCTGATTACTTCATGTCATCGACATAGGTGTTGATACGAAGCATGCTAGAACTAAGTATCGTCTTAGTTTGCTACCCGTTGTAAACTCTATCTTAACTAATTCAATTGAGAAATCTGCTAGGCTTCCAGTAGATGTCCCTATATGAGTGGCAGAATCATCGTGAATGATATGATTTATCACTAGCTCTATTTTGACAGGATGATATGATTTATCACTAGCTCTATTTTGACAGGATGATATGATTTATCACTAGCTCTATTTTGACAGGATGATATGATTTATCACTAGCTCTATTTTGACAAGATGATATGATTTATCACTAGCTCTATTTTGACAGGATGATATGATTTATCACTAGCTCTATTTTGACAAGATGATATGATTTACCACTAGCTCTATTTTGACAGGATGTTGTTGGAGAGGATCACTTAATATTCCAGCCATCGTCAGTGGTAAAATCGAACGAGGCATGGGGACTAGAATCGTTGAAATATACACCAACAATGGATTAAAATTCGTTAAATAAATAACATATACTTTCACTTGTGCACCTATACCGTGTTAGGTTACCATGCCGACTGTAAATATAGATATTGTGTATCTATATGACGCATTGATTCAGAACTATTTGAGAAAGGCACTGATAATGGTAATATGTGCAATCTTTAGGAATACCGGTCGGTACCTTGTATCCTCTTTGTCCGCCACCGCCACCGCTGACATACCACACGCAAAGAATCGTCTTCAGAAACGCTGGGGTTATGTCAATGGTGAATAATCCTCGAAAAGTAATTATCATCCTTATCACCATCACCATCTGCAGCAACTGGAGAGGAAATTAAAAGAAGGAGTATTGATGGACGAGTATTCCTATTGCGCGGATAATGAATGTCAACAGTAGTCAATGCATGGCGTGTTATTACTGGCTACCTTTGTCATATTCTAGAGCTAGTCCTATTGTGTCGAGCGATTAACCGTTGTATCGATTCATCCATCAGCGACCAGCAACGATGAAGCGATTAGCTATGAATACCAGAACAAACGGCAAAGGATCACAATCTGCATCATTGAAAGTTAGTTAGGGATGAAAGAAGCGAGATGACAATGAGAGAAGAAGAGGAGAGAATGACCTCGATTTGATCACCGAACGTTTTAAGGCAGAAGGAAACACCAGAATAAGACATTCATGAGGCAACCAATCCAATCGCACCGGTTCATTTCAATTTCTTAAATCACGAAAACTAAGCACTTGCCCTAATCGTCCATCTAACACCACGTATCCACTACAACAATGTCTTCACGCTTACAATTGCTTTATAATGTCAAACATGTTTGGAAAAGGCAACTAGGTCGGAGAGTTATAAGGTATAAATCTAGTATAAACTGACTCACTTGTGAAATGTATTATCAGGCAGATGATGGTATAATAAAAACTTAGCAAATTCCACGCGGTCGTTTACGACAACGTCATTCAAGAGACCAGTTGTTGACAACCACCAGAATTCGGAGTGGAATTTCGCCAAAAAGCTAGGAATTAATCGAATATCAAGTGTTCTCCCGGATATTGGTAAAAAAGTAGCCGGGGAAAGCTGTCCGGCTGCCAGTAGCCGGGGAAAGCTGTCCGGCTGCCAGTAGCCGGGGAAAGCTGTCCGGCTGCCAGTAGCCAGGGAAAGCTGTCCGGCTGCCAGTAGCCGGAGAAAGCAGTCCGGCTGCCAGTAGCCGGGGAAAGCTCTCCGGCTGCCAGTAGCCGGGAAAAGCTGTCCGGCTGCCAGTAGCCGGGGAAAGATCTCCGGCTGCCAGTAGCCGGGGAAAGCTGTCCGGCTGCCAAGTAGCCGGGGAAAGCTGTCCGGCTGCCAGTAGCTGGGGAAAGCTGTCCAGCTGCCAGTAGCCGGGGAAAGCTCTCCGGCTGCCAGTATCCGGGGAGCTGTCAATGCGTCTCTGAGACTCGCCCCTTTTTAAGTGGTGCCACAAACCGGTTAGTTACCCTGCTGTGATTGAGGTACAAATTAGAAAAGGCTGAAAAATAACTGCTTTCTGAATATAAAACAGAAAACCGTTGTAATAAGGATATCATTCGCCACAATACTGCACGAGGTCATCACCGACTGCGTCATCGGTAACCATACCTTAGTGCATCTCTAAATACTGACGTCGTCAGTTGATGACAATATATGAAAGGTCTTAATTTCAACATCTTTGGAAAGTCTGACGTCATATTGAGATTAGAAATCTAGCTTAAGTCAGCTTGTGGGTTTATTCCGTGCCATTTAAATGGTGCACTGTTAAATATCAAGGGACTCATGTTACCATCTGGTCCATGCAAATATCAGCGATTAGTGGTTGTGGACGGCAGTGTCGACATTTATGGAGCAGAATGAGATAGGAGGATAGCTGTAGTTAGCGGCGTCTCTCAAGGCTCAGTCCCTGCATTCTATGAATCATCACTAGCATTCTATGAATCATCTCTAGCATTCTATGAATCATCACTAGCATTCTATGAATCATCACTAGCATTCTATGAATCACCACTAGCATTCTACGACGAGTTCGGACACGACAGGCTCAGTTTACAGGCTAAGCTAAAAACCGACCCCAAACTGAACAGTTCCATGCGAATTTCACGACAAGGGTTGTAAGTAATATTCATTCACGATGTATTATCAGAGAGGAGTCATGGGTGATACCGACAGAAATGTGAACCTTATTGAAGCGGTATGACGCGCTGTTGACGAATTAATTAACATAGGTGTGTGATGTAGGGGCATTTAGACTCATGATAACCGGGAATAGATGTTCATTCGCCGTTCAATTATGGCATTAACTGACCCTGAGGTGGCCTCATTAACACGCGGCAAACCTTAAATATATATCCAGCAACCCGGCATAAGCATTCCCCCCTCGACCCCCCTCCCCACGCCGAACCTCGTCCCGCCCGTCCCAACCCTTGCCATTTCTCCTTCTACACCGAGCCCCATGATGCATTCAATCGACTTCGGTAAGTTGCATAGTATAGAATCACATTGCTCATGAAAGAATATTTGCCGGTTTGTTGTAAAAATGAATGCGAGTTCAGGCTGATATTCATTCGGCGTTAAGTCAAGGACGGTGACAACCGTCATAAAGCAAGGAACCACGGAGCGCTGTGAACATACTTTATACTGCCACTCTCAGACCGTAATCAGACCGGGTCTGATATGACTGGCGTTTTGTAATATCATTCATACTGCCACTCTCAGACCGTAATCAGACCGGGTCTGATATGTCTGGCGTTTTGTAATATCATTCAGATTCGTCAATCAGGCAGTTAACAGCAGTTCTGTTATAGTCTACAATCAAAGCAAATTATAGCCTAGAGGAATGCTGCATAATGAGGTTTCAGGTGGTCTCCTATCGAATCGGAATCAATATTGACATCACAATCATCATCGTCATCGACATCAACGTCATCATCATCATTATCCTCATCGTCATCTTCCATCAATCAGCATATTCAGTATGATCAGGTGATCGTGACACCCACGGGACGGCAAGTAATCGTGACACCCTCGGGACGGCAAGTGATCGTGACACCCTCGGGACGGCAAATGATCATGACACCCACGGGACGGCAAGTGATCGTGACACCCTCGGGACGGCAAATGATCATGACACCCTCGGGACGGCAAGTGATCGTGACACCCTCGGGACGGCAAGTGATCGTGACACCCTCGGGACGGCAAGTGATCGTGACACCCAGCTACCGTGTTGATGAAGCGACATCTGGTGTTCTTACAGTTAGAGCGAGAGGTGGCGGGGAGATTGGGATGGTTATAAGAGTGAGAGGTGGCGGGGAGATTGGGATGGTTATTAGAGTGAGAGGTGGCGGGGAGATTGGGATAGTTAGTTGTCGGAGTTTGTCAGTTCAAGGAGAAAGCTAATCAATCAATTAATCCGATAGGTGGATTTCAAGCCGGACTATCTTTATAGTGATCGATTGTGTGTCTGAGATATCTTGGGATACGTTCATTTGATAACCTTAGTATAATGTCTCAGACGGACCAGCTCACGCTAGGCGCTCAGACGGACCAGCTCACGCTAGGCGCTCAGACGGACCAGCTCACGCTAGGCGCTCAGACGGACCAGCTCACGCTAGGCGATCAGACGGACCAGCTCACGCTAGGCGCTCAGACGGACCAGCTCATGCTAGGCAGACGGACCAGCTCACGCTAGGCGCTCAGGCGGAACAGCTCATGCTAGGCGCTCAGACGGACCAGCTCACGCTAGGCGCTCAGACGGACCAGCTCATGCTAGGCGCTCAGACGGACCAGCTCACGCTAGGCGATCAGACGGACCAGCTCACGCTAGGCGATCAGACGGACCAGCTCACGCTAGGCGCTCAGACGGACCAGCTCATGCTAGGCAGACGGACCAGCTCACGCTAGGCGCTCAGGCGGAACAGCTCATGCTAGGCGCTCAGACGGACCAGCTCACGCTAGGCGCTCAGACGGACCAGCTCATGCTAGGCGCTCAGACGGACCAGTTCACGCTAGGCGCTCAGACGGACCAGCTCATGCTAGGCGCTCAGACGGACCAGCTCATGCTAGGCGCTCAGACGGACCAGCTCACGTTAGGCGCTCAGACGGACCAGCTCACGCTAGGCGCTCAGACGGACCAGCTCACGCTAGGCGCTCAGACGGACCAGCTCACGCTAGGCGCTCAGACACACCTCATCGATGTCACTCGCTGACTATTTAGCGTGCTATCTTCCTTTACGTTTGTATTAACTATGCTATTTTATCGACCTTTTAATATGTATTTTAGTGTATCAACCGTCTTGTTAATGCCTCTACTCGTCGTATCCTGCTTGCTGTCGTATCGCAATCTGTGGTGTGGTGATGTGCGACACGCGCTGGGGGATGTCGATGAAGGAACAAGAAAACACAGTAGTAGGCCGAAACGAGTCCAAATGCTTTATTCGTTGTATATTATGAAGGTCCGGCGAAAAGTCCGAAAGAATGGAGTTTGGCTTTTAGCGTGAGGAGATGTGTTCTGCTCTGTGGCTTAAGACTGACTGACTCCAACAGTCGACCTGAGTGTAGGGGCGGCTTTAATTGGTTGGCCAATCAGGGCACAGGGACCGCTAAATTATGGTGGCAGTACAGCCGCCTAAATGTTAGAATATTACAACATCTGTTATCCACAAAACCAAGCTGTCGTTATAGCCCAATCAATGTGCCTGATCCTGAATGTACTTCTGTATCAGTCTTGTGTCTATATTATCATGTCTTTACCAGTCTTGTGCCTATATTATCATGTCTTTACCAGTCTTGTGCCTATATTATCATGTCGTTACATTTAGAGCGACATAACGTTCGCTTCACGAACGTTCGATAGTCTAAGACGCCGTTGACAGAACGTAACCCATCGCAGCAATGACGCACATACATAATTCGTCCAGGTTTGATTTAATTGCTTCGTAATTCCTTACCCTCTATGTGGCATGGGAGAGCTTATCATACCCCAAGAGTGTAAATATTTGAAGACCTGTCCCGACCAATGATACGATCAACGAGCTGCCAAGTTTACATTGTGCAGATGGTGCGGTCTCGTGTATGTTCCATTGGCGATGATGTATGTACAAGAATTGGGCCGCGAGAGATATACCCAGCGTCTCTTACAATTAGCAAGACTATGCCACATAGCAAACACAATATCTGTTTATGTCGTCCGTGTCGTCATTACCGCCGTGATTCCACTTATATCTTTGTTATTTGAACCTTTGTCATCAACTAAATTGTTGATTATCCTTGTAACAATAATCAAAAGCGTCCATATTGACATGGGGCGATTCAGAATGTGAAAGTTTCCGGATTTATTCCTGCAATAAAAATAAAATCAATGTTAGCTGTTTCCGAAACCTGACGCTAGATTGCTTGCAATATGTCATACATCACTCCGGGGCCAAGCGAATAATTGTATCGAACAATTATGCGTCGCGATGCCATCTTTCAATGAGTTACAACAATAAATACACACATTGGAAGAAATGCCCATTTGAATGCTCGATATGTTTTGAAGATCATACGGATCGTGGAGCATCAGCTGTTTAATGTTGAGCTAACAACATGAGCAGGTCCTTATACTGCTAATGTCTTCCATCATTGTTTTCATTCCATCCCAAGGTGCTAAACCCTGGCAATGTCAAGCAGGAAACCAGCTTTCTAATACCCACAGCTGATGTTCTCCTCGAAGGCGGTTGTTATAGCATCAAACGGATGCTTGCCATTTGAGTGGCAGAATCATACGATAAAAGACTCTATAAATGTTTACGCTGACGCTTCACAGCATGTTCTGAGGTACGGCGGCTTATGTCCAACCCATCTCCAATTGGCGACCTCGACTCAGACTAGTGTGAATTAACGCCGTAGGCAAAGCTAGTGTCATTTGATGCAAAGCAGGAGATTACAGAACACGGATGACTGATTCACGTTGTGTTATGAGAACCTTAGATCAAACTGATACGTGCCACGTATATATCTCAATATTGACGTCCCGAATTCCACAAAATAATTATAAGAACTCCATCGTATCAGTAAATGATGCCTCAAATGGTTTACTCTTTTCATGGGAGACTCTGACGATGGCGTTATTATCGGCATTGTCATCATATCTAGCCTCAGTTTCATCTTTAACATGGTAGCCATATTCGTCACTAATATTTCATACACTTTACTGTTTTTGGACAATTTCTCTGAAACACAATCGAAGTGACCAAGTCTATTATCTAAAAAACATATACAAACATTCAGGCTGAACACAGTAATCGCTATTATTTGGTGCATGGGCCAGGTCTTGATAGATCAGATAGCAAGCCCAATACGTTTATCATATAGGCATAGAATAAAAGTGGCGTTGATTTACTTTACGGCTACCTGATGATCGTATTCAGTGAGCTGTGTGTTCTATTGTGACGATATATCCTGTGCTTTGTCCTCGGTATCAATTTGATGCCAGTCAACACGGTCATATTGTTGTCGGTCATAAGGAACGAAGGCAAAGGCGCGCAATATCACGGGGGAAACATGTTCGTGATCCTGAGAGGATTGATCTCCATACGCTAATACAATGCAATAACAAATCACAAATGCAACGGGAGACAAACTAATACGTTTTATTTATTTCTACCCAAACTTGTTAAGCTAAAACACAAGAAACGTCAGTAGATTGTTGACACATTCGCCCAGCATTTAATCACAAAAGGATTGGAACTTGGCTAATACAGCCTGCAATATCCCTCCTGTATGTCGGCGAAATGGAACACTGAGCGATGTGCTTAGCCTCATCCGGCTACAGATCCTCTGAGCTCCCTAATAAATGACTCCGTCTTTACGTGGAAGCATAAAGTATGAACTGGTGAGGAATGATCAAAGCCACAGGTCCGTACCTTGGAGCGGATTCGGGATTTAGAAAAAAAAAACTGCGGGTCCAAGCGAGCAGAATGCAAAGATGGTTGTGGCCCTCTATTACACATCTTGATTATAAGCATTCTCATCTTGCTGTTGGTGACAAAGCAGACATGTGCCTCGGAGAGGGAACGGGAGGCGGTTCCAGGGGTCACGGATATCACCTCATCCCTTCCCATTCAGCTCTGAAATCAGAATGGTTTGAGTGGGGAGAGGGAACCGCTGTCAAACCACATGGATACATGCCTTCTCTGGGCAATGTTATTCGTAACACACTTTGGCATTCTACTCGATAAGAAGGCTTGCCGCATTAAATTGGAGACATTTAGTCAATCGCAGTCGGCATCGAGCAGGATATGTATAACAATCGTGTCCTTCCAAGATTATCCAATTTTTGCGACGGGATTAACCCATGTTGACATGTCTGTATTTGTTTGATGTTCCCGCCTATGCAGTTGTCAAACGCATCATGGTTATTGGATATTAGGCAACTCCACTATTTTCTGGCATTATCACTCAAACTCCGCCCGTTATCAGCGTCGGGGCTATTGAAGTGTCTACCGTGTGCCATATATGGCTTACAATTCACGTCCCGTCAAAAATAAGAAATGGAACATCGTAAAGGCCATAAACATAGCTAGAGTCAACAACACCATTTTGGATACCAGTAATAGACGTAGGAGGGAATCGGTCCGTGAATTGTTATTTGAATACAGAATTTTGATGATATTTAATTAAATAAGCCTTTAATATCGACGCTACAAAGAAACCACTTGTCAACCACCAGGACTAGTTTCCACGATAGTAACCATAATTTGTTTATGTCGGGGATGATATGTATCTCTGGACCCCTGAGATTATTGCTTCCAATTTCATTCCCACTTATACCACCGTAAAGTAAATCCCTCATCGCGTCTATTATTGACATCCATCCTGATTTTCATCTTAACCCCTAGAGGTCTTGCTGTAAGTTGTACAGTCGGTATTAAATCGACTTCCATATATTCAAGTGACAGCATTATAGTACTGAATGCAATTGTTTATGATGCACAAAGACAGGATGGTAGTAGAGAATCTCAGTTCATGGGGCATTCATCTTGAGAGTGTGACAATAAACGACCTCGATTCCGACTAATAAGAATGAGATGTGGAGTCAAGGATCAAGGTAACTGACATAACGCCAGTCGCTAAGAGGCGCTGCAGGTAGCAGCCACCACGTGGATGAATCGACATCTACAGGCGGCTGGGGAAGGGGGATCGTTGTTTCTTCGATTTGATTAGAGTGTAACCTGATGGGTATCGCAATTTCGGGTATTCAAAGAGTACGGAAAACGAACGGGAATGGATGGTACTGACGTCACCATATACGTAGAATAAACGGTAGACCTATACGTAATAATATGAGTGGATTCATATATGTATGTATATATATATATATATATATATATATATATATATATATATATATATATATATATATATATATATATATATATATATATATATATATATATATATATATATATATATATATATATATATATATATATATATATATATATATATATATATATATATATATATATATATATTTATATATATATAAATGGTGCATGCATGCTTTTGGTACTTTGATTAATATATATCGCTGAATAAATTAACCTACCATAAAGCTTTCAGTGAAGGAATAATCATTAAAATTCTTGATTTCTGCATTTGTTGTTGATATGTGTGGTCTACCAGGATGTCCATGTGATCGAAAGGGAGCGAACCTAAAAGAGTTTTCTGTCGTCGAAACAGCCTTGGTCCTTAATTACCAAGCTGGGATCACCGGAAATAAATGACTAGAATGGCTAAAATGGCTATACATCTTGCGAATAAAGACAATTTGAGCAGAGCATATAACACACAGGGATCGTCATCCTGTTGCGCCGATGCATCTTGTTAAGTAAAATGAAAGAGTAAGATTCTCGTGCATAGCAATACTGCGGGACGCAATCCCAAGACAGATGTAAAATGGATTCCAGGAAGCCATGCAGGCGATGGCTGCGGGCTGAAGAAATGGATGGGTCGATGTCCTGCTTATCTATCCAGTAGCAGTCCAGATGGATGGGTCGATGTCCTGCTTATTTATCCAGTAGCGGTCCAGATATATGGGTCAATGTCCTGCTTATTTATCCAGTAGCAGTCCAGATGGATGGGTCGATGTCCTGCTTATCTATCCAGTAGCGGACGAGATAGATGGGTCAATGTCCTGCTTATCTATCCAGTAGCAGTCCAGATGGATAGGTCGATGTCCTGCTTATCTATCCAGTAGCTGTCCAGATATATGGGTCGATGTCCTGCTTATCTATCCAGTAGCGGTCTAGATGGATGGGTCAATTTCCTGCTTATCTATTCAGTAGCAGTCTAGATGGATGGGTCGATGTCCTGCTTATCTATCCAGCAGCGGTCCAGATATATGGGTCGATGTCCTGCTTATCTATCCAGTAGCGGTCTAGATGGATGGGTCAATTTCCTGCTTATCTATCCAGTAGCAGTCCAGATGGATGGGTCGATGTCCTGCTTATCTATCCAGTAGCAGTCCAGATGGATGGGTCGATGTCCTGCTTATCTATCCAGTAGCGGTCTAGATGGATGCAAGAGGGCGCATGAATTTCGTGTTCCAACTTATTTCCGCAGAACTGTAACAGTATGTGTTCTACTAATGGGTTTAAACTCATGATGCGAGATATTTCCATCTTCTAGTGCTGTTGATACAATGTCAGCTATGGTATCCAATTCACTTTGCGCCAGAATGTGGATCTGATCATCTTTGTTTACCTTAATGGTCGCCGACTGACGCCGTTTCTAGCGATTACAAGTAGCCCAGAAGCAGCTCAGGATGGCGCTCTCGGAGCGGGTGGTTATTGCTTCATACTGAGTCTGTAAGTCCACAAGTCTAGTTCAATTAGGAGTGGTACCACAGAATAAGTCGCTGCTCTGTTAGGAGTGGTTGTATGAAAGTTAATAACGTCACCTTGTTCTAGCTGTAAAGGTTGGTCTAAATATAATACAACGGCCCGCTGGTCAGCAAGCTTACTTATCCCTACCACTTGGTTTGTTCCATTATATAGTACCAGTATCAGCGCCCACACCAGAAGACAATACAAATGATCTTGCCATTTGATAACATGGTTTATCCACAGTCTCTTAAGGTTTGACCCCTGGCCTATCACCAAACGACCACTCATATCCTCTGCGAAGGGAGCCACTTGCTTCTACCCAAATAGTAATGAGGTGTTTCTTCGTGAGTCTACATATTGTCTCATGTCCCTGTGCTGCAGTCAATGTTTGTCGTCAACATACTTTTTATTTGCAGCATCCTTTGGTGTTGTCGGGGCTCCCAACCGAAAGAATTTTATTAGGGGTACGCTTCTCGCCCTAGAGTCTACGACAAGACGAGGGCTAAAACTGGTGCGTCCAAATATTCATTAGACATGTTCGTTAATCTTCACGACAGCCCCTGCTTGGCCAATCAACGAAAAGGTTGTGACCAGGATTGACCTTAGTTGCGCGCGTCTGGCTCATGAAACTGGCTTGTGATACGCACCCTCAGGTTAATGTGACGTCATGTACGTTGTTGTGGTCTGCGTCCAATGAGAGCCCACTGAATGTGGCACCAGTTCAAATTGGCACCACAACAAGCGCTGTAATCGCTTAGCTGCATGATAGTATGTTTACGTAATACAGTCAGTTAAACAGACAAGTTGTGTGTCTGCTTCTCTCGCCGACTGTGTGATTAAGGGTGCCGCTCGGTGGGAAACAACAAATCAGGGTGTTGCAGAATGCATTCCCGGCTCATAAAAAATCATAAAAAGGTGACACCTTGACCATACATTTAGACCTATGTTAGGTGTAAACACAATCGCTTGCGAATAGAATCATCCTATAAATGCTACCCTCAGTAACATGTCAAGCAATTTTCACATGCCAGCATTGTTCGTCAGACTGGGCTTGTAAAGCGAAAAGCAGTGAATGAGTTAACCAGATTAAACCATCTATACTCCACAGCATAGGTCCCCAATCACCACTTTGCGATTGGCGGACGTAAATGTCCATAGGTGTCTTAATTGGTTTTATATGATGACATACACACTCGTTTCACCAAATTAGCGTGTTGGGCATCTCATGTAGGTGACTGGTTGCTTTCGGCTGACTTGTACAGTCATACTACAGGAAGCAACTGCAAGACAGATATAAAACGGATTTCCTGTGTGGCAGTAAATGATGTATGCGCCCGCTTAGCACGGGTCTAGATAGATGGCACAGTAACTAATGAACATTGCGACGCACCCAAACTTTACAGATTGGTCAATTTCAGTTATAATAAAACATACAAGTAAACTGGGAAAAAGTACAGATTAGCTTTATCATTGATATAATAATACAGCTCATACTTCGTACAGCTCGGCGATATGATGCTCAATCATTTAATGCAAGTGAATGCCATATATTAGACAGCTAAAACATAGAGGAAAACTATTCGGTCATAATAGGGATTCGGGTGAGTCACGGCAAAGATTAAGACGCGGTCAATATATGGCTAAGAGGATTGCTCCGCTACACCATGCTACCGCCCGGAGTAAGCCGGTATTAACAATCCTTCTTGGTCATTTGCAACCTAGGCAACGCCGGGCTGTCAGCAGGTTGTTTGTATCAATTGTGCAGCTGAAAAACAAACCGCAGACATAGTTTCCTTGATACCACACACAGAAAAAGAGGCATCCTATTAACAGATAATAATCCTCGACAGATTCGTCTGCAATTCAAATAGCACATTCAAAGAAGGCCGTTCTTCCATCGATTGACATCGTAAAAGCCGATTCTACCACATTTCCAATAGTTAACAGCTGTATGACATTGTGGGTTGTTGAGGTTATTGCTGTGACAATTATTCCGTAGTGAATGGTAATTTTCTGTAAAAAAATGATATATACGTTAAATTTGGCGAAGACGGTGAAAAAGTGGATGAAAACAGCCGAGATTACTCACAGGCCTTGTTAAATGAGACATGACAAGTTGGCGTCTAATGCGACAAAGTGGGGCACAAAGCAAGAACCGGTCTGTTACATGCAATTATCTGATTTTTTTATTACTAATCTTTTCACAGCAGACAACCCGGGATTACTAATCTAATCTAACATCTTTAGTGGTATTTGCCTGCTTTGTGGCAATCAATTACCTCTAACAGTACTGGAATACCTTATCGTATTGGCATTGAGATGGAATGCTTTAATGAAATACGCTGGTGCTGCTGTGTCAATCGCATTAAATCTGAAGGACTGTAAGTAATGTTAAATTTCATTCTATAACCCCCATTTTAAGCTTATAATGCAAAACCCCAACGCAAATGTTGGAATTATCGTCATCAAATGGCTGACTTCTCTTCTGTATTCGTTTGATTACTTACAGGATAACTGCATGATATGAAATGTAATATATCATTCCCAAACAAGGAGGGACACAACATCTTCTTTCTCTTGGACCTTTTCGTGACCATATAGTTATTTGCAGAGTGAGAACGATAAACACCTTGGTTTATAAGGCTTCTGATGACCATGATATGTTCATAAAAGAACACAGGGTCCTGTAGAGGAGATATAAAGATAGTTTTCATAAAAAAAACCTAGAAGTGTGTCATGTTATTGGTTTATCTATGATGTGTTGTATATGTTTATTCAGCGTTCGAATCGAGCACTCGATTAATGAATTTCTAGGCCGATTGGTTACATATGTGAACATATAAATGCATTGGGCTTCCATCGGATACATCTCTCCGGCCATGTCCTTCATACTGGAGCACACAATGACTACTCTGTCAAAGAGAGCTAACTGCATCCCATTATTGGCATCCCAGATTTGTCAACAAGACGGTTATATCTTAAACCCTGGCTGCTGCGCCCATTTATCGACCGATTATTGGGCCCACATTCTCCCTATAGATACTTGACATGAATAAGGATGATGCTAATGATGAAGTTGATCTGGGTGTATGAGAGCTGATACCAGGAGCACATCAAGTAGCACAAACTTTGTCTGATTTCTAATTATAAGTAGAAAAACAATGTGCCTAAATGATTAGCTGTTTGCTCAGATGTATTTTTTGATGTTTCCCTTGAGACTTGGTTCTATGTCTAGTCACATGAATTTATTGCTAACAACGATGTCCCGGTGAAACTTGATATTTCTTTGTTCTCTCGTTCTTTTTTCAACTCCCTCCAGGAAAGAGAGGTTTCAACAAGGCAGATTATGATACACACCGTTTCTTCCTATTCAACATAGTCAAATTATTTCTATTTATGCAATGATTGCCCAAAATGGCTTGATATATTAGGAACAGTAATGTCGATGTGACGCTTCATGTGGCCAATGAAAGATTTTGGTTAGAAGACGGCCAGCATTTAACGTCTCGATAGCAGGAACAACCAGAATCATCCCTGGTTCGATTCCCTTACAGGGCCAAGGCTTTGCTGCTGCTACTGCTGCTGTTGCTGGCCGCTGAGATAATTTGTCTGATGACTGTTATGTGTTGTGGCGAATGTGGTGTCAGAAATGATGGATATAATGACTATGAAGTGAATAATGATGTCCGAGCTGCTAGAAATGATGACCATGATTTTGGTTATGATAACCTCCATGGTGCTGGACATGATGACCACCATGATGCTGGACATGATAACCACCATGATGCTGGACATGATGACCACCATGATGCTGGACATGATGACCACCATGATGCTGGACATGATGACCACCATGATGCTGGACATGATGACCACCATGATGCTGGACATGATGACCACCATGATGCTGGACATGATGACCACCATGGTGCTGGACATGATGACCACCATGGTGCTGGACATGATGATCACCATGATGCTGGACATGATGACCACCATGATGCTGGACATGATGACCACCATGATGCTGGACATGATAACCACCATGATGCTGGACATGATGACCACCATGATGCTGGACATGATGACCACCATGATGCTGGACATGATGACCACCATGATGCTGGACATGATGACCACCATGATGCTGGACATGATGACCACCATGGTGCTGGACATGATGACCACCATGATGCTGGACATGATGACCACCATGATGCTGGACATGATGACCACCATGATGCTGAATATCGTTATGAATATGATAACCATGAAAGCTAAATATGATAACCATGAAATAAAATATGATAACCATGATACTGAATATGATAACCATGATACTGAATATGATGACAATCTCTCACTTCAATGTAAAGTGCCAACTGAGTCTTTCTCCAGAAAATAACAATTAAAGTGTGGCCTCAAATATGTCTTACTTATATATGCAATGTCGATCCTTGACTCATTCATGGAAATCGGCATATCAACCGCGGTTTTCTAACATCATCCTGTCATTGTAAATCATGAACAATTTTATTCAATGCTATGATGCTGTTACCAATGTATACGGAGTCAATTTCACACCGCCTGTTCTTGAAAAGGCACTTGTTAAAGTACCGCATGATGGGGATATTGGGAGATGAGCCTGGGGAGTTAATAAATGGACGTCAATAAATGGCAATGTGACAAGAGAGTTTGCATAACAGCGATGTAAGCTGGAACAGTAAATGTCAGGAAAGCAGGTAATTATCCCAGCGGCCCACCGATACAATTATCCAGAGAAATAAGCAACACATAGTTTGTATTGCCAAATAGTCAACAAACGGCACCCATTGCTTCATCATAGATCCCCATAACAGCATTGGATGAGACAAAAAGCAAATGTCCAATAGATCTGCATGGTTTTTTTTCCTCGAATATAAAATACTTGAGAAGAACACGCCACATATTTGACATGAGCATCATGCTCGATGCTCGATATCTGGTATTTGATACCGAAAAACTTTGGATCGAGAATCAAGCCAATGCATGTAACGATTGCCGTTATTCGTAACCAAACCTTCTCTCTTTACTGTTCCATATTTTCATCGCATTTAAGACGGGATTGTCTGTGTGTTGAATGATTGGATGCTTCATCTCCTGGTGGGGACGTTACTCCCTTTACAATGCATTAAACTACTTCGCTAGTACAATCTATTCAGCGTAATGAAATAAATCCGTTGGATTGAATAGCTATCCTATACATTAAACGGCACTATCCAGATGATGCTGCAGTTAGTGGGAAGCGCGGTTGACGCATTATCTGGCCACTAAAAGTAGCGATGGAGGCCCCAATA
This sequence comes from Urechis unicinctus, assembly GCA_034190875.2. Taxonomy (NCBI): domain Eukaryota; kingdom Metazoa; phylum Annelida; class Polychaeta; order Xenopneusta; family Urechidae; genus Urechis; species Urechis unicinctus. Next base: position 79,506,186 of record CM067350.1, on the reverse strand, counting down.
TCACATGGACGTTATTGTCGCGTCTATTTGAATGAAGTGAAGTCGAAATAGTAATGACCTTAGCTGAATGGTAAGCACATTTATTCCTTAATTAGCACAGCGGATGTTACTGACAGGAAATCTCAGGTATCTTACACGTCACTTTTATGGCAGCTTGAATATCGTTCAAAGACGTGATGTAAATATAATTCAATTGATCATCAAATCATCATCAAATTTGACACCCTTAAAAAAGAACTAAACGTGCCTTTCAGTATTCGCACTGCTGTGGCTAGCTTCTGCAGACCACGATTGAGATGTTTAAGTGTTTGGTAAAATCTACCAAATACAGTTATCTAGCATCATTGGAATGGCCACGCGAACCATTAACAGGTGTTATTTGAATTCAGGGGAGATATGTGCGCGTTTAATCAGTCCATGTGACGTCTATGGTGATAGTGGCAGGTATTCCAGCACTTGTGTAAGTAGAGAATTTGGAGAATTTCACTGATTGCAAGGTCGAATCGACCTCGGAATAAGATCATTCAGTTTTTCATTGATGTGTAATTGTGTATAGCGAGGAGCAGATAACATTTGCATCCGAATATGGCTAAAGCACCTCACCTACCTACTTCATTCTCTTTGATGGATGGAAGGTGAAGGACTTCTTTAAAGGGACACAGTGGACTTCAAAGCAAGAACACGTCAGTGTGTTTATGTCCATTTGTTTTCTTCTAGTTGAAGACTGTATGAGAGCAATTACTTTGTTGTAAATGAATGAAAATTGTTTGCTTAAGGTAATTTTATTTCGGGTCATTTCTTAGAGGGAATGGATAATCGTGTTCAATCTCCATTCATGTTAATGGCTGTCTGCGATTGACCCAGTTGTGGATGAATTGCCGCAGTGGCGGTCCAGCGTTAGCGTCATACGGACCGAGTTGGTAGGCCAACTCCGTACGGCAGGCAGCAGTTGGGAATTCCAGCGCAGCAGTAGCCTCTGAACATCACCATTCCACGTCTGTAATTTTCATTCGGACTTGCGGAATACGGAATCCGTACCCCCAAATTCAGAATTAAACATCCGTTTTCCAGCCACCATTCAATTGACAGCTCGTCTTCATCACCAATACCGACATTCATGGTGAAAATATTACACGCACATTCGCCATATTGATCCTTCGAAGATAATGGACACAAATGAAGATGCTGCTAACGATGAAGATGATATCATCATGAAAAAGTTGCTTCCAGATGTTCGATATGAAGCATAATCATGGTTTGATTTCTCATAAATAGTGGAAAGAGAAAGCACACAAAAAGTTTGTTGTATTCATCTGTAGAGCTATCTTTTAGGATATCGAGCCGTAAATATGATAGCGGAAGCATCAACAAGTTACATTGTGCGCGAGAGAACTGCTCATCTTGATTATCGTGTTCCTTTCATCTGGAAAGACAAGGCAGATTATTATCTAGACCATGTTGTTCTGGCATTCACAGCTGATTGTGTTGTTAACTCAATCCATTATTGCGATTGAAGAATAGGTAGAATCACGACGACTATTGTTCTTTATTGATTGGATGAGCCATTTGATATGATACACGTTGTAGGCATATTAGTCAGCAGCCGTCCTCTGTACTTATCGGCTTTTTAGTAGTTATGGCGCTGCATTTGATATTCTTCTACTTACCTATAGTTCTATATGTATGCTGCTGATGGTCATTAATACGAGATGCTATTTGTTATTGAGTCAATGAGTCAATTGTTGACCACCACTATACATGTGGAATGATGAGGATGATTGCAGCAAAATGACAAATCATGCTAAATATAACAACAATGACGCTGAATCTATGACGACAATTATAAATATGATGAGCATGATACTATATATGGTGACCATGATACTATATATGGCGACCATAATACTATATATGGTGACCATGATACTATATATGGTGACTATGATACTATATATGGCGGCCATGATACTATATATGGTGACCATGATACTATATATGGTGACCATGATACTATATATGGTGACCATGATACATGGTGACCATGATACTATATATATGATGACCATGCATGGTGATACTATATATGGTGACCATGATACTTTACATGATACGGAGTATGGTACTATATATGGTGACAATGACCATACTATATATGGTGGCCATGATACACCCTATATATGGTGACCATGATACTATATATGGTGACCATGATACTATATATGGTGACCATGATGATACTATATATGGTGACCATGATATATGATACTATATATGTGACCATGATACTATATACATGATACTATATATGGTGACCATGATACTATATATGGTGACCATGATACTATACATGGTGACCATATATGGTGACCATGATACTATATATGGTGACCATGATACTATATATGGTGACCATGATACTATATATGGTGACCATGATACTATATATGGTGACCATGATACGATATATGGTGACCATGATACTATATATGGTGACCATGATACTATATATGGTGACCATGATACTATATATGGTGACCATGATACTATATATGGTGACCATGATACTATATATGGTGACCATGATACTATATATGGTGACCATGATACTATATATGGTGACCATGATACGGAGTATGGTGACCATGATACTATATATGGTGACCATGATACTATATATGGTGACCATGATACTATACATGGTGACCATGATACTATACATGGTGACCATGATACTATATATAGTGACCATGATACTATATATGGTGACCATGACACTATATATGGTGACCATGATACTATATATGGTGACCATGATGCTATATATGGTAACCATGATGCTGAATATGAAGCTGCATGTGGCGATAGATGCAATAGCGTCTATAACGATGATAATGATGATGATGATGATAATGATGATAATGGAAATTGAAAGCAATAATCCCAGTGGTCTAGATGGATACATTTTATTCCCTGACATCATAGATGATAGTAGACGGATGAATAACTCGTGCTTTCTCGCGGTTATGTTATGGCGACGAGACTTTGGCGCGAGTTAAGGTTCATTACTTCCGGCGTCTTGGTTGCTATGATCTGACAATGACAAGATCGTCTACACGTTGTTTACCTTTTTGTATCGTCGTTCTTTAGAGGTCTGTGTTCATCTTGATATTTAAAAACACTGGTGAGTAATTTCTAGTTTCACATTTAAATTATTTTGCCACCAAAAGCATTTGAAACATATTTATTTAAAAAGAAACCATACCGATACATTCCATGAAGGGGGCGTTTTCCGCAATAAATTAAGGGACTCGAGTCAATGTTTGTAGGGCTCTGTCTAGCATGGCGTAAACATGGGAATTATTATTTCATTTACCAATGGCAATACAACCAAATTATAATGGGATGGGCTGTAATCGCTATGTATGGGTAACGCACATTAAACTATGTACAGCTATATGTATGGGTGATCGTAGCCTCGTCGTGCACGGCTAGGTGATCGTATCCTTGAATGAGTAGCCAATACCATGGATTGGATAGGATTGCCCAATTATATTGTAGTTTAGATTTATTATGAACCCAATTACTTATTACTATAATCGGTTAAAAAAAGTGCAATTGTAATCGTGGTCAGAGATTCTCAGATTAAAAATTTTGAAGGATCATATTTAGCAACAGCATTCTAAATCAGTGATGCATCCCACCCACCTAGAGCTGCATTACACTACCCATATCATAAATTGAAATCATTATTTGATTCTATTTGCAGAAGATGTAATGTACTATTGTGGAATACTTCCTCAGAGAAGTGTAGGGGATTGTCGTTCCATGCAGTTCATAGGCCACTTAATATATGACATGTAAGAAAATTGTTTCGGGTATTTATTCTTCCAAGATTTTTGTTTCAGAGCACACTGGGTAACAGACTTTGGTAGAGGGCAGCTTGCCATCTTTGTTTATGCCTGAAAAATGTATAACGACACCCAAATTGCCATGTAGAAAGGAGCCAGTGAGTCTTCCAGAGTTAATTAAACATGTTTATTACAAGTTTGGCTGCTTTTTACAAGGCTATTAAGATTTTAACAATTTGACAGAGCTTTCTCTTCACCTTTCTGACTGATTATTCTGCTTGCATTATATTGTTTCATTTTGTGGTTTTTCCATGATGGTGTGACTTTTCATGGAGAAAACAGAAAAAATTACCACAGATATCCTTGCAAGAGATGCCAAGAATGCCAAGGAGTGGTGTGTGGTGACGAGAGACGATATGGTGATTGTGAAAATTAAATTATTCAACAATTTACTCCTGGATGCCTATTTCTTCACATTTCCTATATCAGAGGGAGGTTGTTTCTACCTCTATTGTTTTCAGGGTCTTCAATAAATGGGAAATGACTTAAAATATATGCAAAAAAATGTGCTCCCAGAGGCAAAACTGACCTGCGATAAAAAAAATGCAGAAAATCATCTAGCTTCAGAAAATAATAACAAATAACTGATACAAGATAATTGCATGCAATTTTCAGGATGTATTTATTAGTATATAAGCTTACAATCAATATAGTACGCTTACAAGTAGTACAGATGGAATTTAGCATTTAGTGTATGATTTTACAAAAATACAAAAACGTTATGAAAGTGATAGAATTTGCCATGCCAACCATTATGCAACTACAAAAGGTATCAACATGAATTTTTCCAGAATTATTCTTTGTATCTAACTGTACATTCAAAATAGTATCAAGGGCTTTTCAAAACAAGGATTTCTATATTTATCTGGACGTAAAATTTTCACTGAGAAAACACTTATCGGCACATTCATACTGGACTTCCTACACCACCATGCATCAATTAGAAGAAAGTTGCAAGAAGTAAGTATGAAACTTTCTTACATGGATTATCTTTTGATAAAGAACTGAGCAAACTTAAAGATAATAAACTCACATACACCATCATTCAGTTACTTGTAAATTAAAAAACGACAGACAGATATAGAAAGCGGTTGAATGAGTACTGATGTAACGACTGAATGAAACTTAATCCATGATTTAGCACTTGTAGGAAATCTCCCATCACACAAGCTATCTTTGAGTGGACTAAACATTTGTATTAATCCGGGGACTGTGGAAAACAATTTAATAATGTGTTTACAGAGGTTGATCAGTCATTGAAGCAATACCACCCATAAAGTCATTTTAAGTTTATGAAAACAGTGGAATAATGTTGGCCCTTAGTTCAAGCTTATGTTACTTTTTTTTAACAAGATAAACAAAGGAATAGTGAATTGACTGTGGTACCAACCATTATCCATCAGGCACTTGACAGTAGATTCCTCGACCATTCCAAACTTTTCCAGTTGTTCAATACCTCTCTGGACATCGTCATGGGTCACCTATTGCATATGTAAAGGTTTAAATAGCATGTATGATCAAGATTTACAATAATCTAGCACATGACATCGTGTAACCTTTCCTCAGCCTTCAATCCATAACAATGATCATCTATTTCCTGAAGCAGATAGTCAGTTGAAATTCAACATTTCTTGGTTCCAGATGAATAAATGTATGGTGTGACATATGAAAGCTCACTTATCTCAAAACTAATAAGCAACTTAGCACAAGATCAATTAATAACCATCAGAGTATGCTCATATTCATCTTCTTGATCTACTTATTTTACTATAGATTCCACATCCTGCATAGCAACAAATATCATTGACCACCACTATTTTGATGGCTAAAATACATCACCACAAAGAGCTATATTTAGTATCCTAGGAATAAAGATTTCTTACTAGGTGGTTACAAAGCACAATTATTAAATATTCACCATATACAAGGCATCCACTGCTTGATTCCAAATTGAATAAGTATTCTGCAAATATATTGTACTACAATTTGTAGTTGTGCAAGTCAAATTGGTAGATGCTACACCATATTTCTTCTCTTATATGCCTATAGGGGATGGTGGAAGCCTTTAAAACAACTTTTACCCGTTTAATGACTTAGCATGGAGAGTCCATCCTGTATCCCCTCCAACACGGTTTCCGGAAGCAACGATCATGTGAGACCCAGCTGTTGGAGTATGCACTCTTCAAACACCGTCCCAGTCGAATCTGGCGTTCCACAGGGCTCTGTTCTTGGTCCATCCCTGTTTCTCTACTACATTAACGACATACCTAGTACCATCAAATCTACAGTACGCCAATTTGCTGATGGCACCATAGTATACCTGGCCATCACCTCCGAATCCAACTGTAAAGTACTCCAAGAAGACATAGACAAACTTGCAAAATGGGAACAAAAATGGAAAATGGAATTTCACCCCCAGAAATACCAAGTCTTGACAATCTCCAAGAAGAAACATCCAATCAAGTATGACTACAAACTTAATAACCACTTACTAGAACATGTTGACTCGGCAAAATACCTAGGATGCACCATCAACTCCGAACTGAACTGGAGGCAACACATCAATTCTATATCAGCTAAGGCAAACAAGACCATCAGTTTCCTGAGAAGAAATCTAAACATCTCATCTACCTCTATAAAACAACAAGCTTACTTCAGCCTGGTCAGACCTTCAGTAGAATATGCAAGCGTAGTGTGAGACCCTCATGAGAAAGGTGACATCCAATGCCTGGAAAAGGTACAACGAAGAGCAGCCCGTTTTGTAAAAAATTGATACCATAACCGGTCAAGCGTTACAGACATGTTGGAGGACCTTAAGTGGAAGTCACTGGAAGAACGGCGTAAAGAGACAAGACTAGCTATGATGTTTAAAATCACAAATGACAGTATATGTATCAACAAATCCAAGTACCTCATCCCGCCAACAAAAACCTCAAGACACAGTCCATCTCATGCTTCCCAGATACTTCCATCCAGAACAGAATGCCACAAGCAATCATTTTTCCCGAGAACCATCAGAGACTGGAATCTGCTAGATACCTCCGTCGTGTCAGTTGGCACAGTTGACGCTTTCAAGACTCAACTTGTCACCTACTTTCCCTAACTCCTAATTTTTCTACTTTTTAAACTCTTCACTGTACATTATTCTCACTTTTTACTTTATATTTCCTCTCTCATTGCGCAACCTTATTGGCAAAAGTCTTCAACCTATTGAAGTTGGCCATATAATGGAAGAAGAATAAGAAGTAGCTTCAAGTGACAGTAACACTAACATACTGCCTAAGACACTGGCCTGCAAGTTATTAGTTAATCGGTCTAGTGGACTGAGACCCACTTTAAATTTCAGATTCAATAGATCATGTACAACAAATAGTTAATAGAAATGCGTAATTGTATATCTTCAAACATTCATCAACTACATACTGTAAAGACTAACCAAAAATAAATAATAACATACCTGAATTGAATTAGCTACGGGTAAAACTTCACAACAAATTCGCGCGGCAATGGTGAAATGTCATTGACGACACGACGCCGGAAGTAAGCAACCTTAAGATCGCGTAAAAGCTGCGCGTCACAACATCGTACCGTTGAGCCAATCAAAGTTGGCGATCCGTCTACGATGATCTATGCTGACATAAAAACCTACGTTTAGTATCTTGAAAACAAGTGGTTGACAAGTGGTTTCTTAGTATCATCGATATTTAGGGTGCATTCCATCCAAAATCATGAAAACATACTCGACCGATTCCGTACTACGTTTAGTAACGGTATTCGAGCACACGAGGTCATTCGGTGTCATCAGCTGTTTACTACCTTTGCAAAGTTTGATTTCGAAAAAATTTTTTACGGGACGTGAATTGTAATCCATATATGGCGCACGGAAGACACTACAATTCATCCGAAGCTGAAAACGGGCGGGGTTGGAGTGATGATACATGAACATAGTAATAACTAGTACAGATCGCTGCTCATTCGAATAGTTTCAGATTCTATTTCAATGCGGCTTTTATCGATTGATCATCGATGTTTCGGTGTTTCCAAAAACATGAAAGGATGGTAAACAACTCATATTAACAACAACACAACAATGCAAGAAAAATAGAGGGAGAATCCGGGAAGGAAAATCTGCAATAGGTATCCTGCTCTATGGCGACTGTTGACGACATGGACGAAAATGACGACGTCGACGATGATGATGATGATGATGATGATAGGAATGATAATTGCTTTGATGATGATCTATAATCGCCCCTGATTTCCATAAAACTGTGACCGCAAGTGGAACCAGGAGTGATTTATTTCAAGGCTCAAAACACGCATAGTCGAGTATACTTTTCGGTTATATGCTCTTTAGTAAACGACTACAACAGAAGTTCAATTACCTGCTTATTTCACCTATATAAATGTATATAGAAAACACGTCATTTTTGCTAAGCCTGTCACAACAGAGGCACTCGAGTTCGGACATCATGCTTTGTTATCTACCTTGCATTATGATATAACATAATAGAAGGTAGGCAACATACCTTTCTTTAAGTAATCGGCGGAATGCTCCGAACGAGCGTTGAAAAAAACATCAAATAATACGTTGTAAGACATGTACGGAGGCTGCAAGCGGCACATAAAATACCCTGAATCTTTTGTGAGCTATGAGATGATGAGAAGTGGGGCAGTTGTGTACGAATAGCGCACTGGGAAGCGGGTTTCTCAGCAACCCTTGCGTTTTCATTGACGGGTATTGCCTACTTTCCATTATATATCATAATGCTAATGTAGAGAAATCATGATGTCCGAACTCGAGCGCCTGCGTGTCATAAACAACAATCAGGGTTCGTGTCGTAGAGTGATAGTACTCAACGCGTGCAGGCGCTCTGTTGTTCTTTGCTGTTTATGTGTCGTCATCTTCGTCCTATATCAGTCATATTGACCTGAATCTGGGTTCTTTATTGTTGCCCGCTTTGGATTGATGAGACATAATCCGCAATTCTCTCAATCTACCCTGTCAAGAAAACCTTCATCAGCAATTGTATTCACCGTCAAGTGGATTTGATGCAGTCGGTTCTCGTGGGCGCACTAGGCGGTTGCGTGATGAATATCTTGGGCAGTGCGCTGACGAGGGTGTGGTATGGGGCATTTCCCGCGGTTACCTACAGCTCCATCTCGGTAGAGGCGATCAATGCTTCAAATCGCTATGCAAACAATGCACAGAATAAAACGTATAAACGGGCTTTTACACTCCATAGATAGTTGGTAACTTTGTGAAAGGAGTAATATCAGAGATGACATTAAGTCGTCCAATGCTCAGTAAATCCTGTCTTAACATCAACATTAATACGTTAGACTTAAAAATGATCAAACGAACTTATGCATTAAATATCGGGGATTCAATCAACGCCAATCAGTATCGACCAGGATATCTATCATAAATATACAGCATGTACTTTCCTATTTATCCTCATTCGACAAAATAACCCCATATAGATCTTATCCAATCAGTATGGATTATTTCTTGCCTTTTAGTTGTGACATTAGATGTTCCAACTGATACAGTTGCGTTGACATTTCTTGTGTCACCAATATAACATTTCATTGATGTCTATCATCATCTTCATCTGAATTCCCCAGGCTAACTACCCCTATCACCGCCACATGGCCCTCTTGCGAGTGCCCCTTCAGGAACAGCCAGGTTATATTGCTCACTTCATTGGAGTAATAGTAGTGTTACGAGAGACAATGACAGGATAATGTTAGAGAACGTCAGGTGACACCCACTGATCTCGAACAAGCGAAAATAAAGAATCGTGATAAATGTGAATGAGTCCAGAATCGAGGTAATATACATAAAATGAGGCATTGTAAAACTCGTGGTGCGGTACATACAATTAGTGATGTTTTCCTGCCAGGACTTTTTAAAAATATATATATATATATATATATATATATATATATATATATATATATATATATATATATATATATATATAGATATATATATATATATATATATATATATATATATATATATATATATATATATATTATATATATATATATATATATATCTATATCTATATCTCTCTATATATATATATATATATGTATGTATGTGTGTATGTGTATGTATGTCTGTATGTATGTATGTCTGTCTGTCTGTCTGTATGTATGTCTGTCTGTATGTCTGTATGTATGTATGTATGTATGTATGTATGTATGTATGTCTGTATGTCTGTCTGTATGTATGTATGTATGTATGTATGTATGTATGTATATGTATGCAATAATGGATTATGTTGGCAAAAGATGATTCTGAATCAAATGGCAAAGATTACAATCTGCCTTATTAAAGCCTCTATTTACCTGCACGAAGCAAGATAACAAAGCGAATACAAGAAGAGCAAGTATCAACTGGGCACATGTTGTCAACAATAGACCAATTCAATGAATGTATTTTTCACAGATCACATATATGCCACGGGTAAAATACCATTTTCTGCAGATCAACCCAGCAAATCGAATACGCGTATCCTATTTATTGTAATGAGAGAAATCATTCCAATCCTGTGTTGCTGAATGGGCGTCTGGATTATGGAATCATCCATTTCCCATCAATATTACGGGAATATACAACACCAGATACACAACTGCGCTTTCAACTATCTCTCTTTGTCTGAGTAGACATTCGTGTGCTATGATGTGAAGCCCATTGGAACAGCTCTGTAATAGCCACTCCCGAATACATGCCCTAGAAGCCCATTGCCCTAGAGATATATTGGAAGGAAGCCGAATACAACTTTACGTGTTCTCATATACCAGCACCGAACCTAGATAGCTCTGTAAATCGAGCGCTCTATTTGCAAGATAGATTTGCCTACCATTACATAGAAGACTTAAATGACATTCTACAAGGAAGTTTTTGTATGGTAAATGTTACATCTGTGTCTCTTATTCTAAGCACGGCGTTGCCACATAGCAAGCTGCTCGTCGATAGTTCCCACAGACAATCTCCAGCTTATCCTCCTACTTGCCGTCTCCGTTATTCCGTATCAATCACGGTCATCTGGCGATTTGTCTTAAATAAGAACATTAATTATTCATGTGACAATAACCATTTCCGTCCAGATTGTCATGGAGCTTTAAACAATTCGAAATGACGGATATTCAGCATTAACTTCAGCAATGAAGATGATAATAAAAGCTGGGAGTATCCAATACATGGCACTATATTGTCCGCACCATGTTATAACATACATCGACTAGCCCTACAAGACGTCGACGTAGAGTCTGTCAATGTTTTTCATAGTCTATCAGACAACTAACTATTCCAGACGCACCGTTTTTCGAAACAACGCAATGCGAATATTTTTAGATCGATTCAGACAACTACCAAGCACAACACATACACAAGTAATGAAGTTATGGAATGCAATGATGTTTTACGGACGATTTTATCCCTTTTCGGCGGGGGATTTCATCCATGGTAATTTTTTATAGTTCGATCAATTTGGGAAGCGGTAAAAAGTCAGAAACACAGCAACATGTTTGTTTACAGAATGACGAAGTCTAATGCTAAGCCCGGGGGGGGGCACTTAAGTGTAAAGGATGATAGTATGTGCCGCACGAAGGGGGTGTTTTTTTATCTCGACTTTTTACGACGGGTTAGACAATCGCATAATACCTTGTACGATGGAGTATACTTTTTCTCATTCTCAACGAGTGTTGCGGGTACGGGATTTCGAGGTCCCGCGGCACACTCCTATCCGTAGGGTAAGTGCCCCCCACTTGGGATGCTAAGGCAATGCGGGAAATCGCGAGAATTAATAGTTTCCAAAATGGCAGACTTCGTATCGCGATTTGTTCGGAACTAACTATCGATGGCATTCATTGAAGAATAGCGTCGAGTGGTGGTGGTAAGTTTTTGGAGCGAAAGGTCTATTTTTTTTGTAAAGGCTCTTGATATATGTTTATTTTCTAGGTGCGAAATATAGCCCTTCGCGAGATATAGTCCAAACGAGATATCGCCGACTGTGTTTGACTAACTCTTCGTAACGGTATAAATTCATGTTACCGTTACACCGGAGCTAACATCGCCCTTGTTGTTTACTGTTGATTGCATGGTATTTTATATAATTGCACTTTCTACGATCGGCGGGGTGACATTATTTCCCGGCATTTAATGCTGGACATAATGGAATATTAATCGGCGATTTTTCAAAACACAGTCCATTAAGTAGAAGTCCAAAAACTCAAACTGGCACCTCTAGTTACCTCGGCCTCTACTGACGTATTTCTTGGGGAGTTATGTGATGGAAGAACAGACGGATGTCAGTCCTCCTTGATGCAACCACAACTGAGGCGGGTATAACACAATATGGATCACGTTAAATAGATCGAAAAAGGTCAAATACGTAAAGATACATGCCAATGGAGGGGTGACATCAGAGAAGTTCAATGAGTTAAATCCATCATAAACACATCACTTAATACCACCATGTGTTATGGCTTAAGTCTACTCCACCTTTTGCACCACATGTTCGTGTGAGCTGCCAAACCGAAATCACACTCGATCAACTTGCCAGGTCTACCTCTTCCCGAGCGACGCGGCACCAAGGTGCTACCGAGCGACAGGTCATATTTGACAATGCGTCCTCTTGTATTGGGTAATGATCAGTCGCATGCCAGCTATCAATGAAGGTTCAGTGCTAGAAAAGCTTCATTTATTTTGAATACCAGAAGAATCTGCAGATGACCATAATCTCTTAATCTCATGCTTTCTTGCCTTTCTGTATAGACATAATCTTCCATTCAGGTGTACTTGAGTGGAATTCAACGATCTGCCATATCATACCAATTATACACGGATTTAAGTGATAAACTCTTCGTGACTTCTTTTATTATATGTACTAGTGGAAAAGATACCCACCATCCGTACAATTAGGGTGAGTTCATGAGCTTTTAGGTCCTGCATCTGTACCCTTACTGGTATATGTGAGGAACAGTGACGCATCTAACACTCAAAGGCGCATCCATCGATATTATGACCTACAGGAATACCCTTAACACAGAACGTTAAACATGGATCTGCTACCACTCCAAGAAGAAGTCGGTCTGCAATTGGTCACGCTAGACCTCACATTTGGCTGTGCTAAAGCTGTTGCTGCGCTGGATGAAGAAACCGAAGCCACTGAAGGAAAAAGAGAAAAACGACTGAAGCTGATGATGCTGAAAGACGAAGAAAAGAAGAAGGCGTGGGTGGGTGAAACTATGGCTTTTGAGAAACACGGACACATGCTGGAGTCTACACGTTACAGCGCAAGCACCCCGGAATGCTGCTACGGGGTCTTACGCGGACTACTCTGGCAATGTGAGACAGGGGTGTTAGCGATTGCTTCCATGAGTATCATTATGATTTATGTTCTTCCCCAATTGTATAATTCTCAAGATATATAGTCAAGCTAGACTGCTGTGGACATTTACCTGTGGCAATCCCGATGGGTTGATACAGGACATGTGCTGCAGTATGTAGCTGTTATCGCGTGTGATGTAATTATCAAAGCCACAAACGGATTAGATCCACCAGCCTCAAATGCGCACCTTAACCTTGACAGTTTGCTTTTATTGGGGTTACAAAATTATATACCTGTCTTTGTTATATCTTCCGACAGTATATCATTTATTACAATGTAAGCTAGTGTCGTAAACAATAATCAGGATCGTCATCACAGAGTTATAAAACAGAGAAGAAGAATATATGTGAAACATGCTCTGTTTACATGTGCTGTGCTCTTGCCCAATCAGCCTCTCCATCAGCAAGGTCCTCATTCTGGTCCTCATTCTGGTCATCATTCTGGTCCTCATTCTGGTCATCACTCTGGTCCTCATTCTGGTCATCATTCTGGTTGAATATATCAGTAAAAAGGGATGTTCGACCGTCGATATGGGAGAGAAGCCTTTTGTATGTTGATTCGGCACAGCTAAATGATGATATATCCCATGAGATTCCTTTTGCAGAGAGCAATTTCCTACAAGCAAGATCGTATTTCATCCGTATGTAACACACTCGAGGTGAGGAATATATCTATGATTGGAAGTTTATATGCATTCTGTGTATCAGTTAATGTTACAACTAGCTCTGCCTCTCAGGGAAGGCCTTTTATGCGATTGGATGTTATCAAGCTCATTGTCGTTAACAATATACACTAAAAACAAGGCTGGGCATATTGCTGTTTCATAATGCATGGACCAAGCCCGCATAGTCTGCTTCTCTACATGTTTATCATATAACCAAAACATAGGATAGATTCTCAATTGCGTTGACTTCCGTCATGGCAGCACATGGATACAATTCAGTGAGCTGTACGTCCTTGCAAGAACATGTGAAATGTAAATTGTCCTAAGTATAAACATGATACTTACATACATGTTAAACGTTTGATCTGCAACACGGTACAATTCCCAAAGGCTAAGCATCATTGTAAGCAGCAAATGACGATGGCGTGCAATGTCATAGGATGTCCTCGTTCTGGATTCGGAAAATCCATTATTCTGTTCTTGTTTGGTTATAGGCATAAAATGCTTTTACAAAGCAATTTCAAATAATAAAACTGTGTGAAACCAATCTGGTTGGATTCAGATTAGACCATACCCAATGATTACACAACCAGGTTTGTCAATGATAAATTAAGAAACACCAGTATATTTTCTTCACAGCCTGTGGATATTCGAATATCCCAAGGACATTGAGTATCGGGTTATTAGTAAGTGTGCCTTGTATTACATCTCAATCTCAAGCAATCGATTAACAAAATTGAATTTTTAATTCACCAAGAACGTCGCCAGAGTTTTCATGTACAGGTCATGATGACCAGACTATAGGGCAATAGCCAGCTGCAACCATTAAGTCAGCGTCACGTTAGAAAAACTGGAACACATGCATAACATCTTTGCTTACCATTCCTTTATCAACAGGGCAGGACGCAGAAAGTCTCAACAAAAGCACAGCAGGGGAAGTGACGTCATAGGCTTCTGCCCAAGGAAAACGTCCTTAGGCTACATGCAATCAGCCATTTGCGAAATTGAACACGTGCACCAGCATTGGACATTGGACAGCACAATGTCCGACCTCATAGAAATACTCATCAAGCAGCCTGATCTTAATACTTAGATGCGGTCTCGTTCGTGTTCTGTGTTCCATATCCATATCAAATGATGAAAGTACAGGAATGCTGCCGCGGTAACTCCAGTAAGAGACTCTTACAATAAGCACGGCGATGCTACATAGTAAAAGATTCGTCGACCGTGCCCACAGGCAATCTCATATCGAATCATTCGGTTTATCGTCACCTTCGTCATTGGCACTGTACCACTGTAATTCGAATTGTTGTCGTCAACTAAGTAATTAATTATTCTTGCAATGATAACCATAACGGCCCATATTGTCATAGAGCATAAAACATCTCGACATGATTCAGCATTTACACCTGTCATGAAGATGGTAATCAATGTTGGCTGTTTCCGAAGCATAGCGCTGTATTGCAAGCAGAATGTGACATATCTTATTCCTGTGCCGAGCGGTTACCAGTATCGGGCCATTGTCGCGATACCATCTAGCAATGAATAACAGCAATGAATGCACATCGGTAGAATGGTATTCTTTGAATTCTCGATCTGCTTTGAACGGCAGAAACATCTTTATGGGATCATAATCTGTCTAATTGAATGTTCTTCCGCACGGTGTGTCATGCTCTGAAGATATCATGACAAATAGTCAGAAATTCAGCTTTTATGTCTACCTCTAGATTATTTCATGTCATGCATGGGAATCTGCCAGACAATTTACTTGCTATTTGTTATGTAACACGCAAGTACAAATGTCAATGTTGTGGGACAAATAATAAAACACCATTGACGCTATGACCCCATTGGACCTACAGTAAGGGAGAAATAAAAGAACGGAAATAAACATGGGTAGTAGTGTTTGGTGTATTTGACTTTGTGCCAATCTGGGTTGGTGAGGTCGGGATGAATAAAAATTGCTCATTTATGCACTGTGGCCAATTCAACGATAAATAACAATAATACATTCAACATTATATCTCCTGATTCAACTGCGTGCTAGCTGGCATCTGATGCTAATGCTGTGTGCTAGCTGGCATCTGATACTAATGCTGTGTGCTAGTAGCTGGCATCTGATACTAATGATGTGTGGCATCTGATACTAATGCTGTGTGCCAGCTGGTATCTGATACTAATGCTGTGTGCCAGCTGGTATCTGATACTAATACTGTGCTAGCTGGCATCTGATACTAATGCTGTTTGCTAGCTGACATCTGATACTAATGTGGACATATTTGTACTAACACTCTCTGACCATAATCCCTCTTGTCCTTTATGACTGGTGAAGCTTAGGCCACGTGCTTCCTATAAACATTTATATTCGTCATTATGCAGTTAATGGCAGTCTGGCTATAAAAGCACATAAAATCACGACGGCATGCAGTATTATACGTTTTTTCGAGCCACAATAATCTATTGAGAGATGCTTCTGAAGAAAATGTGTTTTCTATGACTGTCACTGTGCGGACTGTCACTGTGGGTTACACCTGCGGTCCAAGTTATATCGAACTGGGGCGATAAAATCATTATCATCATCATCATCATCATCATCGTCATCATCATCATCATCATCACTACCATCATTATCATCATCACTACCATCATCATTATCATCATCACTACCATCATCATCATCATCATTTATGTCGATGTCATCATTGTTCGATGCATATTGAGGAACACCCCAGTCATCTTCATTATCGTGAGCATCATCGTCACATCATTATATTTCTTATGAATCAAAAGCGTTATCAACTAGTTTATTAATCATTCTCAAAACGTACATAATCACAAGGCCATGGCGCAGTCAGAGACAAGATACGTGGAACATGATGTATATTTTTGTTGTTCTGAAGATGCTCTTCTATGCCAAAGTGTTTTGTGATATCTTATCATTCAGATTCGATCTTTCTGAGAATAGTAACTAGTAGCACTAGGGTTGTCCTGTGTTTTTCGGGGGTATGAGGTAGAAGGCTCGTTCCTTTTTCCTTCTTTTTGCCCAATTGTTGTCCATTTCTATGCCCTGTTTGGTCTTTTTCCCTGTTTTAGGCGCATTTTGCACCCCCTCCCCACTTATTTTGGCACAAAATCACAGGTTGTATAATGTGTCGAGCCTCAAACCATCTGTGTGGACACCTCCTCCCCAAGAAGCGCGCCGACATCAAACCACGAAGTGTGTGGTGTCTCCTGTGGTGGTCTACGGAGCACCCCCCCCCCCCCCCCCCACACACACACACCTACCTAATGGTGCCCCCGTGCTGCATACTTATACAATGGGAAAAAAACTCTACTATCCGGAAAGGTATACGGAAAAGTAGACCTATCCGTGATGCCGTGTGTAAGTGGCACATTGGGGGTAGGCTAGGGCCAATGAAATCCGCACAGGTATAAAGCCGCCTACAAAGGCCAAGGGCTTCGCAGTGGCAAAGAAACCCGCACAGGCAAAGAAACCCGCAGAACCAAACAAATCTACGCTGCAAAACAGTCAGGTCTATGGCATGCACAAATAATTGCTAAGCTCAGGAAATCGGTAAAAAATAAAAACCCACGAAGTATGTGGAAAACCCTGCTTTGGTGGAGAGCCCCCACCCGGTTGCATCCAAAGCGGTCGTGCAACAACCAGCTACACACAAATATGCACACATTGTGGATCAAAGGGCGTCCGAGACATGTTGGCACGCACTTCCAAGTGTAGAGTGTTCGCAGATTGCGTACAGTCGTTCGCGCATAACCCCGCACTGTTCGTCCGTTCATGCGCGGTCAGCTGCTGGCTATTACTCAGTGTGTTATGTGTAATGCTGAGTGTTCGCGTCCCCACTGTTCACACCGCCGTTCCCGCACACTCGTCCGCACTGTTCGCACCGCCGTTCCCGCACACTCGTCCGCACTGTTCCCACCGCCGTTCCCGCACACTCGTCCACACTGTTCATATCGCCGTTCCCGCACACTCGTCCACACTGTTCACACCGCCGTTCCAGCACACTCGTCCACACTGTTCACACCGCCGTTCCCGCACACTCGTTCACACTGTTCACACCGCCGTTCCCGCACACTCGTCCACACTGTTCATATCGCCGTTCCCGCACACTCGTCCACACTGTTCACACCGCCGTTCCCGCACACTCGTCCACACTGTTCACACTGTTCACACACCGCCGTTCCCGCACACTCGTCCACACTGTTCACACCGCCGTTCCCGCACACTCGTCCACACTGTTCATATCGCCGTTCCAGCACACTCGTCCACACTGTTCATATCGCCGTTCCAGCACACTCGTCCACACTGTTCATATCGCCGTTCCAGCACACTCGTCCGCACTGTTCACACCGTCGTTCCCGCCACACTCGTCCACACTGTTCACACCGCCGTTCCCGCACACTCGTCCGCACTGTTCATATCGCCGTTCCAGCACACTTGTCCACACTGTTCATATCGCTGTTCCAGCACACTCGTCCACACTGTTCATATCGCCGTTCCAGCACACTTGTCCGTCCACACTGTTCACACCGACGTTCCCGCACACACTCGTCCACACTGTTCACACCGCCGTTCCCGCACACTCGTCCGCACTGTTTGCGGTCAAAATGACACCTATGTATTATTAAATGCACCTGAATAACCCCCCGATTACGTCAGGGAGACGTCGCAGCTGCAGGGTACCATGCCAGCTAAGGAGATGGCCGACCGTTTCTACATAGGCATAACCCTGGTATATAAAGTATGGAGAAAGACCGACACTGGAGATGACGCCAACAGCATACGCAGCGTACCCAATAGGACTCGAGCTGTTAAGCCGCGTTGATAAGCTTGAGGAACATTTACTTCGACGGGTACTACCTGACAGGGGCACAGTGCTTCCAATCTCAGACGGGGGCACGCACCACATCATTCACTACAAGCACTTCTCGTGTGCCGCCTGGGATAATGGTTGTGGTTTTTTTGTGCTCGGATATTCTTCGGATGATTGATTAGTGGCAATAGTAGGTGGGGGAAGTGGTTGCTGGTGTCGATCCAGAAGGATGGCAATTAAGCGGTCCCCTATTTTGATTCATGAGGCAAGAACCATATCTGTCGGTTGCCATTTCCAGAGTGTGGCGTTGTTTTTTTCTGGTCCACCTACACTGTACGTTGTTGGTACGAAGACGGATTGCCTTTTTCAACTTCTTGAGCGCTGGGTCCTTGGTCCTCTAGTCGATGAGGACTTGGTGGTAGTCTGCGGTTTCTACTAGCCGTTGGTGTGGTTGCTCGCCGGAGATGTGGGGTGGGGCTGTCCCTGGTCGCCGCAGCAGATTACCTGTGCACCTATCTCTCGCAGCCACCCAAGGAATTCTTCTAGCTGATCCTTATGCACTGTGCATATCTTCATACGACTACTCGGGGGATGAATTTTTTGTACTCATTACTTCTGGCATCCAGTCCATCTGTCCACACCACCGGTAGCTCTGGTAGGTTTGTGCGGCGACGAATGAAACAGTGCCTATTGCTTGTTATATTGATGTGGCATGTCGGCGAGTGGGAGTAAGAACTAGTACTCCAGTTTCTCGGAACAAGTCGATAGCCCATGTATTCCTACCGCTACCTCCACCTCCCGACAGGTAGGAGAGGGTTCTCGTGGATAGGGGGTCGAGGATAGATGGTTGTGCACTGCAACCTACAGTGTCTGTATGTCCATGTTGTAGATCCAGGGATGGGAGGTAGTCTGCGTTTTCGGCTGCTTGCTTAATGCGATCACCCCTGTCTCTCCATTGACCAGGCAGGGCGGTATCTTTGTTGGGGGCAAACCTAGGCAGTCCGTGCAGCTTGTGGAGGCTTTCCTTCTGGATGTATAGGGAGTCGGTAGCTACTCACACCACCTTGGTTGGTCGGAAGCACATCAGCATAGATATCAGGTCGATGTACACGTAGACTAGCATGCTGGTTCGCAGGTGAGTGTACTGTGGTTGTTCACCATCGTAGTATGTTAGTATCCAACCTAACGGGCACCTCTCCGGCCCAACAATGGTTCCTCCAGCAGCTTTGTCTCTTATCAAGAAGTCCTTCTCACCCTCATCTCTTAATAATCGGCAGGTAAGGCTCTTGCAGTCGGCTCTCTGCTTCTGTGTAAGCTTTCCGATAAGGGTACGTCCTAGGTATCTATCCTGTAGCATCCATACGTCAGTCTGGTTCTCATATGATATGTTAGCTCCACGTAGGTGGAGCGCTGGACCGGTGTGGTAGGCACCTACTGCTCGGTCAGCCAGCTCTGGACAGCCTAGGGATGTGCATACTTCGCGCATGTAATTGTGCATATGCTGTGGTCGATAACGTGATCCGTCTTCGAACACGTATTGGTCCACTGATAATTGACGAATATAAATGGTTATTGGAAACACTTGGCCTAAGCTAGGCCAGTCCTAATGCACCAGTAGGATTACGGTCTAAGAGTGGTAGTATGAAATATGTCCACAAGGCTGCGTGCTTCCTTGCTTCATGTCTGTTATCACCGCCCTTGACTTAGCCCCTGGTTAGCATTATGCTGAATTGAGGTTCTTTTGTACCGTGATACCTAAGCACCATACTGTCAAATATACCTTCATAAACAATTTTATTCCATACTACGTCACTGAAACTTACGGAAGCCGAATTGATTCATTATGGGGATTATTGGTAGCGTGCAGAAGTAGGAGTGGCTTGGGGTCGGGTGGGGCGGGTGGGGGTCATTGCTACGTCGGTTGGGGTTCCGGGATAGCGATGTCGGTTCATCATTTAATGGAGATGTGACGAGGACCGTGGGCACTCTTAATAAAAAAGCAAACGACACACTTTTCACAGTAATGATAAGTCTGGATGCCCCCTCATCATACCGCTATGTTAATCGATTCGTAAACAGCACGTCAAATGTCTTGAGTCCGTCAAACAGTGCTTGTTGTTTGGATTTTGCTTGTGGCACACACGAGTATTATGGAATCCACTCTCTGATAGTAATTACATAGGACACAATCGCAAGTATTTTGAAAACCATGCTGGCGAAACCTGCGACATAACTTGATGGAAGTTAATAGACACGTGTTATTTTGACCAGCTGTGTGCAGATAGGCAGTGTAGCAATTGTGACAAGCTGTTGTGGATGATTGAGTTCTGACAGACAGACACAACAGGAGGACTACATGTATGGAAAGGGAAGAAACTTTTGGATGCTGTTTGCAGTCCGGTTGACATAATGATTTAGCTTGATGTACTGTGGATTTATTCAGTGGATTTCGGTGATTTTCTTTGTCATATACAAAATGTTTATTGCATGAAACTTTGCATTACATTTGCTGTTGCAAGATAGTCCATCGCTTGATTAAGCTCATGTTACGTAAGCCTTGCTTTGTTGTTTCTTTCATCCCAAGCAAAGAACAAAATTCAATTAGACAGATTATGATCAGATGCAGATTCTTCTACCGTTCAAAGCACATCGGGGCAAGAAGAAGACATTCATTGTTGCAATTCACTTACTGATGGTATCGCTACCGATAACGGCCCGATACTGGTACCCACTCGGCCCCAGAATGAGATATGACACATGCTGCAGGCAATACAGTGTCATGCTTCGGAAATAGCTAACATTGATAACCATCTTCAGTACAGCTACATAACAATATGGACCGCTTTGGTTATCATTACAAGAATAATCATAACTTAGTTGGTGACAAAATTGCGAATTACAGTGTTACAGTAACTATGACGAAGGCGAGCGGTGATAAATCGTATGGTATGACCTGAGATTGCCGGTGGGCTCGTTCGATGAATCGTTTGCTATGTAGCTTCGCCATAGTTATTATAAGCTTAGAAGAGTTTCCGCGGCAGCATACTTGAACATCGTTTAATATGGAGATGTACACGGAGCACGGACGAGACCGCATCTTTTTCGGTATTCAGATCAGGCTGCTTTTTGAGAGAGGCTGCTTGTTGAGAGATTTTATGGGGCCAGACAGGTGATCCATTTCGCCCGCACATTCATTAAATAAAGATTAATTGTTGCTTGTAATGGGTAAACGTTTTCGTTCTCAGAGGGAAAGAATTATCATGTCATGTCTGTATTGATTTACACGCAATTTATATCGGGTCCATAAGCGGAGATATGGCCGCAGTGACGGTTCGGGGTAAGAGCCACCCTGTCATGATAAAAACTTAATGGTTGCAACTGGTGCTTGCTATATGCTCTTGTCAGCATGACATGTAAATGGATATTCTGGAGACATTCGGAGTGGTTAGTGGTTCCTGTTTGGTAGTGGCTCCTGCCTCATATCGACGGCGAACTTATCCGTTTTCACTGATATTTGCAACTAAACAAATGACATTGGTGATGACTAGGATAAGATCGTAGAGAGGTGAACGGTGCAGGCAGACATAAACAAAGCATATTTTCACATTTATTCTACTTCTCTGGTGTAGAACTATGTGATGAGGGTCATGATTAATGTTTACGAGAGTCGTTTATATTGTATTGGATGATAAATTGTCTGGAGATATACATGCGATAGCTAGGATGACGTCAGAGGCGGTGCCTGTGTAATATAGGCGATAAATGGGATAATTATGGTGACAAAGACGAGGATGATAGTCATATTGCATTTGATGATGACGACTGTTATGATCGTGATGAACTGATAACGATCGTCCCTGTATATGATAATGTAACCGCCCATAAATGCATACTGATAACGATCGTCCCTGTATATGATAATGTAACCGCCCATAAATGTATGCTGTCCAGATTATAATGTGCAATTGCAGCTCATAGGACTTATGTGTTTGTGGCTTTGATAATCATATGACACGCGATAATAGCTATACGCCGCAGCACATGTTCCATATCAA
The DNA here is from genome assembly GCA_034190875.2 of Urechis unicinctus. Classification (NCBI taxonomy): domain Eukaryota; kingdom Metazoa; phylum Annelida; class Polychaeta; order Xenopneusta; family Urechidae; genus Urechis; species Urechis unicinctus. Next base: position 79,483,317 of record CM067350.1, on the reverse strand, counting down.
CCCATCGGGATTGCCACAGGTAAATGTCAAGCGGTCTAACTTGGCTATATATCCTGAAAATAATACAATTTGGGTAGAACATAAATCATACAGGGCCATTCTCGTTTCACAAGGTTAACTTGTTGTGCCGATGTATCTTATGTTATTGAAATGGACGCGTTCATCTGATTTGTACAGTAATACTCCTGGAAGGAAACGCATACTATCCCTGTAGGGTATTCCTGGATGCGGCTTTGAGTCCCTCAATTATCCCAGAACAGGCCCAGATAGATGACACAAAAGCTCGTGGGTTTTCCCTAATTTCAAGAGTGTTGGCTATATTTCCCATTGATACATATCCTAAAAGAAGTAATGCTGAATTTATCTCCATGACTCCGTGTATAACTGGTATGATATGACAGTTCGGACATCGTTGAATGATATAATATTCAATCACTATATGTTCCTTATCCTTTAATGATCGAAGTGAATGAAGGGTTCATTAAACAATGTTTTATTCTTATTATATGGCACTCCGAAATGAAACAACTTATCACACTAAAGTACACGTGACGTGTATATATGCGCTCGCACTAAGGAACGGCAGATCATGCCAAAAGGAATAACAAGAAAAGTAGAGATAGGTTCATTATTGAAGCATTAATGTAATGGGCGGGATCAGGGTGTTGATTAATGTAATGGGCGGGATTAGGGTGTTGATTAATGTAATGGGTGGGATTAGGGTGTTGATTAATGTAATGGGTGGGATTAGGGTGTTGATTAATGTAATGGGTGGGATTAGGGTGTTGATTAATGTAATGGGCGGGATTAGGGTGTTGATTAATGTAATGGGTGGGATTAGGGTGTTGATTAATGTAATGGGTGGGATTAGGGTGTTGATTAATGTAATGGGCGGGATTAGGGTGTTGATTAATGTAATGGGTGGGATTAGGGTGTTAATGTAATGGGTGGGATTAGGGGTGTTGATTAATGTAATGGGGATTAGGGTGTTGATTAATGTAATGGGCGGGATTAGGGTGTTGATTAATGTAATGGGTGGGATTAGGGTGTTGATTAATGTAATGGGGGATTAAGGTGTTGATTTAGGGGGTCACGTAATGACCTGCAGCACTGCGCTGGGTAACTGGGTTGAGAATGCCTTCCTTTTCAGCAGTTTTGACACGTTGTAAAATAAGAACTGTCGCTCGTGCCGCGTCGCGCGGTGAGCGGCAGACCAGGCATGGCAATTTCTCCAGGTCTTATCGACGTTTTCCCACGAAAATGGGGCGCAAATAGCTGAGAACGACTGAAGCCATAACACTTGTCGGTGTGATGTACAATATTAATGTTGGGTTGAAATCATTGCACCTTTCTGATGCCACCCCTCAGCGGACTTAAATCGTGACGTGACCATTTCTGACCAATAGTATCGCTGATTGTAGAGAGTGCAATTCTATACAATACTGAAAATCCAACAGCCAACAACGAAGCAGTGTATTTTGTAAGATGCAGGCAATATAGTGCCACGTTGTGGAAACCTTCACCTTTTATTGCCATCCTCATTACAGGAGTTAATGCTGAAACTTCTACATTTCGAATTGTTCAGAGCTCCATGACAATGTGGACGAAAATGGTAATTGTCACATGAATAAACATTTAGGTTGTCGGTGGGCACTGTCGATGAGCTGCTTGCTATGTGGCAACATTATGCCTAGAATTAGAGACAGATATGTAAAGGTTACCATACAAAACTAACTTGTAGAATGTCATTTAATTCTACTATGTTAGGGTAGGCATATTTAGCTGGCAAAAAGAGCCCTTGATTTACTGAGCTATCTTGGTCGGAACACATCGAGTTGTATTCGGCTTCCGTCGCATATATTACTACGACAATGGCCTTCAGACCGTAACACACGAATGTCTACTCTGACGAAGAGAGTTGGTTTTTATAAGGGATGATTGACGGGCGCAGTTGAGTATGATGTTTTATATATCCGTGATAATGACTGGAAATAGATGATTCAAGATGCCCTTTCAGTAACACTGACTTAGAATGATTTCCCCTAATGAAATAAATCGGACAGGCATATATGCTTTGCTGTTGTGATCTGAAGAATTACCGTTTTCTGGATGTTTTTTTCCCGTGGCATAGATGTGATCTATGAATCATACATTGGTTGAATGATTCTATTGTTGACAACATTTGCCCAAGTGATACTTGCTCTTCTTGTTTTCGATTTGTTATCTTGCTTCGTGCTTCTCCCACAGGTAAATACAGGCTTCAATAAGGCAGATTGTGATCATTACCATTTCATTCTGGTATCCAGAGCTGATAGTTTTGCCAACAAAAACCATGATTGCTTTCCATGTGCAAATGGAGTCGCGACATGGATTGATATTGTGTGTTCCAGTAATCTGATACAACTATGGGATTGTAGACAATAACAGTTTGCGATATGACACAGCCATCATTTATCGGCTTCTTAATCGAAATGACGCAGAATCTATCACAGACCTACTCATTTAGTGTTCAATAGCAATACTGTTGGTGATTATTGTGACGGAATAATGTTTTTATTGGTCTATGACAACGCTGCTGCTGACAATTATACATGTTTTATACTAACGATTGCTATAAGGATGACAAGTAGTACTAAATATGATGACCATGATGCAGACAATGATAATCATGATACTGAACATGATGAAAAATTATGCTGAATATGATCACCTTGATGCTGAATAAGATGGCATTGTATAAAGTTCCTCACATTGTATAACGTTCCAAACATGCATGTAACGGGTATTACTAGCAAACATGTCGCCACTGTTAAATGTTCATAAACGCCACATAGTTAAATCCGGACAGCGACATTACTAATTGTATGTACGGCACTCTGAGTCATACAACGTCTAGTTTTATGTATGCGACCTTGATTCTTGACTCATTCACATTTGTCCAGGTTCTATATTTTCGCCAGATCAATGGGACGCCAGCTGCCGTTCTCTCACATTATCCTGTCATTGTCCCTCGTAACAATATTAGTCAACACTATGATACTGTCACTCCAATTAAGTGAGCAATACAACCTGGCTGTTCCTGAAGGGGCACTCGCAAGAGGGCCACATGGCGGTGATAGTGGGTAGATAGCCTGGGGAGTTCAGATGAAAATGATGATAGACATCAATGAAATGTTATATTGGTGAGAAGAGGCAATGTCAATGCCGCTGTAACAGTTGTCTCAACGTAAAGGCAAGGTATAATCCGAACTGTTTGTATAAGATATATATGGGGTTATCTCGTCGAAGGAGGATTAATTCGAAATTATATACTACATATTTACCAACGATATCCTAATCGATGCCGATTTGCGTTGACTTAATCACCAGTATTAAAAGAAGGGCGTCTTTTGATCATTTCTAATTCTAAAGTATTAAATATGTTGTTCAGACAAGATTTACTGAGCATTGGACGACTTATATCACTCCTTTCACGCAGTTAACTACTCGCTATGGAGTGAACATAGCCCGCTTATACGTTTTATTCTGTGCAATGATTGAATAGCGATCTTAAACATTGATCGGCACTATCAAGAGAGAGCTGTAGGTGACTGCAAGAAATGCGATGGCTGTAACATTATGTAACAAGTCAACATAGGGACAGCACATGGTCGTTATTGTTACGTCATATTTCAAGTTTCAGCAATTAATCGAAATAATAATGAACTAACCTGTTAATTACCACATTTGTTTCTGAATTAGCACTAGGAAATTAGTGACAAGAAATCTCTAAAATCAATATGAGGTTTTGATGAGCCTATCCGAATTTCTCTATTATCCCGTTCGAGACAATTTAGATATGACAGCTAGAATATCGTTCTAGTAGGTGATGTGAAGCTAATTTGATTGATCAAATATCTTATCCAACCTAGGACAATGAGTTAATAACCGATCGACTTTTCTATTGCATTTGCACGCTTACCCAGTAGAGTTGCCCAGCGCCGTAGACGAAGATGAATGACCACGCACAACGTGAACTTTATCAATGGTTATCCACGATAGATCTTGTCGGCCACTAATAACGTTTTACGACGAGCGGAACATAAACTGCACACTGTATTATCAAGTTATTCAAGGTAAACAGACAACAGATGTGTGCCTGTCTGGAATTTTATTCGTATCCCAATATAACTGGTATTCTCAGCCTCATTCATTCATTCATTCATTCATTCATTCATTCATTCATTCATTCATTCATTCATTCATTCAAATATTCATTCATTCTCTCAATTATTCTTTCATTCTATGTGTAACATTGGTTAATTGCGAATATGATTCTGGAATATATATCCTTGCTACCGCTACTCGCATAAGCACCACTCTATACCCCCCACCCCCATACCACTCCCTCGTCAGCACACTGCCCAAGATCTTCATCACGAAACCGGCTAGTGTGTCCATAAGAACCGACTGTATCAAATCCTCTTATGTATGTTGCGTTGACTGTAACATGGCAGCGAATGAATTGCTAGTGAAGGTTTTCCTGACAAGATGGATTGAGAGGTTTGTGGATTATGTCTCATCGATCCTAAGCGCGCAGCAACAAAGAACCTAGATTCAGGCCAATATGACTGAGGCCCTCTGTCAAGAACGAAAGTGACATATATATCGCATAGAGCAACAGAGCGCTGTGCACACATTGGGCACTATCACACTACGACACGAATCCTGTTGTTGTTTATAACAGGCGTAGTATAGATGATGTGTTTTCTATAAACATATATTTACTGGTGAATTCGGCAGTTACTGGCAGTTCTGTTGTAGCCATTAACAAAAGCGCATAATACCGATAGGTTTACTTGAGTATGCGTGTTTCGAGTTTTGAATGATCTGCAGAGAATAAGCTGTTGAACAAAGTCTGCAATATATTTGAACATTAAGTGTATTTTTATTCTTACATTAAATATCAACCTAGGCTCCACTTGCGGTCTGAGGCGATTATTGACATCGTCATCATAATAATCATCATTTCTATTATCATCATCATCATCTTCAACGTCGTCATTTCCGTCGACGTCGTTCTCGTCCTAAAAGCTTGCTGCATTCTGCTGCACGTGTCCCAAGCCAAGCATCCTGTTACATCGAGGCTATACCTGTAACGATTCAATCTTTCTAAGAATAGCAACAATAAATTATCAAAATCATCATGCATGAATACCAGAACAAATTGATGCAGAATGCTATATTGCTTACTAAAGCCTCTCTTTTCTAGCATGAGAAGAACGCATTCAGCTAAACAAAAACATTATCATGACAACAACAAATTCCCATAAGAAATGAATCTTTATGATATTATGTCTGCGACCCTACAAAGCATGTCCTTTGCAGTACAATACTACACAACGTGATGATTTAGCATATCAAGCGCATGATCCTTGACATGCACTAGGATCCAAATGCGCCAAACCAATCACATATGGAGTTAAATGACATCAAAATGGGAATCATCTGCCAAGTGCGTGAAAGTAGCCTACAGTTGCGTGATCTTGACAAGGCATAGCTCTAAATCCCAATCAAATTATATTCTATATCAATTGTTGATGATACATGTGTAGTCATGCTGCCAGAAAAAAATGTCTACTTTGTCATCGTTTATAGGTATTGGTCAAATCAATCTTCATTGTGGTCATTGACGGAACAACGTGGCCAGTGTGCACGTAACGGCGCCGAATCCGGTTGAGATTTGCAACGTGCTGTGGTGTGGGAGGATACATACCGGGAGAGAAACACACAAACTTTCACAAGTAAATATAAGATTAACTGTTTATCGCAACAATTCATCCAGTAATCAGTCTCAATTGGCCCCTTTACAATTAGGCTTTTGCAGACAGCTCTCGAAAACCAATCTTACATATTCTTGTCGTACCTGACAGGCATAATATACAATTCCTTAGGGAGCGCAAAAGCTCACCCGAATACTCACACCAAAGCATACATGGATGTGAATAGTTATAGTTCGGGGATTGTGTAGCCATTTAATAGGTTGATAACAATAATGACTGACCCGTTTAGCGATAAAGCAAAATTAAATTACTTGATTAAGCATCATTTAAACCAATTTAACGATGATCGAACTGCAATATCATAATAAAGATACATGGAAAAGCTCCTCAGTACATACAAGCATTATTAGAACAAACACCAAGCACTCTCACATTTGGGAAAACTAGTCCGCCTTTGTGTTATCCATCTGGACCCTTACTGTTAATAAAAGCAAGACACCGACTAGTACATCACTTGCTATGCAGCGTTCATCGCCATAATGAACACCAGGAATATCCTATGGGAATCCGGCATGCATCTGTCTTGCAATTGTTTCCTGTATTAAACTTGTACAAGTTAGCCGAACGCTTCAATTTAACCCCCGGGGGGGGGGGGGGGGGGGGGGGCACTTGGCCTTATTCTGGATAGGGGTGTGCCGCGGGACCTCGAAGACCCGTACCCGTCGTACAAGGTCAAAATGGCCAAAAGCATGCCCCGTCGTACAAGGTAGTATGCGAATGTATAACCCGTCGTACACATTGAACCTGAAAAACATACCCCGTCGTATAAGTATGAGGCCCAAAAACCCGTCGCACAAGTCGAGAGGCCCCCCCCCCCCCCACCCGGGAATTTAACCCACAATAAATGTATCGGCACGAGCTAGCCTTGTGTTTTCCCAAATTATCTCTATTCTCAAGACATGTAGCCAATTAAGACGTCTGCTGTCATTTACTTCTGGTGATCCAAACGGAATGATTAGGATTTATGATGCAGCGTTATCGGGAATAATGTAATTATCAAAGCCACCCACGGATCACTATCATTCCAATACGCACAATTTGCTAGTATTGCACATCATAACGTGGGTGTAGATTTGTAGGCATACAACCAACAAATGTTAATATGATATTTTAATGTCGGTGTCAACACGAGTACAGACTAAGCCAGATCAACATAGGAAGCGCGACTGCGCATGATCAAGAAACAAGTTTGTTTCATGCAAAAGTATTATGCATAGTTACAACTCAAGTAATCTACAGTGGGATTAAACATATCAGGTCAATCCAGGAGACGCTGAGTACCATTCAATGAATCGTTGCGAATGCTGCCTTCCTGTGAATAGCCGCGGTAACTGTTCCAACATAAACACTTTAGAGCGCGTTTACCTTTTAGATTCAGGATTCTCCCAAACATCCAATTGAGTCCAAAGTAATTAAAACCTTTTTTTGTCATTCACTCGACACCCACCCCTTCTCCAACACCTCAAATGCATGCACACCAACAGTCTGCAAGGACAATGTCCCAATGGAGGGGAATAACACGATAGGATACCGGGTATTTATGACAATACTGTCTTTAGATGATGATATGATGCGTACAAGACTCAACTACGATCATATCAACAGCAAACATGGGTCAATATGAACAACATTGCACGCAAATAATGAGAATTCGCCAAAGGCGTTTACAGACCACACACAATGGTCAATAAAATCATGTAATGCAAATATCATTTATATAATTGAGGTCCCAAATCTCGCATAATCTTCATTCAAATATCCTTTTATGCAAGCTTCAGGCATCGCATGATATAACGACCGTATTTCTCCAATGATTGTGCAAAATGTTATACCACAATATATTTTGATTATCGGCCATTCAAACCATCTTGAGCGCACAATATATAGAGAGAGAGAGAGAGAGAGAGGAGATAGATTATCGGCCATATGAGATATAGATATATAAGACATAGTATATATTAGATAACCATCTTGAGCGCGCATATATATATATATATATATATATATATATATATATATATATATATATATATATATATATATATATATATATATATATATATATATATATATATATATATATATATATATATATATATATATATATATATATATATATATATATATATATATATATATATATATATAATATATCTCCTATATATATATATATATATATAATTTCTCTCTCTATCTCCCTTTATCGCTCCCTCTCTCTTTATCTCTCTTTCTCTCTAGAGTATATCTGCCTAAATAGAGATATCCTCTATAGATATCACATGTTTTGTATATATGAACATATATGTCTATGTATGTATATACATATTTGTGTATATATAAATATACATATTATACTATTATATATCATATATATTATATATATATGTATGTATATATCTATATGTATATATAGTCTCTATCTCTATCTCTATCTCTCTCTCTATATTATATATATCTCTATATTATATTGATATTGTGCCTATATCTAATATCTATATAATCTATATATATATATATATCTCTCTCTATGGGTCCTGAGTAGCTGTAATCACTTGTTTTCTGTCTGATGTGTTACTATGCTCAAGTCAGAGTTATTGGATCTTATATTGATATTGTGCCTACCAAAGAACGGTTACTTAACAACTGAGTGGACCCATGCTTAGAAGCTCCGGCTACACAAACTTGAGATTTACAATAAGGGAATACACTGTATCTTCCTTTGAAACGTTGGGATTATGTGTTCCCTCTATTACCTCTGTGATGAAATAGCAACGTCGCATCGTCACCGCATTGTATTGATATCCGCCCATCTGTTAGTATAACAGCTAGTTCTATGTGTCCAAGTAATCATTCGCGCCTCTATGCTGTTCTAGTGTTTGCACCTCGGTTAAATTGTGCTATCGTAGCAAATGCGACCCAGTGCAACGACTATTATCAGTTTGTGGCTTAAATAATTATATTTTTTTTGCATAACAGCGATACACTGAAGCATAGGTCCCAAATCAAACAGTTGGGATTGCCGGAAGTATATCGTCCCATGCAAGAATGAGTAGCCTTACCAAGTATGCCTTCATTAACAGCTATTCATTTATTGCTATATTATTAGGTGTGACAACGCAATACATTGTATAACTTCGGTTGCTAAACTGTTGCGATGATATTACGTCCTGTTGATTTCATCTTAATATTTTGTTTTCTTCATCCCACGCAAAGGAAAAGAGGCGTTAATTAACCTGATTTCGCATGGAGCATTCAAAATCAAATCGTTCTAACAATGTGCATATATTGTTTCAATTGATTGACATGTGACATCGCGACTGATAAAGACCCAATTCAATGGGACGTCTTGTCTAGTAATAAGATATGCCACAACTCTCAGGCAATCTGTTGTGCTTCGGAAGCAGCCAACATTTATTAAGAACTTTATGACAGGAGTAATGTCATTGTAAACTTTTTTAGAATATATGTACTTGTAAATAATGCAATATCAAAAACATTCTAGCAGGTCGAAACTTTCTCGTAGTCAAAATGTTCAAACTTTTTCATTTCGAAATTTATTACATAATCATCGCTCGATAATTATGTAATTACATGACATCGCATTATATAGGCATCAAAATATGAATCATCTGTTGCATTTGTCAACATACGTTGCGCAATATTTGCGTGAAAGTAGCCTACAGTTGCGTGATCTTGACAAGGCATAGCTCTAAATCCCAATCAAATTATATCATATATCAATTGTTTATTTTACATGTGTAGTCATGCTGTCAGCAAAATGTCTGCTGTGTCATCGTTTATAGGTATTGGTCAAATCAATCATTGGAGTCATTGACGGGATGCCATGACCAATTTGCACGTCACGGCATGAGGCGCAGCAAGTGGTCTATCCAGAATAGTAGATGAGTTAGCATATACTATTTGTGCAGATACCGCAAGAGACGGTAGGGTATAAAGAGGTTTTTTGTCCCTTAAATAAATGATTTCCAAGCCAGGATATCTTAATAGCATTTAATTGTGCTGTTGATACACACAATCGTTCAATAGTCGACGGACTGGTGTTTTAAATGCAATAACTGACAGACAGAACAGTACGAGCTTGGCGGACAGACATTGCCAGGCGATGTCATTGGATGACCATATATCGTGATGTCTTCGCTATATTTGAATGAAGATGCTAACCAATGCAGGCTGTTTCCAAAGTATGGCGCTGCGTTGCATGCAACTAGCGTCATATCTCATTCATGGACCGAACATCCCATAGTTCCGGGTAATCATCAGTCGCGATGCCATCAATCAAGGGGTTGCAGCAATGATTCATCATCATGGCAATCTGATTCAGCGTCATGGTAATCTGATTCATCATCATGGTAATCTGATTCAGCATTATGGTTATCTGATTCAGCATCATGGTAATCTGATTAAGCATCATGGGAATCTGATTAAGCATCGTGGCAATCTGATTCAGCATCATGGTAATCTGAATCAGCATCATGGTAATCTGATTCAGCATCATGGGACTCTGAATCAGCATCATGGCAATCTGATTCATCATCATGGAAATCTGATTCAGCATCATGGTAATCAGATTCAGCATCATGGTAATCTGATTCAGCATCGTGGCAATCTGATTCGGCATCATGGTAATCTGATTCAGCATCATGGTAATCTGATTCAGCATCGTGGCAATCTGATTCAGCATCATGGTAATCTGATTCACCATCATGGGAATCTGATTCAGCATCATGGTAATCAGATTCAGCATCATGGTAATCTGATTCAGCATCGTGGCAATCTGATTCAGCATCATGGTAATCTGATTCATCATCATGGTAATCTGATTCAGCATCATGGGAATCTGATTCAGCATCATGGGAATCTGATTCAGCATCATGGTAATCTGATTCAGCATCGTGGCAATCTGATTCAGCATCCTGGTAATTTGATTCACCATCATGGTAATCTGATTCAGCATCATGGGAATCTGATTCAGCATCATGGTAATCAGATTCAGCATCATGGTAATCTGATTCAGCATCGTGGCAATCTGATTCAGCATCATGGTAATCTGATTCAGCATCATGGTAATCTGATTCAGCATCATGGGAATCTGAATCAGCATCATGGCAATCTGATTCAGCATCATGGTAATCTGATTCAGCATCATGGTAATCTGATTCAGCATCATGGTAATCTGATTCAGCATCGTGGCAATCTGATTCAGCATCATGGTAATCTGATTCAGCATCATGGGAATCTGAACCAGCATCATGGTAATCTGAAATCTTTTGACAAAAGATGTTGCTTCATTCCTTCCGGGAAGGCGTTAAAGGATGTCTGTTGTCTAACCGATGACTGCCGTTGTCTGCAAAGTGTGTCAAATCGATTTACTTGTCCACCAAATATCCATTATCGTTGCGATTTGTTCTATATACCGATCGTAATACTGGACTATGTTAGTCTTAATCTGCCTTATCAAAGCCTCTCTTTCCCATTCGAAGAAGCACGCAGCAAGACAACAAAGAGAAAGCAATACGAGGAAGTGTCGCCTGGGCAATGTTGTCCACACAAGATTCATAGAACTAAAATATGTGGTAGTAATCTAATATTATAGTTAAACACCTTTCAGACGAATCGTTGCAATTCATATATGCATGCCCTTTTCCTACAACTCATGGGAAATATATCAAGATTGTGTTACCGAATATGAAATGGAAGGATATTCTACAAAATAATATCATACAATGTTGGGATCTATTATCGGATACTCATATATGCTGCGCCAATCACTTCATATAACAGCTAAGTCTCTTTGTCCGAGAATGACAATGTATGTTTACACCCAGGTTATGATGTGCAATCGCAGCGCAGTGTAACGACCATGATCCCTTTGTGGCATTGATAATTTTATTAGTTTGGATAACAGATATTCGCGTCCTAAAGCACCCGATTAGGATCGCCGAAAGTCCACAGCAGCCTGTTATCAACTGCCACGCAACGCTAGGAACCCTGACCAAATATGCCTTCATTAACAGAAATTATTTGTCATTCGCGGCTGCTTTTCAGCCTGGCATCATGAGCCATTGCATAAATTTTTGTTCTGTTGAAAAAGCAACGCGTGCGTTAATATGACTTGATCTCTTTTTTAAATTTTGCTTCCTTCACCACACGCAAAGGAAGCGAGGCGTTAACAGATTGAGACCACCACAGATTATTTTGTTATTTAACAGAGTGCACCTAACGACGCCGATATCTCTTAAGATCTAACCCTAATTACAGGTCAAAAGGAATTATTTTTACAACTCGCTACGTGCTGGGTTTGGGAGTGAAGACACACACACACAAGCTTTCACAAATAAACATGAGATCAACGGTTTATCGCAGCAATTGATCTAGAAGATCAGACTCAATTGGCTCCCTTACATTCAGTCTTCTACAAACATCACTCAAAAACGAACCATTCTCCCATATTCTTGTCGTTTCTCATAGACATTATTGCCATTGCTCAATGAGCGCAATTGCTCACACGAATACTCATGCTAATCCTACATGGTGTGAATAGTTGTTATATTTCGGGGATTGTGTAGCCAGCTAATAGGCGGATAATTATATATATTATAATTTATATGATGATATGATGCATACACGACTCAACTACGATCATATCAACAGCAAACATGGGTCAATATGCATGTTCAATATGCATTGCAATAAAAGCGCTTATGCTTCAATGCCAGAACCCCGTTAACTTATCCGAAAAATAAGACTGGTGTAACTTTAAATCATGTAATGCAAATATCATTAACTTAATTGAGGTCCAAAATCTCGGATAATCTCCATAGAAATGCAATTTTTATTCAAGCTTCAGGCATCGCATGATATTTCAACTGCATTTCTCTAATGATAGTGCCAAACGTGATGCGACTATATTTTTCGATTATCGGCCATTCAAACCATCTTGAGCACGCCATCATTTCTATTTAACTGTCTGCATCAGCTGTATCTGCAAAATTCGCAAATACAGTATATTTCTGATAATTATGTATAAGCAAAATTTCACAAGATGATATTGGAGAGCTGAGCATAAGTGAGACAAAAATGATATAGTTACAAGCGTCATCACTCGGACATATAAATCCATCTAATGTTGCATGCACGTCTTAGGCGCAATATTTACTATGAATATATATATATATATATATATATATATATATATATATATATATATATATATATATATATATATATATATATATATATATATATATATATATATATATATATACATAGATATATATATTTATATATATATTTATGTTCACACATGAACCCATCTGATGTTGTATACAAGACTTATGCGCAGAATTTGCTATGTATATATATATATATATATATATATATATATATATATATATATATATATATATATATATATATATATATATATATATATATATATACATATATATATATATATAAATGTGTGTGTATATATGTATATGTATATATAAAATATATATGTATATAGAAATATATATATATATATATATATATATACATATATGTATACATATATATGTATATATATATATGTACATATATATGTTCATTTATAAGCATATATATGCGTACAAACATATATAGATATATTTATATATGTATAACACTGGGTATTAAATCGACTCCCATGTATGATATATATATATATATATATATATATATAAATGTGTGTGTGTGTGTGAGGTATATATATATATATATATATATATATATATATATATATATATATATATATATATATATATATATATATATATATATATGTATATAATATATATATATATATATATATATATATATATATATATATATATGTATATGTATATATATATATAAATATATATATATATAGATGTATATATATACATATATATGATCATTTATAAGCATATATATACGTACAAACATATATAGATATATTTATTTATGTATCACACTGGGTATTAAATCGACTCCCATGTATAATTGTCACTGAGGACCTACGGCAGGAAAACTGATGGAAACTCGCAGTTTATGTCCCAATCAACCGAACAATGTGCTGGTATATCCGTTATGCATTTGTATGAAGTAAAGAGCGTGGGAGAATTTCATTCTGTGTTTACCTTACTGTCATTGTAATAGAACAATCGCCATCGCCAGCATCATCATCACAGCTGCCGCTACAGTTTTCATCATATTCAGCATCATAATGATCATATGCAGCTGTCATATATGAATAGCCGACTAAATTTTGGTGGATCATGATCTGCCATATTGACGCCAGGGGGAGATGAAAGAAGCAGGACATCAACATCAACATCGATTATTAACAACAGGAAATGCTGTTCCGAATTGAATGTGCTTCCTTCGTGTGTAACCAATTAACGATACGACAATTGACGACGGATAAACGACGTGTTAACTTCCGATTGCACTGCTGAATTACATTTTTTGCTCGTAACCGGAAGTGACATCATCGACACCCATAACATTCTCACCATTCGTTAGACGCTGTCCCTAACAACACTTGACCCAACAATTATGTCCATCAATCACGTATTGTCGATTTTATAAGCAATTGAAAAAATGTAGTGAAATAATACTTTTGGACCAATATCACGTTGTTTCGACCTGGGGCGCGTGGTAAAATTATTGGCCTGGTGCATAGATATATGCCTGAAAAAAGATTGATGCAGATTTAGTATCGATCTGATCATTATTAACTCAGGTATTCTATACCACACCTTCCATTAAAAAAGATCGAACAAATTCAAAAATTGCGACTTGTATCGCGGATCAAATAAATGTTTACAAACCAACAAACCCACATACAAACAAACATACAAACAGAACTGATCGCCATAACTTGACAAATGAGAATTCACCATAAATAAATAAATTGAGTCTCTGAAGACATAGAAATGTTGAATAGCTATAATGTTGTTGTTGATATTGATGAATATGAAGATTGTGTATTGCAGAAAATTTATTCAGCAAGTTCTCCTTTCATAAAGTTCTTAATAAATGTTGGCTGTTTCCGAAGCACGACATATTGCCTGAGAGTTGTGCCTAACTCATTACTAGGCCAGACGTCCCATTGCATTCGGTCATTATCAGTCGCGATGCCACTTGTCAATCAATTACAATAATATATGCACATTGTTAGAACGATTTGCTCTTGAATGCTCCATGTGCTTTGAATACAAGAAAAATTTGCAGCGGTTCAAAATATGTTTAGTTAACGCAGAAAACAAAATGAAAAAAAGATGAAATCAACAGGACGTAATAGTTCAGCAACAGAAGTGATGAAATGTCTTGTCACACCTAATAATATAGCTACAAATGACTGTGAATAGCTGTTAATGAAGGCATACTTGATGAAGTTAGTCAGTTTTGCATGGGGAGATTTACTTCCGGCAATCCCAACTGTTTGATTTGGGACCTATGCTTCAGTGTGTAGCTGTTATGCGAAATAATATAATTATCAAAGCCACGAACGGATCATAGTTGTTACACTGGGTCGCGTTTGCTAGGATTGCGCAATATAACCGTGGTGTAAACACTAGGACACTAGGGGGCGCGAATGATTACTTGGAAAAATAGAGCTTGCTGTTATATTAACTGATGGGCGTAGCATCCGATAATAAATCCCCGCTTTCACTGATGCCAGTATGCAAATTATGATTCCAGGTGTACATTAGGTAATACGAGTTTGATTGTATTTTCCATGATTTGCAGGAAAACGCCACGTATATACGTTTGGCAATGTTGATAGGTCAAATTGGTCTGAATTGCGTTTTTCCTAAGGCAAAGATCTCTAAAACGTATACAAGTGTCATGAACCATTTGTTGGTAGCATGCCCATGTGATGTTTATCTTTTTGTTACCTGTTGATTTTTTTCAGTTCGCCAAGTTCCCCCATGTCCCATGGCCCTATTTT
Organism: Urechis unicinctus; assembly: GCA_034190875.2. Classification (NCBI taxonomy): domain Eukaryota; kingdom Metazoa; phylum Annelida; class Polychaeta; order Xenopneusta; family Urechidae; genus Urechis; species Urechis unicinctus. The sequence continues at coordinate 79,467,516 of CM067350.1, read as the reverse complement.
TAACTTGGCGAATCAGTCCGGTTTGTATGTTTGTGGATTGGTTTGTTCGTGTGTTTGTGAATTGGGTGTTGGTTTGTAAAAATGCGATAAAGGTCGCAATTTTTCATATGGTCGAAATCAATGACGCGCAGAACCCAGATGTCTTGTTTCGACCTTGATCTCATAGTAAGTCAAGATTACATTGTAAATTGTTCAATCCTTGATATCATATTAACCTACGGTGCGATTTTGGAACAATTTATAGCTGTTCCTTGTAGCTTGTTTTATTTGCCAACTTTTCAAAACATATGTCATGAAACAATATGCGTATTTAACCCAGTAGCCCCCTCTCGAACATTTGTGGTATTGTTTTACCAATATTTGCGCCTGACGATAGCACATGCTATTCCAAAATTGAATCTTATACATCATATTCCCAATTGTTTTCTCACAAACTTAGCTTAAGGTCCAAAAACGCCCCTCCCCAAAATGCATTAACATCCCGTTATGTTTGATTAATACTAAGTCGATTTCAATAATGTTTCCATTAATTTGTAGGTAACTCTTCTGGTAACATTTCGTTGGCCAGATGGCAGCACGAATTATGCGTAGTTTTCTCATTAATTGCAGGTAAAAGTTCGGGAAGCAGCTAAAATTGGCAAGATCGATTATAAAATCGACAATATGCGTTCGATTGTCATAAAACGGGTGTCAAATGTAATCATCGACAGCGTCAATTGATCGATACGTTTTTATGGATGTCGCTAGCGTCACTTCCGGTAACGAACGAATCAAAGTTAAAACGTTTATCCGTAATTAATGGTCGTATCATAAATTATTTTACACTCGAAGCCCATTGAATTCTGAACATATCACTAAATATCTTATGTTGTAAATTACCAACAGTTTTCTAACAAAGTAAGCTTGAAGTACAGCGTTTAGGTGGCACGAGAATTGGAAACAAATGGAAAATGGGCTTAATCGGAATTTGGGCACCTGCCTCTCGCATGGACGACGAAGACGCTGCCGCTATGCCACTCGCACCCGCTTATTGATGGTGAACTTTTGTTTAAAAGTACAATAAGTACACTAAGTTCCAACAAAGGGTAACACCTTTCTTGCCTCATACCCTGGAGCTCTTCAGAATGATAATCAAATCATGTTCAATGTGCTTCGTTAAGCTCTACATCCTCGCTGATTAGGACAATAGAGATTATGAGGACAATGGTGATGGTGTTTATCATCCCAACCGCAGATAGCTCGTTACTTTCATAATTAACATGTTCTATTATAATATGCGTCCATTCAGTCGATTAATTAGTCCGCGCACTACCTCTCGTGGTCACTTTTCGCTAAGCTTTGACCTAAGAGTTTATAGCTTCGCTCAGAGCTCACTCGAGCCTTCCGCCCGAGGAAATATGCGAAGACGCCACCTGTTAGCCGAAGCGCTATTGTCATAGCGTCTTGTCATAGCGTCTCTTAAAAGCCACACTGTTCAATATGGAGCTGTATTCGCTTCGACCAATCAGATGACTCAATATTTTTAACAAGCGCCGAGCCCCGATACGTTGGATCAACAGTCCCATGTGCTTTATTGTATTGGTGTCGTCGCCTGATGTCTTTCGTGCACTTGCATGATCGTCACGCAGCTCAGCGTAGCTATAAACTCTTCGCTCGAGACCTTCACATCACCCTGACATGCCAAAAATGTTAATGTCGACCCCGGGCCAGTTCCCTCGCTTCAGACACTTATTGACAATCTAAAAATACCTTCTATAGTGCGAGCATGAAAGATCGAGAATCGTAAACTTGCTATTTTCGCTATTCGTAAGCCTATTGTGCGACGTGTTTTGGCAGCGGCAAAGCTCTGCGAAACGACATTTTTCCTGCTCATATCAATCACAGTGACGTCAGCCCAGTATTCCCATGTTTTTTTTTGTGTCACGGTAGCGCCACCTTACGATTGCAATGTATTATAATCAGGTAAGCGAACACCACAGAGCTACTCGAAGTGAGCCCTCTTGGCGTAGCTATAAACTCTTGGGGTTTAATGTGTTATTCCAGAACCAAGCAATGCTGCAGCTGTTAGATTCTATGGCTGATGCGAATTACGATTTTATCAGATACAGGAACAATATGAAATTATAGCAATTCTACTTTGATTCCTAATTTAAAACTCAATAATTTTTATATTGATTAAATTGACCAATTCGATGATAACTTTACTGACGAACAATTATAACTAAACACTAGTCATTTGAAAACATCCCCCACCCCCAAAACGTTAAATGATATGAGTGTAACATTGAACAGTCAAATTGACTGACAAAATGCATGTAGGATAAAGAGGGCGTTTACTCTCTGCTTCATTGTGAATTCTATGAACATCACTGATGTTATTGCTTACACTAACAACCATATATATAGTTTCGGCCAAATTGATATTATTTAACGTGTCTGGATACAATAGCCTACTTGTAAACATCGTTAGAAAACAACCCAAACCCCTTGAATTTGACGATTCCAACCAGTTGTCTAGGAACTGACATGATCGATCTTTTACGGGCGATATTTCAGATTTATGTAAGCCTTTATTTCTAAATAAAATAATAAGAGGCTTGTTAGTTTAAAATGAGTCAAAATGTGTTTAAGCCTACGGACAACGATAAACTACTCAAGCAATAATTTTATGGCGTGCTGGTGATGTGAAATTTGGTAAACGACGCGCGCATGCGCCATCTGCCACATGCTTTTTTGGCTCTCTGCCAACTCGGTCCGCGTAACTTCACTTGCTCTGATGCGCTCAGACTCCAGATTCTTTGCGAATGCAACCCTGGCATTTATAGCTAGTCATGATTTCACCATCATCATCATCGTCGTCGTCATCATCATCGTCATCATAATCGTCGTCATCATCATCAGCATATTTTCTCTGCGTTATCAATGGTTATTCGGGGCCACTGCAGCTAGCATGATACGATGTAGCGTTATGATGCAGTAGTCAGTTGGACGATAAAACTTATCCAATTATTGGTGCGGTAAGCGAGGGCCGATATGATTGAGTTTCTGTTGTTGCTTTGCTTCATGTGATATATTGTTCGAGTATAGTCATGTCATGAAAAGCTTCCAAAAATTGAACATATTGATGCAACACACAGGAAACGAAACCATGTCAGTCAATAGTACATAATCATCTATGAATATCGATAGTTCACACTAGACATCATAACGATGATAACGTAATGATGATTTGCGCCTTATAACTTTTCATTTCCGATGAATCACTTTCCTGGGTGTATATATCTTGCATACTTAATAATTTAGTCCATTATTAAACGATCGGAATTTCTTTTATTTTTCTGGTAGTATAATTTGACCAGAAACTATCCGACATTCAATTTGGTCACACAAAACCACCATCTGCTAAAACAGACTGAATACTACGCAACAATAACAACATACATAATGACTTGTGATCAAAACAGATCAAATATACCCTAATATGGACATCATTATTTCACTATGCTAGCAGTACTACGGACCATCATTGTTCCGGTTATGAGCCAATCCAATAAAATCGGATATTCTGTCGTTAGTTAACGGATCGTTTCTCCAGCGAATATAGTCGTATCGTATCATTTGATTCGATCGTATTGTAGTTACAACAGGAGTAAAATCGGAAGTTAACACGCCGTATCTCCGTCCATTATGGTCTTATTGTAGAAATGCTTTCAATCGATGGTAGCCATTGTTGTCGTTTAACGTTGGTTAGCTTCTTATTTGTTAACTTCTTTTGTCTCGCAATACAGAATGCACTTTTCAATATATTTTTGTAAATTATTTGTACAAATTGAAGGTGTCAAAGAAATGAAGAACCAAGAGGTATTATTTTGACCTTGAATGTAAACTAAGGTCAAGGTCACCGAAGGAAATTTTAGATAAATCCATAATAACTTGGTCAATTTTGGGCGGATTTTGATAACTTCCTGATTCAGTGCGCCAAGTTCTCTCATGTACCCATGGGCCTCTTGTTCCATATGGCCCCTGCATTCGACAAGTGGATAGTCTCTCTCATCGACGACGATAGAAACTGGCCATTAAAAAAGGGGCAACGCGTGACACATCAAATAGCAGTGCTATGACGAACCATTATCGTCGAGATTGTATCTATATATGAATCACTACGACCAAATCATATCTTTGATATTTTTAACTAGGAATGAACAAACTGACACAAAACATAAACTGTCTAATTGAACCCTCGCCAGCTCCGTGACACCTTAGTTAAAGCCCCGTGAACCTCTATCTTCAGATTGCTCGCAAATTGTATGGTATAAACTAATCCCAATCCATTAACATGTTCGAATCCAGGTGTTAAGCATGTGCAGCCACTCTGGGTTATCACATAACTGCACTATCGAGAACTCAACCTTATTTACTGACAATCATTTAATATCTTCTTATTGTAGTTCCTTTAATCATGACATATGATGTCACACAAATGGAGACACGTGAATAATTCTGTCACAGCCTCTTGCAAACAAACACCGAAAAGCGTTACCAGAATTACCAGAATACACCATCCAACCAATGATAAGGATAAGGCCGGTCAAACCTCGTTGTTATAACAATGACCAGCTGCTAATACATACTTATAAACCAAATTTAAGGCGTTTTAATTTTTACTTGAGGTTGGCCCTTATTTAACTGAAATATACAACATATTTGATTCTCACATTGTGCGGTATCACAAGAATGACCCTAGATTTAGGGTTAGTTTTTATTTTGGTAACTGTGGTTTCAGTACCAAGAGTTGGGGCAGTTACAAAAACCATGTCAGCATATATCTCTGATAATGTGACTGTAGATGATATGGCGACTGACATGGAACTTACCAATGATGAAACTACTGCATATGTAAGTGACCATAAAGATATGGCTCGAGCAATGTAACAAGAAATGATGACTGTATCATATCTGTTAAGTCTTGAAACTGATCATAAGTTAAATGACACAGCTCTTGATGCGGTCGGTGAAAATACATCAGGCATTCTACTGTTGACTCGGTCATAAGGGAATATTTACTTCATTACGAAACGAAATCTCATTGGTCGCGGGCGTCATGTGACCCATTGTTTTCGCGCGGTTGACTGAGTACCGATGTAAACAGTTACGAGATCATAGCACAGAAAAATACGAGTTTTTTCTCTAGACCACCGATGATTGGAAATCCTCATCAGACTATGCAGGCATCAAAATGCATCATTTTCCTTTCCAGGAAGCAGTTGATACCTTTCTCAGAGCAGGCAACAGGCGCATTTAGGACTGATTAATTATTATTGGCTGTGATTTTTCTTACATATTTTTAAGTCTCAGGTATGCTATGATCTCATGTAAACATTACTGATTTTTGTATTGTCTTGATTAAACCTAGTCTTTTAAAAGTTACTCCATGGTCTTGACTTGGTCTTGTTTGATCTCAGCCTGCAGTCATTTATTACATTTGCTTATGTTATTTTTGTGTTTGGTATATTGTAATTGCTTGAAATGACTCATGAGATATAAATGTATAGATACTGCAGTTATTGGATACATTTTATAATTTTTTTTACATTTATGTTGTACGTTAAACCCTCCTGCATATTTTGACATTAATGTGTGATCTTGAATTAGCCGCTATATTATTTTGATTTGCCTCAAATAAAATCGCATAATGCATAGTGGATCGGGTTTAAGGCAATATCTATTTATTTAGTAATAGGTAATTAGGAACGTAAGCATTGTGGGGCCGGGCGGGGTTTCCGTCGGTTTGCGGTCATATAGCCAGTATTGGAAAATACGACACCCACTTTCAAATTTCTGGCTAAACCTCTGATGCCAATGGATGCTCTTGAAAAAAGAGTTTTGACCTCTGATGTATTAAGTGATGTATCATTCGAGTGCTCCAGCACCCCTCTTAATACTAAGTTTAGCGTGAGTGTTTTTATAGAGACCACTGTGGGCTCATACAACCTGAGGCAGTTTTCCTAGGCTGCCGAACAGTTGGTACCAAGGACCATGCTGCAACAGTGAGGGATTTTGGGTATATAGTCCCATTCAAGAAACTGATTGGATGTCTGCTGAACGTGCCAGAATCCATGCATTGGTATAAGAATTGTCACTTCAACAACTATGGATATCATAGAGACATATGTGGTGTCATTTGGGTAATATTGCACCTGAAATGAGATCCAGGCTCTCTGCTATTTACTTGATTGGTGTGGCAAAGTCCATTTGAAAAAATATGGCAAAGGGAAGAAATTGCAAGATTTCATTTCCTCTGTGAATTAGTTATCTGCAGAAGGCATAGAGTATATCATAAATGGAGAACGCATTATTGTTCCATCACTGCATTGAATCTTGTCACTACTTTTCCCTCAACTGGCTTAATGGAAAATTGGCAATTTTTCCTTACAGTTACTCAGAACAAGATAAACCTGAGCAAATTCAAAGATCACACTACACAGATGACATGAAGATAGAGCAAAAATCAGCATGTATCTAAACACTGTGTTGCACATTGCCTTATATTCTTGGTCCTGTTATTCCATAAGATGATGCCAAATGGAGAACTTATTTAGTGTTGCTGCAAATAACACATCAACATAAGTACATGTATATCAAATGATACAATCAATGTTTTCACAAATCTCATAGAATGGCTTCACATAAGATTTAATTCTCAGTATCCAAAAGGTATACTTTCCAAACCAGCTCAGACAGTTTGGCCCTGGGCGCTATCAGTGGTGTATGACATATGAGGCCAAACATTCATTTTTCACTGGAAAATAAATAGAAGAATTTCAGGAATCTCCCCAAGAATATAGCACATAAGCATCAAAAACGGTTTTGCCATCAAATGATGTCACCAACTGGGGTTAGTGCAGAGGATATTCACACCGATATTTGTCTCCTCCATGACCTTTGACATTGACACAGTGACCCCATACTCAATACTTCTGAGCAGTTTATTTTCCGGCCTGTGTCTCCCAGGATATTTGACCAGTGGATTTCATTGTTGGCAGGGAATTCCTTTGAGGTCTGTAGATGTGCCTTTTAGGGGTGTGATTCTTCTATGACATGTGACCTTGACACAGTAACACCATACTTAGTACAACGGGGGATATTCTTTTCTGGACCGAATCTCCCATATTATTTGACCAATCAATTTCATTCTTGTCAGAGATACCCCATGTGGTCCCCTTTTATGGGTTTGACTACTACTTGATCTTTGACCTTGACATAGTAACACCGTACATAGTATGTCTTGTGAGATTCTTGTGAAGACATGTCTCCAAAGCTGGTTGTCTTCATGTCAGACAAACAACTCCAAGTGGCATATGTCTTCTTTGGGGGTATCACGGTAAATACAAATACTCCATCGATATTAGATGCTTCGTTTGTATTAATTGCAGTGTATTATGTATTACATGTAGATAACCCAGGAATGTATTACCAGTTCTTGGGTATTATACAACACTGTGCTGTCAGTTAACCGTACACTGACAATAAAAGCAGTAGTTTTCTTAAATTGCTCAAGGATTTCTGGGATTAACTCGTGTTATGTTCATGTAATAAATTGATGGATATTAGTTTTATCTCTATAAGTCACTGGCATGTGGCGTTGTGTTATATTAATTAGCTATGTTTTATTTTTTATTTGTAAGGAACAACTAATGCCGTCAAATGCTCGGTGCAGCGGTAAAGACTGTATATAAAATGTATATAAAATGTATATAAAATATTACTACGTCACATCACACCGATATTTGTCTTCTAACACGACGTGAGTCACACCTCATCAGCGTGTTAGATGATCGACGGCAGTTTAAAAACAGACGGCTCGTTGAAGCCTGCCAGTATTACCTTGTTAGTAGCATACTTTACACATGGTCCTTACTCGATGGGAATAGATGCGAAAATCGGTGATGAATGGTTCCTAGAATAGCATCGAGCCACACGCTATTTCGCCTGTAAGGAATACCAACAGGATAAAACTAACCTTCGTTGGCATAGTTACGGAACAATCGAACAATCGCTAAGAAGACTGAACCAAGTGGAGCTTGCACTTGCTTCTTGAGGATGGCGTCGCCAATGTAGACAATTCGGTCATATGACCTTACCTTCACGATGTCCACTTGATGTAACTAGTCCAATTTAATAAGTAATCCGTATTATGTATGGTGAATGAGTCTCAGCAAGAGCAATTATTTGTAAATATGCATAATCGCCTAGAATGTGGGAGGCGATTGGCTTTTCCAACTAATTTTCAAAATGGCGGCGAGATTGCGCAACGTAAGTCGGTTGGAAACGAAATTGTTATGATGCTGAATAAAGGAGAGGAATAGGAAACTAGGTAGGAAGGTTATAAGGTATAAATCTAGTATAAATTGACTCACCTGTGAAATGTATTATCAGGTAGATGATGACAATAACGTATGTTTACGACAAAGTCATACAAGAGACCGGTTGTTGTGGAATTTCGCCGAAAAGTTAAAAATTAATCGAATGTAAAGTGTTCGCCCGAAGATTGGTTGAAAAAACCCCATATCAATTAAGTTCAGTCAATACTCTCACCGTTGGTGGCTTCAAATTCTTCTCAGTGCGTATTTGTAACGTGATAAGTGATGATAAGTTAAGCATGTTTGTCAATTTACCGATTAGACCAACAAGGGAGTACCCAATCGACTGTTGGTCTGTTGGGCTAGTCAGTACCCTTTGCCTGTACTGTTACTTATGTATTCGCCATAACATAAATCGTTCGTGATTCATGAGTCGCATACCGTGCTGACTTCTAACCAGTCTTCAAACACAGCATTAGTGGAATAACCTTCCAGAAATTTAGATGCCCATAGGTATACATCTGCAGGATTTCCAAACAACAGTTGCACGAAGCTACCGCTTCACTGACATAACTACAGTCACACGGTAAAAACAAAACTACCTTGCCTACGTAAAAGACCATTGCTTGTATTAACAGAGGCAATCAAGGAATATATTCAACACCCTTGACGACTGGGTCAGAACTAAGGTGAGAAGATAGCGCGGCATGATATGATACAAACAGTAGCTGAGCTACCGCTCAACACCAAACTGATCCACGTTTGCCAGATCTATTCGGTATGAGGGGATATGACAATGTTTTGGAATGAAATCTGCAGTTATGTTGTTGTAAAGCCTTTGTGAAGTGATTTGACAACGCAGCCACGAGAGTGCCGCGAGAGTGCCGCTTCTGATGGGGCTTCCTGATGAACGACGCATCGCGCGACATATCCAAAGACAAGTGGTCAATCCGTCAAATCTTGATTGCGTCCGCCTCATAGAAGACGTTAAATTGCAAGCCTCACAACCTGACGTTACCTTTGAAGTCGGTGCGTCTTTTGCCAGAAAACACGCCGTTCCCTGGCCTGAGAGCACTGTAAGGGCTGGATTATTTTCATAGTGGAAGAGGACAATTTTGTGTAATTCTGACAGTGAGAAAGTAGCCATTACACTACTGAGTTTTTTCCTGAGCTGATTGTGACCGATTCGGTATCCAAGTTACTCATATCTTGTTAGTGCGTGTGAACGGAGAGCAGGAAGGAGCACCGTTTGATCGACAACAACTCATCGACTTGCTAATAACGCTGAAACCTATCAGCCAATTTAAGACACGACTGGTATGAGAACAGACGTTGTATGGAACTAACTCTAGTATTCTCACAATCATTAATACACATTAATTTCCTGCAGGTATTTGTATCAGCAATCCATTTAATCACGTTCACAGGTGTATCTCGGTGTCTGCAGCCTGGCCCGTCAGTGAAAAAACACACATCGTCAGCAGTGCTTACAGGAAATGAGACTCATACAGACGCCTAGGAGTGAATGGAGTCTTTCTATAGGCGCCATACAACTCGACGCATTTTGTTATTTGACTTCATATTAGTTTTATTTTTAGTTTGGATTGTAGGCAGCTGGAGAAAGACGTTGCCTTGTAAATTGCGCTGCTCTTTACATTCTCCTGACAGTAGCCACTGCTTGACCAATCAGAGGACCAGCAGCAGGATATGACCAGCAGCAGGATATGACCAGCAGCAGGATATGACCAGCAGCAGGATATGACCGCCAGTGAGGTTGAAAGTTGAATGCTGGAACTGAACCTCTGTGACGCACCTGTCAGAAATACCTCTAAGAGTGTGTGAAAGTAGCGACTGACGCGGTCATAACGTGGTCATAACGTGGTCATAACGGAGCCAAATTAGATCGTTGAATTGGACTTCTATTTATCTGCTTAACAGCCATTTAATTTAAACCGCACAGTATAACAGCTGAGGCATTAAGTTTTGATGCTAATTACAACCACACCTCAGTCAGCCTTGTGTATCAACATGGACCACACCGATCATAGCCTCTCTCGATATACAAACACTGGAGCAGGGGCTGTGGGAATCGACCATTGATATACATGTCTAATGATAGCTTCCGTTGGATGTGTCTGTAGCTATTCTTATTCTGCTTCACTTTAAACTATCTGAAATGCAATAACTCGTTGTGTAACCGTTCAGTCGGGTTATCGCGTAACATCACACCAACGCTGGTCAGTTTCAAAAGCATTTTCTACAACGATTTTTAAAATAACATAGCAATCAACCAGTGTTTCTGATGCAACATGGATATAGAAGTGCTAACCTTCTGTGACACAATATATAACAGTTTTATCCTACCTGGAAGGTAAATTGGTTACTGCGCTATGTTGAGCAATAATCATTATCAGTTTCATCATTTACTCATCGAGTTTGTATCATTACCCTGTCATACTGTGTGGTGACAATCTGGTGGCTTTTGTATCACCTTCAAAGTGATTTTTGATCTAATGAAGAAGACCTTAAATTCTCAGAAACACCTGCTTCCTAAAGATGGTAACTTGATTAAGAATCAAGCCATATCATTCCATTTGTAAATCATTTTCCTTCAGGAAACATTCGCATTGCTCACTCTGACATGCGCCACAACACTGCAGCAGCAAATGACATCAACAGTAACAAAGGCGATTGACAGCTACTATATATCCACATTTACCGCAACGCCTTAAGCTTGGTTTGCGAGTCAATACATCAGCCAACACACCTCACACGCCCCTCCCCCTCAACGAATCTCTACTTCTCCGATGTATATCAAACATATTCACGGATCTGTGGAGCATGAAATCTAGTCAAGAATTTCCCTCGCTCAACTGGATGAGGTGCCGCGAAATGTGATCCTTTTTGAGGCTTTCAATTGATAACTTCATAACATGGTCTTAACGAACCCTACTCTTGAGGGAGGCATACCTTTGAAACGGAAAGGTTGCAGTGACATTATGACCAATCACCATTATTTTAGGGTTCTGTACGCTGCACATGAGGTCATGCATCTTCGTATGGAAATGTGTGTAGTAACTGACCATAAGCGCTTATATATACAATGGTGGAACTTTGAAATCGGTTCTTTTGGATGAATCTTTTCTGTTTTTCACGACATTGGGGTGTTTAAGTGTTGGTTCAGCACATATCATTTTAATCATTAAAGAAAAACGTCATAAAATTTGGGTGTTCCAATTTTGTTCTGATATGATTTGTCAGACATATGCATTATCCTCACCACTAGTCACCGTTATGTTATATGTCATATATCTCGTCATAGCCATTGTTATACTATACAATGTAGTTAGACCAATGTGTGTAATGCCTACGAGTGGTTGTTTGAGGCCATGTGAACAATAAATTCGTTTGGTTGTGAGATTTTTGTAAATTTTACTTAATATTGAATGAACCAAACCCATCTATATAAGCGTAGACATGATGTAATACCGTCTTATCAGACACTCTTATCGCTCCTGTCTTCTTATCAACAACCCAGATCACTTGCTATCATCCTATCAATCCCTCATATTACTTTTGATGTCTTATCAGCATATGCTTCGATCTCATCATCCACTTACTTCATCCGCTTTGAGACAATATTATTATCAGTGGATTAAGGGCGTAGAAGATGGTAAACAGTTCAGTTGTCATTTTCTCGACCGCGATTGTTGGTGTGCAGTCGTGAGCCTTCCGAGATCGGTGATGTATTTTTCCTTCTGCTTCTGTACGTTGGTTATTGAGTAGCAGCTACAGAGGAGGTGCCTTAATGAAGGCATCAAGCCATGATTAGTTACAGGATCTGTAGGATCAAACACCACGCAGGTCTCCTCGACCTATGACAAGTCACATAACATATATGTCCTATAATCTAACCGTAAGCCTACCACGGCCATGACTAGTTTCATGACCTGTATGCTCTATAACCACGCAGATGTCATCAGGCCGAGACAAGCCGTTTCATGACCTGTATGCTCTATAACCACGCAGATGTCCTCAGGCCGAGACAAGCCGTTTCATGACCTGTATGCTCTATAACCACGCAGATGTCCTCAGGCCGAGACAAGCCGTTTCATGACCTGTATGCTCTATAACCACGCAGATGTCCTCAGGCCGAGACAAGCCGTTTCATGACCTGTATGCTCTATAACCACGCAGATGTCCTCAGGCCGAGACAAGCCGTTTCATGACCTGTATGCTCTATAACCACGCAGATGTCCTCAGGCCGAGACAAGCCGTTTCATGACCTGTATGCTCTATAACCACGCAGATGTCCTCAGGCCGAGACAAGCCGTTTCATGACCTGTATGTTGTAGTCATTACCAATTTTATTACATGAACTGTCTTGCAGCTCACAACCGCTCGGATGAGCGTTTGTCGTGAATACACACGAAGTATGCACAAGAGCATGTTATTGCATAACGCCATAACAAGATACTGGTTCTCGTTGGTTAACAATCATCGGTGATGTATCGTTGTGTAGCGCGAGAATGATCATATTACGAACGGGACTGATGGCAGGTGGCAAGTTCCATAGAATGTCCGACCAGGGCTTGATGCATAACTCGGATTATATCATAGAAAAGTAAAGGCATTCGAGGTTTTCCTGTTAATCTCGACAACAATGTCTGTTTTGGATGCTTAAATGGTATCTCTGATTTGGAAGTGTTGTATTTTGAGAACGATGCCAGGAGGTGAATCCTGTAATTCCTTATTGTTATATCCCAAACTGCCGAGTTGCTTTTACTGTGGAGTAGCAGATATCGGATGTTTCTATGATTAATATCGAAGCTATTTTCCACCAAATAACGTTTTCACAATCCACAGGCTGCGCGTGTGATTCGTGAGTTTAATGTGCATACGTGGAGCAATAAGTGTTATCAAAATTTCCAAGGCATACTTTACTATATAACTTTATACAGGAGGGTACAGAAACTGGAAGTTAGAACTATTCGCCAAACTCGCAATATTTGTCAAACCCGTTGACAGTATTGTTGTATGTGAAGAGACCGGTGACGATTGCAGGTCACGTGCTTATGCTTAGATTTATTTCAATTTCTCAGTACATCAGCTGTCATGACAATGCGCTGTAGTAATCGCAGTCAGACAATAATATCGCATGTTAATGGTCGCAAGGTACATAATGATATAGGTAACTCAGTGTTAGCCATTATGGTACATGAAGACGAGCAATTGTACGATATCAGTAAATTATGCGTGCTTCTAAACGAACTTGCTTTTGATACCATTCCTGTTAAGAGTAAAGTAAGATAATGCAGTACTTGCATGCATGAGTGGGGTATTCAACACGTATGAGGTTGTACCTTCAGCGTCTGGAAGAGCCAAGCATCTGCTGGTTCACTAAGAAGCTACACCTACGGTATAGAACAAAGAACAACGGACGGGGTGTTTAGGAGATACGGAAGGCGCAACCATAACTCCTACTGCATGGCGACAGCGAAGCGGTGTGGGGATATATATGGGATAACGTCCATACGATGGCAACAGAGAACCCATTAAGGCACCCACACGCTGTGGTGGGTGACGCCCTTCTAGAAGGTCTAGTAGACACCCACACGCTGTGGTGGATGACGCCCTTCTAGAAGGTCTAGTAGACACCCACACGCTGTGGTGGGTGACGCCCTTCTAGAAGGTCTAGTAGACACCCACACGCTGTGGTGGATGACGCCCTTCTAAGAGGTCAAGTAGACACCAAACCCATCCGAGTTTTCACCACCCCTGGCATGCTGACGCTGGTATATTGACTCCTCGTTCTGGCGTATGCTCTGATGTCATGGGGAAAGGAAGTGGGGTTACAACTTAGTCCTTAAAAGCATACTAGATAATCTCCAAGCAGAGGAACCAGCTGTTACAGAGGTATGCTTAACAGCTATGTTACTTACGATTGCTGGCTGGGAAATTGTGCATAAATCAGTATACAACATTGCAACCTGTCATGTTTTTTTAGGTTGTAGTGGACTTGGAAAGTGCCATGAAGAGGGTATTTGCAGACCGTATGCCTGATGTTTAAGTTCATAGGTGCTGCTTCTTCTGACGTCACGTGCAGGATCTTGGACTGACAATGGTTTATAGGAAGAGAACGATAATCTGACGCACCAGTTGCCCAGGATCCTGCGGGCTGTGCCTATCCAAAGAACACATGCCTCAAACGTTCCAGCATCTTTCGGATCAAGCACAAACACTGCGTTACAGAGCAGGTTGCTGCAAAGGGTAACTAAAAGCTAAATAATGTATTTGTGTATAGTTATTGGGGGGTTTTTTGGTCTCATCTAGTCTTACCCATAATTCCTTGATTTTTTATCTCTTTTTTGCGTTTGCGTCATCCAATTGATTGAATTCGTCATCTCGTTGGATGATTTTGTAAGCATTGCTTTATCTAGTTGAGCAGGTTGTGGTTTCGATACCGAGGTGTAAAAACCTGACTGGCTCCCCGTGAATTGGATGATCACGTTAAATGGTGGTCCCATCTCTGAAAGGGGATGCACCCGACCCGGTAGCTCAATAGTACCGCGATGAATCTTCGTCCCAGCGGCGTGGGTTTCGCACCCGGTCTGGGAAACGGGTTTGTGCCAAGTGGGCGCTGGTACTGATGGGGAGTTGTCCAAGCATCACAATCATCATCCATCACCGTCGCGATATCACCTCTTTGTTGAAAGTGATGTTAAACCACAATATTACTGTTACCATTTCATCTCGGTGAGTGATTGTTTCGTTTCATTTGGGCGATTGCATCATCTCATTGGGCGACAGTGTCATCCCATTGGGCGAATGTGTCATCTCTTGGAAGATTGCATCATATTATTGAGCAACTGTGTCATCTCATTGCGCTATTCCTCCGTGACAGCAGTCGTCCCTCGTGAACGATGATGATTGATGGACTGTGGAGGCTGCTTCCTGTACTTATAGCGACTCAATGACAAGACAAACTTCAATCTAGTCCCTTCCGAAACCTCAATCTAGTCCCTGTTAGAGCCTCAATCTAGTCTCCATTGAAGCCTCAATCTAGTCCCTATCAGAGCCTCAATCTAGTCCCTGTTGGAGCCTAAATTGAGTCCTTGTGGGAGCCTCAATCTAGTCCCTATCGGAGCCTCAATCTAGTCCCTATTGGAACCTCAATCTAGTCCCTATCGGAGCTTCAATCTAGTCCCTATTGGAACCTCAATCTAGTCCCTATTAGAGCCTCAATCTAGTCCCTATTGGAGCCTCAATTGAGTCCTTATGGGAACCTCAATCTAGTCCCTATCGGAGCCTCAATCTAGTCCCTATTGAAGCCTAAATCTAGTCCCTATCGGAGCCTCAATCTAGTCCCTATTAGAGCCTCAATCTAGTCCCTATTGGAACCTCAATCTAGTCCCTATTAGAGCCTCAATCTAGTCCCTATTGGAGCCTCAATTGAGTCCTTATGGGAGCCTCAATCTGGTCCCTATCGGAGCCTCAATCTAGTCCCTATTGGAGCCTCAATCTAGTCCCTATTAGAGCCTCAATCTAGTCCCTATTAGAGCCTCAATCTAGTCCCTATTGGAGCCTCAATTGAGTCCCTATGGGAGCCTCAATCTAGTCCCTATTAGAGCCTCACTATAGTCTCTATTGGAACCTCAATCTAGTCCCTATCGGAGCCTCAATCTAGTCCCTATTGAAGCCTCAATCTAGTTCCTATTGGTGCCTCAATCTAGTCCTTATCGGAACCTCAATCTAGTCTCATTAGAGCCTCAATCTAGTCCATATTGGAGCCTCAATCTAGTCCTTATGGGAGACATTTGAATAGACAATCTCGCCAAAACCCACACAGGTAATTAAGGTTTCCCTATACCGGGTGTATATGGTGCTTCAGCATATTGGACATAAACCGGTGCCTATTACGTTGCTTTTGTGCAGCTTGTTGAGACCATTTACAAGGGGCTTTGTTTTGACGAATACATTAACAATCAGCGAATGATGATTGGTGTTGGTAATCTGCAAAGTATTCGCTTCAGCGCTGCCAGGTTAGCAGGCCACCGCCTGATTGTGTTCTGGGTATTTCAGCGATCCGCAGCACAGTGCGACGATTTTGGACAATGGCGTTTATGTAAAGGTGCCAGAATAATGAGCAGGTTAGCACGTTCAGGTGGGTGGAGCAGCACCTGGAATGGTTGAACCTGCGGTGTAATTACACGGTATTGTGTAAGCTTCTTCCACGTATGTACAACTTACGGTTGTCGTATGGGTTCTAGACGAGGGTAGATCATGTCACTTATGGTGAGCAGAATTCATTTCTGGTCGTAGTATTGGACGCTATTTGACATCTCATGGTCCATACTGGGTGTGGCACCGTTTATTGTGAATGACCGACTCATCCATACCGGCCCATGTGTTGGCAGTAGTACGTCACATCACTCCAATACGGCCCATGTGTTGGCAGTAGTACGTCGCATCACTCCAATACGGCCCATGTGTTGGCAGTAGTACGTCACATCACTCCAATACGGCCCATGTGTTGGCAGTAGTACGTCGCATCACTCCAATACGGCCCATGTGTTGGCAGTAGTACGTCACATCACTCCAATACGGCCCATGTGTTGGCAACAGCACGTCACATCACTCCAATACGGCCCATGTGTTGGCAACAGTATGTCACATCACTCCAATACGGCCCATGTGTTGGCAACAGTACGTCACATCACTCCAATACGGCCCATGTGTTGGCAGTAGTACGTCACATCACTCCAATACGGCCCATGTGTTGGCAGTTGTACGTCACATTACTCCAATACGGCCCATGTGTTGGCAACAGTACGTCGCATCACTCCAGCGCGGCCCATGTGTTGGCAGTAGTACTTCACGTCACTCCAATACCGCCCATGTGTTGGCAGTAGTACGTCACATCACTCCAATACGGTTCATATCGTAGACTAGTGAGAGATATATATTTCCATTTCGACTCATTTGCCTTGTCAAGCCCTTCTATCTATAGCTCTCCCTAAGCAGAACTTCATACAAACAATGTGAACACAAGCATCATCAATAGTTGCCTTACGGTCTAAAACTTTTACGGCCAATAGCAGTTATACGGCCGCCGCAGCATTTCCACGGTCACATATTATAGCAGTCACAAATGTTACGGTTACCGCACGGTGTATTTTGATGTTATGGAGATACCTAAGGCTGCCGTATGGGCGGAGCTGGCTGCCGTACGGGCGGAGCTGGCTGGCGTCATTCTGCCTAAGGCTGCCGTACGGGCGGAGCTGGCTGCCGTACGGGCGGAGCTGGCTGGCGTCATTGTGCCGTGGACCCACGGACAAGAGTCGGGAAGGGTAAGCATTGACATTGATGTTTGTGTGTGCAAATGATCCTCTTCTTTGTCTTTATATTGTCCGTCCCTGACAGCACGTTTGTGGAGAACTCCTATTTGAATGTGCATCTTCTTCTTGTCAGTCTTTGACAGAACATCCTGAGTGTTGCATTTACACATCGTCCTCGTCCTCACCAGTAACCTGAAGCATCAGCATGAACAGTTTTAAGTGACAAACAAAAGGCCACAGAGAAAGGTGAATATTATGTAGAGGACGAGGACGATGTGGAGGACGAGGACGAGGACGATGTGGAGGCGCGGGGGGAATTTGTGGTACCGACAATGAGTGTGTGTGTTGGAAAATTGTGCTGTTGACTTAATTGAATAAATGCCTCCTTTTTTTATTTTCGAATGACATGTTAAGTTTGTTAATATTGATTTAAATGTTGCATTTTATATAAGAATAAAATATTAAAAAAACAATAAAAACGTGTTGTACATATTTGTTTTTTACCATTATTTATAACTGAAAATGTAAAGCCGGTAGAAAATTTGTAGGGCCGGTAGAATGTCAAGGTTACCGGCCCGCCTGGCCGATGAAGAATCTGGCTCTAATTTCTAGCCCTGCATCAGGAGTTGATGGAGTCACGAACACCTCATCCCGGTACTCTTCAGAGATCGCACCGCACACTTGGGGCACAAACAGTGATATTGTGTTATATGCCAGCCTGCAGCTGAATGCAAGCGAGTGATAGCAGTCGTCCGTTGCCAGGAACCGGAGAGTTATGGCCAGCTTCGGGCCTGACGTAAGGGGTGGGGGGGGGGGGGGGTGCGGGGGCTGGGCTGGCACCGTCTTGGAGAGACATGGAACGTTGCAGGTTCCATCCGCAGAAGTGCCTTAAAGTCACCCCTGGATTAACGCATTAGTTCCTGTATCAGGTTGCCGTAGCGGCCCAGGGGGACACGCCGCACATCAGGTTGTCGTAGTGGCCCAGGGGGACACGCCGCACATCAGGTTGCCGTAGTGGCCCAGGGGGACACGCCACACATCAGATTGCCGTAGTGGCCCAGGGGGACACGCCGCATATCAGGTTATCGTAGTGGCCCAGGGGGACACGCCGCACATCAGGTGGTCGTAGTGCCCCAGGGGGACACGCCGCACATCAGGTTGTCGTAGTGGCCCAGGGGGACACGCCGCAAGACCCACATCGTCCTTCTTCTTCTTTGATGTCGGTCCTGCCGCTGCTCCTCGAGGATAAGGGCTGCAATGAGGTAGTCTCGCTCTCGATCTACCCGCCTCAGCTGCATCCGCAGGTAGTCCAGCCTCAGTTGCTTCCGCAGGTAGTCCAGCCTCGGCCGTTAAGGAACAACCAGCGCCATCTGTATATAACTTTGTCTACAATCTGTATGACAGATATGAATAATAATAAACATATATAAAAGACTGGTATATATACCTGCTCCACGCACGGCGCAGACTTTTACGGTGGCCGTACAGATGGCGTGCGGCGAGCGTACGGGAGCCGTGCATGGGCCTTGTGTTGCCCGCAGGGTGTGCCACATACCGCAAGGCCACCGTACGGCCACCGTACGGCCACCGTACGGCCACCGTAAGCAGCCGTAGGGTGCCCTGGCATGTCAAATTGCTACGGCGAACTTAGAAATGAAAAATGTAATAACGCAGCGCTATAATTTACAGGCCGTAGAGGTTGCTGTAGAATTATAGCGCTGCGTTCTAACTTCTTTTACAGGCTGTAAAAGATAGGGATACGCCATACGCTGACCCTCCGGCCACTGCAGATCTTCTACGGCCGCCGCACGTTTCTCTTGATTTCGGGGTTCTACGGCCGCCGTATCCCAGCCGTAGAGCTAATGTGACTGCGCCATTATGCATCATCTATCGTTGCTATGCAGTAGACTCAGTAGTGAGGACGGTACCGGACGGCTTACTCTGTACTGTGCCTGAAAGCTTTCGTCAGTCCTTCTTGAGGAGGTACCAGCGTATCATGACATCTGTCTTTCTTGAGGAGGTAGCAGAGTATTACGTCATCTGTCCTTCTTGGGGAGGTACCAGCGTATCATGTCATCTGTCCTTCATGAGGAAATACCAGCGTATCACGTCATCTGTCCTTCATGAGGAGGTACCAGCGTATCACGTCGTCTTTCCTTCTTGAGGAGGTATCAGCATATTACGTCATCTGTATTTCTTGAGGAGGTACCAGCGTATCACGTCATATATCCTTCTTGGGGAGGTACCAGCGTTTTATGACCGCTCTTCACAACAAAGTCCTCATTTAATGACGGCCCCGCCATGTTCTTTGTCCTTGCCTTGTTTTTTTTACGGAAGGCTACATTTGTCGGTGTTTGCTGTCGACGCAGCATCATCACTGGAGGCCGACTCCCTTAGAAGAGGAGACATACACCGCTGAAATTAAAACCTGTCATTGCTTGATGAGGCTGGCGATTGCGGGCAATCAGCGCCAAACAGGTGTGTTTTAATGGTCGCCAATACAGAGGAAAACATCAACAAGGTTTACAAAAGAAGGTGAGGGTGCCAAAGCAAATAGCTAAATGAAAAACAGATACGGAACTAAAAATGGCAACAATACATGGATCGTCGAAAAGGGGAACCTCATAGTAAAATAATAGGAATCAAAACAAATAATTAGCGGTGAAGGTCAATCGCTTGTTGCAAATACCACGATGTCATTTGGCAGTTCCTTCGTCGGTAAACTAGGCTTACAAAATAGCCCAGGAGGATTTGGATTATTAAATTGCCATCCCTCCGTTCTGCCGAGCCCCTAACGTGTCCCGTTAGATTTAAAACCAACTGAATCTATTGAATCTAGCTATAAGTATGGCTGCATGGACCCTTGATATGGTTCTGTCACATACAACAGCATAATTCATTAAGCTGCATCGGTAGCGAATATTTATCCTTTCCCGTTGATAGGTTTATCAACTCCATTTCAAGTAGGGTGTCCCTCGATTAGCCGCAGTGTCTTTTCGCGTCGTTTTCGCCTATGAATGTCCCAAGCCAATTTTCATCATGTTATTAGTGTATCGGAATTTAATCATGTCTTTGTATAATGATACCGGCAACCGTCGCCCCATGAGGAGTGACCCATACTTTGAAACTGGCGGCTCTATCAGCATCTGAAAACTACTGCACGTTATGACATTGTAAAATCTGTGTTGACTTGCAGCACATTATGACGGCCTGAGAACTGCGGGTTTTGTCGCATTCTTTGTTTCTTGACAAAATCTGTATCGGTTATCATAATTAAGTATCGTGGCAGCACTTTGGTAAAGAAAAACCACACTATCATTCCTCTTGCGGAAGATCGGATTTGAGAAAGAAGCGGTGAAATTGACGAATGTATGAAAAATAAAGATCCCATTATGACTGCGTTAGGTGTACATTATGACGGGCATAGACCTGCCTTACGTTCTTTGCCAATTTGTTGATACCTAAGAGTAAGGCTTTGCGTTAGATATGCGTTATAATCGCATTGGTCGTAAAACAAGTTCAGAGTGTGCATCAACCGGAAGACGCTCACTGGTCCGCACCTCGCTGCTATGTCGTGAAGACTTAGTAGCATAAAGTGGCGGTTATTTCTCAGCTAGCACGAAGACGATCCACCATTAAAATGGCTTGTATACCACGTGAACTGGGAACGAGGCTATCAAGATCATGACAGTGATCCTGGTCAGGTACCGCCTGCGGGGGGAGGGGAGAGGGAGTGGGGCTGTGCGGGGGGGAGGGGACAGGGAGTGGGGCTGTGCGGGGGGGGGGGGAGAGGGAGAGGGAGTGGGGCTGTGGGGGGGGGGGGGGGAGGGGAGGAGGGGGGGGGGGGTGGGGGGGGGCGGGGGGGAGGGAGAGGAGTGGGGCTGTGGGGGGGAGGGGAGAGGGGGGGTGGGGGGCGAGGGGGAGGGGAGAGGGAGTGGGGGGGGGGCGGGGGGAGGGGAGAGGGAGTGGGGCTGTGCGGGGGGAGGGGGGGAGGGGGTGGGGGGGGGGAGGGGGGAGGGGAGAGGGGAGGGGCTGTGGGGGGGGAGGGGAGAGGGAGTGGGGCTGTGCGGGGGGGGGGAGGGGAGAGGGAGTGGGGCTGTGAGGGGGAGGGGGGAGAGGGAGTGGGGCTGTGCGGGGGGGGGAGAGGGAGTGGGGCTGTGCGGGGGGAGGGGGGAGAGGGAGAGGGGCTGTGGGGGGGGGAGGGGGAGGGGAGTGGGGCTGTGTGCGGGGGGAGGGGAGAGGGGGAGAGAGGCTGTGCGGGGGGAGGGGGAGGGGAGGGAGGGGGCTGTGCGGGGGGAGGGGAGGGGAGAGGGGGAGAGGGAGTGGGGCTGTGCGTGGGGAGGGGAGAGGGAGTGGGGCTGTGCGTTTCACATCTGTATTATGATGTTACATTCAACATACCATATAGAAGCAAAAGATAGACTATGTACAAAAGAGAAACATAGTGGGGCTGTGCGTGGGGAGGGGAGAGGGAGTGGGGCTGTGCGTTTCACATCTGTATTATGATGTTACATTCAACATACCATATAGAAGCAATCAAATGAATGTAACTTGATATAACCAATAGTAAACAGAATGCAGCGAGGCTGATGTCAAGCGGCCCGGGGTGTCGCTTGCCGCGCGGTGGCAACCTGATAGTCAGATGCGTCCTGTAATGTAAGTATCTATTATCTCTGGGTAAATTCCATTGATATATATGGATCCATATTGATATTACAATCACCAAGTAATGCATATTAACTACTTCCTGTTACCGGCATGCTTATGTTGCTCTAATTGCCAAGCACACATTGCATTCAGTAGAATTGATACAATTATATACGCCATGAAACACACCCTTTTCCTTCGTGATGAATATTTATTACATTGTTATGCCAATGATTCGTGTCAATGGGGACGTGAGGAAAAGTAGCGCCGACTGGTGGTGGCGGTCTGCGTGTCACATGGCGCAGTGAAGACCTACGCTTGAAAGTGTGTCGGCAGACAGGCAGACTGACAGAGAGGGGCGGGGCGTGGGGTGGGTGGAGGCTGTCTGGTTGGGGTCGCGACAGAGATAGGCGGGGCATGGGGTGGATGAAGGCTGACTGGTTGGGGTCGCACGAGTCAAGAGGGGATTGACGAACTCAACACTCAAGTTCGAATGATTCAATTTGATTATATTTTCTTTCAATTGGCAATACACTTGATACAAAAGTTTTTTACACGTGATTTGTGCCATGGCAGTCAAGGAGGGTGTTCCAGCCCCATGAAAGGCCATCAGAGACCTTATTTTCTTTTCTAAACGATGTCCGAGTTTTTGCGTGCGATGAATTGAACGAAAACTATGCTGCTCATTCTGTTACATTGATATTGGGCTGGAATACACATGATGTACAGTTATATGTCTCTTTCATTTTGTCACGTCGGCTCATTGAAAAACGGCACCTCCCTTAAACCATGAACCGTATGAGCAGTGGTTGTAAATCATTTCGCTGCCCAATAACTAACCCACCACTGCTGTAAATACTCCTATCGATTAATGCTGACGACAGATGTAAAGAATGTGGTCACACCTCTATCAGGAATGCGGACGACGTGAACATTGCCAGTCCCTGAACGAGCCGCCAGTCGCATACAGTCTCCCCCCCCCCCCCCCCCAGCACCCACATCCAACCCAGGTGGCGCGAACAGTCCCTGTTACAAGTCACAACTCATTCACTCTCTAATCACTTATCGGTTTCTAACTTGACCCAACACCATATGTGACAAACACCATAGATAAATTGAAATTTATCATGTAAAACATGTTCTGAAAAAGCATCGAGTGTGAGTGGGACGAGTCACTCACGAGTGTGAGTGACTCGTCCCACTCACGAGTGTGAGTGCGACGAGTCACTCACGAGTGTGACAGACAGATCAATTTATTAACGAATTGAACATATATACAATGAACAATTGATAAGGAGACTCCAACTGAGGCTGATAAGCCGCTGCTGCTGGAGCCACCCTGACAATGATAATAAAAATAATAATAATAATAATAATATAAAGGAAGAAACACACAAAAGATAGACTATGAACAAAAGAGAAACATAGTACACAATAATAAAAGTACATGAGGTCACAGCATCATGTTACCTGAGTAAAAAGGTACAGAAAACATTTACATAGACAGAGGGTTTTGGCAAAGTCAGCAATTTGGTGACATGAGTAGCACATTATGAATTTATACAATAACAAATGACTTTTTTGCTTGACTAGTTAATGTGGGCAAGTACATGTATAACAATTGGGAGTGGTGCACATATACCTGTATCTATTGATAAACCAATTTTTTATGTAGTTGCAGTATCCTGTGTAAGAATGAGAGAATATTTTTGTTACTATGATATTCGGGGCATTGTTGATGAATTTTGGAATGCTGAATCGAAAGGATGAGACTGCAAAAGAGTGTTCTACTCTTGGGATGAAAAGATTATTGTGATTTCTAGTATTGTGATTATGAATGTCAGATGTTTGATTTATTACGTTTACGTTATTGTAATATGAGGGTAGAGTGTGAGTGCGGCGAGTCACTCACAAGTGTGAGTACGACGAGTCACTCATGAGCAAGCTAAACACGTGGTTTGGTGCAGCTAACACAAACTGTTATGTCTCGCACCATGCACCATGGGCCGTGTCCGCACCCCGAGATCCAGACATAACTCTAGCTAATGTGGTCCGTTCTATGTAAACCAAGTCCGACCAATGCGTTGGTTGCATCTGTCCATTACATTGCCAGTATCCGGCCTGGCTTTTTGACCTAGAAGACCCTCTACACCCCCGTCTCGTCCCTCTCCACCATCGTTCCACGAGACAGACCTGTATCTGACTCGCCGTCTGTGCGACTTGACGTGCTCTGTGAGATCTCCTGCGTATCCTCACCATCCCTGTGTCGTATGGCCTGTAGGGGAACTTCCTCGCCGCCCGCTAAATCGCCCTGGTCCTGGGCTATAAGTCCCCGCCCGGGATGATTTACTGTACACAAACAAATCATAATGAGACTCCACTAGTTATTGTCAAGCTGTCAATGCAGTGGAGCAAGGCGAGGACGACTGCCCGTCAACTCACCCCCTGTATTGGTCTTGCTGCGACGGCGGTAACAGCAGACCCCGACCACCACCGCCACCAGGATAACGATGACGGGGATCAGGACGAAACACACCACTTTCATGATATGGACGGGCGACTTGCTCCCGACCTCACCTGGACGCATTCATCGTGTGTCAATGTATAAGTAACCAAATATGGTATGGTTTACAGATGACTGGTGAGTAACGAAGCATGAAGCAGTGATAGGAGAGGAACTCACCGGGGGTGGAGGGGGATGACGTGATGACGGGGGTGGAGGTGGGTGACGTGATGACGGGGGTAGAGGGGGGTGACGTGATGATTAGCGGAGTGGACGGAGTCGCTGACTGCTTCTTCAACGAGTAATATACTGCAGATAAACAAGACAGGTGAGCGAAACGCGCTTGGCACAAGAAATCATCAAATGAAAAATGTCTTTATACACTTGTCAATCTACAACGCTTCTGATAAACCGAGCGTAGCGTTTAATTTTCAGTTCCACCTGGCTGTCTCCGCAGATGGATGCCATGAGGTTTGAAAGTTATTGACACAAGTGATATGGGAGTGACACGTTCTCATACGAGAGAAGCGAATGCACATTTAATTGGACTGGAAAGATTACAAGGCTGGGCTGGGAGATCCGAATGAGGCAGACAGACCACAGTCGCTGCAGCGATACCGTACTGATCGGAACAGAACACTGTCGAACGGGCTCGGTGAATGAGTTGACGTGGGTGGCTTTGGGTCGGCAAGCGGTGGCGAGCAGGCTGAACAGTTGATGCGCACAGCAGATAAAGGCGCGCAGGCGACGGCAGCTTAAATCACATTTTCTTGTCTAGCATCGCACTTACCTTGTCTCTATGGTCTTGGACGTATCATGGGACCCCCCTTGCCCGGGGGGGGGGACACTTGGCCTTATTCTGGATAGGGGTGTATCGCGGGACCTCAAAAACCCGTACCCGTCGCACAAGGTCAAAATGGTCAAAAAGCATACCCCGTCGTACAAGGTATCATGCGAATGTATAACCCGTCGTACACATTGAACCTGAAAAACATACCCCGTCGTGCAAGTATGAGGCCCAAAAACCCGTCGTACAAGTCGAGAGGCCAAAAAAAGATACCCCGTCGCGCGGCACATATATACTACCTCTATACACTTAAGTGCCCCCCTCCCCCCCGGGCCCCCTTGTTGATCTTACATGTGGTTACAGCAGTGACAAGAGCGCATGCGCGAGTTGAAGCGCCGGTCGATATATTTGTGAACGTATCATAACATCGGAAATAAGGAGGTTCCGTTCAGACGGGATGAGTTGACAAATTTCTTACAAGTATGCGGAACTATACTAGTTACTCAACGCAACTGGCCCGCTAAACAACCAACCCGAGGCCTGACCGCCCACGCACAGGGTAAGCGGATCCGCGGCAGCACATTCAAACATAGAACTATGCTCAGCAGAAAATAATAATAGCTCAAAGCTGACAAAAGTCGCATCCACAGGTACTCGAGTCATAAGACGCCTGTCCTCTCTGGCTTATAATATCTTAAGACTATACATTAGAACCCAGAGAGGAGGGGCGTTTTATGACTTGAGTGCCGATGGGCGCATCCATCCTTCCAATGAATTTGTGTTAAGCAGTGACAGGCCGGAAGCTAACTTACCGGCACACTCCGTGTAGCAGGTGGCTTGCTCCCCCGGATGGCCGGCGATGAGATCGGAGTCACAGTCGACGGCGCAGCTCTCACAGGACATCACATCCTTCCTACAGTACTCCGTCCTCAGGTCGCACACCAGGAAGCGGCCACAGCTCTCCTGGTCCTGGCCTGGTACAGAAGCAGCCAGAGAGGTAGGTAGGAAGCTGGCAGAGAGCGAGATGAGGACCAGGAGAAAGGGCTCCATCTCCTTCCTCGTCATATCGGACAAGCGGGGTGCTTCACAAAAGACCTGTCGTAGATTAATCCGACTTCTTCTTCTTCTATTTCTAGCTTTGAGCCGTTTGTGGTAACAGAGGCCATGTACGGTGGGCTAGCTTATATAGAGGCGCGCCTAGCGGCATTTCATCAGACGTGGTGGTTGTTCTTCATTAATAACCACCTACTGAATCATGCCATCTCAAACAGGACGTAAGGAGAGACGGGGGTCTGTGATCGACAGTAGATCACGCATTGTTGACTAGACATGTGCATGGTACTTGTTGTTCGACCTCTACCTCTGTGTCCTTGCAAGTCGGTGGCGCACCCGTTTAACTTGCAGGCGGTGGGTAAAACTCATATATTAAGTGGATGTGTATCTGGGTTAAGTGAAAAAACCATCCTGGTCGAGATGTCTTGCATGTATCTGGATCAGGTTACAACCAGTGACACCACGTTATAACCACGTTGGATGGAATAAGTATGTCAGCATGGAAATGAGTATGGCAGCCTAGAAATGTTTGGTAGCATGGAACTTACACCCTTGTTGGCACAGACACAGAAGAAGAGAGGGTGCGAGAAGGGTATGTGTGGGGTAGGGGGTTGGGGCGGGTTGGTGACGGTGGTAGGGTTCTGGTGCAACAGAGTTTGGAAGGGTGTTGCGAATGATCCTAAATTTGGATATGTATGGAGTTAAGATCAGATCTCTGTAGCGGCAATAATCTAGAGGTTCTGTTGTAAAATGGATTTGAAAGGTCAAGTGACAATGGGCCTTCCAAAAGCACATTAGCTCACCTTGTTCCCGTGGTGTCAACACCTCACCCAGGGAAGCTAATTATTAAAGCGCGCTATTACGGATGGCAGATGTCGTTAAGACGCTTTTGTTCCTATTTTGGTCAGATAACTCGCTATTTTGGGCTAAACATGCGGGTCCAAAACCTGAGCGCGAGTTATGCCGATTCGCGAGTAATCGCACCGCGAGTTATGGGGTAATATAAACATGTTTTTATTTGGTTCGTATTTGCTTTTTGTTCAGACATTTCCTGATTCTATCTTCTCCATAATCGATAAAGATGCAAAGGAGGGGAATACATACGAAGTTGTGCCACAGCTTTGGAAATGGATAGTTCAAGATTTGGTGCGTGTGCGCTTTGTGCGTATCAATTGGTGGCCATTTTGAATAAATTACGTTTTCCACACAGTTCCATAACTAATGCAGCTAGAGATATGAATCTTTGCGCGATTGTTTGCTATGCTATCCTGAACAAGATTACTATACGGTTTAATTTGCTTTACTATTGTTGACCTTGAAGTACTTTTCATAATCAAGGTGAAACAAAGTTTGAATATCATTGGTACATATCACAGTATCTCATTCAACACTTTCAAATGGCTAGATGTTCAAGGTCACAGCACTCGACGCGTGAATTACACAAGCGAGTTTGAGACTTCTATTGTGAAATTTTGCGCATTGCCGGCTTCCCTCGCTGGCATCTACCGTGAACTTGTGCGACGACCACGGTGCCTTGTCAATCCTAAGTCACAATTACGGGCTGTCTACGGTCCCCGTGTGGGCCAAAACCTTGCGAGTCCTTGCGGGTCCCGCACGGCCTGTCGTGCAGTCCCGTGCGGGGCCCGTAAGATTTTTGGACCCGTACTGGTCCTGTAGCGCCCATGGGGTTTAAGCTCATATATAGAATGCTCGTGGACAGTAGTGCGGGGCCCTTGCGGTGCCCGCACGGTTTTCTTACGGATTCTCTATGGGCTCGTGCAGCGCACATATTGGTTAATTCGACCTTGTGGCCAGGTCCCCGTAAAGAACCCATAAATCGCCCGTCAAGCATGTGACCTCAACTTCGTTTACGGGGGATGATTTCTTACGGGCTTCCCGATGGATCTCATGTGACTTAGATATAAGCAAGACGCATTCACAGTCCCGTTTACCGAACAGCATATTGAAGTTTTTTCGCATCTTATTACAGAAAGAGAGCGTGAGTGTATTGTCGAAAACGCCAGCTTTAGCGGGGACGTCGACAGTCTGCAGGAGGGTACTGTAGCTGCTTCCGTAACCTGACCACACACGTCACAAGCAGCTTACGTCAGCACGAGACTGCCATACGTATTAAACTAAGGATAGGGCTCTTCAAATGAACCTGTCTTACCTGCGGCTCGTCAATGTAATTTAAACAATTTACATTGAAATATTCTCAGAATGTATTTTTATGCGTCTATTGGGGGTTCTCAATATTCATGCATGCCGCACATTCCGCGTCCAGAACGAGGCCATGGGTGGGCAGCCCCGTTGACCTCCGACCTCGTTAGCCGGACCGCAGCGAGTTGTAAACATGTCATCGTCTGCCGCTGTGTCTCGACCAAATAACCATCGTTATTTTTGCGTTCCGTTTTGTAAGAGTGATGGAACAGTTAACCAAGATATTTCATTTCACCGACTTCCAAAAGATTCTACAAAAAGAAAAACCTGGCTTCACAAAATATGGCGAAAACAAGGTCCAGAACACGGGTTCATGGTGAGTTGTTTACAACTACGATCTAGAACATGTGACTGCGAGCGATTATAAGAAGGCTTGAGCTATTTGAATAGTTTCATGTGTGTTAAGGAAGTAAAGCACATAAGAAGGAATACGTTGATACTTTTCATATTTATTATCGTTTTCATTATGTTTATGCACTCCAGGTATCAGACAGCACGTCTGTGTGTTCTCTCCATTTCACCAAGGACGATTTCAGATGGACACCTGTAAGGAAGTGACTTAAATCGTCACCTAAAGAACCAAGAAGATTACCAAGCATGATATATAGTTATCTTATATTCATACAAATTTAATTGCTCTTTACAAAAAGAACTTGTGTCAAATGATTCTTAAGAAAATACCTGCTGTCTTACATGTGGACATAAAACACATTATATATATATATATATATATATATATATATATATATATATATATATATATATATATATATATATATATATATATATATATATATATATATATATATATATATATATATATATATATATATATATATATATATATATATATATATATATATATCAGTGTAGTTGACAACTACCAGTTTTTATTAACGACATATCCTAATAATGATTGCAGGACTTCGAAACCAACAACCAGCACCAGTCAAGTAGACGACCAGCCCCTGCCTGTCACTACTGATCTTGACATCCAGATGATTGTGGAAGAGAGTGACAGCAAAGAAGTCAGCTAGAGAAGTTGCTACAGGATATGCAAATCAAGTATGAAGAATCACAAAAACAGATTCAGGCCATGTCGGTTTTCCTATGATCCTGACATGGTACGGTTTTATACTGGGTTCAGATAGTTCAGGAACTATCTTGACTTTGTAGCTTTTTTTGAATACCTACAGCCGGTGGCTAAGAACATGACCAGTATGTACTATGTTCCTAGTACAGATGTTACAATGTGCAGGTAAGCCTAGAGGCATGCAACTCATTGATGAGTTGTTTATGTTTCTGTATGGTATAAGGGTAGGGCTTAAAACTACAGACTTAGGAGTCAGATTTAGCCGGTGCCAGGTCTGGGGTAGTGAAGTCTTGACCAAATCTTCTGGAATGACTTTGAATCCCCTGGACTTGAACTTCGCCATCTGGTAGAGCACACCACCAATATGCCCACACTGACCACTAAGGCCTATAGTACAGCTACAGGAGGCTGTTAGGACTGCTGTCGGCACCTCTGTAGATAATGTGATCTGTTAAAAAACCATCATTGGGAATATCAATTGCATTCAATGATTATTTCTAAGAT
This sequence comes from Urechis unicinctus, assembly GCA_034190875.2. NCBI lineage: Eukaryota > Metazoa > Annelida > Polychaeta > Xenopneusta > Urechidae > Urechis > Urechis unicinctus. The sequence goes on along the minus strand of CM067350.1, from coordinate 79,437,011 downwards.
TTCATATTGATTGACTTGTTTTTAAGTTAATTCATAGAGATAGCATGAATTTGCAGATATTTTGAAACATTTCACCTCTTAATTTTATCCATGCACTACCAACCACATGGTGTGGATTTATTATCACTATCGGGGCGATGCAGTGGATATGTTCTTAACTCTGCAAGAAATGGAAAAGCATGCCAGATTAGTATCTTAATGGTTGTATAATCAGGAAATATTAGTGAGGATTATATAAGTGTGAATCATCATGTCTTCATGCGTACCATTTGTTGTCAATAAAAAATGTTTAAAAATTTTGACCCCTACCATGTAGTCGAGTTTTTTCCTCATGCTAAGAGACAGTAACCACATGCATTTATGGGCCACAATAACCATGCAAGCAAGACATTCAGGTCGAGATGTCATACCTCTATTGAGTGGGCATCTTCATTTTTCTTCTGGGATCTGTGGCATCTTCCTTTGATGACACAGCAGTTTCTGACAAGCTTTTCCACTGGAGAAATAAACATGATCAAATAAGCATCTATCCTGTGTTATCCATCCTGAGTGAAAAGCGATCAACTACTTAAACACACCTCCAAACAACTCTATCAACCCACCGGCAAGCGCCCAGATGCCAAGCGGTCGCCGACCATGCAGGTATATGTAATGATAAAATTACCTGTTATGCCGTGGACGTATTCCTCATCAAAATATTTCATGGCTTTGGCGATGTTTCTTTTCCCGGAAGCATCCGAAGTCTTTAATAAATAGGTTTCGACAAACCCAAACGATAAGAGGGGAACGAGAGACAAATCACCCTTACTGGCCATCTTCACCGTGTTGTTTACATGTGCGGCGACTTGAGGGCTGCTGATAGCCCTTACTAGTCTCGTTCTCGATATCGCTGCATTATTCATGAGGCAATATTAAGAACCCCCAATATGGTCTTCCTCCGTATCAGCTGCTGTTCGGCTCCGTCAGCAGGGCGTTACTATTAGGGCGTGGTAGAAGTGGGGGATGGATGGTGATTGGTCGCCTGTGAGTGCTGTGGGCTGGACTTGGGTAGAAGCTGGTCTTGCTTGTCGACAGCTGGGGTATGCAAGTGCTTTACCAGGCGACCATCATTACAATCTCTTGGAGCGAATCAAAGCGGCTGTTCAGCCCCATATAGGGCACTCAGGGATCATTTTGTTAATACATTACTACGATTAACGCAGACATAAATAATGCTATCTTTTTATTTGTGCCGCAAAGTTTACTTAATAGAAAATCATGCTGATAAATTGTCAACATTATTATTTGACGGGCTTACTCATGATGTACAGTAGAAATCTGTTTTATCTAGTTGTGTCGTTCCGTCGAAAGCTGTGCCTCATTATAAAACTATGAACCACACGAATTTTAACTGTAAATCATCACGCGCTCTATGACTACCTCGCTATTGATGTGTATACTTCCGCTTTGGTTACATAATGTAGATTACATCAAATATCCACTTATCTGCAGCTCGGATGGTGAATCTAAATAACGCAGTTATAAGCAGTTGTGAGCATGATCTTCAATCTGATGAATGTGGTGACGATGTGTCTTGTAGTCAACAGACTGACGATCACCATGGGGTAGTTTCACTCACGCGGTACAATACAACAGAAACGGAAGGAAAATGTTTTTTTATAGTTTTGTTATCATTTGTTTAGAATTCGGCTTGTATCGGCTGGAGTTCTCCCCAGATGTGATTGTCATGTTGCCGTGGACGGCGATTTTGGCGCGTGGCCGACCTGGAGGCTAGGTTCGGTCACGTGCGACGGTGGAGTACGACGCGGGTCACGTGACTGTCTGGCTGTCGATGACGTCGTGGCGCCCTCTAACTGTGACGGAGAGAGTGAGGATACATCAGCGTGTCACCAGCACACTTGCCAACTCCGTGAGAAGGCGTCCGGATTTGATGCTCGTGAAGAACGGAGCCGGGCGAATGGTGTCATGGTTATTGTGAAGGGTGGAACGGGGCGAATGGCGTCATGGTTATTGGAATTTTATTCTAAGAATGATATAGCATTCTCTTGAAGTAACATTTAGTTCCCTAGAAACAATACCTCACAAGGAAACACACACACATACATTCAAATACACAATCACTTACTCGCGCCCGCACGAACGCACACACACATACACAAGCACTTAAACACATGCACACATACACTTGCTCGCGCTCGTGCACGCACGCACACACGCATACATGTGGAGGTATGTGACTGACATTTAAGGTGCATTTCACAGCAAAATCGCCAAAATTCAGTTTTGAAATAACCTTCATAAACCGATTCCCGTCTACCGTTGTAATGGTATACTTGATCTCAATCCAACAGGTGACAGCGGCTAATATTTTAGCCTTAGTAAAGTTCAGAAGCCGATTTCGATGCGCCTGCATCAATTGATTAGGGCTGATTCGGTGTTCCCAATAACATGAAATAAAAACGAGTCATTTTAGCCACTGATCGAAGCAAAATAAAACTTGCACCTAATCGCCTAAAAATGCATAATTAATAGCATGCATGTATATTTGCACAGGTTGACACAGGCGTTAATTTGATAAGATCACATGAACTAGGGTGTATATCCTCGCCTGATCTGTGACTGCGTGGGCCTTTAGTATTTGTGACGTTAGATACGCCCGGAAGCGCCCGAAGAGTTTGCTTGGAAAGCGTTTGCAGCCACAAGCTTTGACGAATCTCGCTCTACCTTGTCGATTATGGAGTTCAGGCCTATATTTTGTTATTGATTGCAGCGGAAAACTAATGCATATAACGGTTGGTTGACTCAGAGCGGTTGCAGTTCATAGCTTAATAATTTGATTAGATTACTCCTCGGCGGGGCAAGTCTTTTTTGGGAGAGAATTTCATGTGAATTGTGTGCGTGGTAATGACTCACGTCACGCGTGATGTAACATATGTACTGAAGTGAATATTAGTTCTCTTCCGGGATTGTTATGCTCTACATGCAAATAATAGCGTCCAGATTCACGTATCGGATCAAACTTGTGACTCCAGGGTCAGATGCGTAAGCCGATGGTACCATCGTGTGTGTATATATAAGGTATATTTTAGGTATTCTCACGACGTGGGTGTAATTGTGAACCCATTTATTGGTCATTCTGATCATACCCATAATAGACTTATGTCAGTGTCAATCTGATATTAGTTCTTAAGTCTGTGTCATTCTGACATTGGTCGAACTCTTACTCATTCAGACATTCTTATCGCGCGAGAGAGTGAGAGAGAGAATGTGAGAGAGTGAGAGAGAGAGAGAGAATGAGAGAGAGAGAGAGAGAGAGAGAGAGATAGAGAGAGAGAGAGAGAGAGAGAGAGAGAGAGAGAGAGAGAGAGAGAGAGAGAGAGAGAGAGAGAGAGAGAGAGAGAGAGAGAGAGAGAGAGAGAGAGAGAGAGAGAGAGAGAGAGAGAGAGAGAGAGAGAGAAAACCAGCTGGTCATGGAAGCACATCTAAGGTGGCGATAAGTGGCCGTTATGATGACACATGATTATTGCATGTATACATCATGCGAGCAGTCTTGTAAATCTGACGACATTGTTGTAACTATTTGGGCATTTAATCGATAGTGAATAGATCACATGATGCATCACGTGGCCGCTTGATGACCTTTCCACTGGCAGGGGGCAGAAATGAAGAAGGCAACTTTACCCCAGCCTCGCTAACACTTTAGGTTGGAGGATGTATATCGTTATAGCCGCTGGTTATGCGATGGCATCCACCCGAATCCCGTTAGCACAATCCGCCATTATACTATCTCCCACTAGCACTACCATACGACCGACTCTCCCTCCTTCCTATATCGTCTCAAGTTCCACATTATATCTGTACGCAACCCTAATTTCCTCCCTGTTAATAGCTTATGCTAGTCTAGGTCCCCCAGCCTGATGGCTGCGGGCGCTGTTTACATGTTACTGATATTCAATAGTCTCGCCTTCTAGGGCGAGAAGCGAAGCGGAACCCCTGGAGTCGGGGACGCAGACTAAGCTTATGCTGTTATCCGCCTCGTTCATCTCCTCAAACAGCCCCTCCAACGGCCGTGCTGCCTTCATAGTACTCGTTACTGCTGTGGTTCCTCACATTGCTCAGATAACATCCAACTCTACTTAAAGGTTTACGATAACAAACACAAAGGCATGCTTTATTTAACCTCACTATCACACGAATCGAACGTCCTCTTTCACCATTGCACCGTCCGTCGTTAATTACCAATTAAACCCTAAATGCTGCCAGGCCTCTCTTTCGATCATTTGGGATACTCCGTTACATGTTCTTGTCAATGGCGTTGGCCGTCCGTTGTGGCTACCCGAACGAGTGTCAGTTCCGTGCGGGTTCCGGTCCACACTATGCACTATGCTGCTAAATAAACACGCATCCCCGCTTCATTTTGTTCTCCTTCAGTCAACGCGAGATTCATTCCTTCCTCGAGATTCCGCAAATTTGTGTCGATCCTTCCCGCCCGCCAATAATTAATCTTCACATGGGTGTTTTTCTAATACAATATACACCGCCAAATCCCGCTTTAAGTCCTCCCCAGCCTGTCAACAACCTTGATTTGCCTGCACCACCGTCGCCAAACCCTTAATCTCCACTAATAGTTTCGACCTGACCACCACACAATAAAGCCACCATCCTTAGCTCTCACCCTATCCGCAAACCAACATACATAAAATAATGATTTTAGTTTCTGTACATCTGCCGGTCTCAGTGAAAGGGGGATAATGTTGTAGGATTTGTTAATTTCTTGCGTGTTTTATGTATATTTGAACGATTTCTCATACTTACATGTACACTCAAATGCTGACCAGTTTATTGTTAACTATAAAACTAAAATTTTTCATAAAATATTGAATTGTTTTGCATATGCCTAAATATCGTAATTATTGTTGAATGCTTATGATTTGTGTGTGCTTACAGCGTTGACATATACCTAGAACGTTCGATTAATATGTTGTGTGGGGGTGCATGCCCTAATTTTGGTAATTGTAATTAGGCGTTCATGATATATACGGGTTTATTTTATGGAAATACGCCCGGTCCGGTCTGTTCCATTAATGACTATTTCCTCATTCCGTACATTGTTGAGTAGTCTTGTGAACAATTAGTTTTGTACAGTGGAAGTACAATTCTCACATGATGGGGATAATGTTGTACGCTTCTGGCCGTTTATTTAAATAATTACGTAACATGTATTGGACGTCAGCCCGAGTATGTTCGTGGTTGAGTGATATAACAAAATTCGAAACGACAAAAGATAAAATTGCAAAACTAAGTAGAAGAAATCATTAACGTGGTAGTCTCTAGCAGTTGTTACAGTTCGTACACAGTTCACACATTGCACGGGTACCCGAGAATTGTTGAGTTGTAGAGAACAGAGAAGAAAGCAGCATCTTGTGGTACATTGAGATTTAGGTGTCGAGAAATCGCAGAGAGCATCCAGAGCTCTATAGGAAGTTTGGCTAACGGTGTATACCCGAGATTCTTTCTTACAGATTGAAACATCAGCTTAATGTTGAAGTGAGATAGTCCAATAAATGGGACCTCATAATGTTTGTGTAGAACACTTACTCCATGTAAATAGTTTTTGATTGACTGATATGACTTGAGCGAACGGCATAAGTAAGCGATGTAACGACATAGAGTGGTAATTGTTGCAGGCATCGGGGAGAGATTAAAAGACTCGCAGAAGGAGTAGTTTTTCTTCCATTGCGAAGTAAGACTAGCTGAGTGAAAGCCCCACTGCCCTATATTGAAATTACCCGTGGAAGTGTGACCATGCGCTTTGATAGTTGCAATTGGTGACAGCTCATAAAAGCTTACGAAGAACTAACAGCTCGCGGACAAAAGAAGGGTGATCAAGGAACGTCGCCTGATGGGTGGGATATGATAATCAGCCTTTACAGTGGTTTGTGAAGAATGTGGAACGGGTGTATGTCAAGCCGAGAACCAACAAAAGATGTATTCACATTGCGTAAGAAGAGCGTTGGATAAGGTGGACGCACGTCACGTAACTTTATTATGGCGGGTGTTGTGTGAACAACACAATTTGACTGAACTATACCTTTGGCTTTCTAGAGAGTATCGGCGTAACATGTTAGGTTTTTGTGTGACCGCCGAACACTGGTCTAAAGTCTTAATGGGGGAACCTTATGACTGTGAATATAACCAAATTATTTGACGCATGAATATACATGATTGGTGATTGAATAAAAAGTGATAATATACTTTGGTTGAATTTCTTTTTGAGTTCTACTTATCACGACACCCAATGCACAACACACAGCACCTATCTATAAAAAGAGTGGGGAACTGTGAATGATAACTTAGTATGAGAATGGATCGAGCCTTAAAACACCCCTTTAGTTGCGTGATGGCTGGTCCGTCTGTATGTGGAAAAACTTACTTTGTGAGTGAGTTAATTAAAGGTAGTCACATTGAGCCACCACCCTATCGAATCGTGCAGTGTTTCGGAGAGTGGCAAACAATGTACACTCAACTAACCCACGTGGAATTTGTAGAGGGGTTGAATTTTGAGACAGACCCTCAACAATGAACCTTGTTGATCATCGATGATTTGATGCAAGAAACTGACGAACGCGTTACTTGCCTATCCACCAAAGGGAGTCACCACGGCAATCTTAGCGTGTTGTATTTAGTACAAAATTGATTCGGAAAGAATAAAGAACATCGAACAATCAGTTTGAACGCTCATTATTTAGTTGTATTTAAGAGCCCTCGGGACGCTTCACAAATCATGCATTTAGCCAAACAAATGTACAAGAAGCCTTTTCGGATGCTACTTGGCAACCCCACTGTTATTGTTTATCGATTTGAAGCAAGCAACACCAGATCACTTACGGTTACGATGTGACATACTACGACCCAATCAAGTTGTATACCTACAGAAATAAATATCGTCGATCATCGGGCGACCGCCATTCTTATCATTAGACATAGACCATGGCAGAGCGTCTCAGAAAACACGCTGATACATTACGAGTGATGGCTAAAGCCAAACCCTCTGTCACACGGCTGACAAATAATTGATGAATTGTCTATGTGAATGTGCCCTCAATGTTTTAAAAGGAAACGTATCCTTGACTTCAGTTCAGAAGCGTAAATTAACCCGACACAAACAAGGTCTGCACGCTTTGATCTCACCTAAAACTAACGTCAAGAAAAAGAAAAGAGTATTACAAACCGGCGGTTTTCTCCCGGCGTTATTAGGACCTATTTTAGGTATCGCTGGTCCGTTGTTAGGCAAACTGTTCGGCTAATTATGGTAAAGAAAATGATGTTGGTTGATCCCCGGGTGCTGTCAAGTACACGTTATGATCAAGCTCCTACTGTCGACGTGTTATCCAACTTGGATGCGGAGATGAGGGATGTCCTGAATCGTAGTGATTTATCGGAGGAGGCTAAAGTAGAATCTTATAACCAAATTTTAACAAAACACCGCGAGTATTACCACCAGCACAGAACCCCGACACCTCTCACGACCTTAGCTAATGCCCCGCCCCTCACACCCAAACAAAAAGATGTGTCTATTGCGGAAGTTGTAGAAACCATCCCTGATAAATTTAAAAAAAAAGGTCGTTTGTTATCAGAACGCCTTCGAAAAAACCCAGACGTGGGTTGGAATGAACGAGGGGAATTAACAATTAAAGGACAAGCCGTTAGTGGAACTAACGTGGCAGATTTAGTTGATGATGTTTTGAGACAATGTAAACACTTTGAACCACAGGGTTGGAAAAGATTTGCTGAAGCGTTGCGAGGAGGAGGCTGTGACACAAGGTTGGGTGTCATGGAAAAGTTAAGTGTGTATTTCGACCCTAAGGCACCGACTGTGTATGGAGGGGTGCAACCATTGGTTAGAGCTACGAAACTCAAAACAAAGGCAGTCAGACAATGGCTGGGTGAACAGGATGCGTATACATTACATAAACCGATCCGTGGTCGATTTCGAAGTCGACGCGTTATAGTCGGGGGGATTGACCATCAATGGCAAGCAGATTTAGTGGACATAGCTCGCTTAGCCAAACAGAACCAGGACATGAAATTTCTCTTGACCTGTATCGATGTATTCTCGAAATATGCGTGGGTGATACCACTAAAAAATAAAACGGGAGACAGTTTGATTCAAGCCTTTGAGATTATATTAAAACAAGAGCGGAAGCCCCTGTGTTTACAGACCGATAAGGGTGGAAAATTTATCAACCGTAAATTTCAGACATTTCTTAAGCAACAGTGGATTCGCTTTTTCACCACCCACAACGAAGAAACCAAAGCTACCATAGTTGAGAGGTTTAATCGTAAGTTAAAAACTAAAATGTGGCGTTATTTTGCCAAACACAACACCAGTGTTTATCTACCAGTTCTGGCTTCGCTGGTGAAAGGATACAACGTCAGCTATCACGTCAGCATCAAGCGTACCCCGGTATCGGTCTCGTTGCATAATCAAGAAGACACGTGGATGACATTATATGGGGAACGCTATGATGGGGTTAAACGACCTCGGTATAATATCGGGGATAGTGTCCGCATCAGTCAAGCACGGGGTAAATTAAAAAAAAGGTTATACTTCCAATTGGAGCGAGGAGTTGTTTCGGGTGGAGAGCTTTCACTTAGGCTCCCCTAATGTGTATACGATAAAGGTTGATAATGACGAAGTATTAGAGGGAACATTTTACGTAGAAGAATTACAGAAAGTGAATGACAAAGCATGGTATAGGGTTTAAAAAAATTATCAAAGAACGTAAACGGAAAGGACAAAAACAATACTTTGTCAAGTGGTTTGGCTATCCTGCTAGTTTTAATAGTTGGTTCAGTGGCGTGGAGCTGTATAAAAACTGAGATTTGGAACAGAAGCGTCATTAGGATGGAAGATCAAGAGAAGTGATCGGGTGTGGACCATATTTGGTCGAGATATTCCGAAAGCCGAAATCGTGTTTTTCACACAAATCCTCATTTTATATACGTAATCATCGTCAGCATCTACAATCTATCAGCGGGTAAAGGAGATAGTAATTTGTGGACTGCTCTATTAAGCAGTAGGTTAGAGTACATTCTTCCCAACCCCACTTTGAAACATAAAGCGACGTCATGAGTTTCTTTCTGACCCTGCCTTCCAACAGTTCAATGAATTATCACCCCAACAACACGTTGACACGTTACTTTACTCAATTGCCTAAACCCATACAATTAAAAGGTAATTGGGAAGTGGGATTAGCGGAAATTCAGTACCCTGTTTCCTGGTACAAAATCTTGTCATAGTGGATCAGCGAGCTGGGTACCATACGATAGACAGACCCGTAGAAGAGGATCCTTTGGTCGAGTCCTTGGTCGTTCGCCTGACTCCTGGTTCCTACAGTGCTGATCAATTGATAGACACGCTCAATATGCGCATCCGCAAATCGCATCTCAGAGACGTTGTTTGATTTCAATTCAATTCCCACTCACAGACCGTGAATGTAAAAATAACTGATCCCAAATTTCAAGTTGTCATGACCGAAGGTCTGCGTCAAATATTGAGGTGTGAGGAATGTCTTTCCCTTTACGATTCTCAAACTTATTACAAGCCTAATGTATTTCGAGGGTTGTACGCACTGTATGTTTATTGAATCACAAGTGGTCGGTGACACGATGGCCCCCTTGTTACGCACAGTTCCCGTGGACTATGATCGGATGCGAACAATGGTGACCCAGACATACGAACAGATATTTTATTACCCTGTGGGCACCGAAACTTTTTCTACCATAGAAATTGATATAGGAGACGACATGGGTCAGTCCGTAGCATTCGAAGATGGACATGTGATGGTGACTTGACATTTCCATGAAACCAAGAAGAGCTTAATTTGAGTCTCAAGTCATCACCATCATGAGTTTCTTTCTGACCCTACCTTCCAACAGTTCAATGAATTATCATCCCAACAATACGCTGACACTTTACTTTACTCGACTCCACAAAGCTGTACAGTTGGAAGGGGCTTGGGAAGTGGGATTAGCGGAAATTCAGTACCCTTACACGTGGTACAATGTTACTGAGGACGAGGGGTTTGTCGTCATGGATCGCGTGGCTGGCGCGTTTAATCTCCCGGATGTCTGTTGCAGTGAGCGATATGACATTGTGAGTGAATTTGCGGAGGCCCGTCCCAAATATTTTCTCATTACCCCAGGTTTTTATACGACCGAATGAGCAAAATGAGGAGCAAGTGCGTCTCACCTACAATCGAACACAACAGACACCAACTATGACCCTAGACAATGAGTCAGTTGTAGATTACATGGACGAGGGGTTGCGTCAAAGACTCGGTTTTGAAATGGGGATTTATGAGAATAGTCAAGTCGGACAGCACATTGGTGACCCTGATCGAGGTTTGTACGGACTTTATGTCTATTGTAATCTCATCGAAGCTCAGGTGGTAGGAGACACCGTCGTTCCCCTTCTGCGTATGATTCCAATCGATCACAATCGTCGCGGGCAGTTGATCCAACCCCACAGATAAAAAGATTTTATTATTTATTCGATAGCCACCAAGACTTTTTCTACTATAGAAATCGATATAAGAGATGACACAGGTCGACCCATCCCATTCGAATCTGGTGAAGTGACAGTGACGTTATATTTCCGTAAAACCAAGAAAGATATATTTTGAAAACCATGGGCTGATATTTACACCCCGTATTATCTAAACCAAGCGGGTGGTGGACTCCACTGTTTTCCGGTGCAAGGAGTTTGCGTGGTCATGGACTTGGTAGTGTGCTTGGGTGGTTGGCTAAAATGGCATTACCGCTGGTTCGAAAAGTTTCACCTGTCGTTAAAAAACATGCCTTGAAAACAGCAGTGAGGGTGGTTGGAGATTTGTTGGGAAGGAAGTCTCTGAAACAATCGGCTAAGAAACTAATGTTACAAACCGGAGAGGAAGTGCCAGCTAAATACCCCATAAGACGCATATAAACCAAAGTGTTTTCTGCATCTCAAGGAGCTATGACAATAAATCAAGCAAATTTATTTTTGGGAGAGTTACCCAAATGAATTGTAGTCGGAAGTGTTGATAATAGGGCGTTCAACGGTGATTACACTCAGAACCCCTTCAACTTTAAGCATAACGACCTCACATTTTTAGCTCTGTACGTTGATGGGCAACAAGTACCCGCTAAACCCTGGCAACCCGATTTCAATCACCATATATACACCCGCAGTTATGCTAATTTATTCATTTGCACTGGACAACTCAACCAAGACGAAGGCAACGACAATGTAATAAGCAATCACTATTATGCATCGCATTTGAGTCTCAGGAATTGCAACAACTTGTAAATATGCATAATCGCCTTAAATGTGCGAGGCGATTAACTTTTCAGACTAAATTCCAATATGGCGGCGAGATTGCGCAACGTAAGTCAGATGGAAACGGACTTGTTATGATGATGAATAAAGGAAAGGAAAGGCAACTTGGTCGGAAAGTTAAAAGGTTTTAATCTAGTATAAACTGACTTACCTGTGAAATGTATTATCAGGCAAGAGGCCGTTTGTTGGCAACCACCAGAATTCGGAGTGGAATTTCGCCGAAAAGTTAGCAATTAATCAAATATCAAGTGTTCTCCCGGATATTGGTTAAAAAAAAAACCATAGCAATTAAATTCAGTCAATACTCTCACTATTGGTGGCTTTAAATTCTTCTCAGTACGTATTTTTAACATGATAAGTTAAGCATGTTTGTCAATCAACCGATAAACGGTGGGGTTTCCTGTTAGACCAACAAGGGAGTAGCCGATCGACTGTTGGTCTGTTGGGCTAATACCAGGCAATTACACGAGCTCTTATAAAAAGACACTTTCACTCAAGCTACTGTGCGCGGAGTGTTTGCGCGGAATAAATTACCCCGCCATGTCAATTACCCTCGTGGGTGGGGGGGGGGGGACTACGACAGTTTTTTTGACCGATGGGGTATGTTTTTGTACGACGGGTACGGGTTTCCTGAGGTCCCGCAGCACACCCCTATCCAGAATAAGGCCAAGTGCCCTCCCCGGGCAATTACCCCAGCGGTTTTGTTTGTGACACCAGTCCCGCTTCCAAAAAAGGCAAGCACTGGGTCGCTATTTTCATTGATCATAATGAAAGAGACGAATATTTTGATTCTTATGGACTGCCTCCTATACATAACGTATTTGCAAAGTACTTGAATAAGCATTGTGTGAGCTGGACATTACAAGACTTAAATTTCAGTACTTGTGGACTTTATTGTTTGTATTACTTAAATAGATGATGTCGTGGAATAAGTTTGAACCAATTGCTGGATGTATTTACCGACGTTTATTCAACCAACAATAAGCTGGTGACATGTTTAATTCAAGGCAAATAAACAACGCGTGTTGAAAATATACGATGGGTGTTTTTATTCTTAGTTTCTTACACAGCAATTTCTTACAGAGTGCACATCCATTGATTACATAATACCTTAGCTTCAATTTATTACATAATAACACATATCTATTTCTTAAATAGCATATTAACGCATCACACATCTAACGGTTTAGTGCTTACACCATCTGCACTCACAATTCTCTTGGGGTAAAAATATCTTAATCCATCTCTAATTTGCGTATACGAATACATTGTGCTGATGTTAACGCGAAAGCCACGGTTCACACCACGACCCGATTTTTGTTCTCTCAGTACATTCATATATTTCTCCTTGTTCAGTTCATTTTGACGTTTATTGAGTTTATTGAGGTTTTACTGCACAATCCGATAAAACCATCTCCACTCCACTCCTCTTTAAATAACCCCGGGGTACGTTTATCATATTTTTGGCGGGTCACACAGCATGGTTGAGGTACCCACAGGGTTCCGTTCGTTTTACACTGAATAAAGTTGTTTGTGATCATCACACTCTACAGCTGGCAACCACTGAGGGTAATCTCGGTAAAAATGTTCCTTCATGTTGGGTTTGATGACATCCGTTAGATGACTACTACTAAAGGCGATATAACTACTATCAGTGTCCATCTGTACATAGGCAAAATCAGATCTCGCGACATACTTGTCAATAAAATCATAGTAAAATTCAAGCATTCTTAATTTGTCGTATTGATAAAAAAAATAGCCTATTTGTTGGGGTAAGTTGAGACTAATGGTGGTTTTAGCCATGTCGATTTCAAACAGGTTGGGGGTTAATTCGTTCAAGGCTCTAAATCTTTTGTCGTTGATCAATTTCTGACTCTCTCGGTGGTCGGCGTATCTGACATCACAGTGTTTAGTTTTATCCGTGACGCATTTACCTACAAACATAGACAAGCACATAAGCACTTGACGGGTATTTTTTTTTCTTCTTCAAATCACAAATTTGAAATAAATTTGAAAATAACAATTAAATAAATACATTTGAAAATAATACATTTTACTATATTTACCATGTGTCGAATTTCCAAGTAGCTTAAAACTTTCGGCTATAACGGCTTACTCAGGTCGACATCACCCCCACGTCTACACACAAACAAGAACATTATTAAAAATAAAATACAATGCTTAAAAGAGTATAACATATAACTACATTCGTATATTCGTACATACCTGGCGTCTGATACGGTCTCGGCAAATCGTTTGAAACAGGCTGTGGGTTCATACTCCAGTGTTTGGTATATCTTTGTGATCACCAGACCATGTTCCAAGTACAATTTCAGTAGTGGGCTAGCAAGCAATATTTTCACACCTTTGTAGCTCCCTATCAACGTCCGCCATTCCGTCTACATGAAAATAAATAATAAAAATCGTTTTGACATCATAATGATCGCAACAAAATTCCTTATGATCCCACGCCCCTTGTCACCTTTGTTTACTCACTTTCATAATGCCCTGTTGTTTGGCAAAGTCTCGCATAAAGGGTCCGATTTCATCTCATGTCAGTTCAATGTTTTTGAATATAGGGGTCATTTCACTAAAATAGTCTTTAAGGGTTTCTGGTACGTGTATATCTACTTCAGCCATTCCAAAAAAGGTTTCGTCACGTATATTGGCTATGACCTGTTTTTCCGTCAAAGGGGCTCGGGTTGGTTGAGGTCGACTGTACGTGAACGCTTTGATGTGAGGGTCTGTTTTCCGTTTTTTCGCCCATTCACATCCCCATTCAACTACGACATTATAACCTAATCCACTCAAATACTGGGTATTTCTTTCTGTTTTGGCACATAAATCACTCATTAGTTTTCCACTGATGGGGCTATGGGTCAATTTCAGACACGGACAACCATGCCATACACATCCGTGAAACTGATACACTGTTTGAGTTTCTTCGCACCAACCATCTACGGGTAGTCACCGGGCTCCTATCCTTTTTCCCCTCTGTTTAGTTGGTGTTGTATTTGGTTTTGTGAGCTATGTGCTATACAAGCCAACCATTCGTCCGCTACACCACGTTTTCGGGTCTGCACTGGTTTAAACTCAGGCGCGTGACGTCGGGTCGGAAAGTTGGCTGGCATGGGCTGAGACAACGCCCACCGATACAACGCGTTTGCATCGTAACCCACGATTCCTTCACACAACTTTGCTTTATTTCCGTTTTGTTCTCGCCTGATGTAAGTTTTTCCCTTTTCGTGAAAGATGATTGAGGGTCCGGTCCGCCCACTATTCCATTTTTTATAAACCAGTAGATGTCGTTGTTTTGTAAAATAATCTTCCAAGTGTTGAAACAAATATCGCATGGTTAATCCAGGCACTGATATTCCATCCTTCAACATATCTATACCTCTCTCACTGTAAAAACGAGTCTGTTTCTCTATGGCTTCCAGAAAAGGTTCGACCTCTAAATTGTTGTAATATATCAAAAAGTCCGCATATGACCTGCTTCCCATGCTTCTTGACATTCAGCGTATTGGTCAGCTGTAATGTTTTCTTGTTTTAACGCACTGTAAAAAGCTACATGGGGTAGTAATTCTGTATTGTTCAAACGATCGAGTGTCACCCATTCATACCAGAAATACCCCTTTTTTGGTTAACATTCAAAGGCTCTTAGGTATTTGTCCTATGTATATCCAGGTGCAATAAAGTTGGTGATATCCAAAAACCGTACATGGTCCATTTCAATGCACACGAATGAGTTATTTCGTTTGATGGTATAGATGAGTGATGAATGTTCTTGCAGGTAAGTTGTCAACGGTATTTTCACAACGTTGAGGTCATAATTCGATGAGCTGAATCCGACTAACGGTATTACGTGTAAATAGTTGTCAAATTTGCTCTGTAATTTCTGCAATGGGTGTTCTCCCTTGGCGAATGGATCACGTTGATGGGCTTCGTATTGAGCAAGCATCAGTAGATAGGCGGCGTTTGATATCTCCTCTATGTACATCATCATCCTGTCAATCAATGTTTGCACGTTTCATTCCGTTACAAAGCATTTTGGTTCTGTATAATCAGGTACATTGCTGCATACACTCACTGATAACGGCACGTGGTTGTCTTCTCCAAAATAACTTTCAAAATCATAGGTGGCTCTGTAAGGGTAAATACCGTCTTCTATTTCCATTCCTTCGTGCATAACGCTTCAAAGATAGTGGGTAGTAGATGAAAAACACAGTACATTTGTTTTCGTGGCGATGTAGTTTTTTTTCCAGTTTTCCACAGCTTCTGACAGGTACCACAAATATATGATTTGCTATAAAGGTCAAAGTTTTCTATGTAACTAAAGTGAGTTTCGTGCAGGTTCAATTTCATGGTCGCGGCAAATTTTATGCGTGTTAGCTTGAGTAAAGTGGCTACCTGAAACACATATAACAAAACGATCACATCCATTTCTCATATTTCCATTTAAATATCAAATTATTACATTGTTTCTGGTTACTTCTGTTTAATCACTACAAGAAACACTTACTCGATTCTCGTCTACCATGTACACCGTGACGTTCACTTTGAATTGTTTTGCTAGTCTTTCGACATCTTCAAGAGGTACACCCTCGAATGTTTTTTTCTTTTGCCTTGGGTAAGCAGTCTTAAACAATGTTGTTGTTGCGTTCTCTAGACCCGTGATCTTCGCTCCTCTGTGCAAGGCCAGGGCCCTGAAAAAGCACAATCAGTCTAGATACCGTTCACCCATGTTTTTCTTTCGCTCTTACAAGTTGACGGCTCCGTTTCTTTTCAGGTGTTCTGGCATAACAGGTGCTGGGTAGCCGATCACGTGATCTTTGATTGGGTTCACAAAGACGGTCAAATTTGTCACTGCCTCCACACTCCATTTCGAATCCGGTCGTTGATTCTGGGCGTAGGTCAAAATGTCTGTTTGTGTTATTTCATGCATAGCCCTGTCAAAATCGTCGGCATTCCGTACAACCCAAGGTGTCGGTAACATTCGATTGTTGTTTACTGACGAGTGAAAGTACCGCAATTCATCTGTTTCTTTGTGGCGTAATAAGAATCCATAACTCTCGTTGATTTTAAAGGTTGAATCGCATTCCTCAAATATATTCTGGTTGAGGTTGGGTACGTCTTCAGATAAATTATAGTTGTAAACAGTTTGCAGCCTTCCAAATAGCTCTTTCATTAGCAGCCAACACAGCTTCTGTGGACATAATCATCAATAATCTGTCAATATAAATATCACCCAATGTCATAAAGCTTTCTGTCATTCTACCCTGTAATAGACCTACCCTGTATTAGACCTACCATTAGAATTGTCGACCGCAGCCCCAGCTCCAGTTTGTGTCAGGGGTGTGTGTTGAGCTTGGTTTAACGAATCCAGCACTGTATTGGCCTGTTTGATTGCATAAGCGTCCATAGCAGCGTGTAAAACATCTTCATCTCCCGTCAACACTGAAACACAAATGCGTAACAAAAAAAACCTGTCAGTCATGTATGACGTATACCTGGTAATTCTATAATTCAGGTATAGAAATAAAATCATACTCACTGCTTTCCATCTCGATTTGTTCCACGGCTTTTAACAAGTCTGCATCGCTCATCTGTCTGCGTTTGCTCACATCATTGAACGCTTCCAGTTGTCGTTTACTAGCTATGGTGAATACTGAACCGAGAGCACCCAATCATGTTTTATATACACCCCCATGACATGAGGTATCACTTAATTTAGCTAAGGTCAGCAAACGATGATGAAATATCCGAGGAGAGTTGATATACGATTCAATATATCACCTCATTACCTGGGGTAGAGGAAGTTAATAGCTACTAGTAACCCTGTAAAGACTATCTTCATAATAAGAGTAACAGGGAAAACTCACGCCAAGCTAACAATAACACTACCATTGGCATCTCAATCTATCAACACCATCACCGCTTATTAACTTTTTATACCCATTTACAAACTACAGAGCACCAGCTCCAGCTTATATACACCCCCATGACATGAGGTATTACTTAACTTAGCCAAGGTCAGCAAACGATGACGACATATCGGATGAAATCACTTTCCCAAAATATCGCACACCGCCATGACATGAGGTATTACTTAACTCAGCGAAGGTCGCCAAGGTCGCAAACGATGACGAAATATCGTACACCAAATCCGGAAACGATCTGTCAGCGAAAAATATATTGCGCAATGGTTCCTCACGTCATCCTCACGTCATACACGATGTAGTTACAGGTACATATACTTACTGCTTTTGTTTATTTGATTGCAATATGCTTCGATAACTGAGCTCTGTAGTTATGACTGAAGTTGCGAAAAAGTGGTCAAATATGCATTGAGAGGGTCTGGACGTTTTCCTACCGCATCGAACTGTTTGGAGCGAGATGACATGGGGTCGGGAGTAATTTTCAGAAGTTTTCCACCGGGGATGCGTCGGATTGTTGTTTCCCTTGTTTTTTAAGTAGTAGCGTGCATGGTCATTAGATCGATGATATATATATATTTCTCTCTTCGTTCTACGATCTATCGGGGGTCATAAATCGATAAATATATATCTTTCTATCTTCAACCAACCTTCTGATACGAATCCCTGTGGCATTTACAGCCTGTCTCCTCTGCGGCTGTATGAGTGAGTATTGCCTGATGCCCAAGTCCGTGTTTTCATTGAGGGAATATCTGTTGGAGAAGCTGTGGATGTAACAGAGGCCATGGCCATACTGATGGCTGCCATTAATGAGTTTATGTGCCTTACCACATATCGACCAAAAAGACGTTTCGTTATGATCAGAAGGTTATGCTGGTCGTTGATGATGATGCTAAGGACCCGGTTGATGCAAAGATTCTTGGCGTCAGGACTAGTATCAACAAGGCCATGCATTTATGTGTTTATACACAATACAGTCTTCTTGTTTCGCTTATTACGTTGTCTGACTTGTTTTCATTCTGGTTTGCAGTGTGACTTGTTTGGTCAAATATATTTGTAATCACTCATAGTGTATGAGGCATATTCAACTCGACCTGCAAACATAATCAAACTGACCTTCAAACAAAGTCAAACTGACCTGCAATCATAGTCAAACTGACCAAATCTTCTAGTCGGTCTGACTAATGACAATAGTCATTACTACTTACACTGTAGTCAATGTGACTAATGAGATAGTCATAGTGACTTATAGATTAGTCGTATTGACTACTCTTTACTTGACTAGGTAGATTAGTCATTTTGAATAATTAATATGTGACTAACTGCTATAGTCAAATTGACTAACACATTAGTCGTTTGGTGGACAGTCAATATGACTAGTTAAGTTAGTCAAGTTGACTAGATTACATTAAGAGTGCACATATATAAGATAATGACGCACTACATAATGTTAAAAAGGAAGATATGACCCAGTTCGACACCACCTGAAGGACTAACATTACACCAGAGGGCGCCATTAGTCGACGTAGACAGATTACTTCCGCCATGGATTGTCCACACAGTACCAGGACGTTGTAAGTCGTGTTACCTACGTGCATCACGCGGAGGACGCCCAGCGGTCGATGTTGGAAGTTAACTTCCGCAAGATGTTCACCGCTCAGAGGGATCGCAGTTAGCCACATCGGGGTCAGGATAAGGATATCTGGCAGGTTGTTGACAGTATCAGGTTGTCACGTGACGTCTACACGACCTGCTCCTCGCGAGGGCGGTCATGGGTGGTCGTTGTGATGGGATACCCCCGGTCGGACCCCAGTTGCCGCCAACCCTCGCCACTTTCCTCCCCTTCTTCTTCCTTGATCTCTTTTGAACAAGACAGCATCAAGTCACTTCACCGGGCTGTAACCCTCCTGACGGCATGCCCATTCCGGGATAATAATCAATCTAGATATGTCATATAAGTTATGTACATAATCGGGTGACAATGAGGCAGCGAATCCTTACCCTTCTTCGTCCGTCTTGTTAACTTGTATATCAGGGCTATCAACCCCTTCGCTGTCAACACAGCACCAACACAACACCGATGACGGCATATGGCGGGAGTTGTCCGCCCCTCGTGGAGCTTGTGTCTGTTGTGGACATACACCAATAACAAGCGTTGATAGACTTCACAAACGCATGCAGACACGAGCGCGTACAAACTAGTCCTGAAGTAGTATAGGTAATGGCGGGTCCAGCGCAGAGGGGACGATCTTGAGACCACCCACCCACCAAAGCAAATCGCCCACACCCCAGATATCCAACCAGTCAGCAACCATCATTCCAACGGACTAAGTTAGGGCAGCCAATCCCAGGTAGCGAACACCCCAGCGCCACAAGTCGCAGGGGGCAGGGAGCCACGAGTCACAGGGGGCAGGGGCAGGCAGCCACGAATCTCAAGGGAACCATCAGCTAAGAGACCTAGCAGGCCATGAGGCGCAGGTGGGGGATTTCGTCGCGACTTGATTTTTGTCATTTTTACACCCCTTTTAAACTAACAGCGCAGTATAGGTAATGATAACGTCTCACAGCACACGCGCCCGAAAGGCCCAAGCTGACTATGCTGAAATCCACAGCACAGTCCCACCACCCTACCCACGCTCGAAGGTCGCCCTCGCAGCATTCGAAAAGAAAAACGCATTCGACAGGACGTACAAGGAGATCTACGCAAGAATGAGGACCAAGATAGATGGTGAACCAGTCCAACCACCTCCCCCAGTGCCGACCCCACAGCCACGTCTCTGGTCTGAGGTCAGCCTCCATAAAACCAATTCAACGTCCAAGGACAACCACCAGACCAGTTCCAACACCCCGCCAAATGTCAACCACCACGCGACCAAAACCGGTCCCCACCCCCCGCCTCAAATTCAAGAGAACCAAGCGGGCCATCAAGAACCAACTTTGAGGATGGGTCATGAACGTCCCCAAGGCTCACCCCTTTGCCTCAGACCTCCTGATCTTCCAGAAAGGCGTGCAACCCCAGGTTCGTAAAGTTCTGGCCGAGGAGCTGAACCTACTAGGTGGCCTCAAAACCCTGCTCGCAGTCAAAGTAAGTCTGTACAAGACCGACAAAGATGGTGTCACGGAGTACACAGAGCCAGTCCTACGAAACAAGCAGCAGGTGGTTCTAGGCAAAGAAGACATTGACTCCGGGATAGACCCAGCCAGCCCCCAAATCGAGGAAATGCTGGAGAAGTGGGTTAACCTAGGTTCTGGGTGGATGTTCGAGGTGGTAGAAACCATCTGAATCGACATCGCGAAGTATCAACCACTCAAAGGTGGCTCCTACCTCCCCCAACCGCCATCACTAGCAAACAAAGGGGCCATCATAAACGTGAAGAACCGAGACGACTTCTGCAATCGTCTATGGGCAATCGTCTCAGCCATCAACCAAGCCAGCAAGGATCCGCAGCGGACATCAAAGTACAGCATCCAATGGCTCAAGGATAAGGTAGAGGGCTCAAGCGTGTCCTACCCAACCCCGGTCGCCCACGTCGGAAAAATCGAAACCGCTCTCAACAGAGGCCTGAACGTATTTGGCCGGGACGGGAAAGCTGTCATGGTCTACCGAATCGGCAAACTCCCCGGCAACTGCATAAACCTCATGCTCATCGAGAAGTACGACCTGTGTCACTACACCTGGATCAAGAACCTGAACCGCCTCCTCTACGAAACCGCTCTCAACAGAGGCCTGAACGTATTTGGCCGGGACGGGAAAGCTGTCATGGTCTACCGAATCGGCAAACTCCCCGGCAACTGCATAAACCTCATGCTCATCGAGAAGTACGACCTGTGTCACTACACCTGGATCAAGAACCTGAACCGCCTCCTCTACGACCGGACAAAGCATCAGCACCGCAAGTTCTTCTGCGAACGCTGCCTCCACGGGTACACAACCGAGAAGCTGCTCCTGGCCCACAAGCCCGAAAGTGCAGGCGTAGGCCAGACTGCTGTGCGAGTAGACATTCCTGAGGAGGGGAAAAACATCCTATCCTTCCAGAACTGGCAAAAGCAACTTCCAGCCCCCTACGTCATCTACGCCGACTTCGAGGCCCTCACAATGAAGCTTCCAGGACCGGCCCTCAATCCAGAAAAGAGCAACACCCAGAAGTAGTCCGATGCGACGGGAAGGCCTCACCCCCAGTCATCTACAGGGGAAGAGACACTGTGGAGAAGTTCCTCAAGGCCTTACAGCCAGAGGAGAAAAAGATCAAAGCAGTTCTCTCCAAGCCAGTCCCAATGCGGATGACCCGGGAGGACCAAAGAGTCCACAAGACCGCAACCCAATGCCACGTCTGCAGCAAACCACTACTCACCGACCGGGTCCGCGACCACTGCCATATAACCGGCAAGTACAGAGGGCCAGCCCACAACGCCTGCAACCTAAAGATTAGGCTGCGCCTCAAGACAACCCCCATTCCCGTGGTCTTCCATAACCTGCGGGGCTATGACTCCCATCTCCTAATGCAAGGCATAAGCAAGGTAGAGGGAGACATCAACTGTATACCCAATAATATGGAGAAGTACATATCCCTATCCCTCGGACAGCTCCGCTTCATAGACAGCGCACAGTTCCTCTTGGCCTCCCTCGAGAAGATGGTCTCAGCCAATAGCCCAGACGCCTTCACCGTGACGGCAGAGTATGAACCAGACCAGGCAAAACGAGGGTTACTATTGCGCAAGGGAGTCTTCCCTACAAGTACATGGACAGCTGGGATAAGTTTGATTCTCCCCTCCCGCCCATCCAAGACTTCTACAGCAATCTCTCAGAGCAGGGCATATCAGCCACAGACTACGCCCACGCGCAAAATGTCTGGAGCACGTTCGGTTGCAAGAACATGGGCGACTACCACGACCTCTACCTCCACACTGACCTACTCCTCCTAGCTGACGTGTTTGAAACCTTCTGGAAGACCAGCCTAAAGCAGTACGGCCTGGACCCAGCCCACTACTATACCAGCCAAGGCCTCTCGTGGGACGCTGTACTCAAGAGCACAGGGGTAAAGCTCGAACTCCCCACTGACTACGACAAACACCTCTTCATCGAGAAGGGTCTGCGTGGAGGAATAAGTATGGTCTCGCGGCGCCACGCCAAAGCAAACAATCCCTACGTAGGAGACTTCGATCAGGACAAGCCCACGAGCTAAATCCAATACCTCGACGCTAACAACATCTATGGATGGGCAATGAGCCAGGCCCTACCCACCTCAAACATTGAGTCGGTGGACCGGCCAGAGTCACTCTCCAGAATAGTCCGCACCCACCCAGGCAATGCCGAGACTGAGTACATCCTTGCGGTCGACCTAGAGTACCTACCCGAGCTCCACGACGACCACAACGACTACCTCCTGGCCCCAGAGCGACTACTTGTCCAGAACGAGTGGCTCTCAGACTACCAGAGAAACCTCTTTAACGAATACGGCAGCCACGCAGTCGAGAAGCTGGTCCCGAGCCTGAGGAATAAGGAGAAGTACGTACTCCACTACAGGAACCTCAAACTGTATCTAGCCCTGGGGATGAGGCTGACCAAGATCCACCGCGCCCTATCCTTCACCCAAACACCAGGATGGAACCCTACGTCCGGAAGAACACAGATCTCCGCAAGGCCGCAACCAGCGACTTTGAGAAGGACCTATACAAACTAATGAACAACTCCGTCTTCGGCAAGACTATGGAGAACCTCCGCAAGCGGGTTGACGTGAAGCTGGTCCGAGCTGCAGACAGCAACAAAATAAGAAAACTCATCGCCAGCCCCGCCTTCGCCCGCCAGAAAATATTCGACGACGACCTGGCCGCCATCCACATCCACAAGGCCCACCTGGTCCTCAACCGCCCAGTCTACATGGGGATGTGTATCCTCGACCTGTCCAAGCACCTGATGTACGACTTCTACTACAACACCATGAAGCCCCGGTATGGCTGTGATCTCACCCCACTCAATACCGACACCGACTCCCTCCTCCTGGAGATCCGCACACCAGACATCTACGCCGACATGAAAAAAGACAGTAACTTATTCGACACCAGCAACTACTACCCAGCCCACCCACTCCACAGCAACGAGAACAAGAAGGTTCTAGGAAAGATGAAGGACAGTGCGGTGGTGTCCCCATCAAGGAGTATGTAGGCCTGCGCCCCAAGATGTACTCCATCCTGATGTCCACCCGGGAGGAAATCAAGAAAGCAATGGGCGTAAAAAAGGTAGTGGTCAAGAAACACCTGCACCACGCCCAATACCATGAGTCGCTGTTCGACCAGAAGCGGTTCCGCCATTGGATGAACATGCTGCAAAGTGACAGTCACAAGATATATGGGATGCACGTCAACAAGGTGTCTCTATCCCCCTTTGATACAAAGCGATGGATAGCTCCGGGCGGTGTACACACCCTGGCCTACGGGCATAGCCGCACCCAGGCCTACCACCCAGCATAGACCGCCGGCAGACGGGGTGTATCGTATTCAACCGTGGGTGCATCCACACCTTCCACCTACGACCGGCCACTGAGGGGTGATGGTGAACTTCCCGCATCACTGTTGGACACCTCTCTCTCACCACTGCTGGACACCTCTTCCTTGCCCTCCGCAATCAGGAGGTCATCCACCTTCTCACATATGCCGACTATAGTGAGACTGGTGGCGGCCTGGGGAGAGCGTAAAGGAGTGGTCTTCCTGGCCTGAGGGGGGTTGGAAGCAGCACCACCCGGCGGACGTGGGGGCTTGGTCTTCTTAGCTCGAGAAGGTTTATCTAGCACGCCTTCCTCAGTCATACCAGTCTCACCGTGAGTCGCCATTCTGGTCTTCCTGCCCTCAAGCCTCTTCTTCTTCCTCATGAGGTTGTGGTTAACCCTTTCGTATCCACAATCCACACATAATTTTAGGTTATTTTTAATGCCCTTCTGGCACTCTACACAAAGTCAATTTACGATCCCCCGCTTAATCTTAAACCTGTGCATTTTCGAAAAGTCATTCTTACAGGGCCTGTCACAAGGTTCTCTCTTCCCGAGTAATATCCAGTGGCACTTTCCAGCTGCTTCCATTACTTCTTATCTGCCTTTTGTTTAATTGGTAATACCGTCTGGTGGTAACTGGGTATCGGGCGGCACAACAAGCAGCTCCTCCTTTACAAAACCACGGAGCGGTCCATCCAACAAATAGTATAGTACAGGCTCACCAGATTTAGTGACAGAGCGTCCTATCCGGTAAACATCGAGTGACCACACAGGGTCAGTGGCCCGCCGCCGATGGTCTTGCTCGTCCTCACAGGCTGGTAGAGGTAGCGAACGCCAACATCAAAGGGAAGCTTTTGCTCTTTGACCCCCAGCGGGCGTCCTGGTACGACTGCAGAGGGCTTTTGTACAACTCGTTTTGCCTCTATAGCATCTTTAGGTTTTTTTCCGGTCAAGCGGGTCACCTCATTATTTATCGCAGAGACTACAGCCTGCAGTCGAGAAACCCACTCAGTCGATCGTTTTCCAGTATCCTTTAACTCTACGGCATACTGGTGTCCAAAGAGCCGCTCAGCAAGGGTGTGGTTAAAGCGTTCTACTATACCCTGGTCTTGATGGTTATTCACTCAGCCGCTCCTGACTGATACTCCATGTTTTGCTAGCAGCTGATTCACTGCTCCCATAAACTCCCGTCTGGGGTCCACCTGAAGTAGTTTAGGCCAATGCAGCGGTCCTCCCTTGTATATCCTTTCGAGTGCACCTGCGACCTCTTTAGCTGATCTCTTCCTGGGAATGTGTTTTGGCGCTGGCAGGTTGATTTGCCATATAGCTTGCTTTGTTAGCCACCCCCTGGCAACTACCTCAGAAACCCTCGCTTCTGTTGCAAGCTTCTTGATAGCTGTAATGCCTTTCCAGTAGCCCTTAGGACTGTAGTATATCTTCTGCATGCGACGATCCATACAAAGTAAAGCCCGAGTCTCCAAATGACCTATTTAGCAAGCCTGTAATGCATCCAACCCAGTCGCAGCCATACCCAATATAATGAACGCCACCTCACACCCTTTTTGACCATCTGAGCACTCGTAGAAGTCTGAAAGCTGCGGCTCAGAGTCCAGCTTGTCAACGGATTTACCCGTCAAGATGTAGTACTCACGCATAGCCTCGTTCACATCCCGAAAAGTATGCTCGGCATGTCCCTGGCGGCGGAGTTGCTCATTGATGAAGTCTAAACGCTCAGTTTGCTTTTTGGCCCATGCTGCCTGAGCAGACTGAAGCTGCTCGATTGCCATATCATGTCGCTTACATTCCGCGTCCACTTGGCTGCTTCGTAACTTAGAGAATAAAAAGTTGCTCCCAGAGAATGCAAGGGCGTTAACAAGAGCACCTCCAACAAGCAGCGCGATTGTGGCCTTTACTTCAGTATATCAACTGGTAAGATTCCTTGTTTAATTAGCATATCTTTGTAGCCATGGCTAGTGATACATCGGCTAGAGCCATAGCCAGGTCGCGTGGGGTGAAATCAAGACGTGGAGTCCCGCCACCCAGAAGCATCTTACTAAGTCTGGCATAACCTATTGTATACTAGAAACAACTGCACCGTCGTACAGCGCGTTGACGAGCATTTTTCCATCAGTAATTGGTGTTGTCATCTTATTCCATGTAAAACGGGTCCTTTAAATGAGCGTCCGGAGGTGCTGACTTTGCTGGCTCTCCCCTAACCACAGCCTGTTTAGGGGTGGAGGCCACTAGTCTATGCCTGTTACAATACAATGCTAGTCCAAACACCCCTAATCCGCCAACAAACAAAGGTGATGTCGCCCATGCCGGCCAAGACTGAGTCAAACCCATCTGCCCTGCGGCAGACCCCCCTTCACCATCCCGGTCAAACTTGGGGGCTCGATTTTCAGACTGTAGGGCGGACTTAGCCTCCCGCAGCTCTCTCAGAAGTCTATTTTGATTAGCTTTTTGAGCCGCAGCGCCCTTTCGGCCTGCCTCAACCTTTATAGCGTCTTTTGTAGGTCTCTCCTTTTGTGCAGCTTGATTTGCGTTCTCCATATTACCTACTAATTTTGTTCCTCCAATTGACAACACCCAGACAGGTCCTCTGCAGGAGGGGTGGCGGACGGCCGGTCCCGGATGACGGGGGTGCTCACTCCAAAATGGCAGTACTTGGCGGTTGTTAGGGCTGCAGTAAGCGGAGCCAACATCATACCATAGCGATGATATTGTGGCACATGTGGCAGTTCTTAGCGCGTGCCCGACAAACGGGTCAGTCTCGAGGTCCGTAATCAGATTTGGCTGATGTTCTGGGGGGATTGGCAGAAACATACAAGCAACGCTAGAAAACAGTTGGAGAACCAACTGCCCCAGAGTCCGCGTCATGCTAGCGCCCAGCCGAGCCTCATATTTTGCAAAGAGTTCTGTAATCTCTTCATCGGACATTGATTCAATCTTTGCAGTCGACAGGTGCTGATCGCCGAGGTACTGACGGGCCTGACCCCCAGCTATGACAGCAGCAAGCCTATCTCTCATAGAAGACATATCTTCACCAGGGGTGCAGCGGGGTTCTACTCGCTCAGACTTTGTGGCCGGCGGCCAAGCTGCGTCCTGTCCAAGGAGTTGATCAATAATGGTATCAGGATCCATGAATATACGTATACACCTTCGAAGTCTAATATATTGCACTGCACCCCAGATGA
This sequence comes from Urechis unicinctus, assembly GCA_034190875.2. Lineage (NCBI taxonomy): Eukaryota > Metazoa > Annelida > Polychaeta > Xenopneusta > Urechidae > Urechis > Urechis unicinctus. The sequence goes on along the minus strand of CM067350.1, from coordinate 79,410,010 downwards.
AGAAACCTAAATTGGTTTCTGAAGCAGCGGCTGCTATAAAAGCCAATATCACCTCAATTGACAGCATATCCAGTAGGTTGATCAGTCTTCAGCAGCAGTTTTGCATGCTTGGTCTTTGCTAGTAGATGGCGTACTGTGGTACGTTCCTCAATCGTTGGAATCACATCATTCTCTCAAAGGGCATCTTCAATCGAGTCACGATCCTTGGTGTGGAAAAGAGCCATCCAACGGGTATGTTCATGTAAATCCTTCAGCACAGAGTTTGGATAACATGTATTTCTTCTTGGTTAGGGCCTTTGTTGCCGAACAGTCATCGATGATGTAGAGGGTAGGCTCGCCCTTGAAGCAGTGGTAGAAAGCCCTCAAGTGTTCGTGGAGCCGCTCCCCGGGGTCAACCACGTACACCTCTGAATCGTTCCACACTCACAGCCGTGTCTGATAGGCATCGTTGAAACGTATGGTAGGGCAGAGAATTACAATATGCTCGAAGGCACCGAAGAAGGGCCCTTCAAGTAGGTCGAGGATGAACGCGGTTTTCCCACACCCTGTCTGCCCACAAACAATTGCCGAACAGGGACCATCTGGAAATGTAAACTCAGTTTTCGGTTTCATTAAATCCTTGTTAGTAGAGTGCGCTGACGAACCTGCCATCTTTAATGTTAAGCTGTGCATTCATAACAATATACATATAGACGTTCAATGCGCCGACCGCCTCTGCCTTTTTTTGTGATCTGAATGGTGACACCCTCAGACGCATTCTCCACGGCCCTACCACTACCATGCAGCTATTTGTCATCACTCGTCCTTAAGTCGAGCCACAGAGCATACTTACTTGTTAGGTACTCTTCCAGGGAAACGTCCAATAATGCCAAGTCTTTTACTGCTATTGCTACACTGGGGTCTCGTTTACTCGTTGCTGCAAAGGCCTTCACCTCGTCCCACTGCTGGTAGCCACGCATGCCCTGGGCATAGAGCTGATTGGGGATGCCCTCAATGGTCACCTCGACCTTCGTAATCTTTGGGTTGTAGAACGACTCTGTCTTTCTGGCGAAAGAGGCGCCCTGGGGGTCTTCAAAGAGCAGTAGGATGCCCTTCATGCTGCGAGCCGGCACGTTCAGATTGATGTTCCACAGTGTATCTCTTTTATTGTATGCAAGCTTTCTGCAACAAAGAGCACGGTCATACAGAATCGAGAGCCGACCTGTGTACTGGGTGCGTATCTTGCGGGCCAACTCTGTTTGGGTAACCATGTCATACTCCAGCGAGATGCCATCAATTTTGTAGCTGGCAGCGGTGTCGCCTGTTGCGTGAATTACGCGGTTGTAGTCGTTGAACGTGAGCTCGTATTCCAGTCGGTCACTAAGCGCGCTCTGGTAGAACGGCATGTGTTACTATACACATCGTCTACGGCCTTGTCCTCTTCCTCAGTCTCAACCTTATCTCCTGCCCCCACTCGTATCTTAGTTGTGTTTCTGTCATCTGATGTGTCAATGCCCTGGTACTGGAGGCCCTGTCTCTCCTGTGCAGTCTGCCACAAGTGGTGGTAACAGTGATACACATCGCTGTCATCAATAGACATGACCTCATTACCAGAAATCTTGATTGTCAATTTCTTAACCACGGCGCAACCCAGGTTTTGCACAACGCTGCGGTTAACATCAGTCGAGGTCAGCGTGATTGTAAAGGCCAGCCGTGCTGCACCTAGATTGGGGAAGCGAACCAGCAGTTGTTGGTTCTGATCAATAGTGCTTGGATTGTTTGTAATAACCACAGACTGCCGCACGCCCTTCACCCCTAGGGGTTGGCGTTTCCAGGAAGTGTGGGTTTAGTACCCGTAAGTACTCGTCATGTTGAATTCTTAATTGCCGTTATATCTTTAACACATAGACATGGAGTTTGATAACCCAGCATTTGATGGCGTAGTGGAGGAAGACCCTGGAAGAGAGGATGAGGATTGGCCCGTAAGAGGAGAGGATGAGACTCCCCAACGGGCCGCTTTCCCACCTGTAATAGAAGGGGACATTGGGATGGATCTGTCTATACCGCAGGAAGGTCAACTCGTTATAGGCGCTGTCAATAATTATTACGATGCATTGGCTGAAAAGGGTTACACACCGTCTCTCGGCCGCAATTATACAAAGTTTGAAGGACTACCCTGACCTAAGTATTACACATTCTCGTACTAAGGCCCCGCTTTCACTTCAAACAATAGCTAGCAAACAGGGGCCTAAGGCCGTCCGTGATGGTTTGGGGTTCACTGGGTGGTCCCAAAAAGCAGTGTCACGAAAGGAAGCAACAGCCCTCCAAGGCGTTGACAAAGCAGCTGCTAAAGCTGCAGAGAATTTAGAAATGAGGGGCCCTGAAGCCATTTCCGGGACGGGGGGTGGCGCGGTAGAAACAAGCTTTATAGAGGACGTTCACAATACCATCCAAGACCTAGGTACACAAACAGACACCGAACTACCCCTCAGAGAGCTTATAGGACTTGACAAGGCTATGCAGACCCAGAGGGGTTAGCTGGTCAACAACCTAACTCAGATAACTGAGATAGAAAAGGATATGGTAGCTTGGAAGGCCAAAATGGTATGGTTGGATGAGAGGGGGAGGGGTGATAGTGGCTCATGGAGATTCCAAGCAACTAAGCTCGTAGATCTGCAGGAAATGCACCGTGTCCGTGTTGAGGCTGCATCTATAAACCGCGAACATCTGCAAACCCAGATTAATCGCATCAGGGACACGATCAATAGAATTCTTAACGAGGACAAGACGCTAGCTGAGCGTGTGCGCACCCTGTTCCGGGAGCAAGGTATGACGATCGCCTCCATTCTCACTGTGGTTGGATTGGCAATCTCGACCCTGGTAGTTGCTTTGAAGGGCGGAGGGAGCACTAGTCCAGCCCTGGCACCAACGCCGCCGCCCAGCTTAAAGGAGTGGATTAAAAAACAGCTGAACTCCTTGGCTAACGCCCTGAGGAGCCTAGCCAGTAAGGCAGCAGCCGCCCTTCCAGGAATCATTGGCTCCATCGTATCATGGCTGCTTACCTCAGCTGCAAAGGTGGCTCGTTGGATGGCAGAACATGTGTGGGCTGCAGCTGTTGCAGTGGGGGGAGTTATCCTACTGATACTCCGAGACCTACTACTTAGCAAACCAAAGCACAGCTAAGCCTATAGTGATTCCGCATACAATAAGAGCGGTTTTCTCATCCTCATGCGCAGATGGTGGAGCAGTGGGTGGAGGGTCCTCGGCGGCGGGTGGAGGGTCCCATGATGGCGCTGTGGGCGGAAGGGTCAAAGCTTCCTCTGTCTGGAGGTACAGCAACCGCGTTGACATCAGTATTGTTGCCGATTTGCTGTCCCTCAGTTGCATTGATAATCAGGTTGTTGTACCCAGCAACGTGTCCAATGGCAAGGCTCATATCAGACGGAGCCATGTACAGGCCCGTGCCAAACACATAATCAACCTTTAAGGAGGCATTCTGGAGGACGTTCTGATACCGTCGGATGGATGATGGAATGTCCACTGGAGAGTTGATGGCATCCTCAACGTTGGCCTGAAATTACTTTTGGGCATCACAGGACGTTCCAACACCTAGTATCTCTGAGCGGGTCTGCGCCTGAGCACCAATAATGACCCAGACATAGGTCTGAATGCTGTCGTTAATCCATGCGATACCTGGGGCGGTGAACCCCGCTGATTTATCCATGATGCAAGTACTCCAGGCAGTGTTTGCTCCATCCTGATCTTGCTTTATAAAATCAATGTGCAGATTGCCGCCCTGGAAAACAAAGCCGTCGGTTGATTTCTCAAAGGTCTGCCTAACGGATTCATATTCTCATTTCGTGTAAAAGTCTCCAGATGGTGCAGTAGGCGTGGAACCTGTAGAGGTTACTTAGTGCTGGGGAGTTAGATCTGAGGTGGTCCAGGGCAGAAACTCTGCAGCCGCTCGTTGCGCACCATACAACAAAGTTTACCTGGTTCTGCCAGTATTGCATGTGGTTGGTTCTCCAGCTAACTACAAGGCTGTCGTCGCTTATGCACCACGTATTTATCGAACAGGTTGGAGAACTCGACCCCAAACGCATCTGTAATTTTACCTGCCTTAACCTGGATGAGAAGGTGTGTCAGATCCTCAGGATCAATATGAAGTGGGTAGACTGGCCCGGTTTTGTACGTTATATTCGTATTGAAACTAAAGGCTTGTTTATTCATAGTGCTATGTATCACACTCTGTCTAATGTTCAAAGCGGCGATGCTGTGTCCCTGCAAAATCCTATTGACAACACTGCAGGTGATCTACGTGTTGGCCTAAGGTCAATCACATATACTGTAGGCTGGTATAACCTTGAATCAGCTGTGCTCATTACAAAGGGGAAAATTTCTACAGGAGAAGAAGTAGGTGTCGTTTTGCCCCCTGGCCTCAGGAACTTCAAACTTGTCCAGGATGTGTTTACAGCTCTAGGTCTTACTTTGAAGGATAATGCTGCAGATGGGACTATTACCCTCTCAATTCCTGATGGCTGGGCTTTACAATGTGACGACGGTGTGTTAAAAAAATTGGGTCTTGATACCGGTCTGGGTGGAGGATGGATTCCTACAGGTCTTCACAAAGGTGGCCGGCCCTTGAACTTTAGCATCTTTAACCCACTTTATATCCACTTCGATCAAAGTTAGTACCACGCACAACATACTTAATGGTGCGCCCACTTCACTTTTTGAAGTTGTGGGCTGTGGGGGCAGCCCTTTCGGTGATATTATGACCACAAACATCGCTAATCCTGTGTCAAAACGTGTTGCTGTTGGAGCTGTGAATGAGTTAAAGGTTCAGATAAGAGATAGTAAGGGATGTTTACTGAACAACCACGACTTACCTATTGGTGTTGTTCCTGAATTTACAAGATGTCAAAAAGCGAGTATTTATGGAACTCAACAGGTAGCGGATCTAGGCGCCGACCTCTCCGAATATGCAACAAAGACCTATGTAGACTCACAAAAAATGGATAAAGGTGGCGGTACTATGACTGGAGACCTTGAAATGGGAGATAATAAAATTGTTCAGCTGGGAGACCCAATATCGCCTGAAGATGCTGCTAATAAAAAGTATATTGATGACAGACACAGACAGCATCGTAGGGTCCTGAGAGAATACATAAGCTCCCAAACGAACCATCTCATTACTATTCGGGCAGAAGCAAGTGGCCCCCTTCACAGAGGATATGAGTGGTCGTTTGGCCATGGGGCCAGGGGTCGAGACTCACAAGACTCAACCTGTGGATATACCATGTTATCCAATGGTAGGATCATTCGTATGGGGTTGTCTTCTGGTGTGGGTGCTGATACTGCCGTTATAACAGTCGTTCCTGTTATTAATGGAACAAATCAAGCGGTAGGAATAAGTAAGCCTACTAACCAACGGGCTCTTGTAATATCTTTAGACCAGCCTTTACTGCTAGAACAAGGTAACGTTATTAAATATTATACAGCCACTCAGAACAGGGGACGACTTGGTTTGTAGTATCGCTCCTAATTGAACTTGACTTATAGACTTATGTGCCTATAATGGTAGTATGAAACAACAACCAACTGCGCCACCTGATGAGAATCCAGGCCACCCCTATCGGTTGAATGAGATCAGTGTCAAGAAGCAACGCCTTGAGAAAGAAATTGAAAAATATGGTGCTATGTATAAAAAATATAGGTGTGCAGTAAACTCAGTGGACGCTGTAGACACTGCTTTAGTTGCTGTGGGTATGTGTCTTGGCGCAAGTGGTGCGGGTCTGATGTCTACGGTGGTTGCTGCCCCTATTGCTTCAGTGTTGGGGGCTACTTGTAATTGCTGGAAAATTCGTCAGTGGGGTGTACCACTGAAGATTGGGCTGTATGTTATCTGGCCAGACCTACTACCCCACGTGACTCATACCTAGCTGGAAGTAGGAGCAGATGTATATAGTATAAGAGGCCCCTGGTAACCTCTATACAATACACAAATGCAGTGGCTCTTGACAACTCGAGCCCTGCATTGTCATACCAAGGGACAATCTTAGTATGATAACTTCATGCTATATAAGGATTAGAGCTTGAGTGTAGCACAAATATGGGTGTTCACACAACATTCTCTCTGTTCACTCTCTAGAGTGCTAAACTGAGGATGCCACTTGGATAGACTGCCTCTCCCAATACATGGTTAAAATGGGTTGTTTTTTAGATTTTTCAGATTTCTGGTAATTACATTTGCAACGACTAATTTGCTTAAAATATGCTGTGTACACCCAAAACAGGTGTATGCGCTAATCATAACATTAATTGCACGTGTCTGGCTCATGGAACTGGCTTGTGATTCGCACCCTTGGTTCTATGTGACGTCTGGACATTGTAGTGGTCTGCTGCCAATGACAACACATTGAATGTGTTCTGGAATTATGGGGCGTCTCAAAAGTTCAAATTGGCACCACAACAAGCACTTTAATCGCTTAGCTGCACGATAGTATGTTTATGTGATAGTAAGTTAAAAAGAACCAGTTGTGTGTCTGCTTCTCTTGCCGAATGTGTGATTAACGGTGCCACTCAGCGTGAAACAACAAATCGGAGTGTTGTAGAATGTGTGCCCGGCTCATAAAAATCACTCGGCCGGTTGGACAAGTACTTCGGAACTTGTAGAACTGACCAATGAGAGACAACGACTCAAAGGTACCCGAGAGTGACCGAGAGACACGGCTTGTGATTGGAGCATCCCAAATCTGGGATGACCATCCAGTTCAATACATTAGGCTCTCCTAGACTGACGGCGAGACTATTGAACATCAGTAACATGTAAACAGCGCCCGCAGCCATCAGGCTAGGGGACCTTGACTAGATCATACCGGAGTCAAGCAAAATACAGACCAGTGGGAGACCACGAGGAAGGGCTGCATTGGAGGAAGTGACTACTCCGCCATCATAGGTCAAAACTACTTCAGCAGCTATAGCAAGAAGCCGATTGAAAAAACTAGCAACGAGGGTGTTTGCTTTAACGCGCCCTGCCTCTGGGGTCAGACTTTTGAGGAGGTTGCAATTGCGGTAATGGAGAAAGTGTACGACACCAAGTTCTACGGAAATAATATCTATATTCAGGGTGGCGCAACAGCCTACTCTCCAGATGGCTTTTGTGTGCTCCCGATCCGGCGGGCTGGGGTGACGGGGGTGGGGTGGATGCTGTCTGTCGGGGGCATCCTGAGGACGTTGTGCTGCTCGAGATAAAGTGCCCCTACACTCGCAGTTCTGGGAGGGTGATTCCGGACATGTATAAGCCTCAGGTTCTGTTGGGGCTGCACCACAGTCCGGTGGCGACCATGGGGGTGTTCTACTGTTGGAAGCTCTTTACGATGAGGTTGATAACCGCTCGTCCTGATCCCAACTTTATCGAGCAGAATAACGCTAAGGTTGCCCAGTTTATAGAGGATCTCGACCGCGTGAAAAATGGAACTTACACAGGTAGACTTGGCCCCGGAATGTTTACGCTTGAAGACCTCTATGGATAGACCCTGGGGGTTGGTAGTATAGGTAATGGCGGTTCCCCTACCCCCTGCGACTCGTGGCTCCATGCCTCCTGCGACTCGTGGCGCTGGGGTGTTCGCTACCTGGGGTTGGCTGCCCTAACTTAGTCCGTTGGAATGATGGTTGCTGACTGGTTGGATATCTGGGGTGTGGGCGATTTGCTTGGTGGGTGGGTGGTCTCAAGATCGTCCCCTCTGCGCTGGACCCGCCATTACCTATACTACTCCTGATTCACTGTCGGCCGTAAAATATATCGACTGTGTCATTGCAATAGGCAAGTGATTGATTACCTGCGCTGGGAAAGAAGGTATATGTAGTTGCACCTCTCCTTACCCAGTGAAACAAGGTCACGGGTTATACAAGGTCACGGGTAATACAAGGTCACGGGTAATACAAGGTCACGGGTAATACAAGGTCACGGGTAATTCAAGGTACAGTTGCAATTGACTGGCTCATCGTTCACGAAACAGTTCAACGTGAAAACCACCCTCTCCGATTCCGAGTTGAAAACGACAGCGTTCTGACTTACTAGATGTTCTCTGTCTATTGGAACTCGATGAGACAGTGGTGACATCTGGCGGGATAGAATGTGTGGAGATATCACGATCCATTTCCCGTTGTATCTCGTAATACACTGATAACGGAACGCCAAACATGTATCAATAAACAGAGCGTACGTACACACATATACACTTTATACACGGACCATGCAGCAACATGAAGCCTTTACAATAAGCGCTTACAAGTTGGACAATAACACAATACCTGTAGCTGCTACACGTGTAACATAAATAATACCTAACATTATGTTTTAAAAGCACGTGGTCGAGAATACGTATCATGAAAATGCCGACACTATTGTAGGAAATGATATATAGGCCTGACCTCAGGTGAACTAGTCTTAGCTCAATTAAAAGAGGAACAGGGGGCGAAGTTAAACAGTCGAGGGTGTGTGTTAAGTCCCACGATATATATATATATATATATATATATATATATATATAATATATATATATATATATATATATATATATATATATATATATATATATATATATATATATATATATATATATATATATATATATATATATATATATATATATATATATATATATATATATATATGAAGATTTTATTAAATGTACATTATGCAACCTAAGCGGGAGTATACACATCGGCAGCGAGATAGATTTAGAGCCCGTAATGATTTACAGCTAACATTCGTGTGATTCATGGTTTTAGGGAGGCACCGTTAACGATGGAACGACACAGCTAAATAGATTTGTATAGTGTACCATGAATATTTCCAGTCAAATAATAATGTTGGAAAATTTATCAGCATGATTTTCTGTGAAGTAAAATTTGCGACACAAATTACAAGATAGCATTATTTATGTCTGCGTTAAACGTAATAATGAATTAACAAAATGATCCCTGAGTGCCCGATAAAGGATTGAACAGCCTCTTAACCACCATCAAAGCCGGGAGAATTCAAGCTGCTTATTGCTATCCAAGGACAAACCTCTTGAGACAAGATGTCATAATGTTCACCATTATTGTTACGTATATCTAATCATAACAATGCGTTTCTTTTTTCACCTCACTGCTTACGTGCCGGCAAAGAGAAAAAAGCTACTAACTTGTTGATATACATTCAACGCATGTGCTGGGCGCATTTGATGTTACGCAGATACCGAAGCTGACTATTTGAATACAGTCGGGGATCATACCTACGGGCGGAGTGGTTATATAGGAACACATCCGAAAATTAAGGCCATATTTGCAATGATGTCTCCCGATTTCGGAAACAGTGCGCGGATAACAAACTGTATCAAGCGCACAGCGCGTAGACGATGGACGCTATGATAGAGGGAATGTTGACGATGGACGTTATGATTGAGGTAGTTCCCTGGAACAAGTAATTTTATAGTTAAGAAAGCAACATGCCCTAAAGAAAGTTCTGCAGCCGTCTGTAGCATAATGCGCTGTGTATAAAGTGTCATAGTTTGAATTGACCATGGCCACGTGACATGTGTGACATAACCGTTCTACACGTATTGAAGTCGGCCCACATGACTGCTGTGATGATCACCTCCTCCACGAGTCCGCACGCAATGTGACACACCATGCAGCTTGTATGAGTTGAGCTTGTTTGGTCGAGGTAAGGAGTGTTTGATTTCGATCTCTTTCCAGCGAATATACCATAGAGCCATTCGCTGACAACGATCTGATCTATTGCAAGGTAACAACTACAGGCGAAAGTGACCAGTAGGTTGGACTCGCCTAGCCTCTACGTCATATAGTCGTTGATTGCAATCTCTCACTCCTGCCAGATTAAAATAGGCATGTCTCATACGTATATGTATTTTTAATTATGCATTAGTTTAAACACCAAGCTTGATAGCTTAGAATCTTTACCATTGCAAAGCCTAGACTAGCTAATTATGCAGTTGCTAATACTTTTGCGTAAGGCATTTTCTCCAACCATATATCACAGGATTTCAAATCGCTGGCTACAAACGTTATGGTAGCATTATGTCCTACATCAAATTAAATGAAATCATAACGCATTCAAAACTAAAGCTTTGTTTCCCTGAGTAAACGTAAATTGTTTACAGCAAAATGTGATTGCAAAGATATTTGCAATCATTGACATTAGTAAGAACATTACTCCATTCGAAATTGGAAACGCTGTTACGGATGGAGCTATCAAAGATTTACGTTTTTCTCATATTTGATGTAAAAGTCAATAACATTTGGGTTCAATACTACAGTGAACCGAATTTGGAATAAATAATTGCAAAAATTGCAAAACAAGTTTCTTTGATACAACCAACGTAGCCACGGAATATACGATCATTACTTGGTGAAAACATTAACCAAGTTAAAGCAATTTTGAAAAGCTAATTGACGTGTGTCATGGATATGTAATGAATGTTATGAGGGTGTTACTTTGGCTCAAGCCAGCCATCTTCTGCATGGCTAGCCATGATTGCCATCTTCTGCGTGGCTAGCCATGATTGCCATCTTCTGCGTGGCGCGCCATGTTTGCCATCTTCTGCATGGCTAGCCATGATTGCCATCTTCTGCGTGGCTGGCGTGGCCATCTTCTGCGTGGCGTCTGATTTGCCATCATTTTCTTTGCCATGATTGCTAGCCATGATTGCCATTTTCTTCTGCCATGGCTAGCCATGATTGCCATCTTCTGCGTGGCTATTGCCATCTTCTGCCATGCCATGATTGCCATCTGCCATCTTTCTGCATGGCTAGCCATGATTGCCATCTTCTGCGTGGCTGCCATGATTGCCATTTTCTGCGTGGCGTGCCATGATTGCCATTTTCTGCATGGCGTGCCATGATTGCCATCTTCTGCGTGGCTAGCCATGATTGCCATCTTCTGCGTGGCTAGCCATGATTGCCATATTCTGCGTGGCTAGCCATGATTGCCATCTTCTGCGTGGCTAGCCATGATTGCCATCTTCTGCGTGGCTAGCCATGATTGCCATCTTCTGTGTGGCTAGCCATGATTGCCATCTTCTGCGTGGCTAGCCATGATTGCCATCTTCTGCTGCCATGATGGCTAGCCATGATTGCCATCTTCTGCGTGGCTAGCCATGATTGCCATCTTCTGTATGGCTAGCCATGATTGCCATCTTCTGCATGGCTAGCCATGATTGCCATCTTCTGCTTGGCGTGCCATGATTGCCATTTTCTGCATGGCGTGCCATGATTGCCATTTTCTGCGTGGCTGGCCATGATTGCCATTTTCTGCATGGTGTGCCATGATTACCATTTTCTGCATGGCGTGCCATGATTGCCATTTTCGGCATGACGTGCCATGATTGCCATCTTCTGCATGGCGTGCCATGATTGCCATTTTCGGCATGGCGTGCCATGATTACCATTTTCTGCATGGCGTGCCATGATTGCCATTTTCGGCATGACGTGCCATGATTGCCATCTTCTGCGTGGCGTGCCATGACTGAGCCCCATCCACGTTGAGCCCCATCTATATGGCGTGACGACACTGTGGTGTGGGGCTTTTCTGAGTGGTTGTTCATCAGTCAACTTTCATCTGAAATGGCGAGATTGCGGCCGCTACGGGTGACTATACTGGATTTCGAGCGGTGCGTCGACTGGGAAATGGACCTCGTTAAAGCGGAGATTATTTTATGGACGAGACGATTAAGATACAACAGTGCTTTGGCGGTCTCTTGCGATAACCAGGCCCCTGCCATCATCCCGGGTACTGCTGGGACAAGCGCCTAGGAGCTTTAGAGACATGGCACGTCGCCAACTATTTATGCCTCTTACCATGGGCCATTTTGGCGACATTGTAACTTCATTTGAGAAATGTAACTATTTTAGGCAGGTTAAAGGCTCTTGCTGGAATAGTGGAGGCTCTGATGTGACCTGGTACAATATTTCTGCTCATTCATACAGTCCGTCACCGTAACGAGGATGAACAATCGATGGGTGTTGATTTTAGCTTTATTAACAGGAGACTATGAACTTGTTATTGTGCGAGAGAACAGAGCCCTGTTGTCCACCCAGATAGAAACATACTAAAGGCGACGACTAATAAGATCTACCGCTGCTCGGCGCCGTCATAACGCCGCCGAGGCCTTTGTGGGAGCATGATTACCAATACTTCATAACGCTGTACCATAAATCATCGCCGCGTTATTCAGCAACAGATCAGTACCCTACGCAGTTTTATATCTTCTCCCTGCTGTGTAGAAGTAGCCGCAGCGTACGTGGGTATGACTGGCCGTGATGGACATAACGTTCAACTGTTGCCCGCAATTAAATGCTCAATCAGCCAATCAGAGAGCACCTTTTAATTGTGCGCAACTTAATCAGCCAATCACAGAACAGGAATTAGTTGCCCGCAACTAAATCAGCCAATCAGGCGTCTAATGCTCACAATTTATTATTGACTTGTTTTAAGTATCATCTCTCATCGAGGCTCAATTTGCTTCATACTAAACGCAGGGCTCCGACAACTGCAGAAATCAAACCAGTGCTGCATAATGTCAGCGCTCGCTTCTAAGGAACAGGGGCCTCCTTTGTCTCATTATGGGTTCCATTCGTTATTGGCATGTTGTTGACTCATCAGCTACAGCCATAATGCCTGTACAATGTATTAAACGGACACAGCATCATGTTAATATAATTAAATTTAGTCAAACACTGCGCCGATATCGTTTGGACAGGGCCTTTTTACGCCGTTTTTCTCGGTGATATCTAATGTGCTTTAAATCGAGGTCATATAGGTTGTGTCGCGATTTATGTACCTTAGGAAAAACTCCGATTGTAAAAAGGAAAGTGGTTTTAGGGATGGTTCGAATGAGCTCTTTCCAATGGACAACATATGCAATTAAAGCATTTTTGAAATTTCTATAGAACACCCTAACCATGTATCTCCCTCAGCCCATTCCGAATTGCGCCGTCGATGTTCATTTAAGTACGTCAATATGTGTGATTTGAATATGTTCATCAGACGACTCTTTCCGGTTGTCTTGTTCCCGCCAAGCGCGCCAAAGCAAAGCTGAGTTACAAAACAGAGCATTTTATGGGTTTTTGTGGGTGAATACTAGGACAACACAACTTGATGAACCGTGTATCATGCGACGACGTCGCCGTTATAAAACAGTGCAAGCGCGATATTTAAAAGTCGACGATTCTGATTGGTGGTTCATCTGACATACCTACAAGGATAACGACAACAAGGGAGGAACAATTGGGCGAAAAAAACCCTGACTGACCGATTAAGTTACTCGCTACTAATACCTATGCTATGATTGGGTGATTTAGTTGCGACCAACTAATTCCTGTTCTGTGATTGGCTGATTTAGTTGCGTGCAACTAATTTCTGTTCTGTGATTGGCTGATTAAGTTGCACGCAACTAATTACTGCTCTGTGATTGGCTGAATAAGTTGCACGCAAATAATTCCTGCACTGTGATTGGCTGATTTAGATCGCGCAACAGGGGAACGTTATATTCGTCATGGCCAACCATACGCGGGTGCCTGCTGAGTACGTTCGGGCTTCTATGACAAGCCTCTATGTCATCATTCGAGTTAGCTCACGGTTTCCAGGTGCAGGCCAACCTTCAGGTTGTCATTGAAGACAGTTTCGCCGTTCATGCACTTGGTTATCTACGCAGCGCGGTGAATTTTCGATCATTTGCGAGCAACAAACTTAACCTGCCGCGAGACGGCGAGATGAATAGTGGTCGGTATCAACACATCTCCCCGGCGAATCAACAAGCCGGCACTCTGCAGCCCATGATTGAGCAGAAGAGACTTTTTCTCGAAACAGCACCCCATGACCCCTCTCAATCAACTTATGACAGGCCATAGTGTTCATTTTGCCACCGTAAGTGTCTCGTGTGCATGCAACACGAACCTCGTGATGGGGGGTAGCATGACTAAACCCGCCTACGCCCCACCCTAACCCCCATTTTAGCGGGGATCCAGAGTCATCTCCCGTGATAAGTAGCTAAGATATTTTGATAAATGATATTCAGATATAAAAATGTCCAGGATTATACCACATGTACGTGGACAGGTTCGTTGATTGATGTCGAAACTATCAGCCTATCGATCAAGTTGGCAGAATGGAGATAGATGAAGAGCTGCCTACCCGGGGCCTAACCTCTGACACATGCTTGTCAATCAGTCAAGCATCGATAACATCGCGTGTTTAGTGAGGCAGCCTCGCTCAGGTAACTCATGGCAGAAGCTTACACGGTGCCCTGGTATATCGCGCTACTAGAAACCGCGACTCCAGACTCGACGAGGACCTGGTGCTCGGCACACTTTTGCGTCTCGCTGCGCCCTCTAGGTTCGCCTGCACCAAACAAAACTTACATCCACGCACGTTGCTGCCAACAGTTGTCAGATAGCTACCGAAGAGTCGCCGGCAATGGAGCTTTGGAGGCTTGGTATTGGAAAGATGGTCAGGCTGACATTCATAGCGCTAACAGTCTCTGAAGTAGCTCTTAGGAAGGTGGGTATTTCGGTTCTAGAACAACCATTGACATCTTCTTGTTATCGCCCGCCTTCTTGTAGGTTAATTGCCGCGTGATGTAAATAAACATTTGTCAGTGATAGCGATTCTGATTGGTTACCCTGTTGTTTTGAACTTACCCCTAACTAACATCCTGGGTGAACACATTGAATACGATTGCCGTTTAATCGTGAATCTACTTCAGTAAGGGTCACGTATAGCACTTGGCTGTTCAGGGTGATGGTGCGCCTCCATCCCGTCCACACACGCACACAGATCGCGCTCTGCCTCATGCCTCGATCAACAACTTCCGTGTATTTGGATCGAAAACCTAGGAAGTCTACTGTGTCCGCTGGAGTAACGGACCTGAGACATCGTGGGGGGTCAGATGGATCACGGCGGCCGTGTCTTAACAAGCTCCCTGGCAGTCATGATGATGGCCCTCAGGACGACCTCACAGGACTGCAGTCGTCCTCGCCGCCTTGTCACGCGAGACACTCACGAAGCAACAAACAGCACGCCCCGCCAACCGACGACCGGTCATTAGTTACGAACAGGAAGCGTCGTGCACATCGTGTGACTCATTACTGCCCTGAAAACTTCACTTTATCTAATATCAGGCAATATACCCATGAGCTGTCCGAAACGATGGCGACCAAGAACTGTCTCGATTCGGCGTCAGAGAAGCATTTCGCCAGGATCAATTCGTACTTACTTGACGCGTCATCGACCAATTCGCCAAGGTCCATCCCCGGCAGGATAAAGAGATTGTTATGTCGATTGGTGAAAAGGAACGGTGTCTGCTCCAAGCGGTCTTTGGCAGCCAGAAACGCCCCCACTCCTACCGAAATGACCTTAGCAGAGCAACATTTCCTACGCAATTGGCCTGCTCCATTTGAGATCACCAACAGAGACGAACTTGAAATGATTCATTACTGACCAGGTCGAAGAGTCATCTGTAAAACAAGGATAAATTTAGCTGGATGGGGAGGCAGCTGTAAAAGAAAACGGGACAGATAATGACGCATAAGCTGACGAGGACATTTAAACTGCTTGCTTGTCTATGTAGGACGCGAACGCTGAGTGGTTTTCGGCATGCTTCATTTGTGGTCTTGAAACGCTTGCTGGTTATATTGGACGCGGTTGCCAGATGATGTTGTACGCGGTTGCCAGATGATGTTGTACGCGGTTGCCAGATGATGTTAGACGCGGTTGCCAGATGATGTTGCTAGATGACGTTGGACGCGGTTGCTAGATGATGTTGGACGCGGTTGCCAGATGATGTTGGACGCGGTTGCCAGATGACGTTGGACGCGATTGCTGGTTGATGTTGGACGCGGTTGCTGGGTGATATTTAAGAATCAAAGCATAATGTGTCAACCTGTAATATATGTGTTATTTACAAACATATTTTACTTTGATGTCAGCCAACAAACCTTTCCATATCACAGTTAATGAGTCTTGTGGTCATCCTAATGATGTCACTGGTCAAATTAAACCAGTTTCGTTTGCTACCTTCTAGTGTTGTTAACGCACACATGATGGGCCGTTATTAAGGCTCTTGCATCGACAATGAACTTAATGCACTTGTTTATATTTAAAGATTTATTCAATATCAGGTCATATTTGAATATCATAGGTTCTCTGAAAATATTCGTTATCCAGATGTTTATGAATGCATGTATGTATGTTTCACAGTTCATGTTATCTGCGATTGAGGTATAAAAGTTGTGCTGTTATACTGTTCCACGGCAAATCCGACTGAAAATTTAATGTGAGTTTGTTTTCACCGTGAATGTCGTCACTCTTTATGGTAGTAGTGATGAAGACGAGACGTCAATTGAATGGCGACTGGAAAACGGATGTTTATTTCTGAATGTGAGGGTACGGATTCCGTATCCCGCAAGTCCGAATATAAATGACACAACTGTGGTATGGAATAACTCTGGTGATGTCCAGAACATTGACTTCAGATATCAAGGTTTGGTATTTGAGGGGCGGGGGGTTATGACTCCAGACTGGTTGACGATGCTTATAACGTTTAATACTTTAAATCTAATTGATAAAGACGGTCATTTTGTCCTTACCAATCTTGTGCATCCACAGAATATAAAATGGGTTGTCTTAGAGATCTACTTGATATTAATTTTGAAACAAATAAAAATCAGAAAATAAGGGACGTTTGAAGTGAAATTTGTTACAAAGATTTACGAAGATGTGTCTCCAGGGCGAAGTTGACAACAATATCTGCGTATCATTACAATACAGTCGGATTAAAGCATAGCGCAAAACCATGTCCTTAAGATGCACATTGAGTTGGTGAACTATTTCATGTGGTAGCAACTCGAATGGAAGAGCTTCCAATACGTTGATGGTATGGTGACCACGCCTCAATCGCATATTCTAGAAGGGGCCTTGTGTTGTGAGGGTATTTCTTGTTTAAATCCAGTTTCTCTTCCGTAGTGGCATGAGCCGTATACTCACGTATATGAAGACTAAAGTGAGCGGAATATTATTTATTTTACTACAACCTAGCACCGCGTTAAATCAGTCTTACGCTTACATTCTCTCGATCCGAACCCCTGAGCCAACCCGTATACTTCACTTATATCCCACACATATCACATTACCTAACTCGGGCCAACCCTCTTTCTTACCTGGCTGACCAATCACAGTCAACCACGAACATCCTCTGGCTGACCTCCAATGCATGTTACGCAATTATTTAAATAAACGGTCAGAAGCATACAACACTTGCAAGTGCAGAATGAAGTTTGGTGAACATCTGCCTGATCCTCCAGAGAACTCGGTTAGCCTTTACTGCTGCTCTACTGCATTGTGTACTGAGTTGGACCACTGATCAACTACTACACCTAAATATCCCTTTCTTTAGAGAAGAATCGACGATTCGTTTGTCTAACCTAAATGGAGTACGTTTTGATGTTAACAAGCATTTGATAAACCCTTCCTTTGCTGTGGGCTATGAGCCTGGTTTATGGTCCTTTGCTGTGGGCTATGAGCCTGGTTTATGGTCCTTTGCTGTGGCTATGAGCCTGGTTTATGGTCCTTTGCTGTGGGCTATGAGCCTGGTTCATGGTCCTTTGCTGTGAGCTATGAGCCTGGTTTATGGTCCTTTGCTGTGGGCTATGAGCCTGGTTTATGGTCCTTTGCTGTGAGCTATGAGCCTGGTTTATGGTCCTTTGCTGTGGGCTATGAGCCTGGTTTATGGTCCTTTGCTGTGAGCTATGAGCCTGGTTTATGAGCTTTGCTGTAAGCTATGAGCCAGGTTTATGAGCTTTGCTGTGAGCAATGAGCCTGGCTTATGAGCTTTGCTGTGAGCTATGAGCTATGAGCCTGGCTTATGAGCTTTGCTGTGAGCTATGAGCCTGGTTTATGAGCTTTGCTGTGAGCTATGAGCCTGGTTTATGAGCTTTGCCGTGAGCTATGAGCCTGGTTTATGAGCTTTGCTGTGAGCTATGAGCCTGGCTTATGAGCTTTGCTGTGAGCTATGAGCCTGGTTTATGAGCTTTGCTGTGAGCTATGAGCCTGGTTTATGAGCTTTGTTGTGAGCTATGAGCCTGGTTTATGGTCCTCATTCTTGAGTCAAATTGGGGGTCATAAGCAATTTTTTGAACATCATGTCAACAGCATTGTCTTGATAATTGACATCCCATAAGCATAAAACTGGTCGTAGGACTGACTCTTGAGGGACACCACTAATAACCCTGGTCCAATCTGATTCATTGCTATTTATCACCACTCTCTTATTCATTGCCATTTATCACCACTCTCTTATTCATTGCCATTTATTACCACTCTCTTATTCATTGCCATTTATCACCACTCTCTGATTCATTGCCCTTTATCACCACTCTCTGATTCATTGCCATTTATCACCACTCTCTGATTCATTGCCATTTATCACCACTCTCTGATTCATTGCCATTTATCACCACTCTCTGATTCATTGCCATTTATCACCACTCTCTGATTCATTGCCATTTATCACCACTCTCTGATTCATTGCCATTTATCACCACTCTCTGATTCATTGCCATTTATCACCACTCTCTGATTCATTGCCATTTATCACCACTCTCTTATTCATTGCCATTTATCACCACTCTCTGATTCATTGCCATTTATCACCACTCTCTGATTCATTGCCATTTATCACCACTCTCTGATTCATTGCCATTTATCACCACTCTCTTATTCATTGCCATTTATCACCACTCTCTTATTCATTGCCATTTATCAACACTCTCTGATTCATTGCCATTTATCACCACTCCCTGCCTTCTTTGAATGCGACATACATTCATCCGAAGGTACACATTACCACTGATGTCATTGACCATACGTTTGTTAGATAACCGTGAGTGGAGCAATTTATCAAACACTTTTTGTACGACCACATTCATAACACCGACGGGATCCCCAATGTCTAGCATGTTAGCCCAATCCTCCTGGAAATCCTAAACGTTGGTGAGGCAATTGCCGACATTTATTCAATAACCCATGTTTAATTGATTGATGTCATTCACTCGTCCTGGTTGATATTATTCAATTGTCCTGTTTGATGTTATTCACTCGTTCTGGTTGATATTATTCACTCGTCCTGGTTGATATTATTCACTCGTCCTGGTTGATGTTATTCACTCGTCCTGGTTGATATTATTCACTCGTCCTGGTTGACATTATTCACTTGTCCTGGTTGATGTTATTCGCTCGTCCTGGTTGATATTATTCACTCGTCCTTGTTGATGTTATTCACTCATCCTGGTAGATGTTATTCACTCGTCCTTGTTGATGTTATTCACTCGTCCTGGTTGATGTTATTCACTCGTCCTGGTTGATGTTATTCACTCATTCTGGTTGATGTCATTCACTCGTTGTGCTTGATATAATTCACTCGTTCTGGTTGATATTATTCACTCGTCCTGGTTGATGTTATTCACTCGTCCTTGTTGATGTTATTCACTCGTCCTGGTTGATGTTATTCACTCGTCCTGGTTGATGTTATTCACTCATTCTGGTTGATGTCATTCACTCGTTGTGCTTGATATTATTCACTCGTCCTGGTTGATATTATTCACTTGTCCAGGTTGTTCTGGTTGATGTTATTCGCTCATCCTGTTTGGTGTTATTCACTTTGTCACTCGTCCTGGTTCGTGCAGGTTGATATATTCACTCGTTATTCACTGTTATTGATGTTATTCCCTCGTCCTGGTTGATGTTATTCACTCGTCCTGGTTGATGTTATTCACTCGTTCTGGTTGATGTTATTCACTCGTTGTTGATGTTATTAACTCGTTCTGGTTGATGTTATTCACTCGTTGTTGATGTTATTCACTCGTTCTTGTTGATGTTATTCACTCGTTGTTGATATTATTCACTCGTCCTGGTTGATATTATTCACCTGTCCTGGTTGATATTATTCACTCGTTCTGGTTGATATTATTCACTTGTCCTGGTTGATATTATTCACTCGTCATGGTTGATATTATTCACTTGTCCTTGTTGATATTATTCACTCGTTCTGGTTGATATTATTCACTCGTTCTGGTTGATATTATTCACTCGTTCTGGTTGATATTATTCACTCGTTCTGGTTGATATTATTCACTCGTCTGGTTGATATTATTCACTTGTCCTTGTTGATATTATTCACTCGTTCTGGTTGATATTATTCACTCGACCTGGTTGTTATTATTCACTCGTCCTGGTTGATGTCATTAAATCGTCCTGGTTGATGTTATTCCCACGTCATTATAAGTGGCACCCCTAAGTAATCAGTATTCCTTGACATGTAGTATAATGTAACATGAGAGCATCACCTCGATATATATATATATATATATATATATATATATATATATATATATATATATATATATATATATAGATATATATATATATATATATATATATATATATATATATATATATCTCTATATATATATATATATATATATATATATATATATATATATATATATATATATATATATATATATATATATATCTATATATATTATATATATATTTTGGATTGGTTTCCAAACAAATCTGTTTGTTGCTGTTTTCACATTGTACGGCTAATCATCTAGCCAGCGTTGGTAGTTAACATGTCAAAGGGCTGTTCTCGAGATCACAATGACTGCAGCAGCATCCCAATGGCGCTGGATGTACCGTGAAAATCTACTCAAACCTGGAGCAGGAAACTCTCATGCTTAACTGCCGAGCACTGTTTGCTTTAACCGAATTATGATAGTTCAAATAAATTGTATGCATTTAAGTCGTGTTGTTTTACGATGCGCTATCGTTCGCAATGTTTTGATTATTTCAATAGTCGCACTTATGCCGAATATCTGCTACGGGGGGCAGCCGCGATTAACAATAAGGGGACAATGAACAATCAAGCTTGTCGAAATAGAACATTCAATGATTGCTTTCGTGTTGTCAGCGCATGTTCCATCTTGTTGCACTAATCATGATGCGGTGGAGTTGACTGTCTGCTCCGAGGACAGGAAATAACAATTACGTAACTTCTAAAAAGATAACTTATATGATATAGTTGCTACCTTTATAATGAGCAGTTGCATACGGATCGTGTGTAGGATGTATTGGATGACTAGCAGCATCATGACAGGCTATATGCCATGCGTTACAGAGCATGATTGCGCTTGAATGATGTCTAATCATCTAAGATCTCTTGCTTCACATCTTCATCTCAGACTTACAATCATTTAACGCAGTTAAATTAATTTAAGATACGTAATGTTTCCGGTCCCTATGAGATTAAGTAAACCCATTCCGTCGAATAGGTCTGAAGAGGTCAGGTTATTAAAATATTAATCAATGGAATCACTTTCATGTTCTATTGTACAGCTGATGAAGTGCAATTTGTGCCAAAATGGGAGTGTGATTCATTTGAATAGAGGCAGTCCGGAAATACACTACGCCCCAAAGACCTGCTGGGACCGCTAAGACAGTGAAAACTCGCTGTTACGTCAAGTTGATATCGTCTCCATGGGCTCCGTTCGGACACTAACAACACCTGGTTGTTCCTTGTGCGTGACAACCCTGATTAGGATAACGTCACAACATTTACCATGAGCCCTATAAAACTGTGATTTGCAATAAACATTACATACTTCGTGCATCAATGATGTGGGCTGGTATTGTAGCGTTGGTGTGTTGGTTTATCGTACAGGGATTGGTGCATGCCAAAACCTTGCCAATGCAGAGACCAACAGGACTCGCTTGCCAGACCTATAAAGTAAGTAGACAAAATCAGTTAAGTCAAATTAGATGGTACAACGGAAATTGCTGAACTATAAACCCCGCTATTGCAGCGGACATTTTGACCTTAGATTGAAATAATTTCAATGAGATTGCATGATGTTTTTTGTCATTTAATTATCTCCGTGGGCACGGCCATCTTTATTGCTTCTTAAGAAATAACAAAATTACTGGTGTTCTCTCTTCATTTGGATGACGTGGGTTACTTGTGCATAAGGATCTCTATGGAGATAACGTATATGTGCTGTCACTTCATCCAGCAGGAGACGTGTATGATGCTTATTGGCAATGATACAAACTTGAATCTAACCACCATAAAATGGATTCCTGGCTTGCCATTCTTAGAGAAACGTAGGGGCAGCTTTTTAAAATTAGGGTCCCTACCATGTTTTATCGAATTGTTCTATTTGCGAGTAGGTTATATGAACCACGAACTATGATAGGATTATGTGGGTCCGACATTAAGCCGTTCGACATTGAATATATACATTGCCGTACAAACTTTATTTCTTTCTGTCAATATTCTGCATTAATAGAGGGGAAATCTGTAGACGTAGAACTCATAACATATTTGTATTCTGTTGTTTGGGAATAACTCAAATACTGCATCAAGAGCTTATACAGTTTTGTCTCTGAACTTAAGACACCATGTCAAACAATTTAGATGTAAAATACTGTATGGCTTACACTATTTGAGGACCGTCCTACAGATAGTGTCACGTGGTTACATCTTTGGTGGATTTTCATATCGACGTCACAAGTCATTGTTTTATCTTTCTGTATGACGTCACAAGTCATTGTTTTATATATATATATAACAGGTCAAAGAGTAACATTAAAAGATGAAAGGTGAATAAAATGAGTAGAATGAGAAGAAAGCGTACTTCCATCAGGTACATGTGATATTCATCCCACTATTGTAGAGGAGAGGTGCGACAGATATATGTCGGAGATGTATAGGTACGTTCTGGCCAGCTGTTGTGTGAAATGATGTTAGAATTGCCGTAATAAAGGCCGTCAATGAACCATACGATGTCGCCATAGTGACCAGCTGGTACACAATATGACTGGACCTTTGGCATCCATGGGAAGTGGCCATGCACCAAATGGGGTGGAACCAACACTGGGTCATACTAGCTTATACATTGCTTATATATGTGTGTGTTTAGCAGCGAGGCAGTACGCACGATAAGCCCGCACTGGAAGCGCGTCTAGGCGAGATGCAGCGCGTTCCCGAGTCCCAGCTGCCTGATCTGCTAATGCTGAATGGCCGACCAGCTGCTGGGCCAGTAGAGGCACCACCACTGGCGGTGTCGTTGAGCGGTCCAATCAAACGTTATTTTGCGGTTCCAAGTGCTCGGTACAAGACCATGTCGCAGCTGACCCGTCCTGGTGTGTTCCAGTGGATGAGGTCGCTGTTCAGACTAAGCGGACGATTACCAAGGTCATGGTTCTTCATATCTGGCGGTGGATATCAATAAGTATATCAGAACCAAGGTCACGGTTCTTCATATCTGGCGGTGGATATCAACAAGTATATCAGAACCAAGGTCACGGTTCTTCATATCTCGCGGTGGATATCAACAAGTATATCAGAACCAAGGTCACGGTTCTTCATATCTCGCGGTGGATGTCAACAAGTATGTCAGAACCAAGGTCACGGTTCTTCATATCTCGCGGTGGATATCAACAAGTATATCAGAACCAAGGTCACGGTTCATCATATCTCGCGGTGGATATCATTGAGTCTATCAGAACCTCCAATCGTTCGCTGCCGAATAAATACAAACACAATGTAGTCCTTACACATGAAGTACCTGAAGGTGCATGCGATACAATTGTACGATGCATGTCAACAGCGTTTAGGTTGGGGCGTTGATTTGGTTAAGGCTGAATGTGTCCCACGTGCTGTAATACTTCTAGCGATGGCAGCTGTCCATGTTGGTGTTATGCACGTATACCTCACATAATTCGTGATCTCAACACATCTTATAAACGAAGATAATGGATGCAAAAGTCCACCATTCCACCCGCAGGCACCCGTTACGCCGCATACGGCATTCCGTCTCTGTACATGTGTCCTTCTACAACCTATATCAAAACTGACCTCCGCAACCTCCAGCCGCGCAAGCAGCCTTTATCTGTGGTAGACGCCACCTAATTAATGTCTGTGGAGGTTTCCTTTTGGGTAATATAACCCAGCTAACATTTACGAACTCAGTCGTGCGATTTTAGAATTTTCATTTTGCAAAGCTTTCCCTAATAGCAGTATAGACACACAAATAGATAGCCCGCACAAAATGCTAAGCATGGCTACTCAAATGTCAGGAAATGATTGTCCTTCGTGTAGATGAAAGAACTTTTTGTCAGGGGAACGAAAATGGAATGCAAAATTGAAGCTCAAATATGGAAGAATCTAAATCTTGCGCAGCCAAGCACAGATGAGCAAATACATAGCATTCAAACTGCCCTTCCATTCATTTAAGATAGATAATCACATGATCTTTTACACATATCACATATTCTCAAACGTGGATGGTCGTAGTGAGCTAACAGCGGGTATATCTATAAAGCTGTTGTTAGCCAATGCGTCTATAGAAGCAGCGTACATTGTACTGGCCAGCAATATGATTATATGTTGGCTGTATACGACACGTCATTCAACGAAAAAGCCACGTTAAACATCAATGCATCATTTCTTTCTCCTCGTAATGAAAAAAAGTTAATGATACGATATTTGCACCCGGAACGCCGTAAGCGATAAATGGTATGCTTTATGGCTAGCGTTAATGCTGTGGTTGGTGGACCGCACAAACGAGCTACTCTTTTTTTTTCAATCTACGCAATCAGCCTAAAATCTCTCCGATGCAATGAAGCAAATCATGAGGACATAAACAAGCGATTATCGCTTAACGAAAACGTGTCCTTTGATCTCATCATCGAAGGGAGATAAGGCGAGTGCGTATTATTATTTGTTCCCTTGACTATAAGTATGTTAAATGATGAATAAAAAGTGCGTCTTGGTAAGTTGACTCCTAAACAAGACAACTCATACATGTATATATATATATATATATATATATATATATATATATATAGATATATATATATATATATATATATATATATATATATATAGATATATATATATATCTATATATATATATATATATATATATATATATATATATATATATATATATATATATATATATATATATATATATATATCTATATATATATATATATATATATATATATATGTATATGTATATATATATATTTATTTATACAAGTATAAATTTATTTATACAT
>CM067350.1:79204839-79379839 GCA_034190875.2 Urechis unicinctus | reverse complement strand
AGTAACTTTACGTCATCAGATGTTTGGTGATAAGCGGGTTCAGCAGTAACTTTACGTCATCAGATGTTTGGTGATAAGCGGGGTTCAGCAGTAACTTTACGTCATCAGATGTTTGGTGATAAGCGGGATTCAGCAGTAACTTAACGTCATCAGATGGTGATAAGCGGGATTCAGCAGTACCTTAACGTCAATCATGACTAGAATGAATGGCATGAGAAAAGATACTTCATGACATTAAACAGCTGGTTTATTCCAATTTCTTTTAGTTAATCAATTCCCAACCAGGTAAAACTTGTCCCATAAAACTAAAAAACAATCCTACATCTGAAAGAATGTTAAAATCTCACAAGATGCCAACTAAGCTAAGCAGACTGGATTGATGAAAGGTTTATCGGCAAAGCATACCAGGATAACTGAAAGCATAGGTTTTTGGAGCAAACTGGATCAGAGATCTATTGAAGGTCTGGGCATTGCTTGATTGCATCATGATTTCCCTACCCAATGCCTTGTTGGTGATAATGTTTTCCAATTCTATCACACAACTCATATCTAAGGACATAAAGAGCAATTTAACTTTACGATTTTTTGATGTTTCAAGGAAATTTAAGGCGCTCTTGATCTTTTTAGTCTAAATTCTTGAATGATATGTTGCATCACCTGGATTGATCCACCTTTTGGATCTCTCTCAACCAGTAGAAGGCCCATGAACACAGGACTGGAACATACCACCGAACCCAGAATGAAAATTTAGAATGTGGTCGAGGATTGAGAGGCACTTGTCCAACACCAGCTGTCTATTTCCAGGGGGGCTTGACAATACACTGCGATACAGATGGTTTACAATGCTTCAGTATACAAATAGAGGATATTTAAGGATTACCAGAGCAGGACCACACTCATTCTCTTTTTCCTTATGAGGCGAGCTAAACAGCGATGTTCTCAGAACGTGAAGTTCAGCACAATGTTGTTGTTTATAGAACTAAATTATGTGAAAAAGTAAACATCCAACTTAATTGTGCTAATCAAAGCAGCTATTCTCGTTGATGGAGTCAGGATACCATGTTACATTTTTTTATTTGCAGTGATTAGAGGATTAGCTGATTTGAATATATTCTGCTGATGCTTTCAAAAGAAATGGATTTCTAAACATTTATATATAAACCACTTATTTTCACTGCTTTAAACATCTATATATACACCACTTATTTTCACTGCTAGGGTTGGTGGGGTGGTGGTGTCATTTTGATACAATACAATATTACGTCAGCTCACCTTTTGGGGCTCGCTTTTCTCCTCTGGTATGACGTCCTGGCTGTTGGCGAGTTCGTGTTACCTCTCGTGAATATGGTAGGAACAGCAGTTAGGAGAATATTCCGGGAACATTTGTACCCATATCCGAGTGCATCTCTCGCTGTGAGTGCATGGTCAAATCATTCAAGTCAAAAATGCTCACTAGACGCTGCACCATAGCGAGTAGGTCGGCGGACACGGCCAATCTGCCCTTGTACGCCAAACTTGAGATATCCATTGCATACACAATTTCTCCTCCTGAGGTAAACTGAAGAAATGTTCGAACAATTCACGGCCACACAGCGCTTTCACATGACTGATCCAGACTAAATAAGTTATAAATTCACGGTTGACAACGTGATTTCTATGGAAGCTGATTTTGGCGGCTGAACCTGGGTTCATCCACATGCGTCATTTCCGGTTGACCTAGGTTCGCGCACGAAATACCGCTTCGCTCCAAAGAACGTTGAATATCTCTTTTATTGTTTGTGGGAGGCCAAAAATGTCAACACCATTCGATCCGCATCGATTCGTTCAGTTGACACTAAAAAAAAATCATATTTTGGGTGTCATTGGCACTCTAAATTGATTAACTATTTGTAAACGTGGGTTGACAATTCATAACGAAGTTGTTTGGTTATTGCGCCTCGAGTAGCTTCCACAAAAGTAGGGGGCGCTGCCTACACGGTGTCACGGAATTTGTCGGGCGAATTGCCCAGTCTGGTATCTCATTATAACAAGATCTTTGGTGACAAGTTCACAGACCAATATATTTGGAGTGGCTTCTGGGGTTCGGGATCACTCTCTACTACAAGACCCGAAGACAGCGTTTCACTGTGGCGTACTTCTTTTCATGATTTGAACGCTTGCAGCTGTGCATCGATGTTGGTATTCAATAACAAACAGATAGGATTAAGCCTGAGGCACTGCATGTAATAATGATTGACTATTTGTTATAAAGAAATTCACGTTGTCTCTCGAAAGTCTTCTGCCGTTCAAAATTGATTCTATTAGAACTGAAGAGCGATTTTCAGCCAATTTCGACCCACATCAGACAGTTATTAATGTTGCTCTGTAGATGTCGCGTATTAAGAGGAAGTAACGATCCACATTCCATGATTGCTGCATTCATCTTACCAAAGCCGAAAAGGAATTTTCTATGAATCTTACATCCCTCGTCCGTCACTTAACTTAGGGACCATTCTATCACAGATAAATCTAAGACCAGCGTATCTCTTGGCATTTATCTATTTTCAAATTAAAGAGCGAGATTGAGCGCATGTGCATATGCACGCGCGCGTGTAAATGAATGTGCATAGAGGATACACGCACGCATGCATTTGTAGACTGTGGTCGACATACGCTGCTAAAAATGAAGTATACAGAATGAGCAGAAATCACCATGATCCAAGAAACACAATTATTCAAGAATCTCAAAAATCACGATAAACCATCATTCACAATCATCCAACAATCGAAATGAAACAGGAATCACACTTGACCAGGGATAACAATAACAAAGAAATCATAATGAAAAGGAATTACAATCGACCAAGAATTACAATTAACCAAGAATCACAACCCATCAGGAATCCTAGTAGACCAGCGATCTCAATAAACCAGGGATCACAATAAATAAGGAATTACATTAAGCTAGGAATCACAATCCATTAGGAATCCCAATAAACCAGGGATCAGAATAAACCAGGGATCACAATAATTAAGGAATCACAATTAAACCAGGAATCACACTGACCCAGAAATACACCAAACCAGGAATCACTTTTAACCAGGAATCATAATAAACCAGTAATTGAGGGTTCCAGTAAATCAAGACAATAAAAGCCAGAATTCACAGTAAACTAGGGATAACAACAACAAGGAATCGCAATAAACCTACAATCGTAATAAACCAATAATCACAATCAAGCAGGAAATCACAAACACATTTCTGTATCCATTATATCGAGAACTATAACCAATCATATACACACGAGGACATGCGTTTGATGGCAGCCACTGATAAGCGTTTTGTTGAGCACTTCTTCGTCAACCGTTGGATGAACCATGAAGTCGAGTGCAAAACGACATGACATTAATAACATTTGTATAATCGTGACCTTGTGACGGTGTACTAGACTCAGCAAATGTTCTTAACGAATAAATCCAAAATATAAATCCACATTACATATGTGTCCAATATAGCAAAAAGCCTTAATTAAAGCCCATCAACGAAAAGACCAAAATAAACTTAGTCGCCAAGAAGTCGAATTATTCATCTTCATTTAAGTTCGTCAGTGCTCATGAAGTTCAGGTTCAAAGATAATTGTTTGAGGTTCAGTAGTAATGATTGAATAATGTTCAGATGATAGAACATACAGCTACCCTGAAGGCGAAATGCATTAGTCAATTTTGTCACTTTTTGTGAGTTGGCTGCCGTACAAATTGAAATCCTTAGGCTCTGCTCCATTCATCATGCACCTGTGGTCGTTCCCGACAAATTATCTTCTACATCAAATTGATCATTAATTTTCGAATCGATGCTAAGCTCGACTCAATGAATGTTATTTAAACCGACGCGTGCAATAGAACAGGACAACAGCGACTGATAACGTTGTGACTGAAGCATCGTGTGTGCGTCTGTGTTTCCAGCGGAAATAGCAATGGCGGCAACATTTGCATTGTTGATGGGAAGTTAAATTCCTAAATTTAAAAAAAAATATTAGTTATTGGCGAATGATGTTGAGAATTGTCAATTGAACTGTTGCATTTAAGGGTATTGGTTTGATATATAATAATAATAATAATAATAATTTATTGCTTGCAACATCAACAAGTACATACATATAAACTGTGTCATATTTAAGGCATGCAAGCAAATGGATGTAGACATCTAATGATATATGGATCCTTACAATTATTAATACAGCGTGTAAATGCACAGATAAACATATTGATGTAGCAGTACTTAGAAACACTCCATATCTAACAATAGTAATGACAAAGATCGATATTGCGTGTGCCCAATATCATTTGGTGTGTTTAATACAACCGCAAAATAATAGAATCTTGGGAATACTATTACAATTTTTCAACAATGTGTTTTGTTAAAATCATTTTGAAAGCATAATACGATATATATGGTTTAATTGTATTGCAGATACGATTCCACAGTTTCACGCCTTAACACATAATACTGTTAATAGCTATTTGTGATTTACATTTGGGTACATATAGCAGAAATTGTTGTCTAGTTATAACATTGTAGGTATCAGGCTTTCTTTTTTTTTAAATATTGTACAATGGTTTTGGCAAAATACCTGACTTGTACTTGAACATAAATAAGAGTACACTATATTCATACACATTCGATAGTGGCATAATATTTAGCATCTTAAAAATTGGGCTAGAACTGGTACGTCTAGGAGACCCTGTCATTATTCTGCAGCATAATTTTTGCAACATTAAAACTGAGTCAGTATATTTCTTGGCAGCATTTCCCCATACTTCAATACAATGAGAAATGTACGGATAGATAAATGAATAATACATCGTATTTAACGCTGACAACTTAAACACTTTTCTTGCTTTACATAAGATTCCTACATTTTTAGCAATTTTAAATTTTACATGGTGGATATGTTGTGACCAATTTAATTTTCTATCAAGACGTACTCCAAGGAAAGTAGTACAGTTTTCATTCGTTAATATCTGGTAGTTTACGTACAACGTTTCACTTGGGGTGATAATAAGCCGACCAGGTTTGAATATAACATAATGAGACTTTTGTACATTCAAAGATAGTTTGTTCATGTTGAGCCACGTTACAAGCTTATCAAGCTCTTGATTCATTTTTCGAATCATGTTATCAATATCGTTACCTACAAGAAACATATTAGTATCATCAGCAAAAAGAATCGGAACTTATTCAGTTGAGATGTGCACAATGTCATTAATATATAGTAAAAACAGTATGGGCCCTAAAATGGATACGTGAGGGACACCACATTTAATACTGCTAAATTCCGATTGAGTTTCACCATACGACACATACTGAGTCCTATCTGTCAGATAACTTTTAAACCATTCAAGTGCAATACCTCGAACACCATAACAGTAGAGTTTTCTCAACAAAATATAGTGATTAATGGTATCGAACGCTTTGCTGAAATCTAAAAATACTCCAACTACCCATTTATCATTTTCATATGCATCAATAATCTTATTCACTAAATATGTTAAAGCCATGTTTGCACCATGATTTTCTTTAAACCCAAACTGACATTCATACAAAGATGAGGTTTGTCGTGGCGGAGAATGCATAAAAGGTAAATATGGTCACGCACATAATTTTTGTGTGGAATTTAGAGCGGCAATGTGAATATTTATAGTCCTTGTTTACAGTTGAGTGTGTAAATACCAAGGCCCAATGTAACAAACAACACAGCAAATTGGAGGCCGGTGATTACCCAATCTGCTCTAAAAAAAACCTTGGTTCCTATGTTCGAGTCGACGTAACGGGCAATGCGAGGAATTCAGCTGCGACGAAGGCCTATGGTATGACATGGACATATGTCGTCCGATTGAGGAATGTGGTAACTAGACAGCATGTGTAATGATGTACAAGATTCACTGTTAATAAACTTCTTAAAATCAGACTTAACCATGTTTTATCTTGTGTCATATTACCTGTTCTTATCAATGTAAGTGATTGTTTGCACAACAGGCATCAATCATGAAACTTATAACTTATAAATGACTTATAATTTCACTTTATGATACACGGTTTCGACATAAGGTACCACCAGCACACGAGTCTTAAAACTCCGCATCCTAACTGGTTTGCTATATATAGGCTGTAAAGGCTATAGAGATTGGGGAGTTTTAAGACTCGAGTGCCTTTGTAAAGCCCGAACATCTGGAAGTTGTCATAATTATATCACTTGTTCCAGAAAGAGTTGCAAACGTAATAAAAAGTCACAATAGGTTCAATTGGCGAACTAGCAAACCATTTAAAAAGTTCAATAATTCGGTAATCGTACGGAGGATCTGCATTATACTCCTATAGCGTAATGGTAGTAATTGACTACTGTAAACAAGATAAAGGGCAATTAGAATCGTTCGTGCGAAGGAGAAGATCTTAAGTAAGCAGAATAGCAATAAGAAGGATTATAAGCAATATGTCGTGGGGGTATGCGTGTTTGCAATAAGCAATAAGTGCCCAGCTGACAAGAAACTTACCCTTGTTATGCATGACACTGTGTAAAACCAATCAATAAGACGCTAATATCAGCCTTCTACACTTTGAATAGATCTGATCAAAGAACCCACGGATATTTCATAAAATATGTTCGTGCCCCTTCAACTCTGAACATTGATTGCAGTAAATACATTTTCAATGACACAACTGGGGTGATACTTGTCGGTCAAACATTTGCCTGAAATATTGACTCCTCCTTTACGCCCATCTAACTGATTAAAGTTAATATATGTACCTTGACACATCTTAAAAGTACCTTCTTTGTCGTTCAAGAATTATCTCCCGCCCGCAGACTCTTCTGGAAATCGTGTCAGTTTTGGTTCATGGTTAATAACAGATGTTTTTGCGACCAATTCGATGACATCTCCGGATAATTTTTGTCACCTTATATTCTTAATTACAACAATCATGTTTAACGACACCAAGGGCACAAACGTTAGTTTATAGCAATTCTTACAACGGAAAACCATGACGAAATGGGGAACAAAGTGTTGTGCGTGAAATCGTTATGAGAATATAGGGAAATCATTTGCGTCTAGATTATGAGTTCAGATGATATGTTCGATTCAACTAAAGAATACACAATATATGCATTCCACAAGTTTTAAATGCCATATTGAAGTAATATGGAGACCTTCGCAAAATGTCCGATGAAACCATCTCTCCTCAACAGTATGTCAGTTGCGTATCCCGACTTCTTCCGCATTGTTCCGATTTATTCAAGCATATTTCCTGTCCAGTACGTTACTACCCAGTACTTAAAGACTTTCGGGAAAGTACGCCCATGATTTTGGATCTTAAATAAACTATATAGACAAGTATGATGATTTTCCAGAATAAGCATTTTTTTCGACATAGACGCCACGGTCAGTAAATAACAGACAATGTAATGGGAAGAATCATATATTGTTTCAATGAGAATAACATTAAACAACATTCCAGTGCATTATGTGCAGTAACCCCCATACAGAAACCCGGAAAATGACATCTAGATGAAGTTAGTAAATGGCTCTACAAGTAGTACATAAAGGACGAGTCAAATCGTAACAAAAATAGTTGCCAATTGAAGACGATTCCACACTTTCAGACCGACCTGTCCCAATCATATTAAGAGCATTAACCACCTTCACATCTCCCGGCCTTGATACATTCTTGTACTTCATTAAATAGCTGCGTCTTCATTTGGGTGAGCCCAGGTAACAAGTCTCTGACCGATGAGTAAGGATCAAAGTTTAAAGATCCCTTCCGAAGAAAAACACCCTCACTATTCTGTAATATACACTTCTTGACAGTATTCGGTATATCTGTCCCTGTGAGAAAACGCACCACACCATTAAGAGTGGGAAGAAGATTAGTCTTCAGATCTTCATAGAAGACAACAAATTTTCTGCCTTTAAAGTCGTGGATCCACGAGCGTAGTGTTTGTGAGTATCTTTTGGTTGCGGCAGTGAGGAAGAGCTTCCATGCTGTTACAGAAATGTAGAGAAATGAGATTTGGATATACAGTTGTTATTCATTCAATAAATTTATAAATAACACTGAATCATTAACATCCAATTAGTTAAATACATCACCTTCTGTCTCGAAACTATCAGATGATAGCCGTCCAACCTTACCAGCCTTTCTTCTGCTGAATTCTGCTACGAATGCATCCTTCGGATTACGTACCAAGATAACAGCCCGCGCAAATCTGTAGTCTTCAAATGCAAAAATAGACATAATCCATTAGAATAAATGATAATTCAGTACTTTGGCAAGCGCCAAGAGAAGCTGAAGCTGACTTTTGTAAAACTTAAGTAACCATGTGACAAGAAAGCCGTTGGAGGTGTTGAACTAATGGCATATAAGACATACCAAAATGCTTTGGATTGTCTATTATGAATGGAGTTACTTTGATAAGTATTAATGTCGTATGTGTGTTCAATTTCAACAAATGACAACTAAGAGAAAGACCACAGCCGACAAAGGACATTACCTGCTTTCCTATGTGTTTTGATGCATAAAACTGATCTGTCATTTTTCTTCTCGCCTAAGAATTCCGCTTGCTTTATCAATATAGGAGATGAATACACGCTTCCTGTATATACACCTGTACATGATGTAGGAGACAGAATGGTAACAGATAACATTCCTACCTGATAATCTAGTGTGTAGTGTAGCTATAAAGTTCATAAAAGTAAATTACAACCCAAATACGCGTCCACCGATGCTTTCTTCCATCCATTAACACGTCCATCCATCCGTCCATCATATATATATATATATATATATATATATATATATATATATATATATATATATATATATATATATATATATATATATATATATATATATATATATATATATATATATATATATATATATATATATATATATATATATATATATATATATATATATATATATATATATATATATATATATATATATATATATATATATATAGCGCAGTGTTTATTTGAACCATATGAACTTGCAGAATCGTCGGGCAACCTGTTGCTTGATGAAGAAGATGGCGGATCCAGGTATTTCCGCTTCCTGGGAAGCTATGGAGAGCTGTACGTGGCGGAGCATCGTTCGGAGGTGATGTCTTGTAGAACCTCATTGGTTGGCACAAACGCTCTTCGCGTTCATTATAATTCCCAGAGCTTGTGTTATGATTACGACGAATATCATGTGGATGTTGCTTCAGTACATTGGTCGGTTCCGAATTAATGGAGCCAGCTGAAAATGCGTTGTTTGTCCATGCAGCAAGACAAACAGTAAAAATGATGATAATTGGCAGTGTCCATACTAGCTTTCGATTTAAGATTTCCGCCATGTTTCCTTGAAGAACAAATGTGAGTGCCCGTAATGATAACGCCAGCTGCTTTAACTTGGCGCTGATTAAGCACTGAAACCACATATGGAACACCTCTCAATCAAAGTTTATATAGTTACATGTCGAGTGGTTCGCTTCGTACACAGGCGTTTCGTACACAGGTCGTTTCGTACAGAGATGGTTGTTTCGTACACGCTACTAGGAGGGATTGCACTGAGTATGATATCGACCCGTGATTGATGAGGTCACACCTAGATTAACCGGGGGATTTCGAACTGAGGGATTGTGGACTGGTCCAGGATTTTATGTCGAGGCCGTTGTTAGTTTGCAAAACGCCTCGGGCGGTCTATTTTTTGTGCAGTACGAATACAAGAAGGAGTATGCATAATTGACATGCCCGAAGTTTCGAAAACATATGGTCACGAAAGTATTACGTCCAATGAAACTCCAGCGCACAGAGCGTTGAGAGGCGAACTAAACTGTTCCAAGACGTCACTTAGATGATTTGGTCCTGAGAGAGATCAATGCGCCAAAGTTGAGGCAATAATGCACGAGATTTATGACCACTCCAGATATTCGTCGCAGGCGAGAAGTGTGAACGAAAGGTGCGTATCGATTTGGCAGGTCGGTTGACTCACGGAGGCATATCGACCGTGTATGACTCACTCAGTCCAATAATGCCAACGGAGGAGAAAATTCGCCGCTACTTCAGGAATGCATTATGATATAAGTAAGAATTTGGCCTGCAGAATTAATTATTGATCGCGGTGAGATTACAGACATAAAGAGCGTGAAATATCATGACCGACACGAAGCTGTGTTATCCGTTGTTTAGATGTTTAACGTGGTAAAATATGTGCAGCATAATATGTGATAATAATTATATGCTTACATAAACAGTCGTGTAGCTCAATCCAAGTGCCCTTCAAATTATCGCAACGCATGTGAAATGTACGAATATCCCGTTTACGGAGAGATCAACGTCCGAGTTCAATATGAGCACTGCATTGTGACTATCCTGTTTTGAATTGTTAATGTGGTTTTGTATTTTGTGCGGTGGTTTAACTGTTGTATGCGTAATATGCATACCATCGGGATGTGTTGGATGGGCAGGTAGCACTGGGATGGTCGATTATTCCTTTCCTTATAGGAAGAAATCAATGAATGTTAGCGAAAACTACCGATCCATAGCCATCAGTAGCGTAGTAGGGAAATTACTTGACAATATTTTGATTGAATCTTATGCTGATATTCTTCAGACAAGTAACTTCGACGGCGCAATGTACATTTGTTCTCAAAGAAGGTACTATGTTGGTCATGGCTCTCCATGTTATGTGATGTTATTAGATGCTTCTAAGGCTTTTGATCGCGTTGATTATATTAAACTGTTTATGCTGTTACGCAAGCGAGGTATGTGTCCTACCACAGCTAAGATGATGTTGAACATGTATACGCAGCAACGATTGCGCGTGCAATGGGATAATGAAATTTCGGACAGCTTTGGTTGTACAAACGGCGTGAAGCAGGGCGCAGTTCTGTCTCCGATTCTATTCTGTGTTTATATGGATGAACTACTCACCCGTCTGTCACACACATAAGTTGAATGTCATATTGGTCATGAATTTGTTGGGGCACCTGGTTATGCTGATGATCTGTCGTTAATTGCACCCTCATTGACCGCCGCCAAGATAATGATTGAAACGTGTGAGCAATTTGTATAGTGCCGTTTTCAACTCAACGAAGAGCAATTTATTAGTTTTTAATGATAACCAGTACGCTGTAGATTTAAAGCTTAATGGTTGCACTATTCCTATTAGGGAAAATGCTTTGCATCTTGGTACTTATGTCGGTAAGGACTGTAATACTAATACTATAAATGTAGCATGTTCTAATTCTGTGTCACAAACACATTTGTTGATGTCAAGGTTCGGGGCTTGCAATGTAGATATGAGAAACAAGTTGTTCATTAGTTTCTGTACAAGTTTTTATTGCTCTCCCTTATGGAGTTTAGACCACCGACACTTAGAGGTTTTTTGCCTAACCTGGCGAAAATGTATTAGGCGTTTCTGGAAGCTCCATCCACAAACGCGTTCCATATACTTACATCTTTTGACAGGTCAACAACCAATCATTAAACAATTAATGAAGCGCTATATCATGTTTCTATGTAAATGCATCAGCAGTGGTAACAATGTGTTGTCATTTGTGAGCAAACTCTGCGCATCTAGTTATTCCACTGCTGCTTGCAATCTGAGAATTGTAATGTCCACCATTGGTATCAGTACTAACGCTATTTTCTCAGCAGAAATAACGCCGAATGAGTACCTACTCAGGTTGAGTGAGAATGTAATAGACAGTAATGTGTTAACCACTATTTCATTATTAAGAGAGCTCATTATGCAACGGGATGGGGAAGCAATTTCCATTCTTACCCCACAAGAAATTGACGAGCTCCTGTCCACAATATGCACTTTACGATGTTAATCTTCATTTCTTTCTTGCATTGATTTTTTACAAATCTGTACGTTTATATGTGCGAAATAAATACTATTTATAAATATGGAGACGGTAAATCCAATTGTAGGGTATATAAGATCCAGAAAACGCGCTCACACGGCAGAAGCCAGACAGACAGACTCCAAAAGAGACGGACTCACATCGACTCCAAGAGAGACTCCAAAAGAGACTCACTCACTTCGACTCCAAGAAGCCAATTCTACCTTGTTTTCTGTTTGTGGATTATACTGGAAATAATCCAACTTTGGTTCAAGACGGAGTCCCTCATTTACCTGTGCACTGTGTTGGTAATTAGAAGCAAAATGGAACACGCAGTAGAAGAACAAAATTAATATCGCGCCTTGGGGTAAGGCTTATATATTATTTTTGTTCTTCTATTGCGTGTTCCGTTTTACGGGGCATCAGAATCAGACAGTAGTTGGCGTGAGGGGGCGAAGGTAATGGTATGGCAGATGAAGCATAGCCAGTCGGTTGGGATAGAGGGTTAAGATACTACGCATTCAACAGTTAAACCACCAAGGCCAGACAAAAATGGAAAGCCATTACTCCTTAATAGACCTGCATATAGTTACAGCATCACGCTTAATACTACCCACCAATCTCGTCATAACATAACTTTCCTAACCGGCAGCCATCTTTGTCAAAACGCTCTTCATAAATAAATAAATAAATGACTTCGAACCAATTAAAATACAAAATCACATTAACAAATAAAAACAGGATTGTCACATGCATTGCACCCACCTTGTTAAGATATCCGTTCCACTGTTTCTTATGTGCCAGATTTTTCACTGAACAGCTTTACAAACC
Source organism: Urechis unicinctus (assembly GCA_034190875.2). NCBI lineage: Eukaryota > Metazoa > Annelida > Polychaeta > Xenopneusta > Urechidae > Urechis > Urechis unicinctus. Next base: position 79,367,138 of record CM067350.1, on the reverse strand, counting down.
ATCGACTTTATCAACACAGACTGATTTGGAACATTTATATCCTGATATGAGATCCGTAATGTTATGTATTTTTTTCTTGTTATTGCTATGATGAAGATTCTTCGGTAGCTAGATCATGGTAATCAAGCTACCGCCTCTATAGCCTCTCCGAGCATTCTTATCGACGGTTGACAAACGCATAACAAGGGGGCGCTTTAAATCCCTATTTTTACATGCTTTAAGCGATCCATACATGAGGCAGGGATTATTCTTCGGGGCTAACGCGCGCTTAGTTACCAGTGCGACCATCGATGATCACACCAGGGCTTGCTGCAAGCCTAAACTCGCCGATATCCAAATGGTAGCTGTCTTCACATATAGGATGACTCCGTGAACAAATGTCTTGAGGAGCTTTGTCAGCACAATAGTTGATTGAACATAATATTGTGCAATGACCGCACAATACACCCGTGCAGATAATACTTCTTAACTGAGGCCAAGTGAAATAACCTCTTAGTGCGCTTACAGATAAAGTAGTTCTTGTCGTGCGCAGTAAGTGAACTAAATGATTCGTCGATCACAAGCAAGTGGATTTATTATTGTCATTATAAAGATATTTTCTTTCAAATGGAGTATTTATACAATACCTAGCACACTTCAAGCCTACAGGATATATTCTTTTGGCTGATAACCGTCTTCATTGGTTTCGAATATTTGGAAGATCCGAAGCAATCGGTATATATATATATATATATATAGAGAGATATATATATATATATATAGATATATATAGAGATATATAGATAGATATAGAGATATATATAGATATATAGATAGATATATATCTATAGATATACATCTATATCTATATATATATATATCTAGATATAGATATATATATATATATATATATATATATATATGATATATATATATATATATATATATATATATATATATATATATATATATATATATATATATATATATATATATCTCTATATATATATATATATATATATATATATATATATATATATATATATCTATCTATATATATATCTCTCTATCTCTCTCTATCTCTCTATCCCAAAGATGGTTTCCCTTGCCCTTTCACTAATCATGGTTTTACCAATGGGTTGACAACATTACATATTAATTTTGATTGACTATTGTTAAACGTGGGTTGACAATTCATAACGAAGTTGTTTTTTTACTGCGCCTCGAGTAGCTTCCACAAAAGTAGGGGGCGTTGCCTACGTGGTGTCACGGAATTTGTCACGTATCTCATTATAATTAGAACTTTGGTGACAAGTTCACAGACCAGTTTATTTGGAGTGGCTTCTGGGGTTCAGATCACTCTCTACTAGAAACCCCGAAGACAGCATTTCACTCTGGCGGGTAAACCAGTACTGCCGATAAGACTTGCAGATGGAACAGAAACAACAGAGTGTTTGGTCGCAGCCGTTATTCTACCACGAAGACATCAGCGCCAAGAGAGAAGAAGGAACCAGTACTGGCTGAGTCCCTGGATCAAGAGGCTGCGACTGATCATACAATCGGTCGCTGGTCGTCACGAGTGATCGTACAATCGGTCGCTGTTTGCCACGAGTGATCGTACAATCGGTCGCTGGTCGTCACGAGTGATTTTACAATCGGTCGCTGTTCGCCACGAGTGATTGTACAATCGGTCGCTGATCGCCACCACTAGTCGCACGATTACCCACGATAGAACTTGCGGTCGATCTTCTACAATCGTTGGTGATCGTACGACAATGCGTAGCACCAATCATACGATTACAAAGCACCAATCATACGATTACCAACCATCAATCGCAGTATGCGATCGCAAATGATGTTCGGAGCAAACATTGCCGATTGGTTGTATCTTGGCCAAATTGGCCGAACGATCCGGTGTGTCTGTGGCTTTACACATCAAAACTCTTGCGGTGTGAATGAATGGTGATTATATTTTAGGGAACAATAAACTGACGATCATTGTTGCGAAAACAGAATCATTGATTTTCTTATGCATTGAATTGTCTGGTTTTCATGATGTGTACGCCTGCAGCTGTGCATCGATGTTGGGTAATCAATAAAGAACTGATAGGCACGCATCATTGGATTAAGCCTGAGGAAATGCATGTAATAATGATTGACTATTTTAAGAGCAAGCATTGTTGTAAAGAAATACACATTGAGGCTCGAAAATCTGCCGTTTAAAATCGATTTTAATTAGAATGAAGAGCGATTTTCGCCGTATTTATCCAAGTACTTCAGCCAATTTCGACCCATTTTACACAGATATTAATGTTGCTCTGTAGATGCCGCGTTTTAAGAGGAATTAACGATTCGCATTCCATGATTATTGCATTCATCTTACCAAAGCCGAAAAGAAATTTTTCTATGAATCCTACATCCTTCGTCTGTCACTTAATATCGGTACCATTCTATCACAGATAAATCTAAGACCAGCGTATCTCTTGGCATTTATCTAAATTGGGACATCGCTCAAAATAAATAGCGCGACTGAGCAAATGCACGCGCGCGAGTGTGTTAATGAATGTGCATCCAGGATACACGCACGCATGCATTTGTAGACCGTGCTCGACATACGCTGCTAAAAATGAAGTATACAGAATGACCAGGAATCATAAAAATCCAAGAAACACAATCATTCAAGAATCTCAAAAATCACGATAAACCATCATTCACAATCATCCAACAATCGAAATGACACAGGAATCACACTTGACCAGGGATTACAATAACAAAGAAACCACAGTGAACAGGAATTACAATCGACCAGGAATCACAATAAACCAGGAATCACAATCCATCAGGAATCACAATAAACCAGGGATCACAATAATTAAGAATCACAATAAACCAGGAATCACACTGACCCAGAAATACACCAAACCAGGAATCACTTTAAACCAGGAATCATAATAAACCAGTAATTGAGGGTTCCAGTAAATCAAGACAATAAAAGCCAGAATTCACAGTAAACTAGGGATAACAACAACAAGGAATCGCAATAAACCTACAATCGTAATAAACCAATAATCACAATCAAGCAGGAAATCACAAACACATTTCTGTATCCATTATATCGAGAACTATAACCAATCATATACACACGAGGACATACGTTTGATGGCAGCCACTGATAAGCGTTTTGTTGAGCACTTCTTCGTCAACCGTTGGATGAACCATGAAGTCGAGTGCAAAACGACATGACATTAATAACATTTGTATAATCGTGACCTTGTGACGGTGTACTAGACTCAGCAAATGTTCTTAACGAATAATTCCAAAATATAAATCCACATTACATATGTGTCTAATATAGCAAAAAGCCTTAATTAAAGCCCATCAACGAAAAGACCAAAATAAACTTATTCTTCATTTATGTTCGTCAATGCTCATGAAGTTCAGGTTCAAAGATAATTGTTTGAGGTTCAGTAGTAATGATTGAATAATGTTCAGCTGATAGAACATACAGCTACCCTGAAGGCGAAATGCATTAGTCAATTTTGTCACTTTTTGTGAGTGGCTGGCGTACAAATTGAAATCCTTGAGCTCTGTTCCATTCATCATGCACCTGTGGTCGTACATTGATTTTCGAATCGCTGGCTCGACTCAAAGAATGTTATTTAAACCGCCGTATGCAACAGAACAGGACAACAGCGACTGATAACTTTGTGACTGAAGCATCATGCGTGCGTCTGTGTTTCCAGCGATAATAGCAGTGGCGGCAACATTTGCGTTTGTTGATGGGAAGTTAAATTCCTAAATTTTTAAAATTTTTAGTTATTGGCGAATGATGTTGAGAATTGTCAATTGAACTGTTGCATTAAAAGGTATTGGTTTGATGTAGATTAATATAATAAGATAACGAATATCTCACCAAAGACACTTTCAGGCGCATATTGTTTTTGAAAGGTTCTTTGTTTGGTGGATATTTTCCAGCTTCTACAGCACTGCAGGTTTTGTTTCAGCAAAGAAGAAATGCAAGAAAGATGAGGCTTGTCGTGGCGGAGAATGCATAAAAGGTAAATTTAGTCACGCACATAATTTTTGTGTGGAATTTAGAGTCGTTCGCTTACAGTTGAGTGTTTGAATACCAAGGCCCAATGTAACAAAACAAAACAGCAAACTGGAGGTCGGTGATTACCCAATCTGCTCTAAAGAAAACCTTGTTTCCAATGTTCGAGTCAACAGTAACGGGCAATGCGAGGAATTCAGCTGCAACGAAGGCCTATGGTATGACATGAACAGATGTCCGACTGAGGAATGTGGTAACTAGACAGCATGTGTAATGATGTACAAGATTCACTGTTAATAAATTTCTTAAAATCAGACTTAACCATGTTTTATCTTGTGTCATATTACCTGTTCTTATCAATGTAAGTGATAGTTTGCACAACAGGCATCAATCATGAAACTTATAACTTATAAATGAATTCACTTTATGATACACGGTTTCGACAAAAGTGACCACCAGCACACGAGTCTTAAAACTCCGCATCCTAACTGGTTTGCTATATATAGGCTGTAGAGGCTACAGAGATTGGGGAGTTTTAAGACTCGAGTGCCTTTGTAAAGCCCGAACATCTGGAAGTTGTCATGATTATATCACTTGTTCCAGAAAGAGTTGCAAACGTAATAAAAAGTCACAATAGGTTCAATTGGCGACACACCTCTTTACAACCAACCAACCAACCAACCAACCAACCAACCAACCAACCAACCAACCAACCAACCAACCAACCAACCAACCAACCAATCTATTAAACAAAAAAAAAACAACCAGCCAACCATCCAACCAACCAACCAACCATCCAAAAAGCAAGCCAACACACTAGCAAACCATTTAAAAAGTTCAATAATTCGGTAATCGTACGGAGCATCTGCATTATACTCCTATAGCGTAATGGTAGTTATTGACTACTGTAAGCAAGATAAAGGGCAATTAGAATCGTTTTTTGCGAAGAAGATCTTAAGTAAGCAGAATAGGAATTAGGAGCATTATAAGCAATATGTCGTGGGGGTATGCGTATTTGCTCCTACGTTTGAGATGTATGCATTCATAAATGTTTGCGCAAAATGGAATACAATGAGCAGTACGGAGCTATCGATGGGTCCTGTATTTTAGCACTTCTCGGGCTGATATATTAACAGAGCTTCCCCCATAGTAGTTGAGTGTTGGCTATTCATACCTTGCGTTATGTAAGGGAATGTCGAGCTCCCTGGAAAGGAAATGGCAGCTAGAATGGCGTGATCCCGGAAATGGAAATAGCAGTTAGGAAATGTTTACAAAATCGTGTCAGTTTTGGTTCATGGTTGATAACAGATGTTTTGCGACCAATTCGATGACATCTCCGGATAATTTTTTATATTCTTAATTACAACAATCATGTTTAACGACACCAAGGGCACAAACGTTAGTTTATAGCAATTCTTACAAAGGAAAACCATGACGAAATGGGGAACAAAGTGTTGCGCGGGAAATCGTTATGAGAATATAGGGAAATCATTTGCGTCTAGATTATGAGTTCAGATGATATGTTCGATTCAACTAAAGAATACAAAATATATGCATTCCACAAGTTTTAATTGCCATATTGAAGTAATATTGAGACCTTCGCAAAATGTCCAATGAAACCATCTCTCTTCAACAGTATGTCAGTTGCGTATCCCGACTTCTCTCTGCATTGTTCCGATTTATTCAAGCATATTTCCTGTCCAGTACGTTACTACCCAGTACTTAAAGACTTTCGGGAAAGTGCGCTCATGATTTTGGATCAAAAATAAACTATTGACAAGTATGATGATTTTCCAGAATAAGCATTTTTTTCGACATACACGCGACGGTCAGTAAATAACAGAAAATATAATGGGAAGAAGCATATATTGTTTCAATGAGAATAACATTAAACAACATTTCCAGAGCATCATGTGCAGTAACCCCCATACAGTAACCCGGAAAATGACATCTAGATGAAGTGAGTAAATGGCTCTGCAAGTAGTGCGTAGAGAACGTGTCAAATCGTACCAAAATAGTTGCCAATTGAAGACGAGTCCACACTTTCAGACAGACCTGTCCCAATCATATTAAGAGCATTAACCACCTTCACATCTCCCGGCCTTGATACATTCTTGTACTTCATTAAATAGCTGCGTCTTCATTTGGGTGAGCTTCGGTATCAAGTCTCTGACCGATGAGTAAGGATCAAAGTTTAAAGATCCCTTCCGAAGAAAAGCACCCTCACTATTCTGTAATATACACTTCTTGACAGTATTCGGTATATCTGTCCCCGTGAGAAAACGCACCACACCATTAAGAGTGGGAAGAAGATTAGTCTTCAGATCTTCATAGAAGACAACAAATTTTCTGCCTTTAAAGTCGTGGATCCACGAGCGTAGTGTTTGTGAGTATCTTTTGGTTTCGGCAGTGAGGAAGTGTTTCCATCCTGTTACAGGAATGTAGAGAAATGAGAGTTGATACAACGTTATTGATTCAATAAATTTATAATTAACACTGAATCATTAACATCCAATTAGTTAAATACATCACCTTCTGTCTTGAAACTATCAGATGATAGCCGTCCGACCTTACCAGCCTTTCTTCTGCTGAATTCTGCTACGAATGCATTTTTCGGATTGCGTACCAAAATAACAGCCCGCGCAAATCTGTTGTCTTCAAATACAAAAATAGACATAATCCATTAGAAAAAATAAAGTATTTTGGAAACCATCTGGAGAAGCTGAAGCTGCATTTTTTAAAACCTCAGTAACCATGTGACCAGAAAGCCATTGGAGGTGTTGAACTAATGGCACATAAAACATACCACATTACTTTGGATTATCTATTAAGAATGGAGTTACTTTGATAAGTATTAATCTCGTATGTGTGTTCAATTGCAACGAATGACAACTGAGAGCAAGACCACAACCGGTAGAAGAAATTACCTGCTTCCCTATGTGTTTTGATGCATAAAACTGATCTGTCATTTTTCTTCTGGCCTAAGAATTCCGCTTGCTTTATCAATATAGGAGAGTAATACACGCTTCCTGTATATACACCTGTACATGATGTAGGAGAAAGAATGGTAACAGATAATATTCCTACCTGATAATCTAGTTTGTAATGTAGCTATAAACCCAAAATACGCGTCCACCCATGCTTTCTTCCATCCATTAACCCGTCCATCCATCCATCCACCCACCCATCCACCCACAGAAGGGCATATATGTATAAATATATATATATATATATATATATATATATATATATATATATATATATATATATATATATATATATATATATATATATATCTATATATATATATATATATTTATATGTATATATATGAATATTTATGCATAAATATATATATATATTTATATTATATGTATATATATACTTACGTATATATTTATATATAAATATATATGTATATCTTTATATATATATGCATATATGTATATATTTAATTATATATATACATAATATATATATATACACACATACATGCATATCTATATATATAAATATATATATATATACATATATATATATATATATATAAATATATATATATATATATATATATATATATATATATATATATATATATATATATATATATATATATATATATATATATATATATATATATCACAGGGTTTATTTGAACCATATGAGCTGGCAGAATCGTCGGGCAACCTGTTGCTTGATGAAGAAGATGGCGGATCCAGGTATTTCCGCTTCCTGGGAAGCTATGGAGAGCTGTACGTGGCGGAGCATCGTTTGGAGGTGATGTCTTGTAGAACCTCATTGGTTGGCACAAACGCTCTTCGTGTTCATCATAATTCCCAGAGCTTGTGTTATGATTACGACGAATATCATGCGGATGTTGCTTCAGTACATTGGTCGGTTGCGGATTAATTGAGCCAGCTGAAAATGCGTTGTTTGTCCATGCAGCAAGACAAACAGTAAAAATGATGATAATTGGCAGTGTCCATACTAGCTTTCGATTTAAGATTTCCGCCATGTTTCCTTGAAGAACAAATGTGAGTGCCCGTAATGATAACGCCAGCTGCTTTAACTTGGCGCTGATTAAGCACTGAAACCACATATGGAACACCTATCAATCAAAGTTTATATAGTTGCATGTCGAGTGGTTCGCTTTCAGTATCATCGGCGGAGAATCAGAGACAGGTAAGACACCAGCCCTAGTATGGCATGGATCTGGGGGGGGGGGGGGGGTGGTGCTTTGCGTGTGCAGGCTCTCCAAGGCAGGAGGAACAGTATATGGTGGATGGTGGGGCCGCAGCGAACCGTCCCGCGCCTCCTTCCGTAGGCACTTCATTGCGGGAGCAGTTCCGCACCACGAGGCACAGCGCCGCCGCAGGCCCCACGCTCACCTAGTTGGGAGGGAGGTGTCTCTGTGTGCGATTGTTTCGTACACAGGCGTTTCGCACACAGGTCGTTTCGTACAGAGATGGTTGTTTCGTACACGCTACTGGGGGGGGGGGGATTGCACTGAGTATGATATCCCGTGATTGATGAGGTCGCCCCTTGATTAACCGGGGGATTTCGAATCCCATGAGGGATTGTGGATTGATTCTGGATTTTATGTCGAGGCCGTTGTTAGTTTGCAAAACGCCTCGGGCGGTCGCTTTTGTGTGTGTGTCTTGATGTGAAGATTACACAATAGCTTAACCTGGGGGTATTATTTATGAATGCCTGCGTGGTCGAAGTGACGTAGCATTGTGCATGTGATGTTAATTAAACTTCGCTACGATCATGAACTATGTACAGGTCACCAAGTGGGTGTACAGTATTTATGTGTACAGTGGAAATGACTAATGTATTCCAAATTAATGACAGGTGTGACTTATGCATATACTCAATGCATACACTACGAATACATGAAGGAGTAAGCAAAATTGATATCCCGAACTATCGAAAACATTATGTCACGACAGTATTACGTCATATTGTTTTGTAAATTCAAAGTCCTATAAAACTCCAGTACGGAGAGCGTTGAGAGGCGAACTAAATTGTTCCAAGACGTACTTAGAGGATTGATCCTGAGAGAGATCAATGCGCCAAAGTTGAGGCAATAATGCATGAGATTTATGACCACTCCAGATATTCGTCGCAGACGAGAAGTGTGAACGAAAGGTGCGTATCGATTTGGCAGGTCGGTTGACTCACTGAGGCATATCGACCGTGTATGACCCACTCAGTCCAATAATGTCAAAGGAGGAGAAAATTCTCCGCTACTTCAGGAATGCATCTGTACGTTTATATGTGCGAAATAAATACTATATAAATATATGGAGACGGTAAATCCAATTGTAGGGTATATAAAATCCAGAAAACGCGCTCCCACGGCAGAAGCCAGACAGACAGACTCCAAAAGAGACGGACTCACGTCGACTGCAAGAGACCCTCCAAAAGAGACTCACTCACTTCGACTCCAAGAAGCCACTTCTACCTTGTCTTCTGTTTGTGGATTATACTGGAAATAATACAACTTTGGTTCAAGACGGAGTCCCTCATTTACCTGTGCACTTATAAACCGTGTTGGTAATTGGAATTAAAACGGAACACGCAGTAGAGGAACATAATTAATATCGCGCCTTGGGGTAAGGCTTATATATTATTTTTGTTCTTCTATTGCGTGTTCCGTTTTGCGGGGCATCAGAATCAGAAAGTAGTTGGCGTGAGGGGGCGAAGGTAATGGTATGGCAGATGAAGCATAGCCAGTCGGTTGGGATAGAGGGTTAAGATACTACGCATACAACAGTTAAACCACCAAGGCCAGACAAAAAGCGAAAGCCATTACTCCTTAGCAACCACGAAACCTTGGTAACCAAGATGAGTAAGCAACAAGCATGCTGTGCAGATATTAATAGACCTGTATATAGTAACAGCATCACGCTTAATACTACCCACCAATCTCGTCATAACATAACTTTACTTACCGGCAGCCATCTTTGTCAAAATGCCTATAAATAAATAAATAAATTACTTCGAACCATTTAAATACAAAATCACATTAATAAGTCAAAACAGGATTGTCACATGCATTGCACCCACCTTGTTAAGATATCCGTTCCAGTGTTTCTTATGTGCCAAATTTCTCGCTGAACAGCTTTACAAACCATCGACTTTATCAACACAGACTGATTTGGAACATTTATATCCTGATATGAGATCCGTAATGTTATGTATTTTTGCTTGGTATTGCTATGATGAAGATTCTTCGGTAGCTAGATCATGGTAATCAAGCTACCGCCTCTATAGCCTCTCCGAGCGTTCTTATCGACGGTTGACAAACGCATAACAAGGGGGCGCTTTAAACCCCTATTCTTACATGCTTTAAGCGATCCATACATGAGGCAGGGATTATTCTTCGGGGCTAACGCGCGCTTAGTTACCAGAGTCGACGACAGTGGTAAACATGCTACTGGACTGGATGGGTGTGAGCGCTCTCTGACGAGTGCGACCATCGATGATCACACCAGGGCTTGTTGCAAGCCTAAACTCGCCGATATCCAAATGGTAGCTGTCTTCACATATAGGATGACTCCGTGAACAAATGTCTTAAGGAGCTTTGTCAGCACAATAGTTGATTGAACACAATATCGTGCAATGACCGCACAACACACACATGCAGATAATACTTCCTAACTGAGGCCAAGTGAAATAACTCCTAATGCGCTTACAGATAAAGCAGTTCTTGTCGTGCGCAGTAAGTGAACTAAATGATTTGTCGATCACAAGCAAGTGGATTTATTATTGTCATTACAAAGATATTTTCTTTCAAATGGAGTATTTATACAATACCTAGCACACTTCAAGCCTACGGGATATATTCTTTTGGCTGATAACCGTCTTCATTGGTTTCGAATATTTGGAAGATCCGAAGCAAGCGGTATGATTCGTGATTTAGAGTATCATACTTCATACCCTGTACATACATACACGATACTGTGACCGATTGTTAATATCCCCCTCTTTCATTTGCAGTTAATTGTCCATTGAGGTGTTATTCATATATATATATATATATATATATATATATAGATAGATATATATAGAGATATATATAGAGATATATATATATATATATAGATAGATATATATATATATATATATATATATATATATATATATATATATATATATATCTATAGATATATATATATATATATATATATATATATATATATATATATATATATATATATATATATACGTATATATATATATATATAGATATATGTATATAGTATTTATGTAAAGTACCCTGATGTCGTGGATCATTTATCTAAAATATGCGGCTGCAGAGAAAAACCTTAAAGCCCTACCTCCTTAACACCCTACAAACTTCATACCATGAGGAACGCGCTACGCGTGCCCTCATTGGTCAACTAATTAAAGGCTTTAAGCCTCAACCCTAACTACACAGTGGCTGCCCGCTAACTTAGAGAGTCCCGAGCAAGCCCTCAACCAAGCAGCATCTTCTGGTATCTCCTCCTACAATAGTCTTCAGGCACACCTTTCGGCAGTCATCAAAAGAACCTTAAACTGAATAAAGAGAAGTTTATATTTCGCCCCCCTACAACGTCGTTGACTTGTTTCTACAACAACACATTGCCATCAAAAGAATATAGCCACAACACTGTGGTTTAACTAATGAAATTATGCAATCCTAAGATTTATTGGTTCACTAATCATGGTTTACCAATGGGTTGACAACATAACATATTTAATTGATTGACTATTGGTAAACGTGGGTTGACAATTCATAACGAAGTTGGTTGGTTACTGAGCCTCGAGTAGCTTCCACAAAACTAGCGGGCGCTGCCTACGTGGTGTCACGGAATTTGTCGGGCGAATTGCCCTGTCTGGTATCTTATTATAACCAGATCTTTGGTGACAAGTTCACAGACCAGTATATATGGAGTGCCTAACCATTAAATGAGTTCAATAATTCGGTAATCGTACGGAACATCTGCATTATACTCCTATTACTTAATGGTAGTAATTGACTACTGTAAACAAGATAAAGGGCAATTAGAATCGTTCGTGCGAAGGAGAAAATCTGACGGCAGTATAATAGCAATAAGAATCATTAGAAGCAGTATGTCGTGGACGTATGCGCATATGCTCCCACATTAGAAGCAGTATGTCGTGGACGTATGCGCATATGCTCCCACATTTGAGATGTATGTACTGATAAATGTTTGCGCAATTGGAATGCAATGAGCAGTACGGATCTATCGATGGGTGGTGTATGTTAGCACTTCTCGGGCTGATATATTAACAGAGCGTCCCCCATAGTAGTTGAGTGTTGGCTATTCATACCTTGCGTTATGTAAGGGAATGCCGAGCTCCTCGGAAAGAAAATGGCAGCTAGAATGGCGTGATCCCGGAAATGGAGTTAGCAACAAGAAATCACAGCTGTAACAAGCATACTGGGCTCTCAATGTACAAACGACGACATAGACGTTAAATGAGCATACTTTTGCCAGGATGTAATTGATTGTACAGTCCGAAAGACAGCAATAAGTGCCCAGCTGACAAGAGACTTAACCTTGTTATGCATGACACTGTGTAAAACCAATCAATAAGACGCTAATATCAGCCTTCTACACTTTGAATAGATCTGATCAAAGAACCCACGGATATTTCATAAAATATGATTCTTCTTTTCTGAACATTGTTTGCATTTAATGTATTTTCAATGACACAACTGGGATGATACTTGTCGGTCAAACATTTGCCTGATATATTGACTCCTCCTTTATCTGATTCAAGTTAATATATGTACCTTGACACATCTTAAAAGTACCTTCTTTGTCGTTCAAGAATTATCTCCCATCCGCAGACTTTTCTGGCCATCGTGCCAGCTTTGGTTCATGGTTGATAATATTTGTTTTTGCGACCAATTCGAGGATATCTCAGGCGAATTTTTGTCACCTTTAATTATTAATTGCAACAATCTTGTTTACGACGCAAAGGGCACAAACGTTTGTTTATAGCAATTCTTATAACAGAAAACCATGACGAATGGGGAAAAATCATTTGCGTCTAGATTATGAGTTCAGATGATATGTTCGATTCAACTAAAGAATACACAATATATGCATTCCACATGCATATAGGTATCAAGTCTCTGACCGATGAGTAAGGATCAAAGTTTAAAGATCCCTTCCGATTCTTGTACTTCAGAAAAGCACCCTCAATATTCTGTAATATACACCTCTTGACAGTATTCGGTATATCTGTCCCTGTGAGAAAACGCACCACACCATTAAGAGTGGGAAGAAGATTAGTCTTCAGATCTTCATAGAAGACAACAAATTTTCTGCCTTTAAAAGTCGTGGATCCACGAGCGTAGTGTTTGTGAGTATCTTTTGGTTTCGGCATTGGTGAAGAGCTTCCATGCTGTTAAAGGAATGTAGAGAAATGAGAGTTGGATATACAGTTATGCATTCAATAACTTTATAAATAACACAGAATCATTAACATCCAGTTAGTTAAATACATCACCTTCTGTCTCGAAACTATCAGATGATAGCCGTCCAACCTTACCAGCCTTTCTTCTACTGAATTCTGCTACGAATGTATTTTTCGGATTGCGTACCAAAATAACAGCCCGAGCAAATCTGTAGTCATCAAATACAAGAATATACGTAATCCAATAATAATAATCAATAATTTTGGCTACCGTCTAGAGAAGCTGAAGCTGCATTTTTAAAAACTTAAGTAACCACGTGACAAGAAAGCCATTGGAGGTGTTGAACATAAGACATACCACAATACTTTGAATTGTCTATTATGAATGTAGTAACTTTGATTAGTATTAATCTCGTATGTGTGTTCAATTGCAACAAATGACAACTGAGAGCAAGACCACACCCGACAGAGGAAATTACCTGCTTTCACATGTGTTTGGATGCATAAAACTGATCTGTCATTTCTCATCTCGCCTAAGAATTCCGTTTCCTGTATCAATACCGGAGATGTCTCCATGCGTCCTGTATATACACCTGTACATGATGTAGGAGACAGAATGGTAACGGACAACACCAACCTGATAATCTAGTGTGAAATATAGCTATAATGTTCATAGAAGAAAATTACAACCATTTTTTTAGCTTTGTGGGGAGATGTCAATGATAATGAGTTGTCACGCGTCATGGACGAGTACGCGTTGTACGAAGCGCATCGAGCTCTTGATAAATTAGCCGGCTTTGTTACGATTCATGGTTTATGAAACGCCTCTGAACTTGAGATCAACAAACAAAAGACATATATGCAGACACATTACGATGTATTTTCGGACTAGTACCAATTATTTCTGTTTACAGATTAAGCTAACCAAGCGAGCATCGCAATTGACGACGTTCAGCGAGGCGCCGGGGCTATGGGGAATGAAGATGAACCAGGAATGATCTTTTCATATTGTTGCATATGATTAATTAGAATCAATGAGGTGATTTGCTTAGCTCTCTAGCTCTCTCCCTTTCTTTCAGATGCTCTGGCAACTGGGATAGCGGAGATGGAACGTAGACACGGCAATGTCACCCGGACTTACGTCCGTATACGGCCATTGTAGGATGTTTATTATTTCGATTTCCGCATTCCAATGCCCATACTGAGAGAGGTCATCTTCGATCATCATCAAGTGGCCATCAAAATAAATGCCAGCTACGGGTTTATATTGAGAAACAATGAGAGTGGTGAACTCCGCTACTTTTATTCGTCAATAAATTATGCCCTAATACCTGCATCGGTCACTGTGAGAAATGCTGGTGATTTCTAAGCTTTCGAGAGTAGGATCGAGCGGGGGAATATTCTGGCGTGGGTCCGCGAGTAGCGCCCCAATTGCAAGTGGGTGGTTATTAAAATAACGAAACCTGACAGTCTATGTCAGCAAGTTACTAGATCACCCTATAGATTTTGCCCCTACCAAACTTCCGCCCCATATCCGGAACAACAAGGCTGTTCTGGGTAGGGTCACGGATATGAATTCCGGTAGACCATGCACTAACAGCCTGTGCCTGTTTCGTTGTCTGGGCTTGCAGCGTGATGTTCCACTTTGAGGGCTAGAGACGATGATGTAACGGCTTTTTTGAGAGGCCTATCCTACTGGGGACATTGATACATTCGCCGGTGTTCCTTGGGCCGATCTCGAAAGAGTGGAGGAGCGTTTCGATGTGAACATTTTCGTATACCGATGTAGTGAAGAACAGGTAAGCTAAAATATAAATAATTTAAGTGAAGATTAACTCAATGAAAGAGTAATTTGTAACTGAATCTTTTAAATGTTTGTTTGTCGACAGGTTGCCACACTTGTGAGGCGGCCCCCCACAAAACTATGTCGATGTACCTCAGCCTCGGCGAGGCGCATTTCAGCTATATACGGAACCGGGGTTGTTATTGCAAGTCTTACACTTGCACCACATGTGATGAACTGTGGAAACATGTGGGTATGTTGCATCGGCACCAAGCCACATGCAATGTGGAGACAGTTTTACAGGCGCGGTCTATCATCCACCACCCACCATTTTCGATGTACTTTGCGACGGTGGGTTTGAAGTGGAGGAAACCGCCTGTCACTATCGAGCCACTTACGACTTCGAGTGTTATTTTGATAGGTCAGACATACCTACCAACTCGGACAAGGTTATATGGGAGGCTCGTCATGTCCCTTGTCAGTCTTTTATGTAGCAACGTACCCAGTTTCCAAGAACTGGTTTGCTTTGTTACTGATGGTGATACGGATGAGTTGGTGCTGTGTATGATGACCCACTTGAAGCAAGTGGCCGATTTTGCTTATGTCATGAGAGAAAAGTACACCTCCTTACTCCAATGTTTGGGTTAACAACTTCAAGAGCAGCTGGTTACCGACCCGGTAACCAAAGGGAAGCATCCACTGGACCAACTCACGATCCAATTAATTTTGTGGTTGCAATTACGACAAATATTTGAAAGCATACCATTTCTGCGTAAACAAAGCCTGTTTTCCCTCATGAATGGGTCACGTTGGATCGGTTGATCTACAACGAGCTACCTTCTCACGCTGACTTTTAATGAAAACATTAGCGAAGCGGACTATTAAGAATGTCACCGTGCATGGGAGTCTCAGGGGATTACCTGCTTCAAGGACTATTTGAAATATCACAATAATATTGATGTTGTCCCATTTCTCGAGGCATTGGAGAAGCCAATTTACGAGGAGCGTAATATCGACATGTTTAAAGAGGTCATTAGTGTTCCGGGTCAGACATTGATGGAAACCGACTCTGCCTATTTTGCCATTTTGGGTCGATGTTTGGAAGAGGTGGTCAAATCTGACATGAAAGAGGCATTTGACTGTGAAT
Source organism: Urechis unicinctus (assembly GCA_034190875.2). Taxonomy (NCBI): domain Eukaryota; kingdom Metazoa; phylum Annelida; class Polychaeta; order Xenopneusta; family Urechidae; genus Urechis; species Urechis unicinctus. The sequence goes on along the minus strand of CM067350.1, from coordinate 79,350,737 downwards.
GGGGATCAATAGATGCCAGCGGTCACTTGTCAGGCTCACCCACCGTGAGGAATGGGTGAATGCCAGGTGTAGTGGTTGGGTTTGGGTTGATCAACCGTGCTGTCTCAAGCGTCATAAATTTGAAGAAGTCTTGCCTGATGGGGTATCAACGCATAATTCTCTATTATGTTAGTTGCTGTTGTCTGTTTTTCATTGTTGTCTCAGTTTGAGTTATGTACTTTAAGAAAATGTGAAATTCATTTTCCTGATTCATGTTGCGTATGCAATTAACAATCGTGCAAATAAAATGACTGCGCAAACAAAAAAAGTTCGCGTAGTATATTTTATAAATCAAATCGTTTACTATGGTATCATTAGCAACTAATTCCTGCTTGAATACACGCAAGAGTTGCATCATGAAAACACCTCGACTCCTTAAAAGCAAGTAATGGATACAATACAAACCACAGGCACTAGAGCGCTTGCAGTCTGTTGATTAAAGGTCTATGATACACCATGACGCATGAGAAACCTATGAAAATTTGGCTGGAGAGGTGGTAACCAAAACAAATCAAAATATTTTCCACGACCTTCAGGATCGGTATAATTGGCCCCCAGTGTTCACCAGGTTGATTACGGGGATGGGTGTTACAAATCCTACCACTAGGCTGGACTAGGCTTGGAGGCAATGTATCCATCGAAAGCATCGTCATCTACACACCCCAATACTTGGAAATATGACCCAGAAATTGATTTTCCTGGTTAGCTGTCATATTACCTCGGGGTCGGAAACAAATTTGGTTTCCACACGTCGAATAGGGTATTTGACTGGGTTACGTTCCAAGGCTTTGGTGCGAGCCAACTGCAATGTTGGATTCAATTTCAATCACAGAGGTCAACACTGTCTTGGGTTGAAACTCATTCTGAGTCGTTGCTATGATATTAAAGGGATCGCTGCTTTTCACAAGGCTCAGTTTCATATCCAACACATTCATCAAATACCGCTCTATTTGACCGGCCGTGTCTTTGTGCTATAACGCAGCCGTGACTCTTTAGACCGTAGCTCAACAAAGTTTCAATAAAGGCCCGATACGGATAAGTGTTGGAGGAGGTAGACACTAGCTCTTCATTGATAATTGCATCCACTTGACCAAACAGTGAATATAACCATAGATTAACAGAGGCCACAGGGGCATCCACCTCTAAATTATCATCATTGGCTTGGGTCACCTTGGTCGGGGTGTGTAAATAGGAATAGGTCAGGTCGAGATAATCATCACCCGAACCACTGACACTTAATCCAACAGGGCCCGCACCTATTGCTGAAACAGGGTGATATTCCACCCAATGGTCATGTACAATACTACTCTCGATGGAGTACTAAAGAGATCCAATTCACTTTTGGTTCAGGGGCGCGATTGCGGGTGGACGAGAGCCATGGTTATCCGAATATATCACCTTTCTGCTGTCGTCTTCTTCCACGCTTGGACGGTTTGCTGCGTTTCTTACTCGAACGTATAGGCGTATGTAGTGTGTATGCATATTGTTGTGAAAACCATGATATTAATGAGGGTGATTTCAACTTGGCAGCTTTTGACAAGGCTCGCACACCCCCGAATGCATTGGGTAGTTGTGAGTCGTAATGCAACTTGTCTAGTTTTCCCATCTCGTTCACCAGTTAGCTGCTACACCTCTGGCTGGTCGTTTTCCTCTGGCCACAAAACTTTTAGGTGGAGTTCTTTTATGATCATTCCCCATGTTGGATCCACGACCATCGATCTGCGTGGGCCAGCCAATCATTTGGTACGTTGGTGTGAAATATTTACGACCCCGTAGCACATCATTAACTAAATCCGCTGCTGTCAATGAAGCTTTGTTGATGGCTGCTTTCGCCTTGGCCATTACTAGCAGTGTATCAGCGTGTCTATGTAAGCGACCTGCCATCTTGACCCTTGAGAAATCAAATAACAAGTATGACTTGTTATCCATGCACAGCGCAAATTTCCAATCCAGTTAAAAGGAAAACTCAAATCTGAACTCGAAAAAATGGAGCAACTTGGCGTCACCTGCAAATTAGATGCAGCACCAGACTGGGTTAACAGCATGGTCGTGTCACACAAAGACAATGGAGACCTGCGTGTGTGTCTTGAACCCAAAGACTTAAACAAAGTGATAAAACGCACACATCACAAACCCCCAACCCTGGAGGAGATTACATACAACCTAGAAGGTGGACAGTACTTCAGCAAAATGGATGCCAAAAACGGCTACTGGTCAGTTCAATTAGATGACATGAGCTCCCGACTCACAACGTTCAAAACACCATTTGGCAGATACTGCTACAAACGCATGCCTTTCGGGTTGGTAATGTCGCAAGATGTATTTCAGCAAAGGATGGACCAAATATTAGAGCATTGTCCAGGTACAATAAGCATCACAGATTATGTAGTAGTCTTTGGACGTACCGAACAGGAACATGATAACAACCTCCATAACTTGATGTCAAGATCTGCACAAAATGGGTTGGTATTCAACAGCGCAAAATGTGCTATCAAAGAGCCTCAAATCAAATTCTTTGGTGCTCTCTATGACAAGGAAGGCATACATCCGGATCCCACCGCTGCCACCATGTAATGTTTCTATGGGAAAACACTCTTGATGGAAAACACTCTTGATGTTCACAAGTCCGTTGCGTTTTATTTTATGCCACATCACCACCAACCTGGCCTCGAACGATTGACGGCAACTTGCCGGCTAACATGATTTTTACGACAAGTTAAACATCTGATCATAACGTTGCAATTGGATATGCTACATCCCTCTTTCTCAGAGGAAGCTGCATTTCAACTAGATGATAGTCATAACCATTCAAGGAACATTTGATGTTTTCCATCAAGAGTGTTTTCCCATAGAAACATTACAGGTGCCTTTGTCAAATAAATTCTGCACCAGGTACATGACGCTTATGTTGCGAAGGTGACTGCCTTTCGTAAAAAGTTTGGTGATGCGCTGGTCCGTTTCATGCATCAAATCATCGATAATCAATAGCGTGGGTCGACTTCCATCGATAATCAATAGCGTGGGTTGACTCCCATCGATAATCAACAGCGTGGGTCGACTCCCATCGATAATCAATAGCGTGGGTCGACTCCCATCGATAATCAATAGCGTGGGTTTACTCCCATCGATAATCAATAGCGTGGGTTGACTCCCAGCGATAATCAATAGCGTGGGTCGACTCCCAGCGATAATCAATAGCGTGGGTCGACTCCCATCGATAATCAATAGCGTGGGTTGACTCCCAGCGATAATCAATAGCGTGGGTTGACTCCCAGCGATAATCAATAGCGTGGGTTGACTCCCAGCGATAATCAATAGCGTGGGTTGACTCCCAGCGATAATCAATAGCGTGGGTCGACTCCCATCGATAATCAATAGCGTGGGTTGACTCCCATCGATAATCAATAGCGTGGGTTGACTCCCATCGATAATCAATAGCGTGGGTTGACTACCAGCGATAATCAATAGCGTGGGTTGACTCCCATCGATAATCAATAATAGCGTAGCGGGTTGACTCCCAGCGATAATCAATAGCGTGGGTTGACTCCCATCGATAATCAATAGCGTGGGTGACTCCCAGCGAGCGTGGGTCGACTCCCAGCGATAATCAATAGCGTGGGTTGACTCCCAGCGATAATCAATAGCGTGGGTTGACTCCCATCGATAATCAATAGCGTGGGTTGACTCCCATCGATAATCAATAGCGTGGGTTGACTCCCAGCGATAATCAATAGCGTGGGTTGACTCCCATCGATAATCAATAGCGTGGGTTGACTCCCATCGATAATCAATAGCGTGGGTTGACTCCCATCGATAATCAATAGCGTGGGTTGACTCCCATCTATATCAAACGACAAACCCTCAACTGATTCGACTTGTGTGAACTTGGTATAAAACGCTTGCCATTCACCATAACACCGCACGATGCGTTCAGGAATGGGATCCATATGTAGATGTACATCTTTGATGAACTGGCTGACAAAATAGGTCTTTCCACAACCGGTCGGTCAAGTCACAGCACATGCAAAGGGGGGCTTAAATCTCGGATCCATTAATGTTTGATGCTGTTACGTGTGGACACCAGGTCGCTTATATACGAATACGGTTTAAAAATGACAATCAATGTATTTATATATAAATATTTATTCGAAAGACACCACTATATTTAAAACTCTTCTTGGTTCAATAATGCTGGTTGGTGCTATTCCCGGATCCACGTGGTGTGGGTATGTCTATCACATCCTCATCAGACAGGTCATTTTCAGGGTCAGGTAGTAGAGTTACCGGTCGAGGCTGACGTCAACATCTTTCCCGATACTCGTGCAAGGCTTCCAACTTTCTGATGGAAAATGAATCCATATCAGATGTTTCGATTCAGATGTTTCACCTGTTCATGTTTTATAATTACCAGCGGGGTCGGGTGTTGAACAGTAATAGAGACTTCAGCTCCCATGGAAACCTCCTGATCTTGGTGCGCATCCACTTCTACCGCGTTTAGGGTCTCTGTTATAGTAGCTCCGGTCGAACGGTAATATGAATATATACCGTTCTGCTTCAACGTTTTTCGCGCGTCCAAGAAAACGCGCTTGGCTAATGTGCTACACAACGCATCTTGAAAATAACATATATCAAGAGCCTGTTCCAAAAAAATCTATATATCATTTCCGAAAAATCGCGATACGATGACCGCCATTTTGGAAATATTGGGTCGCGTGATTTCCCGCGAAATCCCGCCGCCTCATCCGCATTGCCTTAACATTAGTCGTCAAAGGGTCACGTCATTCTGAGCATGCGCGATGCACGTGGTCTTGAACTTGAAAACAAACATGTTGTTGTGTTTCGGACTTTTTACCACTTCCCAAATTGATCGAAATTACCATGGATGAAATCCCCCGCCGAAAAGGGATAAAATTGTCCATGAACATCATTGCATTCTAAAACTCCATCACTTGGGTATGTTTGGTGTTTGGTAGTTGTCTGAATCGATCTCAAAATTTTTACATTGCGTCGGTAGAAGAAAAAGTAAGCCGTCTACTCAGACGTCTTCTAGGGCTACTGTAATAGCTGACAATTCATAGCCACCGTACAAATAGTCTCTCAAATCAAAATCTATCTGTAATGTCCGATCCGCGTCAGCAAATAATAAACCGTCCTTATTCCAAATCGTCAACGAAAGTTGACCGAAGTCGCGAGTGTAGACGGGAATCACCAACGTTTCAACTTTCTGTCGGTGTCTTCTCTATTTTATATCCTTCACCTTGTCGTCAACCAGTAGGCAGATGCTGCACAGTTATATACACTGAGACTGGAATGGCTCACAGATCTGGAGCAATACGTCTTCACTCAACAGCTGAAATGGTGAACGCCAATCAAATGACGACCAGCAAAATCAGGCTTGACCAAGTACTGATCGCCCGCTAGATATACTTTGTTTGCATCTTTCAGACGAGGTGCCTCACTTACAATGCGGCCAAATAACATGACAAAAATCGGGATTAAACGCTTTCCGCTCACTCGCTCTATCTCCAACCTAACATATGGAGCTTCATTCTCACATTTCAAAACGCGAATAGTCACTGGAGAGCTCAATGGTATTGGTGACTCCATAGTGATTGAAGAACGGTCTGATTCCCAGCTCTTCATAAAGCATTCAGCAAAACCTTACATCATATCACGTGGTTTGCCATCACCACAACCTCTTTCATCTTTACTAACATGTCTCAACGCGTCTTTCCATGTTATCCTCAAAAGGTTATGTCATTCTCAAGTGGTGTGGGCACATCAAAGAAACCTTCAACTCAAATTGTACAGGATATTCTTAACCCATTATTATTCGCATGTATGCTTATTACCTTTCAACCCCCGGGGGGGGGGGGGGGGGGGGGGGGGGCACTTAAGTGTATAGAGGAAGTATATATGTGCCGCGCGACGGGGTATGTTTTTTCGGCCTCTCGACCTGTACGACGGGTTTTATTGGGCCTCATACTTGTACGACGGGCTATGTTTTGTAGCTACAATCTGTACGACGGTTTTTTGGGGGGCTTCGTATTGTTTGACGGGGTATTTTTTCCTCTTCCCACCTGTATAACGGGTTGAATATACATATTTCCTATCGATCGTTGACAACACAAATGCATATCTTGTACGACGGGGTATGCTTTTTTTTGCTTTTTTCACCTTGTACGACGGGTTATACATTCGCATAATACCTTGTACGACGGGGTATGCTTTTGGCCATTTTGACCTTTTACGACGGGTACGGGTTTTCGAGGTCCCGCGGCACACCCCTATCTAGAATAAGGCCAAGCCCTCCCCCCCCCCCCCCCCCCCCCCCACACGGGCTTTCAACACTCGACATCACCCAGGTGTGGCAAACTTCAAAGACAGACTTAATCCCTCCCCATTGTTATTCTCAATAATGAGCATTTTCTTGATATCTTCATCAATACAATAGCCAACTTCAAAGACATTCTTCACTCATGGCATTCTCAAGTAACATGGGTCCAAATACATAACATGATCACGTGATCGGGGGTGGGGAGTAAGTGGGGTTGGAAGGGCATGTGGGGGGGGTGGTCTTATATAATGTATACATTTGACATCCGGTTTACGCCGTGCGCTATACACTTCTCGATACTCGTCAAGAATTAGCTTGAATTCTTTGTCAGAGCTCTTAACGTCAGTAATCGGGGTAGAGAGTATATATGACTTGCTATGTGTTGAGCTTACTGTCGGCCAGGAGTCGGACTTCTTGTCAGCTTACTGTGGCGGCCAGGAGTCGGACTTCTTGTGAGCTTACTGTCGGCCAGGAGTCGGACTTCTTGTGCTACTGGTTTTTGATCAACAGCCTGCGGGTGATAAACTTCCCGCCCACTGAGATGCCGCAGCAGGCCACGGATACTATCTAGACCCCGAGTTCAACGGGCAACATGACAACTGTGTATAATAGGACTCCACAAGTAATTCCTATTCCCAAGCTGACTGACACAAGGGATCCATCCATAACGTCTAGCGCACTAACCTTAAGGCGATATTTTTGTGAGTAGCTCGTTTATCCCTCTCATGTTTGAGGTGTTTATTGAAGGTGATAAAGTTAATGGGCCGATCGCCCGTGTATTACCTGGATAAACCTCCGCCTACAGAGGTCATAATCAAGACCCAACATTGTTTATACTCCGTCTGTCATGCTCACAGTCTCATCAGGAACTGTGAGGGTGATTAGCCCGTTTGTGGCGTGAACATCCAAATCAAGAACTAGTGCTGTAAGCTCCTGCTGAAGAAGGCTGAAACTCCAGAGGCCGGGTTTGAATTGGATAATTCCTCCGTATCCAGCAGATTCTGACCGCAACTTAATGATGTCATTTGCTCAAGATCATACTAGCCCACAGTATAGGCGATTGACCTGAGGCCTACGCAAAGATCACCTTCAGTGTAATCAATAGGATTCTCAAGGGGCACGGCCTCACCACTTTGAACATTTGTCAAATACATTGTCTGATACATTGTTAACTATGTCGCCTTTCAATTCATTAACAACCTCACATATAAAGCAGGTGGGATATATCCGGCTAGTGGCCACCTTTCTGAGATCCGTATTCATTCTGATGTAGGGCTCCATCCATGGGCTCTGGCTAAAGGAGAGAGCTCTGTGAATCTATGTAGGCCTCATCCATAGAGATTGGTGGAGCTTTAGGTTCCTGTTGTGGATCATACCTTTTGTCGTTGCGTAATTTTTCAACCTCCGATTGGGGTCCCCACTCCCCCTAGGAGATTAGTTTTGTAGTCTGACAACCATTTCTTTGTCCCTCCATCCTTTCAGGGGTCAGAGGGTACCCGTGCGCAGCATGCAGCACCTCCGTGCCTCAAGTATGTACCCTGTCTCTGCATCATCAGGATATGCTAGTATAGTATTTCTCAAGGCGTCCGGGTTTACCAACCACTCTATTGACCCTGTTGGTAGGGATTGCCTCATTGCCCATCCATAGAGGTTGTATGCATCGAGGTACTGAATATAGCTTGTTGGTTTATCCTCAAAGCCGTGTACATGTGGGTTGTTGGCCTTTGCTTGACGCTTCGAGACCAAGCTGATCCGTGCACGTAGTCCCTTCTCAATGAAAAGGTGCTGGTGATAGTCGGTCAGCAATTCCAGCGCTACGCCTGTGCTGATCAGGAGAGAGTCTCACGACAGGCCTGGACTGGTGTAGTACTGTCGCAGGTAGGTTTTGAGAAAGATCTCATATACTGTGCTAGGAGCAGTATGTCTGTACGCAGTATGTCTTTTTGGGGATGCTTGTAGTCTTTGTCACTTATGCCTTGCTCCGACAGCTTGCTGTAGAACTCCTGTGGTAACGTGGCGTCAAACCTCTTCCAGCGATCCATGAACTCGCAGGAATAGGCTTCATTCTCACGGTTACACTCACCTCAATGTTGATTGATGGTGGCGCACACCGCGCAGTTGAAAGTGTTGTACAACAAGCTCGGCATAATGGTTCTGGGTGGGCACATACCGAAATCTGACTCCACGCCACGCAGGTATGGATGTTGCCGACGTAGCCCTAGCCATGGCCACAATGTAAAAGCTTATTAAACAACGGATTTCGCTATTCGATAATCCGTTGTTCAATTGGCATTTAATTTGTGATTGTGAATAACAGCTGTGTCATCCATGGACGATGTGATAAATCACAAAAAAAAGAGAGAAAGTGCCCACTCAATAGAGGTATGACATCTCCGCCTCAATGCATGGTATTTATAAGTATTGCTGCATGGTTACTGATGCCTATAAAAGCACGAGGTTACCGTTTCATAGCATGGTAACAAATATTGATGTGTCTGTGGGAATGAATGACACGACTCGATGGTAGTGGTCAAAGAGTTTATATTTTATCAAAAATAATGGTAAGGAGAGGAGATGCTGCTGTAGAATGATAAGGAGAGGAGATGCTGCTGTAGAATGATAAGGAGAGGAGATGCTGCTGTAGAATGATAAGGAGAGGAGATGCTGCTGTAGAATGATAAGGAGAGGAGATGCTGCTGTAGAATGATAAGGAGAGGAGATGCTGCTGTAGAATGATAAAGAGAGGAGATGCTGCTGTAGAATGATAAGGAGAGGAGATGCTGCTGTAGAATGATAAGGAGAGGAGATGCTGCTGTAGAATGATAAGGAGAGGAGATGCTGCTGTAGAATGATAAGGAGAGGAGATGCTGCTGTAGTATGATAAGGAGAGGAGATGCTGCTGTAGTATGATAAGGAGAGGAGATGCTGCTGAGAATGAGAGAGGAGATGCTGCTGTAGAATGATAAGGAGATGCTGAGAATGATAAGGAGAGGAGATGCTGCTGTAGTATGATAAGGAGAGGAGATGCTGCTGTAGTATGATAAGGAGAGGAGATGCTGCTGTAGAATGATAAGGAGAGGAGATGCTGCTGTAGAATGATAAGGAGAGGAGATGCTGCTGTAGTATGATAAGGAGAGGAGATGCTGCTGTAGAATGATAAGGAGAGGAGATGCTGCTGTAGTATGATAAGGAGAGGAGATGCTGCTGTAGAATTGTTACTGTGAGTAAATTGTGCGCATGAAGGGATGAAGATTCACACTATTATATAACTGATTGTGATTGTACAACCATAAATATACTAATCTGGCGTGCTTTTTCAATTTCTTGCAGAGTGAAGAACATATCAACTGCATCATCCTGACAGTGATACTAAATCCACCCTGTTTCGTTGGTAGTCCATGGATAACATTAAGAGGTCAAATATTTCAAAATATCTGCAGATACATGCTATCTCTACGAATTAACTCAAAAACAAGTCAATCAATACGCAATCTTAGAATTAAACATTGAATGCAGATCAGACTGTCTACAGAGGAACCGACATCAGTCCTAGCAGCCTCTTGTAGCTACCCTATAGGCCTTGGTGGTCACTGTGGACACATTGGTGGTGTGCTCTACCAGATGGCGAGGTTCAAGTCCAGGGGATTCAAAGTCATCCCAGAAGATTTGGCCAAGACTTCCCTTCCCCAGACCTTACCAGCCTTCTCGTCTAACATGAAGTTGAAGTAGGAACGTAAGCAGGCTGGTTGCTGATATGATGTATAACCGCCACCTTGTTGTCCAACCCAAATACGTTCAAGGTCAGGCCGTTTTGCAGTCGACCTTGCTAATCTGGGATATTGGCGTGGGGTTATGGATGTCCTCCTTGGGAAGGTTGTCTGTATCTCTATAGTTTGACACTCGTTCTCTATAAGTTTCTACCTTGTTTTAAGCTGTCAGAATAGACCACCAAAGGCATTTGTCATCGTGGTTCTTCACGTTGACAATGGTCTTCTTCTTTGTTAGTTCGGACGGAAGATCAATATATGAAGCCCCTTTGAGAGGCTTGTAGCAAGAGTTGTCAAGCCACAGAGTTTTAACTTCTTTAAACTCCCACTTTACTAAACCTTCTTGGACGACCCTGCTTGCCTTTGTAACAGCTTCCCCAATCCCGTTTGGGAGAGGTTCCTCTTGTGCGTGCCTAAAGATAGGTTCGACATAATCGGTAACGCCTTCGCCGTTCTCCTTCATGAGACTTACCCTAAGAGCAAGCTGAAACTTTATACCTCCAAGGTCCACAAGCTCAGAGCCTCATAGTATCCTTCCCAAGTGGGTGTTCCGCTGGGACGTTTATGACCCGGCTCCTCAGATGTTTGGCCATAGTCCACTTTGTCTTCCTGAAAGTAAGTCTCTCTGCCGGTTATGGCTTCTTTCTAGGCGCCGGAACCAGCCTTTTATTGCTTGGCATCGAATCAGGTCATTTATTCCTCGGCGCTGCTTTATTTGTTTCTTACAATGTAACTGTCAACATATAACCTAAGCTGTCGATGAATTGCACTTATTATTCAATTGAAAACATTCAGACAACATTCATGCAAATATGGCTCGTCGGTTTAGGGGTAGGATTCTCGCTTCGGGTGCGCGAAGTCCTGGGTTCAAATCCTGGGCGAGCCCAATTTTGATATCGCAACTTCGAAATCGTTATGGATTGGAATGTTTTATGCATTTTCTTAATGCAATTGTAGATCTTTACAGCAGTCCACTTCAGTTGTAGCCAATGAATATCAATATGTAAGCCACTGCAATTGTGGGGAATGCATCACTTATCAGATGCGGAATAAAAATCTGAATCCGGTCAAGAAATCTATACCTTAAAAATTCCAAAAGTATTCAAATGAAATGATTTAATACTACACTTTCAAAACCCTATGTCTTGCCAATGAAACCTGATGAATAATACAGATAGGCAATGCTCACTATCTGCCACATGAGTAGCATCCCCATCCCAAAATATCAACCCCCTAAGATTAACCTCCTCCACCATGCTTTCAAATAAAAATATGCATAACGTTTTGATATATTTTTTGCAAACGCATCTAGGAATTTTCTTTTCAAAGTTTCTCTTTTTCCCCTGTATCTTAGCCCTTTTTTAGTTGTTTCTTACACTATAACTCGCAACATTTACCCTTTGCTGTTGATGAATGCCACGTGAAGAAAATTATTGGACTTTGTATTCAGTAAAATTTATACAAATATGGCTAGTTGATCTAAGGTATGAGAGGCCCTGAGGTCGAACCCCAGCCCATTTTAGTGTACATCACCTTCACAAACGTAGATTTTGAAATCATTGTGAATTGGGTAACTCATTGGATGCAACTTAATATATCAACAGCTGTTTATAACAATTTGCTAATGTTTGAGTTGTATTACATACATATGTAAAAAGTGCAATGTTTTGACACAGATTACTTATGATATTTCCCATACGATTCGCTTCAAGCAATGGTCTAAATATTCCAAAGGTATTCAAATGATAAATTTGAAACCTCCAATTACCGAGATGTATGTAGAGGAAAATCGCGGCTTGATAATGCCCTGAAGTACAGCATTCTTGCCAAAGCTAAGACCAAGACGGACTTGAATCAATTCCCTGTTTCCTTTGTGCCCTGATGCAATACAGTGAGGCATACGATGAGGCTACATCAACAATATACGCCTAGCAAATTTACTGAATATAGATATTCCGTCCAAATAAATGGCAAGTGATTACCACGAATGATATGAAATGTCCGTAAGAATCCAAAAGCATTAATGGAAGCATATGGCGTTTAATCAGGAAACCGGGTCTCCAAGTTATGTTTTATCCCAGTGAGTAGCATTGCCAACACCCATTTATCACGTGTACTCAAAATAGCTGCTACATCTTTGGTGCAACAATGCACAAATGACGAGAGGTAAATTCTTGTTGTGTACTCTATAACCGGCTTGTTGGTCGAGGGGCATCTTTGTCACTTTGCGAGCCAAAGCAACTGGGCTCAAATCATGATCCATTTCAAAACACAATGCCTAGCCAATGAAAACGGACGACTATAGAAGGTCGACAATGCTCACTACACGCCTTATAAGGTCGACAATGCTCACAACACGCCCTATAAGGTCGACAATGCTCACTACATGCCTTATAAGGTCGACAATGCTCACTACACGCCTTATAAGGTCGACAATGCTCACTACACGCCTTATAAGGTCGACAATGCTCGCTACACGCCTTATAAGGTCGACAATGCTCACTACACGCCTTATAAGTGGTTTTATGGAAAGTATCTTCTTACAAAAATATTAACAGTTGAATAGCACCAGCACAATCCTCACTCTCACAGCCCCCATCTTCTTCTTGATTCATGCTAGAATGTCCTTGTAAAATTTGAACCATTTCTGCATCCATTGTCATTGCTTCATGAGGGAGCCAATTTTGATGATGATGGCAAAAGCATTGCCATTTACGACGGTAAGTTAGGTGTAGGGCTTAACGTCACGCCAACACTTATGTGTTATACGGTGCCTACAAAAGTAGAGTACATGAAGATATAACATTGACCGGATCGAGCGACTGCCTTCAATGATAAATGGGAAAAAAAAGGGAAAATCCACATAGATGAAAATGCGAACGATTATCCTAGTGCATGTCACCACCAGCCTATTGATTTGATACAGCCGTTCCAGTCTCTCGTCTATATATAAATATATATATATATTTATATATATATATATATATATATATATATATATATATATATATATATATATATATATATATATATATATATATATATATATATATATATATATATATGCAATTATATACCAACTGTAATTATATGTCAACCAATGCTTAACGCTCGTCATGTTGCTTTTGCCTCAGTTACTTTTTCCCCAAAACCCACACGAAATTGATGCTCTGCTGCTCCTGTTATTGATACTGTGAGTTTGTTCCATTAAGCCATCAAGCATATTCAACGCCACTGCTCTCCTCTTCGCAGCTCGTGGTCTGCAGTGCAAAACAATTTCTTCAGTTTTTGACCATTTAGGATCTGAGTGTGGCGTGATGGCATGAGATAACGCCTTCCGGCAGGTCGAGTCAGCTGCGCAGTAAGACTGAAATGCCAGGTCGTCTCGCACAACGTATGCTGTGGTTGATGGAATGTGACGATTGCGGAGGCTTATTACATCAAGTGACAGCTCCGAAATGTTAGCCCGATCTTCCCAATAAGTAGCCGCTGGCAGTTATTCACACACATTGGTACATTGATGTACCGCATGTTTATCTTCTTTTGCCTTGAATTTGCTCGGCTTTTTCCTTTTTTTCTTCTCGTCTTAGGCACATCTTGCCACTTAAAATTGTATGGATTTTTTTCAAGTTTGATTGCATTTCTCATTTCTCCAAAATTAGTAAATTTTGGACACATTTATTCCACCGGTAACGTCCCCCTTGCAAATACTAAGGACGGCAGTCGTTGTGATTTCGGTTTTTGTTTACATTTGGATATTGGTTATTGTTTACATTTGGATTTTGGTTATTGTTTACATTTGGATTTTGGTTATTGTTTATATATGGATTTTATTTATTATCTACATTTAGATTGGGGTTATTATTTGCATTTGGATTTTGGTTATTGTAAACATTTGGATGTTGGGTATTATTGTTCATATTTGGATTTTGGTTTTTGCTTACGTTTGGATTCTGGCTATTGTTTACGTTTGGATTTGTATGATTGTTCATTTTTTTTGCTGTTGTTTGCATTTGGATTTTGATAATTACTTACATTTTGGATATTGACTATTGTTTATATTTTTAATTTCATTTATAACGTAATAGATCTCAATATTGTGTTTAAAATGCGGATTGACCATCCGTTTCCATGCTAGATTTCCGTATTTTAATGCAGGTTTCGGATTGTAACATGCAATCGCACAAATTCTACGGCCGATCATATTAGTTAGCAATGCATTCTTTATTGCAAAGGTGAGTGACTGCCATAGGTTCATTTGCGGGACCAGAAACAGTGCGGCTGAAGAAGATATTGCGTTTCTGTTTCTCTGTGATCATTGCCATCATAGTTCGTCATTCACGCTACAAATCCAACAGAGACAAATGTAGGTCTCATTAATACATTTCATATCTGTCAGGATTACGAACAATACATGGGAAGTCACTCCGCTATATTCATAATGAATAAGTGTGTGGTAAGCACCTAAATCTTCCACCAGAGTCCCAAATGGCCAAAGCAAAATGATTTCACAAGATACCCAAATCCATGCTAAATGCCATGTATGTGCTGACAAAATTTCGCAATGTCCTCATTTGAAAAAGTGCTGTGGTTCCGATAAGACGTGATATATCACGTCCATTTCATCATCGCATGATGTCATATCGTCATCGTTTGAATGGGGTACCTCTATCTGTACTGGGGCTTTGGATGCCGCTGGGACATTTGGTGTTTTAAGGGTGAATCGATACATGGGTTGAGAGGGATTTGGCCGATGAGCGTCTGCCTATGCTGCAACTGCATAATAAGTAACCACATTATGATGCGAAACGTCTCGTCAACACATGACAATAGCCCACTCGTGCATATGCATATCATCTTAAATATTTCCAGTGCCTTTCCGTCCTTATGTTTCTCCGTCTGTTGAGCAAGCAAGACGCGTTAGGCATATCAGGTCTCCAGCGCACTCGTCATGCTAATGAAGCGGTAGAAAGAGGCGAAATCCGAACGCCAGTAAAATTTCAATTTACGACAATTCTACTTCTATCGCGTACCTATATTATTTTAAGTAGTCAAGTACTCGATCGCAGTTACGACCAAAGCCACCCGGCACCTTCCGTGGTGATTGATACATTGTGCACCTAAGAATACTCTCATCCCGTGGATGGCACGGAACAGTTAGAGCAGATTACTCGGATAAATGTCTTATCACTTCATACACACGAGCTACAAATTGTCCATTGGTTTCTACCGAGTGGTTACAGCTTCGCAGTTTCCCTTATGCAACTGGCAGATAGCATGATAAACCATGTACATTGATGTGAATGACAAGAGCGCGTGATATTTATTGCATGCAAGCACGTTATACAGCAGTTTACAGGCACATAATGTTATCGAATGAGTGTGATGGCTTAGATACAGAGTTTGTTAACTATGCAACAAAACATTGAACATTATTCACGGCAAGACGTTGAATAAATAACTGTTATACGCAGAGCTCGCTTAAGCTACATGGAGGGTTAACATACTACTTATCTTGAATGTCAAGAGACATTCTCAAATATTTAAGTTTAAAACTCATATCTGTGGTAAACACAATCAGTTATTCACCCTGAAGCAAAACAAACGGATGGATCATTCATTCAAAGTGCTAACGAATTCATAGCTTTAAATCAAAACGGATGACATACTCTAGTCACTTGCTTTCTGTGCACCAAGGTAGGTTTTTATGCGATCGGATCAAATATTTTCAGTGCTGTTATTGGGAATTGGTTGGTATAATTACCCCCAAGCGTCTGACAATTGCGCGATGTTTCCTATTGTAAATGTTGCACATTGATCTTATCACCTGCTTTAAAGAATTGTTCTCGTGCAATGTGGTTCCGCAAATAGGTTCCTAATATTGAGAGAGGCATTCTAGTTACACTCTGTCACCTACATCCAGGCTGTGTAAAATAGATTGGTTGCCCAAACGTGCCGTACACTGTCGGCACGCATGCCCCAATAATAGCTATGAGCTGTGCACATAGTGGATCGTAGAATTTTATTGTTGGCGTGCTGGTGTCTTGTCCGATGTCACAAACAGGCGTTGCGTGAGGCTGTTGATCGTAACGCAATCGCCGTTACGTACACTGAACATGAATGCTAATTATCACCGACGCTGACACTGAAAGCACAGACGTGTTGAATCTAGACAGAATGAAACTAAATGCAATGATGCCTCTCAATGTGAATTTAACTATATGCTATGCTCATCTGATCGCTTGGGCAAGTGTGTTAATATTCTGATATCACATTGTTGCTACAATAATGGTAGTTGATACCACTATTTGCATCACATTGAACATCATGTGCACGATATAACGTCTATTAGGCCCCAGAGCGACATCAGTGCCTTGCTGCAGATGAGCGGCCACATGACAGCATTTTGGCAATGGGTTTGGCTCCCACGTAGCAGGCACACTGCAGAATATGGTACTGATTTATTATCATCATCTAAATACGACGACAGTCCTTCTACCAAATAGAACTGACAATTATGAGGAGAAGAGCAATGACATGTCCAAATCCATTACACTATTTCTGAACGCAAGTGCACTCAATTCCGGTGAATATAATCAACTAAAATTGGTTGAGAAGTGTGCTGCTTAATTCTCTTGATGTATTAAAATGGCCATTGTAACGCGTTGCATTAATGGTAATGGTTTTGAAATTGGACAATCAAACCCCGCTAGCTACATGCGTTCGTGTAAGCGGCGATATATAAGTATTCTACTCTGTGATTAGTCTATGCATGTCACACATAATAATATTAAAAATTATTTTCCAAATCATGTACTGATACATGGATCCGGGGTGTGAAGGCCTTTAGTCAGAAAGACTTTAACTCGTCGAGCGCCCACACAGAAACAACTCCAATAACACAGCGTTCAAAATAACGCAAGCGTAAGGACGCATGAGCTGAACAACTAATACATAGTATAGAGTATGAAACAATTAAAAAGACAAGTTGTATACCCCCCCCCCCCCCCCCCCCCCCCCCCACTTCTTATATGGCTGTAAGTATCTGTTATTTACAGTCTGGAAAATTATTTCAGGTATGGATGTCTGGATTGAATTCCATATATTATCGCTAAAGGCAATGGAGTGTCGATGTTAGGTAAAGCTCAGTTACAATCTTACAGTAGAGGCGTGATGGGCGTGACAGCCTCAACGTTGTCATTTCATTGATTATTACTAAAACAGAAATGGAATGGAGGCAAGATAACATTCAGCATTCTTCTCTTGAGAAGCGCAGCTGCACTACACTACAGTGCTCAGTGTCATCGTTTACATCGCCGTGTGTTCAATTGGGAAGTCGTACGCTCAGAACGCACGTACAAGACCGTTTTATACCAATCATGTCCTGTTTCAATATGGCTTCGCAACACCCCGTGTTTTGTTCGTCACGATAGCAATTACTTAGTCTTCAACTTCCTTCATATTCCAGACTCCTCCCTACCGTGCTGTCACCATTAGCATACGGCGTATATTCCAGGCTCCTCCCACTCGTGCTGTCACCATTAGCATACGGCGTATATTCCAGACTCCTCCCACTCGTGCTGTCACCATTAGCATAAGGCGTATATACCAGACTTCTCCCACTCGTACTGTCACCATTAGCATACGGCGTATATTCCAGACTCCTTCCACTCGTGCTGTCACCATTAGCATACGGCGTATATTCCAGACTCCTTCCACTCGTGCTTTCACCATTAGCATAAGGCGTATATTCCAGACTCCTTCCACTCGTGCTTTCACCATTAGCATACGGCGTATATTCCAGACTCCTTCCACTCGTGCTTTCGCCATTAGCATACGGCGTATATTCCAGACTCCTCCCACTCGTGCTGTCACCATTAGCATAAGGCGTATATTCCAGACTCCTCCCACTCGTGCTGTCACCATTAGCATAAGGCGTATATTCCAGACTCCTTCCACTCGTGCTTTCACCATTAGCATACGGCGTATATTCCAGACTCCTTCCACTCGTGCTTTCACCATTAGCATACGGTGTATATTCCAGACTCCTCCCACTCGTGCTGTCACCATTAGAATAAGGCGTATATTTCAGCTCCCAGGATCAGACAGGTTAATGAAAAGATTTCGCTTCTGTTAAAGATCGATATTTTGTTCAAAGGGCAAGTTTTTTATAATTCATTGTGCTAGGTTAGGCAACAGAGAATCATATATTTTTCCCAGTAATTTGGCGGATTCACATATGACAATTGCGACGCTGTGGGGCTATCAACCAAAGTTGCAAGCACCATCAGAATGCAACTATGTTTGTAAAACATATACATCATTAGAGGGCTAGATAGCAAACGCCACTAGCTTGTGCATCTCGAGACTGAGAACACCTTTGGACAACGGCCAATAGAACAAGCAATGTAGTGTAATGTACATCTGGTATGGATTTGTTAACATTATTGCCCAGCAGAACAAACCAAACAGGCCTGCAAATGGCAGCTAGGAAAACTCTTTTAGTGATAGGTTATAATTATATCACCTTGTAGCG
This sequence comes from Urechis unicinctus, assembly GCA_034190875.2. Taxonomy (NCBI): domain Eukaryota; kingdom Metazoa; phylum Annelida; class Polychaeta; order Xenopneusta; family Urechidae; genus Urechis; species Urechis unicinctus. The sequence goes on along the minus strand of CM067350.1, from coordinate 79,332,058 downwards.
AGCGAGAAATATGCTGCATATGAGCATCAGAAGCACTCATCGCTGCCACTGTAGCTGGATGGTGCCAGCTGCTGTAGCCGACTTACATGGACGGTTGCTTATATATTTGCACGAGATAAGGATCATTTCCATGCACGATCTCTGAAAATATTTGATGACTAAGTTCAATATGGGCCATGTGACAACTATACTGTCAATGTGATAATGAATACAATAGTTAACGTCCAATATCTTGTGCTAGAGCGATGCTCTTATATGGAGTCGGCCAACATCCATCTGTCTTGCTTAAGTGTGTTTGTGAGTAAAGAATAAATGGGGGTTCGTTTTAGGCACATTATGGACTACTCCGTCCCCCGCCCTCTCTACATCCACGACTGAGAACTGAATATAATACCCCAAACCCTCGCTTCTGCTCCAATGCTGACCTGCATAAACAAGGACAAATGAAAATGCGATCACACTTGAAATACCCATCCTCGTGGTGAATTGGTAAGAAACCATATAATGCTAGCATCAACTAGAAGGCGCTTACGGCATGTGTGATGGTTGATAGACGGATACGGACAGATTCTGACGAATAGCTAACATTTTGTGAGAAAGCGACTATAAGTATATGACACCATCACGCTCATGTAATGTGTCTATTGTCGATATGACGAATACTCCATCGTGTACTATAACACAACCAACCATGCACCACGGTCTTGTTACTCACCTCAAAGAAACTCTGCAGCAGCAGCAGCAGCAACAGCAGCAGCAACAGCAGCAGCAACAGCAGCGGCAGCAGCAACAGCAACAGCAGCAGCAACAGCAGCAGCAGCAGCAGCAGCAACAGCAGCAACAGCAGCAACAGCAGCAGCAACAACAACAGCAGCAACAGCAACAGCAGCAGCAGCAACAGCAGCAGCAACAGCAACAGCAGCAACAGCAGCAACAGCAACAGCAGCAGCAGCAGCAATAGCCAATGTGCAACAAAACGCTCAAGGGGATACAAGCTATAGCTTTCAGTTTATATACGTCATCGGTTCCATTTAGTCAAGGCCAGCTTAAGGAAGACCAGATGTCGATATCGTTATTATAGCTCCAAGTAACGGCCATGGCCCAGTATATCACAAGCACAGCAGGCAACAGCTCTTGTTTCTATATGACCAACTGCAATAGAGTAAGCGTTGCTATGATGTCTGGCAATATTATAATTGACATCTAGAATACACACTTGACCCGCACTTTTCATGATAGAGAGGTACACAAAAAGTTGCCGGCAAAAACGGACGTGCATGATGAGAATGGTTTGATTGCATGATAATGTTAGTGACAATGCCTCCCTTTGTGAAAAGCGCCGGTTTGCTGTCGGTACTAATTGAACAGCGACCAAGTCTACGTACTCATTCATATATAGAACTACAGTCGAAATGGATAGCCTCGTGTTTCCGGACGCCAATGACGCACGGCGACATGGTTTAGTGGAGTGAGAGACAGGAGGAGAGTACTGCCACATTCCATTGAGCTCTCAGTCGATCTGAGGAAGATCGTTTTTGGATCATTAGAATGGGAAAGATTGCTCGTTGATTGGATGCAACACTGTCTCATGGATGGCTCGTTTTCCCATCAACTTCAATCTTTATCCGAGATTTGTGTGTTTTATCAAAGTAATTCCAAGTTTGAGAGGGATTTCTATGAAGTGGCTAATGGTCACTATTCATTAAATGGGCGGTCTGGTGTCTTATGAAAGGTTCCGTTTCGTGTAAAAGGGATGCATCTTCACGTTTTGTAAGCATCGGAGTAGGACTCACTGACGAGGCCAACTGCACTTCAGTTTTTCATCTTGAATCCACGCGTTCAGAGCGACGGTATATAACCAAAGATCTTGCTCACCCGACAAATTCTGTGACACCGCATAGGCAGCGCCCCCTACTTTTGTGGAAGCTACTCGACGCGCCGCAGCCAACCAACTTCGTTATGACTTGCGGGTATGCCTGACTAGAAGTCAAACACTAACGGGCATTTCTGCGCTGCAGTTTACTGTTTGAATTGACAAAGGCCTTTCCACCCAGGAAGTGAACGTTCTAGCATAAGTCTATTGCTATATTGCCCGGAAATTAGGTTGTGTGCAATAAGCAAACACAAAATTTCTGTAGCCAATGATATACATGACCAGAAGAATTACCACAGTGCAAAGGAAGGGCTCGTTGTCCCAAGCAAATCACTAGTAGATGTATTATGCAGACATAAGGAACACTGCCGAAAATTCCTTAACACAGTATTATACCGTAAGCAAGTGAAAGCCAGGGTTGTAAGCATTCTAATTGGTCTCATTAGAGAAACTCCAATGTGAATCATGCAGATGTCATGTTTCTGTAATTTGTATTATGGTGAACATCAGGTTGCATCATTCCCCCAGAGAGGCTTACTGTAAGTTAAGGGACCACAAGGAGAGAAAAAATTGTAAGACATTGACATTTTCTCAAACATGAAAATTTGTGCTCTCATTTGTTTTAAGTGCTGTTGTATGTGTAGATTTCCGAAAAATCAAATATTGATATTTGTTTACTTAGTTCCTTGAAAGCCCTCTATGGCAGATGTACAAGGACTATTCCATCATAAATCCACACCAGTATATAGGACTACTGCACCTTAGATTGTAGTGGTAGGGAGAACTTGTCGAACAAAGGTGTCCTTGGATATACTGTTAGAATGGTTGGTTGCATGGTACTCCTATCAGATGTGCGTGTTAGATGGGGCAGAACGATTTGGTGCTTTTAATTGCATAAGACAGGGAGGCATATTGTCAACCTATCTGTTCAGTAGTTATATGGAATTGAGCTCTGGTTTTAAATAACTGCTGTGTTCAGTGTAGTTTTAGTGTGCTTGTGCTCATTTCATTTGGGGTTGTTCTGAGAAAGCTATTAAGACTGAGAGTTTTAGATGTAATGACCTTATATATATATATATATATATATATATATATATATATATATATATATATATATATATATATATATATATCTATATATATATATATGTGTGTGTATATATATGTATATATGTATATATATATATATAAAATATATATATCTATAGAGAGAGAGAGAGAGAGAGAGCAACAAGCGAGCGAGAGAGAGCGCGCGAGAGAGAAAGAGAGTAAGAGAAGAGCGAGAGAGAGAGCGAGAGAGAGAGCGCGCGAGAGAGAGAGAGAGAGAGAGAGCGCGCGAGAGAGAGAGAGAGAAAGAGAGAGAGAGAGAGAGAGCGAGAGAGTTAATGATGATTTAATTTATGCTTGTTGTGGCTATATTCTCTTGATGGCTATGTGTAGTTGTAGAAACAAGTCAACGACGTTGTAGGGCGCCGAAATATAAACTTCTCTTTATTCAGTTTAAGGTTCTTTTGATGACTGCCGAAAGGTGTGCCTGAAGACTATTGTAGGAGGAGATACCAGGAGATGCTGCTTGTTTTGAGGGCTTGCTCGGGACTGTCTAAAGCCTTTAATTAGTTGACCAATGAGGGCACGCGTAGCGCGTTCCTTGTGGTATGAAGGTTGTAGGGTGTTAAAGAGATAGGGCTTTAAGGTTTTCTCTGCAGCCGCATATTTTAGATAAATGATCCACGACATGCTACATCAATGTTTTTAGTATATGCTATGTCCTGAAATAATTCATTATTATATTGTTATTCAAAATAAGCAAGACTACACGTTACAGTGCTACATAATAAAATCACACGTCTGCACAGTGCACCCCTTCAACCGACAATGCAGCTTGTTGATTCGCTGGAGGTGACAAATCAAATATCATTCAATCGGGAAATCACGAGCATGTATTTAAATCAACTTCTTATATTCCGCCGAAAATATGTCCACACTTATGACAAAACCAATATGATTCAGATTAATCTTTCAACATCAAATAAGGGTAGACTAGACGTCCGACTGTGTCTTAAAAGGGGGTAAATTCAGCCCTACAGGTCGTCTGAGTAAGTATGTATTTTACCACCCGATCGGGGCTAGGTCTGGGGTAGATACTGATATATGCGACTTCGTTCATAAAAAAATTCTAGTTATTAAATCATCACACAAATTGACAAAAAGGTGTCCATAATAACTGGCTTGGTTTTTATGTATTGTCTCTATCAAAAAGTCGTTACATTTCAGAAATACAGCGGTATTGAGTACAAACCATCGCCGATCGATCTTTTACCATTGAGCCACGCGCTTTTGTTTACTTTAGCTTTAGCTTCCATGAAACCAGGTGGCGCGCTGGTCGCGAGCTTCACAACGAAAACGTCCGAGTCGGGTATCTTATCAAAACATATCATAACGTATTTAAAATTCAATATTTTGCTAAGGTGTTCCGGTCTCCAGAAGCCATGCAACAGCAACTCAACATGCATATTATTTAATCCTTTCAATACGGTGCACGCCATCGAGAGTCCCTCGTGGACCAGGTGTATTTACGAGATGTCAGTCGTAGCAAACGTTATATTTATTCATAAACTTCGGCAGGGGTGTTAGGTAACATGTCATGCATAAGTTGGGTGCATTACATACTATTTCAAGACAGTTATGGTGATGCTTCCAATTGAGTCGTTTAGTAATCATTCATTGGTTGGGTAGAGAGATACTGCCTTTGCCTCTCCTTTGTCATGTTAGGTCCTGTGCTGGGTCTGACTGATGAGATTGCAAAACAAACAATGCCTGTATCCGATGCCAAGAAGCACTTCAATATTGTCTGTCTGACAGTGTAATTAATCACCCACCAACGTTCGGAGCCGTATCAATTATGTCCGGCTGTAGATTAACGAAAGAAGAGTTGGATGTTGTATGGATCTTTGATGTGACTGATCATGTGACTTTCATGTTGTCTCCTACATAAACGTCATGAGCCAAGTGTGGATGGAATATTGTTCCCATGTTAACATCGCTGTGTTCTCAAATATATTCTTTCCTCCTCGGTTGTAAGTCAATAACCCCACTGACGCCAATGACGCCACTGACGCCACTGACGCCACTGACCCCACTGACGCCACTGACGCCACTGACGCCACTGACGCCACTGACGCCACTAACGCCACTGACCACACTGACGCCACTGACCACACTGACCCCACTGACAACACTGACGCCACTGACCCCACTGACTTGACCCAAGATGCTACTGAACCACTGACCAATGACCCCCACTGACAACACTGACGCCCTGATGCCACTTACTGACGCCACTGTGATGCCACTGACTTGAAATCAATCAATCCACCTTTTAACCCAACCACTAGAAGCATCAATGACCCTACACCTGATTATTGTGTACACTTAAACGTGCAACATATGTAGCGGTTGTCCGAAACATACCTACCTTAACGATACTCCAGCCATTCATCTAGCTTGGACAACAAGCACCAAGTGACCTCGTTCCCTTACCATGACAACTCGTCCTCTTGATTACAAAACAAGAATATCAATTTTATAAAATTACTTTGAAAGAAGTTACGATGTACTATATACGGTGCGTTGGATAAAACACTCAATGTAAAAGGAGTGTCGGATTGCGGAAGGTAATTATAACATAATTATATATATGCCTTCATTAGAAACCGCTAAGAAGCCTTATTATTTTCTCACTGTGACATCGTCGGGTCCTGTTCACTGACATTAATATATCCGCTCACCCTCATCCTACATGAAGAATCGTGTCAATTTCCTGGTAAATTTCGCCGCATTCGAAGGAAGTGATCAACAGGATAAAACATAAATAGAAAAAGCAGAGTACATAGGTGTCCTGGATGCTGATAGCATTTAGACACCTGCCATGTAGACCCCTACCATCACATTTGCCAACTAATTGCAACGGTGTGGCCTCGTGGTGCAACATGCGTTGCCAGGGTAACGCAGCAGTGTAGAGCTTGGGGTGGGATATGGACTCTATAACACAATGTGAGCCGAGGCAATTATGACCCGGTCATATTGGCACAAACTTATTTACGACAAGCATTATAAGGGTTTGCTAACCCCATTGCTCCTTACACGCTGCGTGTAGCCAGCTGCCGCCTGGATCCCGAGATAACAGCGATTAATTGTAACAGCTGCTCATCAAATGAACTAATGCCAACGCTGTCTGAGCACACAAGGTAACCATTACAGCGCTACATGCGACAGTTTTGGAATAAGGGAATGCCCATCAGACCCACGCAGAGGCGCAACGCACATTGACAAATTGATAAAACATATAATACAGATATATAAGACCTGCATGGATTGTATTGTTGCATGTATTGTGTCAGATCATTTCCTCTGGTTGCATCAATGTGACGCTACAACACAAGTGCCTGCAAACCGAAATGCCGCGGGTGTGATTGTAGGTGTTGTTTTCTGTAGGAGAGTGAGGCTAATCACTATTATATAGGGAATCAAATACAGCCCCTAATATTATTGTGATCAGCACAAGTTCCGCAGACAACAGTTCATTACTCCGATTAGCTACAAAGAACATGGCAAAATGTTTTCTGAGCATTGATAAGACAAATAACCACAAATGCCTTGATTCCGTTCCGTTTGTGTTTCGTTAAGCAGATTACATCTTGTTTGATATCGGCAGGTGAAACATAATGAATATGATACAATTACACCTTACACAAATCCAGGTTATATCAATAATCAATTCTGTATATCAATGTTCAGTTTCACATGTAATGTCACATGCTTTTCTGTGTTAATCGTATGGCTTAATGATACTAATTCCTGACCTGGGAGAACCACAGCTTTTCGATAAAGCACCCACATTGGTTGTTTTAACATGGACGCCTTTCCGCTTAACTCGTGGATAGCTTAGTTAGCGGACCTGCCGATATACAGTGAAACATTTCCTCAATGAGGTGAGTTTCGATCTGGTAATTTTGTACCTCGTCGACAAATCCTTGCATTACACCGCATTCATAGGCAGTGATGTATGATAATTACCCACTTGCTTTCAGTAGTTACATATGTCGTCCTCGGTAGTCCTCTTTAGTTACATATGTCATCCTCTGCCAGCACAGCACCTCAACGTTATCACATATGTGGCGCTCTGTAGTCCTCTGTAGTTACATATGTCGTCCTCTGCCAGCACAGCACCTCAACGTTATCACTAGCGCAACTAAATACAACATTAACACCTTTCGGATTCAAACTGAATGTAACTGGGAGATGATCTGCTCGATTTATTAATTATTCTACGAGAAATAACGAATCACAGACGAGATGGCAACGCGATATCAATTGACGAAGCCTGTTGTAGTAGGTATAGCTTATACCATGATGTGCCGGCGGCTCTTTTCAATTCGCTACCATGCGGTTTCCAACAACATGGGACGCACATGCGTCTTCCTATTGCCTTCATTCATGCGACGGCACTCTAAATGCTCAGCTTTGACTCCTATTCATGTAACGCTGCAATGAATTGATGTCACCGACAATTGTTTAGTTAATATGGACGTATTCCTCGTTAGTTGTTGTCACTGACAATTCATTTAGTCAAAATGGACGTACTCCAAGTGAGTTGGTGTCACTGACAATTGTTTTAGTCAATATGGACGTATTCCTAGTGAGTTGGTGTCACTAGCAATTCATTTAGTCAAAATGGACGTATTCCAAGTGAGTTGGTGTCACTGACAATTGTTTTAGTCAATATGGACGTATTCCTAGTGAGTTGGTGTCACTAGCAATTCATTTAGTCAAAATGGACGTATTCCAAGTGAGTTGGTGTCACTGACAATTGTTTTAGTCAAAATGGACGTATTCCTAGTGAGTTGGTGTCACTAGCAATTCATTTAGTCAAAATGGACGTATTCCAAGTGAGTTGGTGTCACTGACAATTGTTTTAGTCAATATGGACGTATTTCTAGTCATGGTCTGGTCGCCCTCTTTGTGCAATTGATATATCTAGCTGTGTTTAATGCACTCGGAAAACATGCGACGGAATATGCAGCCCCGATGCGCAGTGAATGGTTCGTACATACAGAGCGCATGTTTGCCAAGTGCTCGTGCCAGAGTGCGTGTTTGATAAAATAGCAAGTAGTCCTGGGCCCTGCACGGTCGCTGGGTGTGTTTTATATGTTTAGCTATGTGCAATGCACTCGCCATCAAGCGACACTGCATGATAGGTGACCCTGTGCAACCTGAGGCTCAGTGCGTGTTGATTGCTGTGTAAATACACAGTGCATGTATGCCGAGCGCTCTTGCTTAAGTGCTTGTTTCACTTAAAGTGGTACGCCAGCAAACTGAAGGAGATAATGGTGACAGAGGGGTCACTGTCAAAATATATATCCGGGCCGCATCGTCATGACTACTCCCCCCTCCTAAGTTCTGTTACAGTCACCGGCAGTGTCAAAACAGACAATGCTCGTAACCTTCAATAAAGTGACGAAGTGTCACTATACTATCTGCAGATGTTTAATTCCATTTTCGATCGACAAGCCAATTAATTTCATTTATGCATTTCAATGCCCTCACCAAGATTTTATTCTTGCCAAAACAGGTTCAAGTATGTAAGCCTGTCAGGTGCATAAAGTCAGCGGTCTCGATTTGCGTTTCATTTTAGGGCCGTAACATAGTCGTCGGATAACAGCGTGGTGGCTGTTAGCGCTAACTCAAAAGCCATTCACATTCATTCAACCAAATTTATTCTATTAAGAGGCGTTGCAAAAAATCCTATTTATATGTGTTTTGGGATATGAGACGCCAGGACTGCGTTATTGCCACGTTGCCTGCATGAATATAAAGTGCATACTGTGCGAAGGCTTTTTCATCATTACCCATTTTCCCTAAGGAGTTCATTAGAGATATTATATTACATTGGTCTTCCGTAGCGTTCGAGTAACAGTCACGTGACATCCCGTAATCTGCTCCTTGTTTCTATCTGCATGATGCAAAACTACAAATCGACATTCATTTAACCCCAATAGATATATCTACCGAAGATTCTATGTATATAGTATAAAAGACGCATAGATTGCGTAATTTCCATTTTGTCTGTGTGAACATAAAGTGTTTGATTCTTAATGGGGTATGGTACCAAAAATAAGCTTATACTGTACAGCAGAGTGCAGACAATGCATTTTATGAATACGTTTTGCAAATACCTTTCTTGTTATTATTATCGACAGTAGGCCACTATACCATAGCAATTTTATGCTTTTCTTTATTTTTGTACAGTTAACTTCACCTGTGACATCACGCGTTCTATCAGCCTGTTAATAGGGGCTCGTTAGCTCTGGGAATACTGCCAAGTGCAATGACTTGAGTAACTTAGTGCAGCCTGTGACTATTTGAGGTAGATGCGTCAGCAAAAGTCTTACCTCTCCATACTCTGTGAATTCGTGAATTGGTGTTGATGGATCAACAAAAAGACTCTTACTGACGGACGAACGTGTCATGTAAGCAGTTATTCTTATCATTGTGCCCCAGGCGCTAATAACACTAGATGAAGCAGCCATCACTCATCACTAACCCCGATGGTAGATTTGTCTGCGTTGTCATCACGTGTTCATGATTTCATTACGTGTGTAGCGACAACCATGAAAAACAGCCATAATACACGAATTTGTGCTTGAATGTTTCCTGTTACATTTGTCACAAGCAGAGCTTTTTACATGGCCCAAGATAGTGCATGTGATACATAATGACTCTTGTTACGATAAACTTTGACTAATTGAATTTGCTTCCTGTGTTGCCCATTACACACCTGCGACTGAGTTGAGTGTGACACGTCTCGTCCTGGCAGGGCTTCCAATACAACTTGAAATGGCTCCATTGTGACGGCACACATCATCAGCAATATCATTCGTCACTTGGATTATGACCCAAAGGACCGAATAAACACAATATAACTATATGCGCCAATAGATAAATAACAGTCTAGGACGAACGGAGAGCATCTCGAATATCAATCACAGTGCATCAACCAACAGGTGTAGTTTTTACTGCCTCGGTGTGCTCTAACATTCTACTGTGTTTAGCAAGGCTTTGCTTAAACCTGTCAAAATCCCCCATCATACCATGGAGGCCCTTATGCTGCTCATAGAAATGTTTCGTTTGTTTCTGTACTAAATTCGCAATATCTTCATACAGAACACTGATGCCCCGATGTTGTAATTGGTTGAAACAATGCAGCATTCAGAGATATCTTTGGGGTGCCTTCAGGATTAAAAAATATTTGGCATAACTGTCGAGATAACATTCATTGCATTCGATCATCGCATTTGCTTAGCACATTTAGATTTATTTGCTGTGGTAATAGGTGTTCGGGGCATTGCGCGGCGTTTTGATGCACATTTCAGACCATTTATCTGTAAATAAGCATGGTATTAATGTGCCGTGACTTATCCATCACGCCTGAATCCTCAACAGAAACCACACTTCTCTCTGATTATTTCACTGAGCGATAAATTAAGGTTATCAGTTGGGTGAGAAACACACTCATCTAATCGTGTTTCCCATTCAGGCGATCCAAGCACTGTCGTCCTCTTATCGAAGCAATGTCATGCAACAATAGTTTGCTGATTTATCACTGCACACAGCAATGTCTACATTCACCGCTTGCTTTTATGTTGTAGGTGACATAAGTTTATGAGTCATTGGTGGCCAAACATACTAGTTTGGCTGTAAATAAATAGCTCTATACCCCTGCTTTTTCCACTATTGATTTTGCGAATGAACGGATGAAGACAATGCATCGAATAGTGCAATGTGGGACTCCTACAAAAAGAGTATCCCCTTATGTTTGATTGATGGTGGCACTACCGTGTCACTTGGCTTAATACATACAAGTCATTACTGGTGCATATATTTCCAGAATTAATTCATGCCAAAAGGCGCCAGAACTGGCAATTCTATGTTTAGCAAAATGTTCATCGATTCCAATTCTAATCATAGGTTTGCCTAAAAAGAAATGCTTAAAACTTTACGACTTGCGAGCGGAACGTTAGAGCGTGTCCCACCATCTAGGTGTTGCTTTACATGAGTTATATCACATAAGAACTGCAATATGAGTTGGTTAGTTTACCGGCATCAATTCTTGTAGGTAGCTTGGGTGATTTCATAAATAGCCCACATGACAAGAAGCAGTAAGAGATACGGCTTTAACCGTAGGAAGCAAGTGTAAGGTCTGTACGGTGCGTTGGATATTATCCACCCGTGTTCCCCTGACAATCATTTGAGCGGCTACATTCCGGTCACATGAAGCATTGGTACAAGGTAGGAATCGGCACACTATATTTACTAATAGCAATCGTCCATTAGAGAGGATGCGAATGCGTGAACAACGAGTTCGACTGCGTGTCGACCAAGGAATGTGCTGATGGTTCCTGGTGGTTTCTGATGCTGCCCATTTAGTTTTAGACAACTATTAGCCATCCATGATATTATCAGTTCGATGCCTTTGTTCTCGACATCGTCCGTGTATTCGTGTGTAGGAGTAAATGCGAGGTCGACCTGAATACGATCTGTATACTGGTGGTATAGAAGTGTATGTTGATTTATGGGATAACGAAGTGGTGATACATGGGCATCAGGAAGACCCCTCATGCAGTGTCATTATATACCTGCCTATGTGCGCACTGTTGAACGCGGATTGATACATGTCATTACTTCAGGTGATCAGTATGAAGTGAATGACGTGATACACCCTTAACTGAGCTAGTAGGAGAACCTTACTCACAGACAAGTGACAATCCTTATCTGAGATACACAAATAATGTCTCTCCTGGGTTAATCAATTGCATACAAGTTCCAATCATTTGCCAACGGCTTTCTAAACGGCCCGTTCACAGTCTACTGCAAGAGAAGACCAAACGATTCCTTAACAGTATGATTAGTCAGCTTAGAGCAGAAATGTGAGACAAAAGCATGTCGAAATGAAGTAAGCAGTATAAAGCACAATTGTAAACTCATTCTGTGTCACGTTAAGGGACTCTCATAAATCATGACGATGCCTGATCTATTCTTTGTTGTTAAGCAGATAAGCAATATCCTATTACAAATATACAGCATCTGAGGAAGTCGGAAATTCTCACTTTCCAATTAGCAGTAAATCTACTGTAGACCAATTGCGCAAGAATTTAGTCTTAACTTGCCTAATGAACGAAGGAGTTGCAGCGAATGAAACAAGATAGCTAGAACATTGTGTGCAGAGTAGCTCACTCTGGTTGTTAAAGCCGATCTTGAAAGAGAGACGTCAATGTTGCAATCACATGCAAACTGGATAGAACTGATGGACAATGTTAATTGTCCAATGCCTTGATTGACATTTCTGTGGTTGCATTATGCATACGACCCATGGACGCAGTAGTACTCTTTATTGACACATTGTTTGCCCTATACAACTTTCTGTGTGCATCCCGCGCTAATATCCCTCTCTTCCGTACAGCTTGCCGTCAGCAGCAACTGACCATCCCGCGTAGCATCTTCCGTACGCTTGCCGTAGCAACTATCCCGCCTCTCTCTCCGTACAGCTTGCTGTCAGCAGCAACTGACCATCCCGCGCTAGTATCCTCTCTTCCGTACAGCTGCTGTCATCTCGCGCTACAGCTTGCCGTCAGCAGCAACTGACCATCCCGCGCTAGTATCCCTCTCTCCGTACAGCTTGCCGTCAGCAGCAACTGACCATCCCGCGCTAGTATCCCTCTCCGTACAGCTTGCTGTCAGCAGCAACTGACCATCTCGCGCTAGTATCCCTCTCTCCGTACAGCTTGCCGTTAGCAGCAACTGACCAGCTATGATCTGAGCTTTGGGCAGTGATGTAGCGGTCGTGTGGGGTGTCGTCTTGTGGCAGGTTAAAGCAATTACACAATGAGGCTGGTCTAGGGAGGCAACGCCGTCCCATCACGACAGTTGTTGATAATGGTTTGTAATACGTTGGGTACGATAATAGCAGGTGAAAGCAAATAATCTACACTTAACAAGGGGTTGGAAAAGGGTGCTTATACATTGAGGATTATTTACAACGCACGCAACCACCCTATCCGAAAGAAATAATGCTTGACCGCTGCATACATTTTGGTGCCAATAGAAAGTACAAATCGGTCAGCCGAAGCTACACTCTGTATTAACAATGGATGAGTGCATGGTATGCTCTTCTGTCCTCTTTCAAATTCGTATTCTCTGATACCCAAAGCGAGTGAAGAATATGACCTTGACATTGCACAACTGCTGTCGATATACCAACTGTGGTATAACATTTTACGATCTTACGAGATCTTCATTCTGGAATGCGATAAGCAAACGATCGGCTAAGAACAGCGTAGAGTTGTATTCTAATGGTACAGTTGTCATTCCAATCATTCTAGTGACATCGTTTTACCCCCCCCCCCCCATACACATAGTGCTGACAAGACCATATGTCATTCTGTCAGCCTCTGTCTTTTTATCTTGTACCCAAAGAATCAAGGTTCGGCATTTCCGCTCACTATTATTTAAGTTTCATTCAGCGTCCTCGAATGTTTTTTTTCATCGCATGCCCGAGGTCAGTGCAATTGACGAATGAAGCACTAAGATAGTGGGAACATCAATTATTAAACCAAAATGGCACCCAGATCTCGGCTAATTAGAAAAGTATACAAAGGGCAACTTTTAAAAGTTTTTGCTTTGTGAAGTAATGCAGTTTCCAAAATGTGTTGTTGAATAGGTGTTGGATAAAAAAAAACCCAGACAACATGGCTTCAATACTCCTTAAAACTACCTGGCCTGCATCCACCCTAAGAAGCCTTATCAATAAGCTGCCCTGCGGTTAGGTCTGGTGTGTATCAATACAAATCAAACAATGATAAATACCGACATTTTAACGCAGCGCAATGGCAGTTCACATTGTGATCTAACTCAGTTGATTATATTTGAAATCTGATAACATACCACGATTAAAATGCCTTCAAAATATTTGCATGGTTATTTGAAAGTAGGTTTTAAACGCGTGATTAAGAAGAGAATTCCTTGATTCATCTACATGATCACATCTGCTTTAGTATAGCAAGTAGATCTCATCAAGTGAGCTGTTTACAGGTGCTTAGCCGCTAAGTACACAGTAGAAAGTGGTTATCTGCTGAAATAATGTCATGCGTTGTTTGGTTAAAGAGCAAAACGCAAACAACTATACATGCAATGTGCACCGATAGATGCTAAACCCAGTGATAACTATAGCTAAACATAATTCAACAGATTTGTTCTTGTGGTTAAACCGCTTGAATCCCACACAATTTGCCACAGCAATTCCTGATGCACAAACAGATTTCATCTAGTGAATTACATAGTGGGGGCGATATGAAAATCAACAAGGCATCTCGCATGGATAGGGATGAAAAACGTCCCGATTGCTAGAAAGGATTTACGCCAAGGCTATCCCCCGCCGTACCTCACCAGCTCTGCTCCACAAATAGGGTCTTTATATGGCCCTTATATACGTACTACATGGAAGACTTTGCTGATGCCCACATCCTCAATTTCGCTAGTTGGTGATTCACGATAAACTCACTGTATGCATATCCAGATTCGATTATTTTCTACATCATCCTGCGAGTTCTGACACGGTGATGCATGCCTTGTCTCACAAAATCCGCCATTTAACAACTAGCAACTGGCAATAAGCGACGCATATAACTGAGGAATGCCAGGTAATATGATTCTCACTGGTGTGACACTTACTTACCTCGGTGCCCTCATCGCACTATAACACTCACCAACGGCTAGCATCCCGTTACATTATGTTTTGGCTGGCAGATACGAGCTATTATGACAAAGGCTTGTGATGCACAGCGTTGGCTCAAAGTAACCATTACCGACGTCAATCATTCATCACTTTCATGTAGAATCAATACTACATTACGACGAGTTTGAATGTTGTACAAAGACGACCATCAAAGCCCTTAAAGTTATGGGTAGCCAGGCAAATAGACCGCTTGGCGCGTGGATCCCCTGCCATTGGTCATCAACAATTGACTATACAGTCGAGTTAGAACATTACTTAAAAAGCATTGCCCTTAAAATATATATCAAATTGGTTTTTATAGTTTAATGAAATGACCAAATCCATCGTGGATGGTAGCACTTCCGCAAGTAGGGAGCAAAGAGGCTTATCCATAACCCTGACACATCATCAGAGCGCCAATCTTACTGAGCTTCTTAAGGCTTAGAGCGCTGATACCATAACCAGTAAATGATCGCTGTCGTGGGCGCCACTGTATCGAGCAGGTTATGTACAACACGGCGTGATGTTGTTGCGTGTAGATGCCGCAGTGCCAACTTCTTATGTATTCATTAGACCATGGAAGTAATGTAGCTTGAAGCAATCCCCAGGCCCCAACAAAGTAGCTCGTAATTCAATATTCCAACTGTATTTTGTATATAAATATAGCTGTCACATGAGCAGCGACGCCTTTGGTAGAATATTCAACTAAAGGATTGCATGTAGAGTCTATATTTGAACCGGACCAAAGATCATGACAACGGTAAATATCGTGCCCAGCTCGTTGTATGTGCGTAGGTTTTCGTCCAGAGCAGATCGCATCAGACTCAGACGTCATGGTGTTGGCGTAAGGCGTAAGGTGATTCGTAGGACAGCACACTCACATGCGACGCTCCTGTCCTCTGCATTGACAAACCCCATTTAGCCCTGACTACTTTCGAGCCTGCATCGGGTTCCAAGGGTAATTGTTCCATAAATCACTGACATCTCTTTGGATTACCAGAAAGGCCAATTAACAACGCTTAAGGATTTCTCAATCTATTGATAATTCGGCGATCCATCACCAGCCGCGTAGCATGCCGCCTACCATTATATAGTCAATGGACTATCTTTAAGCCAAAGTGGGCTATGCGTTCAACGTCATTCTTTTGAAGGCTTCTTACGCGATTTATTGGGCTACGTGCTACGCATCTTTGACAAAGTGGTAATAAGAAAAGGCATAAACACACGTCCTTTGAATGGCGTTTATAACATAGTTGTCCCGCCGTCTATATCTGCTTCTGTCGTGTATCATGTGCAGTTTCAGATGAGATACAATATGACAAGTAGTCGTCCCATCCTAATAGCTCATATCGGTGGAGGTCATTCCGTGCAGAGGCAACATGAGCCAGTCATCCCCAGGTGTTCCATATCTCGACACCCCTGGTGAAAGTGTTCTTTAGTAAAAGATAAGATTGGATAAAAACAGCAGACGCCATGGCATGATATTTATGTGTTTATTTGTCCCCGTCACTGTTAAGTTAATATATCCATCTGGAAGGTCAAAAGCAATTCAACTATGCATGTCATATTCTCGCATTAGAATGGGGAAATGATTGGTAAATGCTTTTTAACCTACAAAAATGCAAAGCGGTGCATGTATAGTTTGAGTACCAAAATGTCGATCCTACTCTAGCGGATGTGTCAGAGGAAAAGGATTTATGTGTTACAATTGATCAGCCATCTAGGCCAGCAAACAGTGCAGTGCAGCAGCAGTAAGGGCTAACAGAGCATTTATTATAGTCACATGGTATTGACTCCTTTAAGCAGAATTCCATCTAGTTGTTTTCGCCCTATTGACTAAATTCACTACTATATAGCCTATCTATGTACTGGTTACTACGACTTGCAAATAGTAGTACAAACCCACACAAACACCATATAAATCTCCAACATACTGAATGAATGCATATAATTTCATCCCATTGAGACTGATTCTGTGACATCTTCTGGGCCTGTTTATTGCGCTATAAGTCAAGCGAAGACTGTGCCAGTATTGAATTCCATATAAAGACTATTTCCACAGCGCGTGGACAACCCATCGCCAGCGGCACAGCAATTCTAGAATCTTCAAACCACCAAGAAGAAATAATACTACTGTTAATTGCGGCCCACGCTCGACCGAAATACATGTTGTCAAGCAATGTGTTGACATTGTATTTTTACAATGGGCAATTCGTGTAAAATTTGACTACTGACGGTAGCGCTTTGTGTAGTGGCGGGCATGAGCGACTATAATTAAGCAAGGAGAGATGGTAATTGGGTGATGGCAAACAGTTGTGACACGCTAAGCGCCTTCCTAGCATTACTATTGAATTGATTTATTATTGCACCTTGAGAAGTGGAGCAATTCACCAAATTTTTCATAATAATTTTAAGTGATATCTGGAAATATCAAATTACTGCGCGCATTTTAGTTTCAACAGGATTAAGTTTCCTTTTGAGTGCTGCTCATGTCATTAAAAATACGCCTTACTTTCATTTTGTCCCCTACTCCTGTTTGGCAGGTACTTGGGTAGACGTGTAGACACTGCCGTACATTCACGCATCCTAAACATCAGCTTCGTACAGCCGAATAATTCAACAGTTCATAACTTGGAGTGACGCTCATATTGAAAACAGTACGAACAAGATACCTTCCGCGCATATGGAATTCAATCACATTTATATCATGGAGATGCCCAAAAGGTAGTCCGTAGTGAAACACATTAACACGACAATTACAGTAATACAACAATCACATAGTGGTAGGCACATGCAATCAACACGAACAATCCTTTAGTCGGTACGAGACACATGCAATCAACACGAACAATCCCTTTGCATGTCGAAACGAGACGACTGGCAAGATTACAGGTGAAAGACGACTGGCAAGATTACAGGTGAAAGACGACTGGCAAGATTACAGGTGAAAGACGACTGGCAAGATTACAGGTGAAAGACGACTGGCAAGATTACAGGTGAAAGACGACTGGCAAGATTACAGGTAAAAGACGATGTTGTTTTTGTTCTTAAGCACACGACGTTCATGCTGTGGTCGATCCATTTAACTTGTTCCATCATGAAAATGTGATAGAAATACGCCAGTCATTATGACGGCATTTAACTTCAAATATGTCATCGCTCGTTGGGGAATAACCACGGAGGAGTTGAATGGCAAACCCATCAAACAAATCAGCAAACGATTGAAAATTCATTTAACACTGCATTTATGCGTTTAGATATGTAAATATAGGCCTTGTTATTTTTGTTGTATTAACCTTGAATTGTAACTATCTACCGCACGTATAACGCATAACTGAACACATCACAGACACACGCACTTCTCATATATAACTGACACTTTGCATTCAATCGCACCTGCCTTGGATAGCTGAACATAACTCATACACGTTTGCTTGTCCGATATAACTGAATAAACCGCACACAAACACTGAATAAATCGCACACATCTCATACTAACGTACCTGTTGCAACTGAATAATGGTCTATCGACATACCTTCCTCGTGTATCACATCGCATAGAAACGCACCTGTCATATACACCTTAATATATTGTATATAAACATATTAATCATATTCTACATAAATACTTCGTATAGAAACAGATATAATTTGCAAATCCAATATTGGCTGTATCGTAACTGACATGTACACGATTTCAACAGGTGAGGGGGACATTTGTAGTTTAATCCATCGTCATTCAAGGTATGCATTTACAAACGGGTCTCGGAGTTAAATGCATTGAGTTGAATATGTTAATGAACAGCTAGTCCATAGGGCCAATAATACGCTGTAATTAACAACTTCCTCCACTTGATAACACTGTCTTTGGTAATCAGATATCCAATAAACTAGGATATTGATCAAAGATACTTAGTTGAATGTAAGTGTTGAATATTTCGCAATAAATATTTATCAGTATGAATTCCTAATCTACATTCTATGCAGGACACCACGTCTGTAAATCCTTACATGGGAGTCGACGCAACAGATATCATAGCCACGCCTATTTGCGGAAGTAGCAATGAACAAATAGACGTGATTAGATTTGGTTTCCCGCGTCGGCGGTGGCAAAATGAAGGGAGTAGAAGAAGGCATCGATGCCGAATGGGCTCCGAGTAGACATCGGGCAATTGCTGGATAGCATGGAGAGACATTTTCGGTCAGTACACACTCAGAATGGCTGGAGCATGTGGTGAATGTTATTGATATGCATCTGAAAAGGAATTTACTCAATCTGAACTGCTTCTAGTTGTCATGTGTTATTCTTGATGAATAAAACGATCTGTTCGCGTGGTAATGCTGGCTTATAGGTGATCTAATGAGGCAATGACCCATTAGAGACTATCATAGTCCTGAGGGTTTGGTGTAAGCGTGGTCTGTCATTTAAAGCAATTTCAATGGCGCTTGGTTAATGAAAAGGTCGAATAAGTTATGATGTATGGCGATTGTATAAGATAGGTTCAAGAATGTATGCAAAATATTACTACGTCACATCACACCGACATTTGTCTTCTAACACGACGTGAGTCACACCACGTGAGCGTGTTAGATGATCGACGGCAGTATATACGGCTCGTTGAAGCCTGCCCGTACCACATTGTGAGTAGCGATGATCGCTTATTGGGAGTAATACGGTAAGAAACTTGCCGCGCGACCGCCGCCATAGTTTACACATGGTCCTTACCCGATGGGAATAGATGCGAACATGGGTGATGAATGGTTGCCAGAGAAGCCTCCACCCACACGCTATTTTGCCTGTAAGGAATACCAATAGGATAAAACTAACCTTAGTTGGCATAGTTACGAACAATCGAACAATCACAAAAAGACAGACACTGGCTATTACCCTAACCTCTGCCGCTACTTGTATCCGCCTGAAACTAACTCGTTCGTGATTCATAAGAATCGCGTGCCGTGCATAAAAAACCTGACACATATGATGTCATCTGCAGAATTTATAGCTGAATAATAGCCGGGACGTTGGCACTGATGAGTCAACCTGTCCCACAAAAATGGCCCGCCACCATACACACAAAGGTAATATAATCACCAGCATATTGAATCCACTTTACATGGTGTAATCAAGGAATACTTATTTTGAGTGACTTAAACACCCGACTTATTCTCTCGCTTACCGTTCGACCTTGTGATATGACCTGTGCATGACCTTGCTCATACGCAGTTCTTTGTCACCAATTTTCAAATTCCTTTGATGCAGTGGGGCGGATTTTATCCTATTGGATGATAATATTAACGGGTCTCCAATCCAACAACAGCGACAAAAAAACACTTCCTAAGGCTACGTCCTCCATATTCGGCGACATTGGTTTCCTGCCATGCATGTCTATTGGTTTCACCTAACCATATGAGCATGATAGGAAGTCGCACATCTGTGTTCGTCGTCACATCTACATTTCAGCGACCTTGGCAATTCGTGCCATCAATCATGATTGCAAGGTCAACAGATGCCACCTTTTCGACTGATTGGACAAATAGACCGATGAGTCTCTTCATTTTCCCTCAGCCGGATTGCAACTCATTCCAACCAATAAGAATTTGCTAAAACGTGATGAGACATCTACGTGGTCGATTTGCTTTATACGTGAAACGATGGCAACCAGGTTAAAATATACAAAAGGATACCATCAAGGTTAGAGGGGCAGACGATCTATCATTTGTCCATGTTTCACAGCAATTGTGTCCCATTGAACTAGCACCACCTGCTGCAAAACACGGTGAACCTATTTATCGCATCACCAGGCCATCTCTGCTTCGCATTACATGGATTTTTCAGATCTTATTTGGCTTAAAGAACATTGAGTCACTTACATTATAGCAGGAACGTCCGAGAGTATATGTTATCTCTCATACTGTTATTTCCGCTTGGTACATTGTCCCAAATAATCAGTTTAAACAATTTTCCTTGATTCATTTCCTTTTAATGTGAAATATTAAACTGTAGCAAACCATACACAAAGATAGCCTCAATCGCAATATGGGTGACTATAAATCAGACGTACAGCCCATTATGTGACTTGACTGCGAATGAAGAAGCGATGGGAGTTGAAATTTGGTAAGTGATCTTTTCCACTGCACTTATATCCGGTCATCCTTAGTGATTGATGACCATGCATATAAAGCGGTTAAAGTAACACAATCAGATCACTCACTCACCTCTATCATGTCATGATGTCGCAACTGGTATATGTGCTCTGTGATATCACGCTAAGAGAGAAGCGGATGAGGCGTCATTGAGAATGGGCTTTGTTAATTACATTAACGTTGAGTTAATATATGCGATCGTTGTTTTTTGTAACCCATTTAACGATATTACATATCCAATAAGCATGTCGGCACAGCAATGACTCGTATGCATTATTGTCTCTGCTCTGACATATGTTGTAGTCGTAGGTCGCCAAATCACTCTTACCTCACAACTGTCCCTCTGTGCTCCTCTATGATGCGGAGGAGGAAAAGAAGAATCAGATCTGGTTATGCGCACCAGAGGTCCTGTCACGATGGCCACTTCCCAGATAGCTCAGATATCAGGTTCTAATGATACACCTACGAGAATGGCTCTAATTTACTGGGATGCAAGATGAATAGATGTAGGCATGGACGACTACTGTTTCTCAGAGCAGCCCTCGCTGGATAACCTGTAGGAAAACGGCACACTAGCAGAATGAAGCCAAGT
This sequence comes from Urechis unicinctus, assembly GCA_034190875.2. Classification (NCBI taxonomy): domain Eukaryota; kingdom Metazoa; phylum Annelida; class Polychaeta; order Xenopneusta; family Urechidae; genus Urechis; species Urechis unicinctus. Next base: position 79,310,620 of record CM067350.1, on the reverse strand, counting down.
TTGCATAGTAACTTAAATATCCTAAAGAAGAGAGATGACGTGCCCTTGCCCGTCCCTATACTGGTACCTTTGTCTGTCCCTAGGTGTGCCCCTAAACGATTAAGCATGTATTAATAACAGGCCGCGTTCAATTGACTCATAATCGATATGTCCACTGCCTTATTGGTCCTAAATGTGAATTTCCGGATCAGCAATTTACCGTGCTATAAAATATGTACAACATGTAAAGGTGCTACATTGGTAGATTTTTATTGAAAGGTTGGCAAACTATAGAAAGTGATATAATTGTCTAATATGTTCATATAAAAGTGATGAGCATCATTGAGTAGGTGATATCATAAACGGAGAAATCTACAAGATAATGATAAATCCTGAGCCAAGCCTAAATCGTGCCTTATATAGTTAACCTACCAATAAAGCCACAAACTCGGGGACTATGGTGTTGGTATAAACAAAGAGGAAATTCGTAGGACAACACTCTGTCACTGAGTCACTCCTTCAATGTCATGTTCTGTATTAATCCAGCTCGATTTAACACTGACTACGTTTTGTCCGTCTCAGATACACATTATTGAGCGATAGGTCAAAAGCAATTAGGCTTTAAATCATTGATTACTCCAGTTAATTCCTAACGAATACCTGTTTATCATGTTTGGCCTCAATCAATCACCAGCAGTGATGCTGCCGTGGGTCTTTTCTTGTCAACGAACAACCCCTATGCCAGACGGAGACTGCATTTAATTGCAATGTTAATTAGATTGACCTTTATCTAATTAATAATCAAATTTAAAAATAAGTCTTCGTTCACTTTTAAATACTTGTTTTCATTTCCCCCCTTTGAAGGTACAGGGTGTTCATAATAGTGCATAGTTTTATATCACCCAAAGGACAATCAATCAAACAAGCAAAATTGCATGTCGACCACCTCACAATATGCAGTGTAACTGATGGCTTCAACAAGTATTCCTAATTATGCTAACTGATGACTAACTGAGTGGCAGAAACATGAGATTCACGTGTTTCCATAAGAGCAGCATTACCGAATGTGGGGTTTTACTTCGCTCCTGTCCTCACTCTTCTCAGAATGATCGACACAAACGTGAACTGTTATTCGTCATATAAACCTGAGTAGGTAAGAGGTGAATTAGAGGCGTTGTTCTTCGTGCTTATATAATCACATGATAACCCGATTGAATTCCTTTTATTGTGCTAGAATTGTAACTAAAAACTACCTGCCGCATTTAGATGTAACAAAACACATAGCGGACAAGCGCACTCATATATAATAGAGCACATTATATTTAATTGAACCTGCCGTATAAAGCTGAACACACAAGCAGCGTCTTTTATCAGATTACACTGTTTTTGGAACTAAAACAATCTATTTAAGATGCTGCTCGTCAATACTTAGTCAACTCTATGGGTTTTACATGGCTCCACTAATATATATTTATTGACATTCTACAGCAACATTCGGGACATAATGTCTCCAAATCATAGCATAGACGTCAACACAAGCGATATCTTAACGACCCCACAAAGGCAATCAATGTGAAATGAGCCCAGAATAAATGTAGGCATTGATAGACAGCTAGGAGAGTCAGTTTCGGTCAATACAGTCTCACAACGACTGAAACTTAGGTAGACAGTGAGTGATTCCAGCTTCCTCCGAGAGTGACGACGAATGGCACGCGGCAGGGTGCGTCTTGAATGGAACACATTGTACAAATGTTTAGTATGGATTTAATCTTCTTACAAAACTAAATTCACACGAGATGATAGATGGTATGTAGCAATTACAGAACTAGAGTCGTACGCCGTTGACAGGAAGAAGTTTGCTTGATAGACCTCTCTCCAGTCATTACGACTATGGGCAGTTATAAGGCCCGAAGCTTAGTGCCAAGCCTCAGTCACACTTTTAAAGGGGATGGAAGTACGAACGCAATAGATGGAGACGTCGGTGAAAATGATCTTTACGACGTCGAATGCTCACAGCTCAGGAGGTTTCATTGCGTTTTCTATATGCTGTAAAATCAATAAAGCACAGCCAGATCTTAAAGGTCAATCAACACTGAAATGTCATTCAGTCAATCAAAACTGGAGTGTCAGTCAGTCAATCAAAACTGGAATGTCAATCATTCAAACAAAACGGCTATTGTTATCCTCGACGTCAACATAGATCGCGAGGATGGCAGAATGCTTGCACTTGTCACGATGTTTCATGACCACTATCTCGACTATAGTGCTGGTAGCCAATGACGAATGTGAATATATAAACAGAGCTCAGTTTTGCATTCAGCTTTATACGCATTCATAAAGTTGTACAACAAACAGAGGTTACTGACTTAATAAAGATCTATTCATGGCTGGTCAATATGCTACATCTATACATGAAGCCTGCAACTGGTAGCTGCAATGTATAATGCTACCCTTCCATCCCATTCCTGCGCTCCTAGACAAGGCGAATGATTACTATGACGCAATGGTAGCAGAGTGGACCACGGCATCTGTCCTCCCGTGTCCGGCAATAAAATTGTATTGAATTGTACATTCGCTTTTGTTAGACGAAATCCAATCGATTCCATCTATCAGTAGATGCCAGATGCTATCTGCATGTTGCTAACTGCTGGGTGAAAACCCATCCCCAACGAGTTGCCTGTTGAGCAGCCTCCGAGGACTTGATACGATGGGCTTCCATCATCATATAATTCAATTATGATCCATGAAGAAGACAAATATTTGGCTTGGATGTTCATTGTTAGCCAATGCCCACCTGGAGAAGCAAATATTACCATCATTGTGATGCGTCATTCTGCAACGCTGAAAGTCCCATGCAGCGTCAAACGCCGGTAAGGGGTCCGGAGGAGGAGGCTTTGTTGTTGGGGGGTGGGGATTTTGCCTCACAGATAGTATATTGATGTGCGGTGTGTAGAATTATGTAGCTTAGGCGTCTTGCACAAAGAGTAGACATCAGAGATACCCGACTTACGCCCGCTTAATGAAGAACTGATTAAATGTTTATTTGATTCTCCACGTGAGAGGTCAAACCAATCAATGAGGTTGGCAACAGAAAATGCCCGTGGTCGGACACCTGATATGCTCGTGATTGTTCGTCTAACCAATTTCAAGACACTCGAAAAGCAAACTCAGATATGTAAACTGATCAAAGCCCGACCGAGAAATCATTGATTGAATTTATGTGCATTTAAGGGGTAGATATCCGCGTTATCGTGGTCGCCGATGTACATATTACTAAATAGGACAAATAAAAGCTGTCTGTGGGATTCTTCATATTGTCTTGCACTGTGATTTTTTTCTGTACGCTATCTTCTGTCAACAAAACACAGTCTGAGTATCCCACTGCGGGTATTCAGGCGGCTCGGGGACCTGACAAGATGTTGATATATTATATAAGAGCTAAGTATATTTATGAATGTGGTGGTGTGCAAACCTTGTCTTGATTATACCTGCCTAAGCAAATTAATTGCGCCACAGCCATATGAAAGCGTATGCTGTATGCATTGAGTCATTTCAGCCAAACGGACAAGTGCTGATGAGGCAGTGTTAAGTAAAGAAAGTTCCGAAACACTTGTTGTCATTAAAGGTAGGACATTAGTCATTGGCGTTTGAACACGTTCCCGGTGGGTTATTGCTGCTACATTGCTGTGTGTAAAGCAAACGCCAAAAAGGGTCTCCACGTGCTTTGCAATGCAATTGAGTGTGAACCCATGAATAGTCGATGTACGGTTAGTAGGTTTCATCACCACACGTTTCCCACAGGGTACTTCCGGTCCGGCTGACTTCTACTAGATCGATTGTCCTGAAACTAGGATCAGTTTCTGTTGTGAATCCTACCTAGTGAAGACTAAGCATGCTGGCTACCTCAAAGCTTGATATCAGACCAAGCTGATCAACCGGACAATACCACTCTGAGATAAACGAGATAAGGGACCACTGATGGGGATAAATGAGATAAGGGACCACTGATGGGGATAAACGAGAAAAGGGACCACTGATGGAGATACTGAGACACACGAAAGATACATATAACTGTTCGAATATAGTTCATCGTACAGTCTTCTTTGTTGAATTTGTGTGCGTAAACACGTTAGCAGAGATAGGCTCGACCAACACAAATCAAACATAAACAAGGCCATCTGCATGTCACGTCCCTCAGTCGCCCTTTTCTTATCAAATTCAGAATTACAATCATTTAACACTGGTCCCCCTGATTGAGGTTGTAGCCAATGGAAATGCAATCGAGCAGCAAATATTTCGTTCTATCATTTTGGTGCTTTTAGGATTGAACATAAATTGACAATACCGCCTTGGTATTGTGTTCAACCGCAATTGATTGCCACCACCATACTTGTATGCTGCGGTACCTGCCCAAAAAACAACGTTCTACAAAGATATGCACAGGTGATTTCATACGCATCCTCATAACCAATATCCAACGTCTCTACAGAAACCAAAGAGTGATGTTACTCAAGTCTTCTCTGATGCGTGGCTGAAGTAGGCACGTAACGCCCTCTCGGTATTTCACAAAGTGCTAGATAACGTGTACCACCTGCACGGCCCTTTTACATGCATGAAGGCTGAATATGAAACTATTCTTCAGATCTGCGCCTATGCATGAATGGTTGCAATATGAATTCAATGCTTTATTCAGTATTTCCTTTTCTAGCGATCCAATGAAGATTGCCCCGTGATCAACTGGCCATGCAAATGTATTCGATTTATCACTGCACTAAACAGAATCTCCATCGACTGTTTGATTCAGCGTTGTAGCCGACATAAGCCTGTGGGCCATTGATGTCCGCAAACACTACCTTATCGTTTCTGTATAATATAGACTGGCAGGTATTCGGCGTATGCACATAAGAAGGCAATGCAACTACCCTCATTAGAAGGCAATGCAACTACCCTCATTAGAAGGCAATGCAACTACCCTCATTAGAAATCGCACCGATTATTTTCAAAACACTGGAGCAAACGACAGTTACACAGTCTAGGCTGTTACATAAGAAGATGGAGTGATTACTTACAAATATAAAGAGTCAATTGAGCATGAATGCGGCTCACATGTGTGACTACTAATGGTAGGGAGCTGTGTGTAGCATTATTGCAAATCTGACCTGTGTCATGTCTGAACACTTCAAAAACCACGCGATCCTTGCCTTTTGCTACTTTGTTAGGCAGGTGCACGGTCTCTCATTCCAGCAATAACACACCTGAGCACGATAAGAAATACTCTCTAATCAGTAGTAAATCATAGCCAACGTATCTCTGTCTGTAATCTCAAAGGGAGTAGGCCAATTTTTCAGGAATTGTAGCTCAGCCGCTGAAATTTCTAATGGCTCATGAGTACCCCATAACTACCAGCGTTTTCTAGCGAGGAGACACAGCAATAGCAAAATTCGTTTCCGGAGAAAACTGGGCCCAGTTACCACCTGGATATGAACCTTTCTGCTGTACCAATGATGCAGTTATCTTCCTTTTCTGATTGCGATGTTGGTTTTACATGCTCTGTCACGTTTGTGAAAGTTATATTCTAGCTACAGAATTAGTCATTTAGCTTGTTCACCCCATTTAAATCTTGGAGTAACGAAGAGCCTACAGCCATGTCATTATGGCTCTCCTTAGAGTTGTAATCTGTCTAATGCGTCCCTATTTTGCATTGGCAGTCGTCACTTAACCGTCAAGACTATGATTGCCACTGTGTTCTGGTGCACGTGGAATGCTTTTTCCTGTTTTTCTGCTTGGGGTGTTTTTGTTGTCTGAACAATATCGATGAATGTCGTTGTACACAGCGGCTGGTCTGTTCTGGTATGTTCATAGTCATCTCTCCTTCATCAGTCTGTGATGGCTCTATGCCGTGGTAAGTCTTTGTGGTACGTGCAGGTAACGCATCGCTTCTAAGCTGCTGAGGCAATACTTAATATACCCTCGGTTAGGCAATAAGAATGACATGCATTAACTTGCTTAATCAATGAAGGAGTGACATCGAATAAAATGGCATTATTCAACATATTTGATAGCTAAAACAGTATGTGCAGAGTTACTCGACCTTGAAAGATATACGATCATAGTTGCAGTTATATACAAACTGGGGAGAGCTGATGGACAATGTGTGTTCATTGTCGTTATTGACATTACCTCGGTTGATGTTCATTGTGGTTATTGACATTACCTCGGTTGATGTTCATTGTGGTTATTGACATTACCTCGGTTGATGTTCATTGTGGTTATTGACATTACCTCGGTTGATGTTCATTGTGGTTATTGACATTACCTCGGTTGATGTTCATTGTCGTTATTGACATTACCTCGGTTGATGTTCATTGTCGTTATTGACATTACCTCGGTTGATGTTCATTGTGGCACAGGGACATTACCTCGGTTCCCTGTTTGAGGCATAGTTATTGACAGGGCTTTTCTTGCGATAGTATATTGCTCTCTCCCACATAGCTGGCCTTCTGCAGTGCGAAGCAATTGCCCCGATTTCTCAGTGACTTACCCTGTAGGGTCTGAGCTCTGTGTGATTGTGGCTGCGGGGTTGCGGCCGTGTTGGGCGACGTCTTATGGCGGGTTAATGTAATTACACAGTAAGGCTGGTCTTTGAGAGGCAACTCCGTCCCATCACAACAGGGGGTTGGAAATGGCGTTCATACATTGATACTCATTTACTGACCATACCCAGCTCGTAATTTTCATTACAGTGTGATTCACCTTCCCAGCTGTGTATCTTTAGTAACTCACCTGCTGCTTGAAGAGGTTCGGTATTGCCAATTACTGTTCGTAGTTCAGTGCATTGTAGTGTTGTTATCATCATGCCTGTGGTAAATAAAATGAAAGATATACCTCAAAATCAAATCATCGATATACAAACTACTTCCTTCGTGGGCGCAATTAATTAAGTAAAACGGAACAAACAGCTATTTTTCAAAGTAATTTAACATAACAAATGATTGATGTTTGTGATTAAGAAGCTTTTCTCCAATGTTCCAGATGTGGTTTCATGTTACGTGCTGGTGCAAATCATTTTCCGTAATGAAGAGGCATACCCAGCTCCAACATCTATATCCGACCAATACTGTTTCATCAAATCACCACTCAAATGAATAGTTTTTAAGGCCTATCAAGCTTACATTGACGTGCCGCTTGCATTGGTCAAGTATGGTCAGGTGTGTCACAATAGGTAAACAAACCAATATGAATCTAGTGCATGTAACACAACGCCATTGTTTTTCTCGTTTTGATTACAACAAAACTGCTAATGTTTGAAAACAAACCATACATAGAAGCGAATCCGATTTACATCATTCGCCCTCCCTTCGATATATGAGGAAATGACTGCTACAACAGGGCTACCTTTAGGGTGAGGGTGAAGAGGGTCAATGTTGATTCGAATTCATGTCAAGACTATCTCCCTCAGACCTCATCACTTAGAGCACCTTGATGTACACTGAGGTCGATCTATCTGTGATAATCACATTACACGGTAGTATCAAACATTCAGGTGTGTTACATGATTACACTGACTGCCGAACACTTCTTGCAAGTAAGCATTCACTGGTCAATAAGAGATTTTCTGCCCCATGAGCTAGGGACCATCAACCTGATAACGAGGCACCAATCACTTCATTATGGCATCTGGATCTGGCAAGACGCTACATATTGATTTCAAGCTAACGAACATGTTAACAAATGTAGGCTCGATGGGTTGAAGCCCCTAACAAATATACATATTAATCTATTTAGTAGTCTTTGTTTATCTTTGAATGTTATATTTGCTCGATAATCAGAAAGAATTTGGAGTTTGCCTCTAGTTATTGTGTTATAAGCAGAAAAGGCACGTTTCAGCCCTGACAATCTCATCACGGCTGGGTTGTTCAAAAGACGGACAATGATACAGATGGAACGTTAATAGCACTACACTACACTACAAGAGATACACGATGGCATGGTTATTGTGATGGGCTGCAATGTGGAGTTAACTTGACGTGAATAAGCACGCCATTCTCAACTGCTCTACCATTTGTGACAATTCCTTGAGTATGTTGAAGCTTGGACAGTAGCTGTCGTCATTAACATGTTGTCATCTGCTAATGGGGATTTATAAGAAGTGTAGTCCTGTTTAAGCGATATTGTTACTTACAGTTAACATCAAGCGCTATCTAACAATCGCATTGATGTTCTCATTGGCCGTTTGCACATGTCATAAAAGCTGTCATCTTATTCCTTCGGAGAGCCACTATCACAGTCCACTTGACCATTCGTTATTCGTCGGTCTTTGCATACAATAGATATGTATTGATTCTATTTTGTAGGGAGCAAAATACTTTCAAACACGTGACAGGGTATGTGAAAACTACATTTGATACACTTCAGCCAAACAGGGCCTCGATGATATTGCAGAAGAGTATATCTCCTGGATAAATGAGTATTCACACGGAGCATCAATGAGGAATTATGCAAAGATCAACTTGCAGCTTTTTAAAATTTGCATTATTTTCTGACTATACAACACTTCCGAAAGAACCCTCACACACCATCAGAGTGCTAATCTACCTGAGCTTCTTAAATTTAAGAGCGCTGATACCAAAACCAGTATTTCGTCGCAGTCAGGGGCGCAACTGTATTGGACTGGCCTGTGTATGCCATCGTTACTATCCATCCGCTAGGGATAGAGTGTTTATATTAAAACTCATTACATAAAACAACAAGCAATCAAGCAGGGTGCTAAGTGTCCATAAGTAGTTGTTCACAGTTTATGTCACATTGAATGATATTACCAGTTATGTTAGAGCATGTGTACAACACAGCTTGCCCGCGTGACGGGTTGTACAGGAGTCGCAATCGCAGCCGCAGTGCGCAAAAGCTTGCCTAAAACCTGTATTGCTATATGATAATTCTGGTTCGCCGAAAAGCAATATCGACTATAACGGGCCCCCATGACGCTCTTTTGCTGGCTGCTGCTGTAACGAACACAGAGACAGGGGAATGCCGCGATCACAGAGATTAAAGGGACTACAGGAACAACGGAGATCAGAGGGATTATAAAGATCACGTGGACTACGGAGACAGCATGGAAACAGAGATAACATGGACTACCGATATCACATATATCAAAGGGACTAAAGAGTCAAAAGAGGCAACACAGATCACAGGGGGAACAGAAATCAGAGATAACATGGACTAGCGATATCTGAGAGATTAAAGGGACTGAAGAGTGGACAGGGACGACAGAGATCTCAGCGGCATCAGAGATAATCGGGATAACAGTGGCTACAGAGATAACAGAAATTGCAAGGATAACAGCCAATGACATCGCTTGGATCTCCCTGATATCCTACGCTGTGCTATGTATCCAGTTGCCAGTCTATCCTTGGTTCTGCTGCCCATTCACATTAAACTCCTCGTAACATTGAGCTGCTCGATAGGTATGGAGGCTCGTTGTGGGATGACAGCCATTAACACATCTGACTAGGAATCAGGAACTCGGTCATGATGTGATTTGTCAAGGAGAATAATATCGCCTGAGGGTGATGTGTATTGATTCGTTTAATATTACAGGACAAATAGCGACAGCATGTATCAGATAAGCCTACGACGTAACGCATGTATTATGTAGTCAGGCATTGTCTCTTTGCCATACGAATACAGAGCCAGTCCATGAGCCTTCATCCGCCATGTTGGATCCACAACTATGTTCCTGGAAAATGTTATCAGTACAATCAATGAAAGCCTGCAAATGACTACTTTTGAACCTTCATCGGGGTCCCAGGGTAACAGTGCAATGAATCACTGACATCAAACCAGGAAATTAACAATGCTTGGGGATATATCAATCTGTTGAGATTTCCCCATCCATCACCAGCTGAAAAGCATGCCGCCATGCATTATACAGTGAAGGGTCAGTCTTAATGCCAAACGGTGGGCCTATTTTAGGGTGATGCGAATTAGATTGTACAATTATACATATTATTAACAATGGGATGTTTTTTTAACAAGGTCCCTCTTTTGAAGGCTTCATGCGCAATCCATTGGGCTGCGTGCTCCATCTCTTTGATAAAATGATAATAAGAAAAGGCATAAACACACGTCCTTTGAACGGCGTTTATAAAATAGTGTCCCGCCGTCTATATCTGCTTCTGTCGTGTATCATGTGCAGTTTCAGATGAGATACAATATGACAAGTAGTCGTCCCATTCCTAATAGCTCATATCGGTGGAGGTCATTCCGTGCAGAGGCAACATGACCCAATCCTCCCCAGGTGTTCCACATATCTCGATACCCTTGGCGAGAGGGTTTTGAGTAAAAGATCAGCATGACATTTATGTGTTGATTTGCAACGTAAAATTTTAAAGTTAATTCATTTATCCAGTCGTAAGGTCAAAGGCAATAATTCAACTATACATGTAATATTCTCGCATAAGAATGGGGATATGACTCGCAAATACTTTTTAACCTACAAAAATACTGCATATATAGTTTGAATACCGAATAGTTCGATCCTACTCCAGCGGATATGTCAGAGGAAAATTATGTCATAATTGATCAGTCAGCTGAAACTAGCAAACAATGCTGTGCCGCAGCCGTAAGGGCTAACAGAGCTCTCGGGATGATCAGGCGGACGTTCACTAGTCACATGTCTTCTAGTTCTAGTCTACTGCACCAAAATCACTGCTATAGTACCTATCACTGTTCCTCTTAATTTGTGGAACAGCCTGCTCATACTGATATAGCAGCGACATGATGATGGCATGCACGGCGACACCAAATAGCCAACATCAACTTGTTCTGTATGTACTGGTCACTACGACATGCTAGTACAAACCCACACCAACACCTTATCAATCGACAACATACTGAATGAATGCAAATAATCACATCCCATTGAGACTGATTCTGGGACATCTTCTGGGCATGTTGATTGCGCTATAAGTCAAGCGAAGACTGCATGTATTGAATTCCATGTAAAGACTATTTCCGCAGCACGTGGATAACCCATCGCCAGCGTCACAGCCATTCTAGGACCTTCACATCACCAAGAAGTAGTAATACTACTTTTGATTGCGGCCCACGGTGAAGTATTTTCTATACCGCTAAGCGAATTGATCCCGCGCTCGACCTAAATACAAGTTGACAAACAAGGTGTTGACATTTTATGTTTACAATGGGCAATTGGTGTGTAATTCGACAGCTTGCGGTAGCGCTTGGCGTAGTGACGGGCATGCGTGACCATAGTAGATGGTAAAAACAAAATGTGACAGGCTACACTCCTTCCTAGCATTACTGTTGAATTGTTCAGCAATTCACCATATTTTGCATATCAATTGTGACATCTGATAATATCAAATTCCACGCGCGCATTTTAGTGGACGGACCACATATTGTCAGCTGTCATGTACAAATGACAAATCAAATCAATGATTACTGATGGGTACTATAGTCATTGAATTGTTTGTATTAAAGCACCATCGCAAACACATAAATGAAAATGAGTTCTTTTGCAACAGGAATTATGTTTACTTTTGACAGTGAAAATCATATGCAGTGCTGCTCATGTCGTGGAAAATCCCTTACTTCCAATTCGTCCCTTGCTCCTGACTGGCAGGTATTTGGGTAAACGCGTAGACACTGCTGTACATTCACGCATCCTTAGCATCATCTCCGAACAGCTGAATAATACTACAGTTGATGATTTGGAATGACGCCCATATTGAAGACAGTACGAACAAGACACCTTCCACGCATATGGAATTCGATCACATTTATATCGTGCAGAGACACAAAAGATCGTCCGTAGACAATAACCTAAATATAACAATTACAGTAACACAACAATCTCATAGTGGTAGGCGTATGCGATCAGCACGAACAACTTTGCATTCAATCGCACCTGTCTCAGATAGCTGAACATAACTCATACACGTTTGCTTGTCCGTTATCACTGAATAAATCGCACACAAACACACCTGTCACACCCAACTGAATACATCTCATGCAAACGCACCTGTTGCAACTGAATGCATGGACTTTCAACCCATTTGTCTCGTGTAACTGAACACATCGCAGAGAAACGCAACTGTCATATACACCTTAATATATTGCGTATGAACCTAAATTTTTCACATTCTATATAAATACTTCGTATAGAAAAACAGATAATTTGTAAGCTAAATATTGGCGGTATCGTAACTGACATGTACACGATTGCAACAGGTGTGGGGCATTTTCAGTTTAATCCATCATCATTCAAGGCATGCATTTACAGATGAATCTCGGAGTTAATTGCTATGAGTTGAACACGTTAATGGACAGATAGTGCATGTGGCTATATAAGGTCAGACATATAAGTCAATACTGCATTGTAATAAACAACCTGCTCCATTGGATAACTCTGTCTTCGGTTATCAAATGTACTAGAATGTCGATCAAAAATACCCTGTCGATTAAAAGTGTTCAATATGTCTTAACAAATATTTATCAATAGGAATTTTACATCTACATTCTATGCGGGGCATCACGTCTGTAAATCCTAAGATGGGAGTCGACGCAACAGATATCATAAGCACGCCTGTTTGCGGAGGAGGAAATGAACAATCAGACGTGGTTAAATTTGGTGCTCCTCATCGGAGGTCATACAACAAAGGGAATAGAGAAAGGCATCGATGCAGAATGGGACAATTTCTATATAGCTTGGGGAATCATTTTCGGTCAGTACACACTCAGAATGGCTGAAGCATGTGGTGAATGTTATTGATATGCATCTGAAAAGGAATTAACTCTATCTGAACTGCTTCTAGTTGTCATGTGCAATTCTAAATGAACAAAATGCGCTGTTTGTGTGGTGATGTGGGCTTGTAGGTCATATAATGAAGCGCTATATTCCAAATGACACCTCTCAATAACCCATTATAGACTTTCATAGATCTTAGGGTTTTGGGGAAGGGGGGTCTTTTACTAAAACAATTACAGTGGCGCTGGTGGTTGCATAAGATAGGTCCAAGAATGTATATAAAATATTACTACGTTACATCACACCGATATTTGTCTTCTACACGACGTGAGTCACACCACATGAGCGTGTTAGATGATCGACGGCAGTTTAAAAAACAGACGGCTCTTTGAAGCCTGCTCGTATCACACTGTGAGTAGCGATGATCGCTCATTGGGAGTAATATGCCAGAGGTAAGAAACTTGGCGCCCAACCGCAGCCATACATTACACATGGTCCTTACCCGATGGGAATAGATGCGAACATGGGTGATGAATGGTTCCCAGAGAAGCATCCAGCCACACGCTATTTTGCCTGTAAGGAATACCAACAGGATAAAACTAACCTTAGTTGGCATAGTTACGAAACAATCGAACAATCACAAAGAAGACAGACATTATGTCAGTGCTCTTTGCCTGTACTGTTACTTTTGTATTCGCCTGAACATAAATCGTTCGTGATTCCTAAGAGCCGTATACAGTGCATCAAAACACTTGGCACATGTGACGGCATCTGCAGAAATATGGTTACAATGGGTTTTTTTCACGATTTTTAGCTGACTAATAGCCGGGACGTTGGCACTGATGAGTCAATCCGCCATACAACAATGGCTCATATATGGTTAAAATTATACTCAGCGCTGATGGCAAATAAGATGCGCAGTAAATGTTCTGATATGTTATTGTCAATAATATTTGAATTCAATGTGATATGCAATTGTGTCATTTCCTTTAGTTCCTCCCCAGTCGACCTTCGATATTAATTAACGGGCAATAGTAGGTTAAATAGCAGGTGCTCCTATTTTACAACCTGCTGATATTCATGCTGTTAGACATGTGGTCTGCTCTAACCAAGAATTCAGCCAGTCTGTCATCCGGCATCTGCCACGTCTGATCAAAACTTGGCTTGTAATGACATTTTCTTTAATAGACTTCTGTCATTTTCTTTTAACTCATTAACCACATGTTTGTGCATATATATGATTTGCTATTTTGAAACAACAACTCATATTGGCTAATATTGCATTGGCAATCAGCATCCCTAGTATTCATGTAAACCAAACGTCAGTCTTTTACAGTCACGTCGGGATGTTAGATGGAATCACCGAGACGGATGCAACTCAACCCTGATATCTATATAGCCATATGCTTTGGCGATTCCCGATTTCGGCCTGAATTGTTGGGACAACTGTCCTTGGTATCACAGCAAATACTGGTGTTGATATACACGAAGAGGCGATTGGTAGGACAACACTCAGATACATATTATTGAGCAATTAGGATATAAATCAGTGATTCTCTTTTTGAATACCTAACGAATACCTGTTTATCATGTTTGGCCTCAATCATCACCAGCTGCAATGCTGCCGTGGGTCTTTTCTTGTCAACGAACAACACTTATGCAACTGTATTTAATTGCGATGCTTATTAGGTTGACCCCGCTTCTAATTAATATTCAAATTAATAAACAAGTTATGTTATCGTTTACTTGTAAAGACTTGTTCACATTTACACAGCCTTCATGATAGAGCAATTGTCCCTCTATAACACAGAGAGACTGGCCTGTAGTATCAGTTTGTCATATAAATCCGAGTATATGTGTTTAAATAAAATCTATGTTCTCCGAGCCTAAATAGTAACATGATAACTTTTTTTAATACATTGTATTGGGCTAGAATTGTAACAGCAAATTAACTGCAGACCTTAATGTAACAGAACACATAGCAGACAATCGCACTTGTCATATATAACAGAGCACATTACATTTAATTGAACTTGCCATAATGTCTTTTATCAGATTACGCTATTTTTGGAACTGAAACAATGTATTTAAGATGCTGCTCGTCAATACTTAGTCAACTCTATGGTTATACATGGCTCCACTAATATATATTTATTGACATTCTACAGCAACATTCGGCATATAATGCCTCCAAATCATAGCATAGACGTCAACACAAGCGATATCTTAACGACCTCATAAAGGCAATCAATGTGAAATGAGCCCAGAATAAATGTAGGCATTGATAGACAGCTAGAAGAGTCAGTTTCGGCCAATGCAGTTTCAAAATGGCAGAAACATAAGTGGACAGTTAGTGATTCCATCTTCCTCCTCGAGTGTTGAGGAGTAGCCTGCGTAAGTGGAACACCGACAGAATAGAGCCAAACTGAACCGCGTCAGATTGGCATAAGCTAATCCTCTCAGTGACAAAATGCATTCATGGCGATGCGGGCTTATAATACATGAACTGAGACTATACATTTCTGAAGTTCCAAAATCTCTACCTGAAACATCTAATGACCAATTCTTGTCTTTTATAGGGCTCAGGATATTGAGAAAAGATTTCCTCTCATTTTAATGCAATGCAAACTTGGTCGAGTTAAACAGAAATAGGATCTGGCTAACTGGATATTATCCGCCGGAAAAGGTAAAAATAGGTAAAAAATTTTAAGTCGGGGGTGACTTCTGATGGGTCAAAGGAATTCAATATAGCATAACTACGGCACATCACATGAATATTTGGCATGGGTTCTGTCTTCTAACAAAACAAAGTCACACCAGATGGTAAATGGCAAGTGGCAATTGCAGAAGCAAAGACGGATGCCGTTGACACGAAGAAGCTAGGTGGATGGAAATCTCGCACAGTCATAACAGAATAAGGGCAGTTATAAGTCACACGGCCAGATGCTTAGAGCCAAGCGGCAGTCACTTTTTAAAATGGATGATAGCACATTAGCAACAGATGGAGACGTCGGTGAAGAATGGTCCCCAGAGCAGCCAGCGGCCATTCGCTAGATGATCAGTACAATAACAAAGCGCCAACAGAATAGCATCAAACATAGTTGGTATGGTTACTCAATGATCCCACCGGAGCATACCCATTACCCTTAAAAGATTCACAAGAACTGTTTGTTTTATGTCTGAAATACATGACCCATATGGCGACGAATGCTCACGGCTCAAGAGTTTTCTACATGCTGTAAAATCACCACAGCTAGATTATAACAGGTCAATCAACACTGGAGTGTCAATCAGACAAACAACACTGGAGTGTCAATCAGTCAAACAACACTGGAGTGTCAATCAGTCAAACAACACTGGAGTGTCAATCAGTCAATCAACACTGGAGTGTCAATCAGTCAATCAACACTGGAGTGTCAATCAATCAATCAACACTGGAGTGTCAATCAGTCAATCAACACTGGAGTGTCAATCAGTCAATCAACACTGGAGTGTCAATCAGTCAATCAATACTGGAGTGTCAATCAGTCAATCAACACTGGCTATTGTTATCTTCTACGTCGCCATCAATCACGAGAATGGTAGAATGTTTGCGCATGTCACGATGTTTCCTGAGCATGATTTCGACAATAGTGCTACAAGCCAATGACGAATATGAGTATATGAAAAGAGCTCAGTTTGGCATTAAGCATTGTATGCATCAATAAAGGTGTACAATAACCACTGGTTACTGATAACTAACTCTTAGCTGGAATGCTTAAGGCTTATCTTCCGTCCGAAGCACCAGAAAATTGCAAATGGCTTCATTGTACTTTTATTATCGATGCATATTCATCTTGGGTGTTATAAGCAATTCTAGTGCGCATGTTCCATGGGTGTTTCATATATATATATATACGAATCTGATCGAGTTGAATTCTTAAGCGGCTGCATTCACCACCGACGGAGATCCATTAACAACGCCAAGGGATTTCAACAATCAAAATATTACTAACAGATGATAGCTTACTGATATTACTAATAAAGTTGCATTGTGTTTTTTTCTCTGTTGGTTTATTTAGGCAAAATCTACCGGTCACCTTACGGGTTGATATACCTATAACGTTAGGAAAGCGCTATATCTGTAACTAGACAAGGCGAATGTTGACTGTGACGCAATGGTATCACGTGGACCACAACATCTGCATTCCACGTCAGCATGGAAACTTTTTATTTTCACACAATCAAATTATGGTCCATGAAGAACACAAATATCTTGCTTGTGTGTTTATTTACAGCCAATGCATATCTCGAACACAAAAAAATACTAAAATTGTAATGCGTCCTTGTGCAAGACCGAAAGTCCCATGCCGCGTAAAAGGCCGCTAAGAGGTCGGAGGGAGGAGGCCTGGCTGTTTGGGGGTGGGGCTTCAGAGATAGTATATGACTGTTCGAATATAGATCACAGTCTATCATGTATCCTGTGTTCTTTGTTTCTGTGGTGCGTTAGCCAGGTACAGCTCGACAAAATAAACATAAGCAATGCCATCTTCATATCATGCCCCTCAGTCACCGTTTTCTTTTCAAATTCGGAACTACTATCAGTTAACACTGATCCCCCTGATTGTAGCTGATGGAAATACAATCAAACAGAAAATATTGCATTAATTTTGGCGCCTTCAGGATTGAACAGAAATTGACAATACCGCCTTGGTAAGCATGAAATATTTTTGTACTCAATCGTAATTGATTGCTACCTCTATACTTGTTTGCTGCAGTACCGGTCCGAAACACAACGCATAGGCACATGCAATTTGAGCTGAAGGCTGGATTACTGTTTTGTACTTGATGCGCTTGTCACAATAAGAGTTAGACGGATGGCATATTTCATTATGGCATTTACATTTACAAGTACATTGTTGTGCTGCTAATGTCGCGTTTCTTACTCACCATAACCAAGATCCAACGTCTCTACAGAGAGCAACGAGTGATAATGTTACTCAAGTCTTCTCTGATGCGTGGCTTAAGTAGGCACGTAACGCCCTATCGGTATTTCACAAAGTGCTAGATAACGTGTACCATCTGCATTGTCCTATTACATGCATGAAGGCTGAATATGAAACTATTCTTCAGATCTGCACCTATGCATGAATGGTTGCAACATGAATTCCATGCCTTATTTTGTATTTCCCTTTCTAGCGATCCAATGAAGATTGTCCTGTGATCATCTGGCAACGCAATTGTATTCGGCACTAACCGTCGATTTATCACTGCACCAAACATTATCTCCATTGACTTCTTGATTCGGCGTTGCAGCCGACGTAAGCCTGTGGGCCATTGATGCCCGCAAACGCTAGACTATCGATTGTGTGTAGAATCAATATCATAAGAGGGTCCATACGCCTCCTGTGCAATATAAATTGGTAGCTATTTGGTGAATACACAGAAGAAGGCAATGCAAATACATTCATTAGAATTTGCAACGTTTATTATCAAAACACTTCTACCAAGAGTCTGCCGTGCAAAATTTTCTTAAAGCAAAGGTTTCCCGACCTAGGACCACTATTTCAGAAGTTCAGTATAAATTCATGTCTTCATACCGGATGTCAATCGGCTTGTCTGTACTATGATCGACACCAAATACTATTCAAAAGCGGCAGATGATTGAATTCCATTGACGACGGCATTTCCTGAAATACATGGATAAAAATCATGATATCAACTTCTGGTGCTCACAGCAGCGCATCAAATTAAAACACGGGTTGATCTATTTGGACGAATGCTTACGATTGGAGAACGGATTTCAGGAATGTGTTTCACAATCTTGGTGCCGCATTTTTAAAGGCTTTGTCACAGCCGGAAGACATGTTGAGCACTTGGGGACTTTCAGCTAATGGTAGTTGAAGATCAAAGATCCGTGATGGTTGGTTGGCTACAACCAGCTCTTGTAGATGCAATTCAACTAATGACCTAAAAAAGGGGAGGCAGAATTTGCAGAAAGTGCGTCCAGCCATAGGTAGCGGCGTAAGGTCTGCATGATGCGTTTTATCTTTCCTTCTTGTTTCCCCAGACAACAAATAGGTGGTTTTCTGGGAATGCTAACGCCGGGTGATAAAGTGGAAAAAGCTCAATATATCAATGCATTGCTATAGTTCTATGTGACGCTATCTAGTTGCTTGGTGACAAAGAGATGGAACAGCTTGACTGACAAAAGCTATTCCAGTGGTTCCATTTATCAAAGTTGCTGCCTGCTTCCGATGCTGCAAAAGTTATTTTGCAAACGATTGGTGATATTTAAAGCGAGATGCAAAAGAAATAGATATATTGGTTGTTTATTCATTAAATTAAAGAATATCATTTTCCATATGATTGTATCTTTTCCATGTTTCGCAGTTTGACCATCGTTTGCATATTTTGGGTACGAGTGAATGTAAGTTATTTCTGAGTATCACCTACATTTCGTTGGTATTGTGAAGATTGCCGTCCATATTGATTGATATCAGTGATAAATTCCAATGACAATCCTCATGGTGCACCACTAGCCAGCTGGTGTGTTTGCCGAGTACAATGAATACTGCCTCTTAGTTTGCGGTTCACCATGTAAGACTTAAGCCATTTGAGACAAGGAGCAGAACCATTTACTATGCTATAATGAGAGGACTTTACTCACATATTTATGATAAAACAAATCCTGAAGCAAGGTACATTGCAAACTTATCAATTTTGTGATTTTACATTGATAATGATTTGTGAATTGCAGCAGTAACACAGTCTTGGCTCGAATACGAAGGTGGAGCGACGGCTACAAAGAGTCGATTGAGCATGGAAAGGGCTCACACGCGTAACCGCTAATTGTAAGGGTACAATAGATTGTGATAAACGGGAGCTGTTTGTAGCCTTATTGCAAATCCAATCTGTATCATTTTTGAACACTCTCATAAACCACGTCGATCATTGCCTTCTGCTTCATTGTTACGTAGATGCATGATTTCTCATTCATTCCAGCAATGATACAGCTGAGCACAGTCAGAGATACTCGCTAATCAGTAGTAAATCATAGCCAACGTATCTCTGTCTGTAATCTCAAAGGGAGTAGGCCAATTTCTCAAGAATTGTAGCTCAGTCACCGACATTTTGGATGGCTCATGAGCATCCCGTAACACATGGAGACTACTTCTGCATAATCGGCGTTTTCTAGCGAGGCGACACACCAACGCAGAATACGTTTCCGGAGAAGCCTTGGCCCGTTTAACAGTTGACTGTGTGAATACTCGTTAATCCTGGATATATACTTTTCTGCAGTACCATCGACGCAATTGTCCGCCTGTAATGCTTGCCATGTTGTTTTGACATAATCTGTTACGTTTGTGAAAGTTGTATTCTCGCTACAGAACTCGTCATTAAGCATGTTCATCCTATTGAGAGCTGGACGTAACGAAGAGCCTACAGCCATGTCATTATTGCTCTCCTTAGAGATGTAATCTGTCGCATGCGCCTCTGCGTTTTTCGTATGCCTCACATGGCAGGGACCCGCGTCATTGGCAGTCATCACGTCACCGTTAAGACGCTTATTGCCACTGTGTTGTGGTGCACGAGGCACGCTTGTTCCTGTTTTCTGCTTGCTGTGCTTCTGTTGTCTGCACAATGATGACGTATGTCGTGGTACTCGGCGACTGCTCTGTTCTGGTAGGTTAATAGTCATCCGTTCTTCATCATTGCGCGTTGGCTCCACGCCACGGTACGCCTTTACGCCTTGTTGCTCATTTGCGGTTGAGGCGATCAATGCTCCGCTTTCTAGTTGTGCAGCCGATTGTTTTAATGCTCTCTGTTAAACAGTATGAAAGACATGCATTACATTACCAAGAACAGTTAATGAGTTGCTAAATACTTGATAGATAACACATTAAGTTCCATGTTACTCACTGTGGTTATGAAAGACGATCCTGAAAGCGGGGTGATCAGTGCTGCAGCTATATACAAGCAGTGGAGAGCTGCTTGACAGTGGACGAGCACTATCGTCGATTGCATTATCTCGTGTACTCAACTTCAATGTCCATGGACGCAATAGTTTCCCGCTATTGCTGCGATGCAAGCCGTGTGGGTTTCCATACAACTCTACCTCGTAGCGATGCTGCTCTCCTCCGCGCAGCTCGCCTAATCAAGGCTAAAGCGGCTGACTGTTTCCGGTGCCTAAGCTATGTTTGATTATGGCGGCTTTGGTAGCTGCTGCGCGGGGCGACGTCTATTGGCAGGTCGAGAGGTAAAGTAATACGGCTGACTTTTGGGAGGCCTCTACGTCGGGCCACGTCTGTTGATGATAATATTATTTCACAAATTGTGTACAATAATTGCTAGAGAAGATTACACAGTTACACCTTACGCTGCCCCAACAGCCACAGAGACAATGCTTGTTCACAGCTTGCATGCTGGTTTACGTAGTAGAATGCATGCAAACTATAAGCCTGCCACACTACCAGCAGGTTACTCTGCTATATTTGTAGTTTGTGAGCGCATGACAAACACTTCAATCATCGTTCATATTCTCCGAAAGCTGATAGCCAAAGCGAGGGATGCGAGCTGTCTTTATGTTATGCCAATTGCTGTCGACTAGGCGACTGTTTATTGCAATGGCCTCTTGGGTTCAGTAAACAGACATCAGAGAAAAGTTATTTTTGTAAACGAAGCAATTATACCAAGGGGCGAGTAGCAACCGCGGTGAGATGTTCATCGCTAGCGGGTGTCGCTCTAATGGTGACGCACGACTGGGTGGCTATGTGGCGCACAAGTCATACTCAGTAATACGAGCAATAGACACGAGGCTTCATTGTCGCCCACGTCGACTGTAACTATACAAGACAATGAATTTCTGGTGAGTGAGGACCATTAAGAATTGCATTATTATGATAGAGAACGTGTTGTTTCATATCACACCACATTACCGGCATTGACAGTTACCCAACGCTCGCATCTCATGCTGACTTGTGCATTAGTCAAGCTATCTGTGTCTTTATCTGCAGGTAACATGTTGAACAATCAAAATCTACAATTGCGTTTGTCATGTTAATAGTACCAACGCAAAGACGCAAAACAGCATCGCTGATGCAATAACAACTCATTGACATTACCCTGCTTCCGGTTCTAAATCAGTATCGCCGCCTGGCTGTCGCGAGATAAACCAGAACTTGCGACGATGCCAACTAATTCAGTTTCGCCACTGCAACTGTACTATTTCCACCCTAGTTGCTTGCTGCAATGCACAAGCTCATTTAATACAATGCATTCTATGACCACATGATCATTAGTGATGGTCACTATTGGTTACATCACTAAGCTAGAGGTCATCTGTCTTACTGCGCGACCAGGTCGCCTCGCTCAGGAACTAACTTACTGCTGCCTCTCGCCGATATCACCAGACAGAGTGAAGCGGAAGATATTGCATTGGACTAATGAATTGATAGCGACCCCAATCACCGGTGGCAACCCGCCGTCGACCAGCGTTATCGTGTGAATGTGTGTGACCTTGGGTTTTGTGTCACTACATATGTTTCTCATCAACCTTTTAACCAGCATATACGAACAAACTAGTTTTCTTCGTTACGACCTCCTAGCTCTTAAACAGTAATGCATTGAACACGAAGCGGTGACTGCTAACTGACATATGATGGTTCGATAGCACCTCCAGGTACCAGGATATGATCATACACATGAAAAACACTGCTGCTTCAGTGAGATCGTGGTCTCCACAGGTGTTCTTACTCTACCTCCATAACGATCTCTTATAAGGAGGGAGCAAGGAGGCTTCTCCATAAAACGCACACATCGTAGAGGGTCGTACAGGATTAATTATCAGGGTACCTTAAGACTGAGGGAGTTTATGCAGCCAGTTACAATATATCTACATCGCATGCGTTATAGGCAGGGGTCAGGACATCCACCGCATCCGATATGGTTACCTCTCAGCAAATGGTACTGAGGGGATAATCCACCGCACAACTCCTACGATTAGCCTGCAAAGCGAGAATAATAGTAATTACACTTGAAATCTTCCTCTTGATGTCGTAGGGTCGAATGAGTAAAACGGGTATGATGATACCGCTGTCTATAGCATCAGATTTGTGATATGAATGATGGTGGAATTATGACAGCCGCTTCCGATTGAACTCGTGTTTATCTATGTGCAATATAATCCAATCTGCACGACACAAACCCTTCCGTTGTTGCGTCTCACAAGCGTACACAATGAGGGAATGTCATTGTCAACAAAGGTTTATATAATGATATATAATGCAAACAACGAGACATGTTGGAGTACGATATATTGGATGCACTAGGCAGGGACTGACGGGGTTCGTTGTCCGTGCTTTCTACATATGGCTGAAGTAAAGTATGTTTGATGCTGACGTTCAGTCAGTAGTTAGAATCAACGAGGACAAACGTCGCCAGATGACGCTGACGTTCAGTCAGTAGTTAGAATCAACGAGGACAAACGTCGCCAGATGACGCTGACGTTCAGTCAGTAGTTAGAATCAACGAGGACAAACGTCGCCAGATGACACTGACGTTCAGTCAGTAGTTAGAATCAACGAGGACAAACGTTGCAGATGATGCATGTCTGTCAACTATATGAACTATTGCATATCAATAAAGTCCTGATATATAATTTCTAGGAAAGTATAAATGTGATTCACTCTTGCAATAGCAAACATGTGATGTAACCGATGATGAGATTAACATCAAATAGCAGGCTCATAACTCAATGTAGCAAGCTTGTTAGATATCATCCTGTGTATCCTGCTCCGATTCCTCAAAGGGAACAGCAAGTGTTCCCATGATACTCTCTCTGATGACAATAAATCACCCTACCAGGGAACTTACATGCTTCACCATAAAATGCATCTAAATGCTACTTACAATATAAGGCAACACAGGCCTTGGGATGCACGAAGAAATTGAATTAACGTTTGACGTTTGGTTTGGTTCACATGATATAACAGCTGTCTTTAGGATTAGGCTCAAACTGTAGTCCATACATACTGGTTTATTTGAATTCATAACAGCGATCACTCGTTTGTTGAAACCACGTGGCTATTTCCCGGAAGGTTTTGGCAGTATGATTTTCGAAAAGGTTTTTGGCTCTATATGTATAATTATATAGTTTTATTGGAATGGTAAGGTTTTGAAAATGTAAAGCAAACGCCCAAGATGAACTTGTGACGATGTATTTAAGCGCCCGATCTTGATAGGAATACTCACTACGCCATCGATTCTAATGCGAAATCATGTATCAACGCTCATAGAGCCAAGTAACATGCAAACCTAGGGACATTAGATTTTGATAGTACCCTTGCCTTTCGTTGTGTAATGACCTATGTTAAGCAGCTTGACAAACGTTCGCCGATACCGACACTATCAGTGAGAATGAATGAAGTACATGGTATAATGCACACTTACTGATCCTGATTAGTCTGCGTCCCAGACTCTAGGGGTTCCGCTACGCTTCTCGCCCTAGAGTCTACGGCCAGACAAGGTCTAAAAGTGGCGCGTCCGAATATTCATTAGACACGTTCGTTGATCTTCGTGACCAATCAACACAAAGGTTGTGACCCGGATTGACCTTAATTGCGCCTGGCTCATGAAACTGGCTTGTGATACGCACCCTTCGGTTCCATGTGACGTCATGGACATTGTAGTGGTCTGCATCCAATGAGAACACATTGAAGGTCTTCTGGAACTATCGGCGTCTCAAAAGTTCAAATTGGAACTATAACCAGTGCTTTTATCGCGTAGCTGCACGATAGTATGTTTACGTGATAGTCAGTTAAAAAGAACGAGCTGTGTGTCTGCTTCCTCGTCGACTGTGTGATAAACGGTGCCACTCAGCGTGAAACAACAAATCGGAGTGTTGTAGAATGTGTGCCCGGCTCATAAAAATCACTCGGCCGGTTGGACAAGTTCTTCGGAACTTGTAGAATAGACCAATGAGAGACAACGACTCAAAAGTACCGAGAGTGACCGAGAGACACGGCTTGTGATTGGAGCATCCCAAATCTGGGATGCCCGTCCAGTTCAATCTACTATGGTCCCCTAGACCTGAAGGCGAGACTATTGAATATCAGTAACATGTAAACAGCGCCCGCAGCCATCAGGCTAGGGGACCTTGACTAGATCCTGATACAAAGGTCGACTTTAATGTTGGAACAAGTGATGACCGCAATGTGCAATGTCTCTGTGGGCGAGAAAGCTTTGGTTGAATACAGCTCGCATGGAATGTATGGCGTTGTATTGTTGATATCATGGAGTATTATATATTACAAACAGCAAACAATTGGCCCACGTCACAAAGCAGGAGTTGTGTCGAATGACAAATGATAAAACCAAACGTAGCTTCCTATTATTGAGTGGATTATTATATGCCGTCGATACGCTAAGTCTGTCACTTGAAGTGGAATTATTTAGGAACATGACTAAAACAAAGCCAAATATCCATGTTTAAGAAAAAACGCCACCATTTGGCATTGTGAGTAATAGCTGGGAGTGCGCATTGAATGGACAACGAAACCACAGCATTGCATGACTTGCATTCAATGTGCGTTGTTTATGGTACTGCGATGAATGTGAAGCAGGCTACAACGTATAGGCCATTCACTATGGCTGTACAATGACGCCTCTTCGCCGAATCAATGTACTTCTAGCTCTTTACCTTCCTATGGGTCGAAAAGAAAATGTTTTTTCTTATTAACATGGTCGCCTCCGGGAAATTATCATGATTGATAAATGCCCCCACCCCCCCCCCCCCCCCCCACACACACACAAACCCTTGTTGCTTCTACCGAAGACATGCAAATGTGGAATAATTAAAAATTAGAAGTATTGAAAGCATTTAATATTGTGGTGAATATTTCCATGCGAAGTATGTGTAGGATGTGTATTTCTTCGAATATGACAATTGTATGTAACTATTGCGGCAAACATCTTGATATTGAATCGTGGGCATCACCCAGTAATGCTTGCAAATCTAAAATCTCAGTTGATCTAGCCGCTTGTAGCAATGCTTGAACCTACTGTAATTCGTTGACTGCTGCGTTATATGCTACATGGGCATGATTGATGGTCGCTAATACCACACAAGCCTAGAGGACTTGTTTAATGAACAGTGCGATCCGACCGCCACATCCAGATACCCACTGCTGCTCTTACTGAAGTGACCAGATACAGCGAAGCGGAAGATATCACATTGGCCTAATGAATTAACGGCGACCCACATCAACTGCAAGTTGGCAACAAGCCGTCTACCACGTCATGTTCCTGTGTGACCTTACAATTAGTGTCCCTACAAATGTTGCTTTCATAAACCGGGTGTAGAGTGCATATGTTGCTTTCATAAACCGGGTGTAGAGTGCATATGTTGCTTTCATAAACCGGGTGTAGAGTGCATATGTTGCTTTCATAAACCGGGTGTAGAGTGCATATGTTGCTTTCATAAACCGGGTGTAGATTGCATATGTTGCTTTCATAAACCGGGTGTAGAGTGCATATGTTGCTTTCATAAACCGGGTGCAGAGTGCATATGTTGCTAATCAACCTTTTAACCCAAATACTCTCATGAACAAGGCGCAGAGTGCAACATGGCCGATGTCTTGTTACCAAACGTACCAGACAATGCGATTGAAGTGAAAATTACCAACACACAATTTACTGTTTCATTAGACTTCATCAGGAAGACAAAGGTGGTACTTAAGTGCATCTTTAGATATAATCTAAATTGGCTGTTTCCCATCTATCTATCTCGTTAATACAACTGAGCAATAGTGAGTTTGTGAGTGCGCCGAGCGCCGCTCAACACTGGCCCAAGGTTACCATCACATTTTTCAGAGCTTTCAGACGGAGTCGATGCCGCATCCAACTTTTGTTGACAAAGGTGACTACCCGCCAGCTTGCAAGTGTTAATACTTCATTGACGATATTGTGAGATTCACTCTTGACAAACAATATTGGTTCACTCATGTCTTAACGTATTTAATAACGGTCAAATAAACTCAGGTAGTATTTGGTTGGCGGCGCCCGATGATAAACTGCAAATATCTACAATTATCACGTCATGAACACATGAAATGAAGCCAGTATAAGTGAAATAATCAGCATAACAACCTCTAAATGAAAACAGCGAGGAAGTATTCACATCGTTCGTGACGTGATCGCGTTACAGCTTGATATTCCGAACAACACGCCATTTTATTTGTGGTGCTGTAGCCGGGTTCATGTGTCATGTCGCTAATTGTCAAAGCCTTCCTGCCTTGTAGTAATTGACGTAATATAGTCATATGGATAAACTTGACCTTAACTAAGATGGCCAGCTCCGAATGGGACGAGATCATAAGTAACCCACGGCTTTACTACATACGCACCTGCATGCTGCAAATGTAGTATAAATAGCAAGCACTTTGTCATCTAGTCCATCTTGCGCGCAACTACATTGATTAAATGAAAACCCTGGCGTGCTTAGGACACATATGCGAAATGCACTGGAAGCTATGACTTATTTTTCATCTCATTCTCAGAGGTGATTAATCACTGGAAAAACACCGTCTCATTTATGGCTATGGGTATATGTTGTTACGCATAATGAAATAAGCCTGATTAATATGATAGTATTGCAGCCGGGTATGTAAACATAGCTATTCAAAGTTTCACCTAGAGATTGTTCCTCATATCTAAACTAGCCACAATACCATTACTAGACAATAGAGAATAAACTTAGATGACTTTTAGCGACCGTACAGTTAATGGCGTGGTATTCATATCACATCACTCATATTGCTTACAACTAATCATAGCTCCGTTTGGTAACATAGGATCAGCTTAAATGTCTTATTAAATAACCACCTGAGTATTAGTCATTCTCTTCCACGATCGCAAATTGCACTTCCTATACTATATATTAACTGTAATCTATTCCAACATATTGAGATATTTTTATGATAACGGTCTTTTCATTTCGTCATGGGCGGTTATTCGCCTGTTAACATCACCCATATGTTGCGTGACTCATTGCGTCATTTTAATAATGCATATAAATATATATATATATATATATATATGGATATATGTAAATATATATAGATATACATATATAAATATATATATATAAATATATATAGATATATAGATATATATATTAATACATATATATATATATGTAAATAAATATATGTATATAGATATACATATATATGCATATATAAATATACATATATATATATATATATATGGATATATATATATATATATATATATATATATATATATATATATATATATATATATATATATATATATATATAATATTTTACAGGCGTCGGTTTAAGAGAAAGTAAGACGTCTACTCAGACGTCTTGTAGGGCTACCGGTTTTATAGACATACAAGACGTCTGAGTAGACGTCTTACTCTTTCTGAAAACGACGCAATGAACAAAAATTGAGATTGATTCAGACAACTACCAAACACCAAACATACCCAAGTGATGCAGCACTTTAGCCAAACGCGTGTATTTAGACGCGCCCAAAATGTCGAAGGAGAACGGTATATATTCATATTACCGTTCGAACGGAGCTACCGGTTTTAAGGCTATTCCTTTTAGACTTTGTTTTCATAAACGATAAAGACGGTAGGTCTAGACTATATTATATATAAGAGTCTGAACAGACTTCATTTCCGTCGTCTAAATCGATCATTCTTCGCCATTTTATTCCATTTTCTGTCTAATGAACACAATAACATATTGTTCCATTTACCTGTAAGACACAAACTATGATCACGATGGTACATGTGTGAAATTATAGACGCATATCTTTTTTGGCTGTTTGCCAGCCCTGAGTTCGCGGACTCAAGTTAAGACGACTCAAGTTAAGATTCTTTATGGATACGGCCCCTGGTGTCTGAAATAAGTTATTATGATCATAATTATTATTATCATTATTATTATTATTTGACCGTGTTTCCTGTAGCTTGGCGCTCGTTTACATTTGCAATTTCGACCACATCCACCGTTGTGTAAATATATTTCCATTTTAGAATGTAGTAGGAATAAAACAGCTCATTGGTATCTGCAGCTGTGTGATTGTCCTTGCCTCAAGCAACTGTGATACATTAAACCAAGACTTAGTATTATTCTGAATATGGTGGTGTGCAAACCCTGTCGCGGTCATACATGCTTCAAAGGACATATCGTGCACTGCAGTTTGTTAAATATACGTTGTATACATTGAGTCATTTTAGCTAAATAGATGAATGGTGTTCCGTGCAGTCTGTATACTTACACAGCAAAACACTTTTGGCCAGCGAGACCGTGGTCGTTGCGCGCCTCACAATGGAGAGGGGCGTGACCATGCTAATGGTCAGTGTTGAATTGATTTGTTCTATCGCCCTTCGTCTCCCTGGGATACATTTGGCGGAGCAATGCGTTACATTTATTGTTTCGAAGATTTTAAACCCAGAAGTTGGTTATTGTATACCACAGTTACTGTAGGCAAATTCTGACCAGTATTCTCTATAATTCCCCTAACAGTCATCGTGGACTCAGTCGGCTCGCTTCTTCAAGGCCAAGCTAATCCACTAGACCAACCCGCTCACAGAAGAGCCGCCGCCTGTTCACTTAATTAGGAGGTCATATATATGGAACCAACGACATATGCCACTCATGTGAATGAATTGTATAATGTACTAATTAACTCGATTGGCCTGCTCATTCACTGTGTATCAATTAATCAATCCCGTAATAGTCCGCTGACTAAGAATTTCTATTTGCGCATACACTAGGCAATGATTATTTCGTATAGCTACTGCTGATCGGAATGGGTATACCCTGGTGCGTATAGCGACTGCTGATTGGAATGGGTATACCCTGGTGCGTATAGCGACTGCTGATTGGAATGGGTATACCCTGGTGCGTATAGCGACTGCTGATTGGAATGGGTATACCCTGGTGCGTATAGCGACTGCTGATTGGAATGGGTATACCCTGGTGCGTATAGCGACTGCTGATTGGAATGGGTATACCCTGGTGCGTATAGCGACTGCTGATTGGAATTGGAATAGCGACTGGTGGAATACCCTGGTGCGTATAGCGACTGCTGATTGGAATGGGTATACCCTGGTGCGTATAGCGACTGCTGATTGGAATGGGTATACCCTGGTGCGTATAGCGACTGCTGATTGGAATGGGTATACCCTGGTGCGCTGCTTGATGATGAGGTGCACCGCTCCCGTTCATACAATACCACTAAGCGTCATCGCTTGCCGACCATGACAGTTGACTTGCCAAGTAATGCATTACTGACAAGACATCCGTTGGTTTAACAGCTGGAAACTGTACGACATCTTTAGTTCGTGGGTATTGTGTATTTGATCTACCATCCATTACAGAATTCATTAACCTGGTTTACTCTGTAGGAAGTGCAATACTATGTATGCCCATTTCAATGGGCTAAACTTCTAAACAGGTACGTCAGCAAACACACGGCGCAGACCGGAAACACGAGTAAGTCACGTCGCTGCCGCTTTGATCGGATTGAGACCCGTAAATCAATTAGGTGATAGTGGTATCTTCCACACGTCTGCATTGGCTCAAATGAAAGAGTGGTGGTAAATAATACAATATGAGATGTGCTCAACTAGAAATGGCAGGTATCATTGAATGCAATGTGCTGATCTAAATATGGCAGGCACAATTGAATGCCATGTATTTAGCTCATTATGGCAGGCACGATTGAATGCCATGTATATAGCTCATTATGGCAGGCACGATTGAATGCCATGTATTTAGCTCATTATGGCAGGTACGATTGATTGCAATGTTCTGTATACTGCGGCAATGAGTATACGACTGCAATTTTAGCTTTATCAAACGAATTCAACAACGACACATGGTATCATTCCAACATTGCCTATATACCTGATCTCTGAATATCCTTATACGGTTACATATGGAGCATAAGCGTCCACGTGCCTTGTATTTGACTAAATATGGTTCAAGCTCATCACCGTCTCAAGGTCATGAATGTAGTTCAAGGTTATAACCAATATATAAACTCTGACGTGACTTTCCTGTTGTTGTTATTCGTCCGTTGATTATGATAAATAGATCAACCAAAGCGTAACACCTTGAGCCTTACAAGATGAGCCTTACAGATGTCCTTCATCTGTCTGTCGTCGTCTTGTTTGGCTGTTGTTTACTGACGCGCTCCGTGGTTGCTCTTGTTTATTGCCTGATAGAATACGATTATTGTGTTACTACGACGGTCATTATAATGTCAGTCACCAAGTCTGAATTCTTATGGCAACGTCAAACAGACGTCTCTTTATGATATAAAACTAGACGTATACTTTGCTGTTCTTTAGTTGGTATTTTTTTGCACTCTTATATGAAATGAGGTCATGAAGTGTGGTATGACTCGGCGGTTCTGGTATGCTTCTGATGATTCTCTCCACACGTTTGTCTACACTGCCAGATAACTGTGTCGAGAACAAATGGAAGTAAGCAACATTTTTCCAAACCACTTTCAATATAAAAGCGTTTGCTTCTGGAGCAGAATGTCATCCAGCATTATGATATTCAAGAGCTCTCGCAACAGGTGTATCGGGACAGGCCGGTTTATTGTTATTCTTGTAATGAACGGACCCCACCGAGATGACCTTGTGGGATGTAAAGACCACTCGGTCAAATTACGTCTAATCTCTAACTGCACATGACACACGGTGCCCAGCAGATACCGGAGGCTAATCGGTCTCTGTTAACTATCATGTACGTTCTGAAGACATGACCTCGTACTATAGAACTCTTAAGGTCAATTATCCTCTTTGCGCAAAGGGCGGTTATTAATATTACTTTTTATTATTGATGCAAAACACGTAAGCAGCAATAAAATGGATAATGTATACAGGCTTCAAAAGGGGTTCCTTGAACCCATGGTCCTTGTTGGTAAACAACAATTTCCTTCTATTGCACAGCGCAATCAAGGGAGTCCAGGGGTGACCAATACCGAATGGAGCAATTGACTGTGATTGTTTTGTCCATCACATCACCTCATCACCGAATGGAGCAATTGACTGGGATTGTCTTGTCCATCACATCACCGAATGGAGCAATTGACTGTGAGTGTCGTGTTCTTCAGATCACCTCATCACGTATTCCAGCGCCATGACATACGCGCACAATTATTATGATGCGTTGTTTCGTCTGCATCAAATCCTAGCACAATTTAAATAAGCTTTGCCCGGTATTTACCTTTATGCTGCACTTTGGTGCGGGTGTTATGTAGACGGCACAATCAAGATTCATAGCATTAACGTGAACGTGATTGCCAATTGAGGTTGCTTGCATTCAGTGAATAGTCGATCTAGAATGACAGAATTAGAACAAAAGGGCAATGGAAATATAGATTATGCGTTATTTGTAGGGAGGGGGCTGGGGGTGTTTATAAGGGCATTACAGAATTATAATTATATGATTAAGGATGATTCGAACAGGTTTAAGCAGTTACGATATTTGTGAATCTGGGTTCAATTTCTCTTGATTCATGTGACACAGTAAACTAAATGAGGCATTGGTTGTGGCTCCCACTATCAGTCCAGGATCTTGGTGCCTATTGTTGTCATGTTATATGTTTGATGTGTCATTGTACTGAGATGGTTCCGTTGTTGCGCCATTCATACACTACCATATCATGTCTCAGTTGTAACCTGCTCTCATTACACCATATATGGTGATTTGTCAATAGATCACTCACAAAAATTAATGTGCTGACAATGTTCACAGCGAAGAACCCAAACCCGACTGTAAGCACGCATATGACCGCAGCGGTAATTGAGTTGGTTGAATGTAGGCCCGACATTGACTGGGCGAATTGACAGTGATTATGGAATCTCCAGTAAATCTACCATTATTTCAGACCGATGTCATGACCTTGATCTGACCCCGCGTGTATATATTGGAGACCCTACACACGTCGAGGATAACCAGATTTAATGTTGTGGTTGGTCGCGCAGGGCGAATTAGCAAATTGACAATGTCGCTGAGACAATACTGCTCATGCTCATGGCTTGATTAGCGTCTTGTCGAGTTGCAAATGATATGCTCATTTTAATATTCTGATTTATATCAACTGTGGGTGGCATGACGTTGACCCGTTTTCCTATCTTGCCACAGCATTCATTCTAAACTCTTTGATTGGGCAACCATGCGGCTAGATATATCACACCTTTCATACAATCATGTTGTTGTTTACAAATATAGCAGACCACGACACGCTACTTAATATCACACGAAGATACCGTCAAGACTGTTATAGTGTCAAATTACTCACGGCAATCATTCGCCAACTTAGTTGAACGAAAGCCACCTGATACACCGGAAGGAGGATGCTTTTTACCAATCAACAGTTAAACCCACAGTCACACTGTCACGGGAACACCACCAGACACTACTGGGCCAACAGGGTCTGCATGGACAAAACAGCATCGCAAAGACAACAGAAGTGTTAGTGACTATAGAGATGGGAAACTCAAGAAAGTACAGTGATAATAAAGACTACTGAGACTAAACTGATTCACAGAATCTAAAGATATTACTAAGACTATATGTATAACATTTACCACAGAGATAACCGGGGGGGGGGGCAGAAATTACTGAGATTACAGATATTAAACAGACTATATTGGTTACTGGCAACACCTGCAAGATAGCGATTACTTGACAGGGATTTCTCTAATGCACAATGTATCCTTTAACCTGTTAATCGTCCATGTCTCTCATTCCCTTTTATTGGTCAAAAGATGAGGTAGTCGAAAGGCAATAAGTAATAGACAACGAATCAATAGGATGACCTCGCAATGATCGATGAGTGGGTTGCAACCCACATCATCCGTGGTGGTCTATTCAGGATCTGATTGGAAAGGCAAAGGTCAGTAAGGACAATACCGACAACGTTGCTACAAGCATAGACCTGAACTACTGCATCTCGACCCTGGTAGCATTATTGTTATTTGCGGTAGCATTCCCTATGTTTGGCCTTGATATTTTATATAGCGATGAGCGACAAATATACTACCGCAGTTTCAAATTTCTCTTTGCCTTTTATCAGCTAAGAGTTCCTGCCTCATGTATTGGGTATGGAACAGGTTAAGGTGGTACTACCTAGCACACTAGCCGAGGAGTAGTTTTTGCATTGCATCTGTGAAGAAGGCACCAATGTGTCTACGTGAAATGACAATATACAACAGGTGAGGAATGCACACCATTACCAATACGTATTTAGATATTTTCCAAAACATAAGACATAAGATTCTCAAAACCAAACCGTTTTTTATTCCATTGTAGCTATGCTTTCATGAATATCATTGTAAAAAGGAAGCTGCTTAAATCAATTCATTTGTGGTACTGTTTTAAACGCGAGTGTACACGGTCTGTTTTCATTTATTACATATTTGTCCCCTTTTAGTCTGTATATTATTTGCCATCTGATGATTTATAAAGACTGATTACATACAGGCGCTGTGCCATTTGTTAATTGCAATATTCTGGAAAACGATAGCAGGCTTATTCCTCATTGTGTCTCTCCTAACAAGACCTCGTGTGTATCGTCTCCAACGATCACCTAGATGGAATCATCTACGGACTATGACATCGCAGTGGTTTTCATTTCCCTAACGAGGAAGCACCTCGCCCCATGGACGTCGATGGTCCGCGGTTGTTACTACCACGGTGCCTTGCTTTGCCGGTTGGATTTCAGCTTCCACTCAAAGTACTTCATTAGCAAATGTATACAAAGCTGGACATTCCCTTTGTCATTGTAAATCGCATTCCACAAGTGTCTTAGCAACTTTGCCGGGCTTGCCGTCTACTTTTACGGTCACAAACTCGGAAGGTAGATATCGCATATGCAACTAAATCATCGCACAGTTATTCCTAGCTAGTCACAGGGGGAAAAGAGTGGGGGAAAAGGGTTATATTCAATTCTATCCACCCAAATGCTCTCTACCACTAGCGTTCTTTGGTGGTTACTGACATAGCATATAAATGACGTAACAGCGACTGTTCCGCTGTATTGGTTGGTGGTTATTGAGGGTATAAAAAACATTGCTGACCTCGACCTGATCGTGCTTGTACTGCAGACAGCCTGCGGCTTATTCCAACCTGGTGGTATGCGCAAATGTATTTTAATGGCTTCACTTAGCAATATTGCAGTTAGACAGCGACGCCGGGGTAACAGCATATTGGCGCGACATGAATTAATACAATCGAGGTTGACACTCATCTTCCATAATAGCACAGCAAGGTGACATTACTATTTGATACACTACTGCTGACGAAATCCACGGTGCTCACAGAATCGCGTGGTGAATATTGTTGAGGTCATGTGTTTCCCTTTATCAGATTATGGAACAGCACTTTAAAGAAAGTAATTTGGCTGATTCACAGAACGCAATATTTGTAATGTCACCAATGCAAATATGATGAGGAGGAGAGCAACTCTAAGCCTCGCCGATTTCAATGAATTGTGCAGCAGTCAATTTGAACAACAACAGGTGAAATCACAGAATGTTGTGTTTGAACAACAACAGGTGAAATCACAGAATGTTGTGTTTGAACAACAACAGGTGAAATCACAGAATGTTGTGTTTGAACAACAACAGGTGAAATCACAAAATGTTGTGTTTGAACAACAACAGGTGAAATCACAGAATGTTGTGTTTGAACAACAACAGGTGAAATCACAAAATGTTGTGTTTGAACAACAACAGGTGAAATCACAGAATGTTGTGTTTGAACAACATTGATTATTCAAGTGAATGCAAGATAAGAAGATTACCATCTGAGTCTGATGTCAGAGGCGATAAGACACATGATGAGCCCTCAGACCGGTCAAGTTCGCCAGAATAACCCAGTGTGGGGACGAAGCAGAGTGATGCTACCAGGTGGGTGTGGAACGGCAGAGTAATGCTACCAGGTGGGTGTGGAACGTCAGAGTGATGCTACCAGGTGGGTGTGGAACGGCAGAGTGATGCTACCAGGTGGGTGTGCAACGGTAGAGTGATGCTACCAGGTGGGTGTGGAACGGTAGAGTGATGCTACCAGGTGGCTGTGGAACGGCAGACATGCGAAGGTCTCATCTTTTTCGACACATACATTATGACATTCGAATATGATATTGAGTCTCGCGTGGTTCACCGTAGCATCACTGTAGCATCACCGTAGCATCACCGTAGCATCACCGTAGCATCACCGTTGCCAATGTCCTTTAGCGTAGCACAATATGAAGGCCAGTGAATGTACAGCACATAGTTGAGACTGTCCTGTGATGACGCTTCGCCATAACAGCCTACAACTGAAATATCGATCAGGATAGCATGGGATTGTTGACGGCTAAACAGTCATTGTTTGTCATCGGACTTACACTTTACCATCATCAGTGTCTAGTTACATCTTCCGATAACAAAGTATGCAGTTAAATGAGATTTAGTCGATGCTGCCTAGAGCCGTGACAGTGAGGTCGTACTGGCTGTATACTCCGACATGTCGTCATATCATGTACAAACATGACGGCAACAACACCTCATGTAGGTCGGACTCTACAGTACACATTGGCTGGTTATAGGCCCAGCAGATAAATGCGCATGACCAGCAGAGTGCTCGTGTCGTACTGGCAGCGATTACGAACTGGAGTCATCCGTGTTAGCTTCTATTGATATTCCAGTACCACACCCAATTATCGATTCCATGCGACGTTAAATGATGAATACACCAGCACGTGTCTGGATGTCTCAACATGTAGGATAATAACCTACCAAACATAGCCTAATAAAGACATATGACTTGTAGCCTAAGTCGTGATATTACAAATATCACTAAAAATATCATACAAACCCCTGCTGGACTGGGCGGTGGTATAGTCACATGGTAATAAATATGTAGCCTCTTCAGACAGCCATCAAATTTGTCTTCTCTGCTTGTACAGTCAGAAATAGAGGGTTCACCAGACGTTTTATAGATCCATGACAATACTGTACGGTCAACACTTTGTATACACATAATGTGTTGGGAGTTATACAGTTATTTAAAATCTGGCGCCATTATCTGGATCAACAAATCATTTGCTAAGTCGGCGACGTAATTGGCGCCATTATCTGGATCAACAAATCATTTGCTAAGTCGGCGACGTAATTGGCGCCATTATCTGGATCAACAAATCATTTGCTAAGTCGGCGACGTAATTGATAAATTATTTTCCTAACTGATCGCAACCAACTGAAACGCAGAGCGATTGCATTAGTAATTTGTACGTGTTCAAGAAATCATGATTTATTGTGATGTTTACATATGAACGAGACCAAAGTGCTAGTTTCGTATGTGTAGGTACTTGCTGCTGATGAATAGGAACAGTCAACTATAAGTAATTAGGTTATTTGTTGGCGACAGACGCTGGCAATCATCTCCTCTTTTCATTCAATTCCCTACATCGACCACTCGGTCTGGCCTTAAGTGCTTTGTTGTCATTCACCAGGCGCCCTTTATAGCGCTGTAAGTCCAAGGAAACGCTGCTGAAATTTCCATCGAACACCAGAAAGCCTGTTGACATGCATCTGATGTGGGATGGGGGTTACTTCGCTTATACTGGTATATAGCTCTCTTATCGTGTAGAGCTGCGCCATACAGCGCTCAGTTCGTGTAGAGCTGCGCCGTACAGCGCTCAGTTCGTGTAGAGCTGCGCCGTACAGCGCTCAGTTCGTGTAGAGCTGCGCCATACAGCGCTCAGTTCGTGTAGAGCTGCGCCGTACAGCGCTCAGTTCGTGTAGAGCTGCGCCGTACAGCGCTCAGTTCGTGTAGAGCTGCGCCGTACAGCGCTCAGTTCGTGTAGAGCTACGCCATACAGCGCTCAGTTCGTGTAGAGCTGCGCCGTACAGCGCTCAGTTCGTGTAGAGCTGCGCCGTACAGCGCTCAGTTCGTGTAGAGCTACGCCGTACAGCGCTCAGTTCGTGTAGAGCTGCGCCATACAGCGCTCAGTTCGTGTAGAGCTGCGCCGTACAGCGCTCAGTTCGTGTAGAGCTGCGCCGTACAGCGCTCAGTTCGTGCCGATTTGTATTGCGAACTCTCATATTGACCTATCAATGCTTAGATTATTATCAAATGCGCGCGATAATTTTCTAGCGTATGATAACTTGCAGTGGTGTGTAGTAACTAGACTATACATCAAGTAATATCGTAAAAACAGGACCACGACGGAATTTAAAGCAAGTAGAACCTTCTGCAGTGGCTGCATCTCTTGGAGCTTCTAATGTGGCGTATATAGGTTCATATTTATCCAAATTCTTAAAAATTGTGGTGCGCTTAAATTCGAATTCTGTTTGTAAGTCCCGTGAAACCGCTTTAAAGCTAGCTGTTTCGCGCTTAAGCCACGTTGCAATGACTGACGGGTTTTGTGTCTGCGACAAACTGACAAGTTGACGGCGTCACCTGGGTACCTCTTAAAGGGGTACCTGTTATAGGGGAGCGCATGTGTTAGGTGTTAAGGCTCAGCTTATCGGGTAGATAGTTTTATTCCCGTTAAAACATAGGTTAATATTGCTCCTCTATAACTAATTTTTATTCTAGTTCCGATCAATCAAAAATGAAATTTGTTTCAACCGCTTAGTAAATCCCTCAGTTTGGTTGAAATAAGCGTGTCACATACATCGCAACTGAACAAGCAGCTTGGCCGGGTTCGCAGCGTTGATCAAAGGAACTGTAAAATAGAATAATTCGTTTAGCTCCAGAAGTGATACATTGATATGACGGGATCTCCTTGCGCATCGGTTTCTGCGCAGGCTAGGATTCGCCTCTGCACCACATAGATCGCTTTGAGGCAAAGCGTTTCATGGCCGTCAAGCGTTTCTAAAAATGGCAGCAGTCAGATGTGAAAACGAATTTGTTATCGAAAATAGACTGAAAAAAGAAATAGAGAGTTACAAGCCGGGATTGGAAATGACAGACGAGCAGCGAGAGTGTTTTGAGAATTTGTTCGTGGGAAAAGACGTTGTTACTAATCCAACAACGGGGCATGGGAAAAGCCTGATATACCATTTGCTCCCAGATTTGCTGCCCCCCATCCGACCCCTTAGATGGGAGTTCACATGTTTTATGGAAAAAATAAAAAAACACACAACCAAGAAAACAAGGACAGCTAATGTTAAAATAAGATATGCCAAAATTTAATACTTGTGACTGCAGGGCCTTGGTTATATAACTTAAATAACTGCAGCGTATAAAGCAAAGAACGTTCATAATCAAAATGCTGCCTTTATTGGCAGTAATCACAGCTTTATTTCCCACAGAAGGGCTTACTTCCGAGCTTCCCCGTTAAGCTCAATTCATGTTGACCATTCCTGTTTGTTTATTTATGACGCGCGCTGCTTGTTATCGCCCGTTCATAGGTCAAAACCGGATCAAATCGCATGCGCTCCGTTAACTATTGCAGAGATGTTATGTTAGCGTAGCGTCAAACATGTCTGGCATGGAGAGTGAGGTTTGCCATGGTCATCATTCGGATATGATTCGCTGCTTCACCTCTCTTGTATTCATCACCAAACGCCCTGATCAGCATTTAATTCGACTCAAACAGTGGAGCGTCGTTAAATAACGAAATAACGCATCACCAAAATAATAAAACACTGAACTGACTGATTCTTACGGTTAATCAGCCCTGCAATGATATTATCTTTGATCATGCACACTTTCTTAACGTTAATGTATCACACCAGGAAGCTTTACGAGACAACCTCAGAAGGAAGCGCCATGCATGGTAAGCTGTGCTATTGTCAGCAATCGCGTAATGTGTATATTTCATGTATATGCTCATTTAGAAACAAATCACCCAATATATTGTAATAAAAGACATAGAAATCATCACAAGTGTTATCTATTGGCGCCTGAATGCGGGCGAGGTAGTGAAGCATCGGGTGAGAGTAGATGTATTACTCCACCAGAGGTCCTGCCCTACATAGAATAGATGAAGGCATTGCTGGTGACTAGCCAAGAGAGGACACAAGCCTCTAACATGGCGTCGGAGATAATTCGGAATGGCTGCGACAGAGAGAATGATAGTAATATCAGTCACCCCATCGAGTTGTTACGATGGAGGTCGGGAGAACTATTACAGCATGAACTATCAACATTTACTTTCGCAAATCACCGCTCAAAGAAACAATGAGTTGCGTTCGGGATGAGATCGTGTGGGCTGAGATCATGTGGGATGAGATCATGTGGGATGAGATCATGTGGGCTGAGATCATGTGGGCTGAGATCATGTGGGCTGAGATCATGTGGGCTGAGATCATGTGGGCTGAGATCATGTGGGCTGAGATCATGTGGGATGAGATCATGTGGGCTGAGATCATGTGGGCTGAGATCATGTGGGCTGAGATCATGCGTACAATTAAACAGCCTCATCAGTTCACCATAGATCATCACATACACGATACCTCTTAGCGTAGGCTCAGCAGGATATTTTGTGTGGGAATAATGCGCATCGATTCTCCAGTAGTTTACGGCCTTCATTGCACATTTGTTCTTATACATTCATGAAGTGTCAAAGTTGATAAAACGCCTTGGCATAATCACGTTATAAACATTAAGGAGAGAAAGAATATCGCAATACCTCACATTACCCCAAGCCTTTCCTATAAATGCCTCATTTTACTTAACCTTCGCAAAGCCGAAAGGATTCGCAAGAGCCACAAAAATATATATCAGAAACAACGGTAACATATGACGTCATTTACCAAC
Source organism: Urechis unicinctus (assembly GCA_034190875.2). Taxonomy (NCBI): domain Eukaryota; kingdom Metazoa; phylum Annelida; class Polychaeta; order Xenopneusta; family Urechidae; genus Urechis; species Urechis unicinctus. The sequence continues at coordinate 79,270,078 of CM067350.1, read as the reverse complement.
AGCTCAGGTGGCTCCTTTGTGTTTTCCACAAGTTGTAAAATCAATAGATCACAGCTATATAATACCAGGTTTCTTTGCACTGACGCGTCAATCCGTCAAACAACAATGGTTATTGTTATCCTGGCAGTCGCCATAGTTTGCCATGGAGACATGACGGTATGTATACGATTGACATGGTGGTTTTGTTGCGTGTCATCTAGCAGCGCAAACAGACAAACATGCGTTTCGATGGATCACCTGTACTGATCAATGCTGAATAGGAATACACCAAAATAACTTCACCGTTGTTGTTTTAACGCGAAGTTTACTTATTACCCGAAAGTTGGATGTTGGAGCGGCGGGTGGGATGTTGGAGCGGCGGGTGGGATGGTGAGCGGCGGGTGGGATGGTGGAGCGGCGGGTGGGATGGTGGAGCGGCGGGTGGGATTTGTTGTTGCACTCAAATATGTGAGATTCTTCCAGCTCATGCCCACAGCCTACAAGCAGCAGGTTTTGAAAATTATGACTTATGCAATCAAAAGCTATCGCTATTCGAATATTTATCCCAGACCCTCAAACGCCAGCATCAATACCTCATATAATAGCATGTATTGTGATCGCCAAACATACGTGTGGAATGATAGCGCAGTTAGTTCTCATCGTACAGGGAACAGTCACACAGAGATGTCCCTAATTAGACACTTGCATGGAACTGTATGAAATGGCCTAGAGATCCTTCCTGCGATATTTTGTATTTTGTGTAAGGGATGCAGTATCACTATACCGAAGAGCATTGCAGATATCTATGTGACGTTTGTAGCCTACATTGGTGTGCATGTAGCCAGACCAAGCATTTCCCCTGAAGTCAGCGAAACTATGTGAACCTGCCACCTGATATTAATGGTTGCTTCCATGTCCTAATGCGGCACAGAAACCGCTGCTTAAACTGCCGAATAGACAACATAAACCAAAGTAGAGTCCATTAGTTTGTCAATGTGTCATGCAACTAATAGCTGTAATACGGCCTGAGATGACAGAGATAGGATCGTCACCACGGATCAAGGTCACCACTGCTCAAGGTCACCACTGCTCAAGGTCACCACTGCTCAAGGGGATGCATGCTAAACCGAACGCAGGTTTAGTCAAATGTCGTGCGCAGTTTATTCGTCTCACACATGACGTCACAGTGCAGGCGCTCTTAGCTGTATTATAATGACTTGCAGTAGTATAAAGATGTAACAGCCCCGCAGCGAATCCCCTGTGGCGATCCGCGCATTGAAATCATATTCATTTATCTGTAAACAATAGACGACAACTCTGATTCCATAAAAGTTGCTATTCCTGTTATTATACTGCATTGAACCGTCACACAGATATGTCCCTAATGAGACACTTTCATGGAACTGTATGCAATGGCTGGTATATATCAATGAGGCTATCATTAGGGAATAAGAAACCCAAAGAGCAGGCTCTGATTCCAATGAATCCTTTGCCAATACCTCAGGGTAGTCTCTTATCAGTGCTGGTTTCATACTAGGCACTATTATTAGCTATATTCATATATCTAAGCATGCATCAATATTACGCTACGAGTTGAAACGATGCAATACAACACCAGGTTGTGTGTCGCTGCATGGCATAGTCCATTACCTCCACATCCGTGATCAACAGCTGATTCAAGTGATGTGACCTCTATGTCACAACAACCGCGAATTCCTACCATTTCACCAGAACTACGTCTTCGTAGAATATGTCACACCTCTACGAGAATCTGTCACACCTCTGATTCACCCGCTTGTGACAACTACGTCATCGGTAAAGTCACTGAGCACTTAATCTGCAGACTCATCAGAGATCCATACTCTTCGTCTCCTGTGTTATAACAGCTACTTATGAATGGTACCCTATCGTCTTGTGGATCAATAAACTTGATTCACGGCTGATTACCTGCAAATACTTAATACAATCTATTTTTCTATTGCTTCCTGGTCTTACATACTTGATCGACTTTTTTTTTTGACAATTGAGCGGAGCGATTGGTAAACTATTAATCCTACCGACTGAAAGCAGAAAGTGAACCGGTATTGTCAAGTTTTTCTTGAGTTAATGCAATGATTACTTATGTAACTTGTACATTTTCGCCGGACCGATGCGCAAGATAAAGGGCAAATACCGAGCCCAAGTTCATTTTGCATGAGCAGGTATTTGCTGCATATGGTCAAGTGATAAGGTGATTTGTATGACAAAACTCTAGCAGTCATCCTATCCCGCAATACAATCATCTATATTATTGACTCATAGTTTATTTGTAAGTGTTTTTCGGACATTCTCTTTGTGCCTTTATTGCGCTTATAACTCAAGTGAATTGGTGCTGTAAGTCACTGAATTCAGCATCGAATACCAGAATCGCTTGGGCCATTTGAACTGTTGAAGCCGTTGATATTTCCTCCAGCCACAACAAGCACTGAAACGGACTGCGGACAATTACGATATGAGCGAATAGGACGTTGGCTATATTTGAAAAACAGATCTACCCTATACAGTTATACAAATATATTAAATATGTGGTTAACGTCGATTCGAGATTTTTCTTCACTAACAAAGGGCCATACATTCAAGGCTCGACTTTACACGCCAAAAACTTACTCGTCACGTATTAGTGTCGTTCATTAGATATTCCGCGATAGCAACAATATCTTATTATAAGAACAATAACCAAGGGACATCGCAGAAGTTCAAACACAAGTTGATTTCATTTGCACTGAATAGAACAAATCATTGCCATATTCATTTGCCCAGGTTTTGATTAAAATTATTCTCCTCACATCCACGGGGATGAATAAAATTATTCACATCCACGGTGGCTTTGATACAAACATTTTTGATATGCATGACAACAAAAAGATGTAACTAGACGAACAGAGCTCGACTGCAACCAAGTAGAATATTGCTAATTTACATTCCACTCATATTCTGAACCCTTGAAAATGTCTCTGACCAATGCTTAATTATTTACCAAATAACAATTATATTTTTTTTAGACATCTTCGGCGCCACTTTATCGCCCTGTTAGTCAAGTAAAGAGTGTCCTTTAAGTCTCATTATTCTGCTTTGAATTCCCGATTAACGTGTGCCGGCTGTAGACCTCAGCATCTGTACTTACCTTCACCAGCAGCACAGTTAGCCTAGGATCTTGACACTGCCCTGGAATAGCACCAATGTTATTGTGCCTGTTGACCACAATAAGTAACATTTATAACAATCATGATTGACCATGATGCTCATAAAAATAATGCTTCCGAGGGCAGAGGCAGATGGCAAAGGCAAAGGCAAAGGATGCTAGAGATGATAATATTAACGCTGACAAATCAATATGGTGGTATTGATGATGTGTGCCTGCCTTTGACGAGAGATAATCGTTATAATGATATAGCAAATGTAAATTTCTAGCTCTAATCATGAGAAAAATATTAAGAATTGACAATTATATGTAATTAGTTAAGATTCAAAATATAATATGCTACCCTCGATGGAATAAAGACTAGGATACGGCGAATAACAGGAGAGAAACGACACGATAACTACCGATCGAATTTCCCCTACAACTTAAAAGTGATTGATACGTTCGAGAGCATCATTGTCTACTTAATTTCCATTTTCATTACCAGCGAGGAGGTAGTACAAAACGCAGCGCAGTTGAGTAATCCTGAAGATTATCTTACTGAAGAGCTCCAAGTTATAATACAAGAAGGGTTCAATCCGTTGTAGGCACATAGTTTACCTTTTCTCAACAACAACATAAGTTACCTTAAACAATTTCATATGACCTCGCTAATTCTATTTGAGCTTAGTTTATGAGAAAACTATAAGGATGGCGGTGCCAGTGAGACGAGCAGCGAGCAGAGGCGACCTTGATGTGTAGGCTGCTGTAAACAAACCAGTGAAAACCCAGCAGCAGTGACACCCGCTGTTCTTCAAGCTTCCTTTGTGAGAAAACTATAGATAATTTACAATAAAATGTATTTTATTGATATATTAAGAACTTAATGAGCTTCCTTCGAGTGAAACCAATTTGCGATAGGACCATTTACAACGGAGAAACGACGCGTTAACTTCAGATTTCTGTACCGTTTTAAATTTCATTCATTTGTAACCGGATGTGACGTCATCGACATTCATCAAATTTTCTCCATACGATTGTCGCTGTCCATGAAAACAACTGTGAACATTTTTATGACCATTGGACCGATTTGATCGATTATGTAATTCGGCACACTTTGAAAACGATGACTATTATGTAAGTTTTATAATTGATTCAGCTTTCAGAAAGTGTTTATTTTTTTTACAATCGGACGATAATCAGTTAATTGATTGCAAAATTAAAACGTTTAGTGATTTTTGCTACCAGAGATTTTCGACCTGCTGGATTGTTTTTAACAATTCATTATTTACAGTAACATATATTCAGAAAAAGTTTTAAAATCGAATTATTATACACGTTTATATTAAGCATTTAACATTTTGTAACAGGAAATGACGCATCGACATCCATGAAATCTTACGATGCGACTTAAGCTGTCGCGGAAAACATGTGACCTAATTTTTAGTACCATCGGACATGTATTGACGATTCTATAATCGCTCAGAAAGTTCATGAAACTTTTGTTGACATTTGAACAGATACCACGATTTTTCTACTTTGGGTGCTTGGGAATACTGTTGGTTTGATGTCCTGATATATTTTAGAAAACATTTGCAATTAGATTGAGCTACAAAATGATGTAAATTATATAAGGATCTGACCATCATCAACTGAGTCATTCGAGATGCTAGTTTTTTACTTTTTCGATAACTGTGACCTTAGCTTGCGGTCAAGGTAAAAACAAAACCTCTTGATTCTGTATAAAGAATAATCCGATTAGGTCAAATGGATATAATGTTGGTTTGTGTCTTTATTCATATATATATATATATATATATATAGATATATATAGATATATATATATATATATATATATATATATATATATAGAGAGATATATCTATATATATATATATAGAGATATAGATATAGATATATAGAGATATAGATATATATATATATATATATCTATAGAGATATATATATATAGATATATATATATATATATATATATATATATATATATATATCTATATATATATCTCTATATCTCTATATATCTATATATATCTCTATATATATATATATATATATATATATATATATATATATATATATATATATATATGGTGGGCTCATTATGGCCATGATTGTGATTTGATATCCTGCTTGACATCCTCGGTCTCCATTGCCTAACGCTCTGATAAGCAGTCAATTCAACTGGAACAGTACAGTGGTGGCAAATGACGATAGAGCGCTTCACCGAAGTAAAGAATCGCTGAACCGACAGATTCTTACTAGAAAGCACCCAATGCCATGATATTATATTCGATCACGCAGACTCTCCTAGCGTATTAAAGGAGAACATCTTTTGTGTCAAATATTGCTCAGCAAATAATCATCAATATCTTTTCTTAATCATATCTCTTACGAATATCGTAAGAGTCGACAAAAGAGATTGGGGAAGAGGTAATGGAGCATGAGACGACGGTACATTTGATTTTCCTCATCAAAGGTTCCACCATGAAGGCGTTAGGTGAAGACATTGCAAGCGAATGGACCAGAGAGACCATCAACCGCTCGCTTGATCACTAAATCACTGTAAAATCTCTGCAAATCGGTGCATCATCGTATCTCGCAATTGCTGCAGCATAAGGAAATGTTCGTGATTTCAGCTACGTCCTCTGGTAGATACGAAGAGCGTCCTATAAAGGAACAAGTTGAAGCAGTAACGCTTCCATTCGTAACATCCCACAATAGAAACAGCGAGTTGGAATCCTAGTGATGATGGCTAACACTTACACAGCCTCATTAGTTCGTCAGCGGGATTGTTAGTATTGATCTTAGCGGTGATTTTGTACTGATAGGCTGTATTTATTGGACATTGGGTACTGATAGGCTGTATTTATTGGCCATTGGGTACTGATAGGCTGCATTTTTTGGCCATTGGGTACTGATAGGCTGTATTTATTGGCCATTGGGTACTGATAGGCTGTATTTATTGGCCATTGGGTACTGATAGGCTGTAATTGATGGCCATTGGGTACTAATAGGCTGTATTTATTGGCCATTGGGTGCTGATAGGCTGTATTGACTGGCCATTGGGTATCATTGGTGCCTTTTTCCGTTTGCGTAATGTCCTCACTCATAATACACAGAACAGTCACCTAGGTATGTCCATCATTAGACACTTTCATGGGACTGCTTGGAATGGCTGGAATTTATCATAATGGGTCCGACAATGTGGCTATCATTAGCAGGTTAGGCAACAGAAGGGCAGGCTCTAATTCCAATGGATCCTTTAAGATCAGTCAAATAACAGTTGGTTGAATGCTGACAGAACGACACCAAGGACACGGGCATAAAGGAATGTCTGCTATTGCCACCTGACTCTGTTATCACTGCTGTTCCTCATTACCTAAGAGCCATATCAGGAGAAGGTGTGTCCATCTACCTGACGAATCTACGCTGGTGGATAGGGTGAACGGTAGCTCATGTAATGGCGGCATTTAACACAGTAATGAAGCACTCAACATCGTGTCACAGTGTCCGCTACAGCAGCACAATATACGACGCGTTACAACAGCATAATATACGACGCGTTACAACAGCATAATATACGACGCGTTACAGCAGCATAATATACGACGCGTTACAGCAGCATAATATACGACGCGTTACAGCAGCATAATATACGACGCGTTACAGCAGCATAATATACAACGCGTTATAGTAGCACAATATACTACGCGTTTCAGCAGCATAATATACGACGCGTAGGTTGGCATCGCTTTGTTGATAGCTAGGCAGCAGTTATTGCGAACGAGACATACACATTACTTTCATCAGCGATATGTTTGCTCGAATTGAGTTGAGTAAGCGGTATATCTCACCCATAGTGTTTGGGTATATCTCACCCATAGTGTTTGGGTATATCTCACCCATAGTGTTTAATACACTGAATCAAACACGCATAATCACACACAACGACACAAAGCTCGTTCAAGTGAGGTGGCCTGTGGCTAAGCCGTGATTTAGTCCATTGACTACCAAAACTAGGTCAGATACTACGAATATCATTCCAACCTCTGGCTCGGTATCGTCAGTGGTATACGCACTGGGTACTGAATCTGCAGACTCCTCAGCGAGCCATGGAGTTCGTCTTATGTGTTATTACAGCCAGTTATATATGGTACCACTGGCTTGTTCTGGATGCGTGAACTTGATTCAGATCTCAGCCCCAGACCAATAAATAATGATAGCTAGTTATGATGGTATTACAAACTGATATTACAATCATCCCGTCCCACAATATAATTATCTACATCACTGACGAACTGTATTGGACGAAGTGTTTGTCAGTGCACCTGAGGTCGCGATATTGAAGTGTCGCCAGGACTTGCTCCATCCATACCCGATGCGTCCCGATATTGCAGTCGCCAGGACTTGCTCCATCCATACTCGATGCATCCCGATAATGCAGTGTCGCCAGGACTTGCTCCATCCATACCCAGCAGTGAAGCACATCTCGGGCCACGATGATGCCAACATAACAGATGTTGACTTAATTGTGCGTTGATGCTAAGTAGAGTAAGCCTATACTTTACAGCTATGCAAATTAGTTAATAAGTGTTAAACTAACAATTAACCCTCTTTTAAATGCTTCATACAATATGATTCTCCCTTGTCAGGCTTGAACGGCTTTTGCTTCTATGATAATATACAAATCGCCAGAAGTTTTAGTCATTTGCATTGTCAATTGCGTGGCTATGTAGAGCATTAAATAACATTGCTATCTTCAAGTGCCATTGGCGGGTAATTCTCCGATAAGGTCTTGTCACTATCTTGAAATAGTTTTATTTCATAATTGGCTCTTAGCAATTCTAATGTAAATTTTGTTATCATTTGCTAATCAGATATTTTTTACGGATTGCAACAGGGCGCATGTGAGATATTCTTGTGATTGACATTGCGTATTATCCATCTGAGGGAGATCGGTGACGTTTTATCGGGTTATCTGCGGCGGCATCAATGTTTTAATGCAGAAGTAGATGCAAGCGTCATCTATGGTAGAGGTCTGCGTCCAAACTGGTCAATTACAATTACACTACAAACAACAAAGCATTGCTGTCTACAGCATTCACCTCACAACCACGGCGGCTAATCCTCCACCCCCTTCGTATTCCTATTATATGCTATTTTGTAGAGCAAGTGTATCTGTTATATGGACACATCTCATGCAAGCGGACCTATCCCATATAACTGAACACATCGCAATCAAACGCTGTTAATATATAAAACTTTGCTTACAAGCCACCTGTAACATAAAACTGAACACATCGCAAGCAGCCGCTTTCGTCATATAACATTGTCAGAAACCGAGACACATATGGCGTCATTTGGTGACAGCTAAGGTTGTCCTGAACAAAGCGCATACAAGTGGACCTGTAACATTACACTGAACACATCGCATGCTTATTCGGGGGTACATTTACGTCACTAGGGGATGTCATCGATCAAAAACGTTTATTCTTCGCCGCTTTCATATCATCTTATGCACTAGGGCAGAAACAAAGCATGGGCTTATTTGATAAGAGGGTCCAAATCCACTCACAGCGAGACAGCGTCATCTTGCAACCTTCTCCACATTTTTTTCTGTCGTATGTGGTAGCTTCTTTGTCTGTTTAGCGTGTTTATATAATCGTAAAAGCTTAGCAATGTCACACTTCATTCAAAGTACATCGGATTAAATTACCAATGGTCGAGCAATTACGGATAAACAATTACTCGAACAGGCTTGTAACTTCGCTTTGGCATTTTGACCAATTGCTTTCAGGCAATTTACAGCCATAATAAGACAGGACGCTGGGCATCAGTAAACTAGAATAGCAACCGATCGTGTCCAGTAATAATATTGCGCTGTTTGATAACCATTGTTGTCAGACAATTGATCCAACCTCCTACTTCCCGGCCGTAGATTTTGGCAGATGCGATATGAATGTTTTTTTACTATTGAGTGAGAGCACATCTTCACTGAGGTGTGTGTTGAGCAGCATCCGCGGCCTTGATACGAGGGGCTTCCATCTTCACTGAGGTGTGTGTTGAGCAGCATCCGCGGCCTTGATACGAGGGGCTTCCATCTTCACTGAGGTGTGTGTTGAGCAGCATCCGCGGCCTTGATACGAGGGGCTTCCATCTTCACTGAGGTGTGTGTTGAGCAGCATCCGCGGCCTTGATACGAGGGGCTTCCATCTTCAATCATACCATCCAATTATAGTCCAAGAAGAACACTAACACTCGGCTGGGCGTTTTTATTGTCAGCAAATGCGTATCTAGTCAACCAGTATTGCTAATATTTCAATACTTTATTGTGCTACACGGATAGAACCGAACGCGTGTGTTGGTGTGTGTGTGTGGGGGGGGGGGGGGGGGGGTTATTGCAAGTGGGGGTGGACTTCCAATTTATAACGTTTGAAGTATGTATTGAATTCATCATTCAATATCCTCAGAGATGCCAGAATAACGACGGTATGATGACGGGCTCTGCCGGGTTGATTTGGTTAGCCACATCAGAGGTCAAACAATGAATGAAAGCAATCGATGAGGATGCTAATTGAAGACCTGTTCCGCCCAGGATCTAGATGCTACAGTAAGCCACGTTCTAGAAACCAGAAAAGCAAACCCAGAAATGTGATATAATCAGTAGCCAATGAGTGGAACGAGATGTCATTTGTTGAAGTTATTTGCATGAACTCATTAAATAAACATTTGATTGGTTAACTTGCGTGTCTGTGTTTATTCATCTGATTAAGACACGTGTTCACTGTGACTCTCAAGAGCCTAGAGATTTCGCATTTGTCCTAAGAGTTCGACTGCTCTACCGATACAGCAGATTAAAAACGCTACTTCTGCATGGTGTGGCTGCATAAACTTGCTGTACGACAACTTTTAAAGCAATTATTCTTTATTAAGGCGTCTATTTTTGAACCAGACCAATGTGCAAAATGGCGGTAAAAACCTAGTCCTGCATCGTCATGTATAGGTAATTGCTTCCTGCTAATTAGAACAGTTACCTGCCATGCTGGAATAAGCGATGAGGTGAGTTGATGGACAAACCGCTCGCATTTATCCTCTCACTCCTTCCATTCTCTACATTATTGAAAACCCCGCTTTCCCCTTAGTGCCTGTGAGCCTAATACGTCCCTGGAAATTGTGCTATACGTCACTGGAAACTGCATCAAATGCCAGAAAACCCCATGAACACGGTTTTTGCCACTTGAGGTCGTTGCGATTTCTTTCATTCATCACCAGCTGTTTAGCACACCGCGGACCGTTACGTAGCGAACGAAGAACACTTATGTAATCGATCCGGGTTTTTGTGGGGGGTGGGGCTGTATTGTAGACTAGCGAGTAGTGAGCGTCGATTGTCTCTCGAAACCGGGGCCATGAGTTCATGAAGCCTATTTTAAACGATTGATACACCACAAGTTCAATAAAAATGTGATCGGATCTTGGTTCTATGATAATATTGCAAATGGTAAAATAACAAATACTGGTCTTTTTCAGAAAAGTGTTACGAAGATGATTGAAACGGTAGTAACCTCACCGAAAAAGTATGTCTTTCATCCTAGGATAATATGTAGACATCATTGGTTCTGGGTAGTTTTGGGGTAAAAATTGCAAGCTTTGGATAAAACAGATATGAATACATTGATGAATGGCAATGACAATTTCTAACCGTCATGACATTACTGGGATATAAATCGAGCATTATTCACATGCGTGTGAGTGACATAGATATTGTTCACTGTGATGCTATACGGCAGGCCATGGCGCGCTGTTGATGCGCTCACCCTACACAGTGATGCTATACGGCAGGCTATGGCGCGATGTCGATGCGCTCACCCTACACAGTGATGCTATACGGCAGGCCATGGCGTGCTGTTGATGCGCTCACCCTACTCAGTGATGCTATACGACAGGCCATGGCGTGCTGTTGATGCGCTCACCCTACACAGTGAAATATTTATGTTAAAATATTAATACGAGTTGGCGGACAAAGACTGTTGTATTCAGCGACCGGAGTCTCAATGGTGGCCTCAGCAATGATGGCCTCAGCAATGATGACCTCAGCATTGATGGCCTCAGCAATGATGGCCTCAGCATTGATAGCCTCAGCAATGATGACCTCAGCAATGATGACCTCAGCAATGATGACCACAGCAATGATGGCCTCAGCAATGGTGGCCTCAGCAATGATGACCTCAGCATTGATGGCCTCAGCAATGATGGCCTCAGCAATGATGGCCTCAGCAATGATGGCCTCGGAATTGATGGCCTCAGCAATGATGGCCTCAGCAATGATGGCCTCAGCAATGATGGCCTCAGTTTATTGTTAGCAACAGAAATGCAGGACACCACTGTTAATCTCATTAGACCAGGCCACTCACCATCGTGTGTTTCATGAAGCGCATGATAAACAATATTTTATGTCGAAAAACTCTTATTCAATATATAATGACCATGTATGCAGCTTAGTAGAAGACGCTATCTTGTCGTCAGCTGTAGACTTATTTGCACGGAGAGTAATTGAATAAATGGATAAAACGCATCATCACAGATCACAAATGAACCGATCCGTTCACTTTGTAATTGTTGCAACATGATTAGGGTTACTTTTGTCAAACAATACTGGTTTTGTGGGTTGATTACGCGGTGTGTATTGCCGGCAGCAAACTCCTTTATATTAAGTGTGGTTGGAACATAAAGATAAAGAAACAAGTTGTGTGGTGATTAATCTCCTCGTGTCATTTCGTCTCTGCTGTACACAAATGATGGCCCAGATGCTTTGTGACGTATATCATCGAGAATGTTGCCTATCTTCAGTCTTGTCCAAGTTGCTGAGTCTGGCTGTTATTTTACCTCTCTTTCCGTATTTGTGAAACTTATTTTGAAAAGTCGTATGAACACAATGCCTCCCTCATGGAAGTGCAACGAATGCAATGAGGTTTGTCATAAAGCGGTGACGTACTTAGTGCCACACCTTGTTGTATCCATGACAATACAAGTAACCTTTCAACTTGATTTGCAGATGGTTAAATGTTTACTGTCCAAAGGTAGTGCTGTGTCCACAGAATCCTACACGCACCGTAACACTCAGGACAAAAGGACCATGTTTTCACATACATGCTGTCTATGCTAAGCATCGCTCGTGAGCAATTTAAACACAGGACCAAGTGAAAGGAGATATCCACGTGTTATCTGGCTCAAGGCTTTCACGATCTATTTAACTCAATCAACGGTGGTCACGTGATAGAATGATGATAGTCACGTGAGAGTTTCCATGGGATTAGTGTTATGGGCAGGATGTCTTGCTACACCGTCGTCTCTCATTACATCATAACCAGCGACGTGAATAGCAACAGAAATGTTCACGTTTGTAACTGTATCACAACTCGGCAATATCACACACATCGCACAGTCATGACAGCGCGATGAAACACGTCGACAGCGGCATTCCGTCTGATTATGCAGAACAGCAATAAACATCTGATGGATGCGACAACAGCGATGGATGCAGTCTGGGTAGCGAACCAGTTTCTGTTGTTCTGTGCTGATGAAGCCAGTTGTTGACAGTGTCCTATACAAATCTGCACTGGCTTGTAATATATCCGTTCTTTTAATGTATGTGACGCTTAGAGCAACTGAAACTTCGTTTTACCCACAAAATCGCATTAATCTCAACAAGGCATGAGTATTGTGCAGTCATATAAGAGTTTCTCAAAGGTGGTAATAGTCTAAAGAAACTCATTCTAACAGCCATCGCTATAAATATTTCAAAAGCCGCCATCCATCACCAACAAATTTGCTAAGGCAAGGTTATAAACATCGTCTCAATTAAGCTTCGCTTTCTTAGTGGCTGTATTCCAAGGTACTACTGAAGGGATTGGCCTCGCTTTGTAATTAAGCAAAGGCTGTTGCTATGGCAAGCTCGCTAGTTTCCCTGGCTTCATCACGGTTACGGGTTTTTTCTCTACGTGTTTATATCGCGCTGATAACAGAGAGTTGGATGATGAGTAATCATGGGTAACGTAGGTGTCCGTTACTGAGGGTAAGCTTTGTCGTGGCGGAACATTACTTCCCGTTAAAGCATTCCTAACTGTGCACATTGCTCAAGTCATTGTAAAACGACAATGGTTTCCTATCGCTTTCGTTGTCCAAGCAGTAGATGTCAACGAAAGATGTTAAAATGCAACTGGGTATGCCATTTTGTTCACAGGAGCTATGAATAAACAATAATGCGATTTACTCACTGTAATACACAGAGTTGGCAATCACTACACGTGACGGGCACCAAGTGGCCATCGTTTCCACGTGATATTCTGCTTCACCTTCTGTGTCGTCATCACTACATATTAACGCTCCGGTAAACAATCACTTCAACTTTAACAGCACAGCAATATCGAACTGGAGAGACAGCACCTACTGCTGCCATAGTATATTAGACCCAATAGACTTGTCAAACGCATCCGATGATGACTCGTCACGTGCCGACCTCAGCGAGATCCCACCATGCGTCAACTGTGTCAATAAAGGTAAAAGTTGCGTTGACAAGCCTTCCTTTGGCATGCCGCGTCACGCCGTTTTACACATTACGACATTGTGTAACGAATCCATATTTGATCCAATATCACATAATAACTACTGACAATAACTCTGTTAGTGCTGTCAGACATTGCGAAGTGTTCATACGTCATCACCATCAGTATTCATAATACTCAGTCCGAAATAAATCTCCAAGTAAATATTGAAGTTAAATTTATGTAGCTTTATTAACATATTAAGTATACTACCATTTAACTTCAAATGCTAGACAACAAAGGATTGGCGTTCAGAGACAGCGGCATTGGATGACTCTGTTGTTGCAAGTGGAACATTGCATTGACGAGGGTTTCCCGAATCAAATACGGCTCAGTAAGTCATTATCAATAGAGATTCAACATCCACATATTGTGTACGGGGTATCATGTCTCTGTATCACAACAGAGAAGACGATACGAGGGATATCTGCACACCACCTACATGGTGAATAGGAAATAGATGGGATATCTGCACATCACCTACTTGGTGAAGAGGAAATAGAAGGGATATCTGCACACCACCTACATGGTGAAGAGGAAATAGAAGGGATATCTGCACACCACCTACATGGTGAAGAGGAAATAGAAGGGATATCTGCACACCACCTACATGGTGCAGAGGAAATAGAAGGGATATCTGCACACCAACTACTTGGTGAAGAGGAAATAGAAGGGATATCTGCACACCACCTACATGGTGAAGAGGAAATAGAAGGGATATCTGCACACCACCTACATGGTGAAGAGGAAATAGAAGGGATATCTGCACACCACCTACATGGTGAAGAGGAAATAGAAGGGATATCTGCACACCACCTACATGGTGAAGAGGAAATAGAAGGGATATCTGCACACCACCTACATGGTGCAGAGGAAATAGAAGGGATATCTGCACATCACCTACTTGGTGAAGAGGAAATAGAAGGGATATCTGCACACCACCTACATGGTGCAGAGGAAATAGAAGGGATATCTGCACACCACCTACATGGTGAAGAGGAAATAGAAGGGATATCTGCACACCACCTACATGGTGAAGAGGAAATGGAAGGGATATCTGCACACCAACTACTTGGTGAAGAGGAAAAAGAAGGGATATCTGCACACCACCTACATGGTGCAGAGTGAGATGGGAGTAGATGTGGTCTTCTGCATCAGAGCTCATACAACGAACGTAATAGATGAAGTTATTGATGTAGAAGGGGCCCAGAGCAGCCACTGGTCTTTGGCTAGATAGCTCAGTGAATCACTTGCTGCTCATACACGCCGAGAGAATTCATCCAGCCTCAACCGTTAACGTTTTAATTCGCAAAAGCTTTCAATATGAGGACTGCGTTGCGTTCTCGGTGCTGTCGGGTGGTAAGTCGTCAAGTGAGGCGCGCAATGTAACAGCTTTATTGTGTTCCCAATGAAACAGCTTCTTTGTGTCACCAAAGATAAAGTACAACATTTCTCTAAGCGAATGCTCGGCGTGACTTATTGAATATGTGTAAAAGGTCACTTTAGATCATTGGTATATATTATCACAAGTTTCAACATGTGATTTGTGATATGGTAATAAGAAAGGTTTTGAGAAAAACAAAGAACATACCAACTAAATGAACTGTAGCATGTATAGGGCTTCTTCCAAATGCGCAACAATCACGCAATGATGTGTAATTTCCATATGGTTCACACGAGCTGTTCATTAGAAACACCTGACATATATGACGTCATGTGCTAGCAACTCGGATTGCTCCATTGTGTTCTTTACAAGTTGTAAAATCCACAGGTGCTCAATTCCCGATTCCAAGTTTCCGATTCCAAGTTTGTATGAAGATAGCAGATCGGTGCTCGGAAGCGGTGCGGCGCTCGGAAGCATCAGGAACCGAGCGCCTGTGGTAAAATCGATAGATCACAGCTAAATGATAACAGGTTCCTTTGCATTGACGCACCAATCCCTCAAACAACAATAGCTATTGTTATCCTCGAAGTGGCCATAGTTTGCCATGGAGACCAAAAGGGTGAGGGATGACACGTGATCACAGAGTTTGGCAGGATACTTGCGTGTGCCGTGCGGATTCCTCGGCGGCGCTATCTCACAGGAGAAGCTGACAGACGAGCGCTCCAAATCGACTGAGTAGCATTAACTCTCTTATCGACAATGGTTGTACCAATCCTTACGGAACATCATTGCCATCAATCGGTTGCTTTGTTAAAGCCTTTAGTGTTCTACACAGGTTTCAACATGCTGTCACAAAGCTTACAAATAACTAGAATGGACGTATTACACGGCTCGTTCATAGGGCGCCTATATTCTTACCTCCATCCCTATAGTCGGGTTCACATACCGTAAATGGCAATAGGCCCGCCAACGCCATCCAGCTCAGTAGCAATTGGATCAAACATCCTGTGCTGAACGAAATGAGAATGCTTGAATGCACAAAACGTTATGATTGCTTAAGTCATATGGTAGCCAGTTATCAGGGTTGACATGGAATCAGCGGTGCCTTATGATGTATTCCATCAGCTGAAATTGGCGCGAAAGGTTGCTCACTTCCGACATGAACATATCTTCTAATCCAACCAGTTCTCTGATGTTCGCCTGATGGGTTGGCCTGCATGTCTAGATGGCTGATCATAACGTGCATCCTCAATCATCCCCAACTGCTTGTTAACCACTAAGTCTACTTATCTTTACGACAGCAGGTCAAGGCAGAGAGCCTGACTTGTGTTTAGAACAGTGGTGCAGCGCGACCTCCTCTGAAGCTCAGCGGTCACAAGCGCGCAGGCGGGGCCGCGACATGCACGAAAGGGAACCGCCAACCCATATCAACATAATGTTACTCGGCACGATACGGAACCGCCAACCCACACCAACATAATGTTACTCGGTACGAAAGGGAACCGCCAACCCACACCAACATAATGTTACTCGGTACGAAAGGGAACCGCCAACCCACACCAACATAATGTTACTCGGCACGTGACATTATTTATTTTATGTGAATCAGTGATAGAATATTTTGTGATCAACATAGCCCTGGTCGAACGATGATATTTCTATATACCATTCTGAATTTTCAATTTCCGCGCCAATGGGCAATGTGTTTTGAATGGCACGCTGGATTTAGTTTCTAGAAAACAACATATATCAATAGCCTTTAAGCACCATAAGCTTACCCAGTATTCATGCGGTTCTTTAATAAATTATTTTAATTTAGATTTCCGGGAAATACAAATGCGATGTCCACCATTTTGGTAAATATAAGGTCACATGGTATTTGTTTGCTCTTTGTTCGCTAGGTGCGCACCATGCTTTTTAAACTGTCATGTTTGCAATAGTCTGGACTACGCCTGCGCGCAGCTACCATCGCCTCGTTTTAAAGATAAACACGTCGACATGTGCTCATCGATGGTGCTACCCAGACTGCAATCGTAATGGTAGTCCATGTCAGCTGAATTCTACCACTCATGATTATAGGTGCAAATTGTTCATTATCATCAAAACATGCGGTGAAACCAAATAACTTGCCAGGTTTTATACGTTCAATTTATCTGATTTGAATTGTGAATTTGTGCAATGCATTGGGAACATCGTAGAACGGCTACTCAGACGTCCTGTAGGGATATGATCAACGCAGCGATACCGTGCGACGTGGCTCGTAAGGGACGGAGGACGGATGGGATTACGTGGTCCATGGGACGGGACTTGATAATGCTTGTGTGATGACGTCACTCGAGGTCGGATGACGTCATCCGCTACTTCTTATAACCATTGTTTTAAAATGCATTCCCCGTCTGTCTGTTAATTCATCACCAAACGAGGCATATCAAACCGACGTCTGGAGGACCATGGACCTCAACTTCCTCACCTCCGGGAGCGTTGTAGATATGCGGGCACCTGTTAATGAGAGTTATATCCATGTCGTAATAACATGCACACAGACAGGTGACAAAATGTCGGCATATGGTTGATATGTGTCTTGGCGCCTACGCTTCATGCCCCGTGTGTCCCGTGGTGAGACCTGACTCTCAGCAAGGTAACGCGTACAGCAGCTGAAACCATAGCACGCGGGTCCGTGTATATACCGTCTTTTCGTTTTTCGTTTATCAAAACCAAGAACTAAAAACGAAAAACAAGGGCTAAACCGTAAACCGTTTTTCATGTGCGACAACGAAAGACGGATAACACCAAACCGATTCGTTTTTCGGTTCTCGTTTGATCAAACGGAAAACGAGTGGCGCTGCAGTCGGCGGTGTTTGTAATGATACAAGCGGCTGGAAAGACAAAAAAAAAATTTTTCTTCATAATAACTCTCATTCGCGCTTACGCAGACAAATGACATCACTACCCATGAGTACGGTAACTAACCACGTGATATAGTCACGTGTCTCTCTGCACTTCAGATGTAAACGCAAACTAAACACAGAGTGATATCGCTGAGACGACCACGCTGGCTGCAGCCATCCATAACATGCCTCAGAGTGAAGACAGCACCATTTCGTGTCCTACTTAGTCCGCTCGAACACGCCGATCCCTAATCGGCCGCCTCTTGACTGTTACAGCGTCTTATCTGCTGCTTGGCTGCCGGAGGCTGGCACACCCTCCTCGCTGCGCTGCAGACTGCTTACTTCAAAAGTGGATGAAGTAAAAGAATCACGAGTGGTCCCTCAAACGATACATGCCCATTAACTCATTGACTTGTACAACTTCCTGAGACAATAAACCACCTCCTTTATCACGACAGAGAACTCTTCCTGAAACTTACTTTTAAGCATTTAAGATTTAACAGCATTGATTTTCCTATGTTCTGACTCGCCGAGTTGGACTATATTGAGATAGGAATGAACTTGCAGTGAAACGGAGTTCGGAGAGGCAGGCCATATATACTAGAACGAGGAACACGTGGAGTGAATGAGGCTCGGTCTACTAACTGATTCTAACATGTCTGTGAGGTCGCCAGCAAAATGGAAACCGACATTGGAGTGCGCTCTGTTTCTGCTGCTGATGAACAATGTCGAAGTGGAATCGTTCCCAACGCTTCCTCATCTGGTTCCTGCAGACAGTGAGGATTCCGCTGGATTTAACAATCATCTCGTGCTCAATGATCCGAGACACTTCACGTGCGACTCCACAGCAGATAACGCTACGAATAACTTAATATCACGCGAAACCCAAGCCTCTAAAGTCGAGAAGATGGGCAAAATCCTTAAAAAGCATGTGATGGGATTACGGCAGGCACCGCGTCAAAAAGTCGACCTGGTCTTCCTCGTCGACAGCTCGACCCGTGTCGGCAAGGAGAACTTCATCAGAGAGTTGCAATTTGTAAAGAAATTATTGGGCCATTTCATTGTTGAGCTCAATGCAACCAGAGTTGCTGTGGTAACGTTTTCCTCTCGGAATAAAGTTGTGCGCCATATCGACCACGTGACCAAGCCACGTCCAGTTAATCATAAATGTTCCTTGTTTGACCACGAGTTGCCGACAATAGAGTATTCCGGCGGGGGTACTTACACCCTAGGGGCGATGTTGGAGGCTCAGGTGGGTACACAGTGTCAATTGCACATTGGATAATATTATTTAGATATAATACAATTTTGAGACATTTACAAGATAAGTGCTAATCATTCAACTAAAGTAAACTTGTCCTACTACAATTCATGGACCTTAAACATTAGGCGGAAGCGGTCGTCCCTAGATGAATATGACATACCATGTTAAGCATATACGCTGATACCTTATATCGTACCCATTGTCTAAACGCCCTTGAAATTAAAAAAACCCCGATAAACCAAGAAGAGAAGGCATTGGTTGTCACACTGTGTCAGGCATTGGTTGTCACACTGTGGCAGGCATTGGTTGTCACACTGTGGCAGGCATTGGTTGTCATACTGTGGCATACATTGGTTGTCACACAATGGCCGGCATTGATTGTCACACTGTGGCATACATTGGTTGTCACGCTGTGGCAGGCATTGGTTGTCATACTGTGGCATACATTGGTTGTCACACAATGGCCGGCATTGGTTGTCACACTGTGGCATACATTGGTTGTCACACTGTGACAGGCATTGGTTGTCACACTGTGGCAGGCATTGGTTGTCATACTGTGGCATACATTGGTTGTCACACTGTGGCAGGCATTGGTTGTCACACTGTGGCATACATTGGTTGTCACACTATGGCAGGCAAGGGCCGCGTATTAACAGTCGAGTAGAATTCGTACATACCTCACGTGCTAATGGCCGACCAAGTCATGACGTGATAATGGCTGCTATTGTGATGACTTGATCGAAAAATGTTGATTAGTTTTCAACATTATTATTTGACTGGAAATATTCATGATGTACTGTGGAAACCTGTTTTATTTAGTTGTGTCGTTCCATGGATAACGGAGCCTCCCCAAAACCATGAACCACAAGAATGTTAGCTGTAAATCATTACGCGCTCTATAACTACCTCGCTATCGATGTGTATGCTTCCGCTTTGGTTACAAAATGTAGATTTCATCAAATATTAACTCATTAAAGTTGTGGGCATCATTGACCGACAAGCAGGCAAGGTAATTTCCGACAACATAAATGGCGAGAGCCGAAGTAATGATATTTTCTGAGACCGCAGCGATGCGTAGCGACTGAAAGTCTGAAAACTTTAAACTTTGGTTTCCAAGGTGCTGTTGCCAAGCAGCTTGCTAGGCAACCTCGTTACAAATATGGGGCTGAACAACGGTCGCTGGCGGTCTTACCAAAGAGCTACAGTCTAAGAGGGCTCAATCGCGCCTGTGCCCGACAAAATAGGTGAACACGTCATCTATGTGCAGCCTGGTGCTTTCCCATAGGGCTACAACATGTGGCGTCACATCCCCGATAACGGCCCTATCGGACTCCTTAACACCTTTTCTCTGTAGCAGGCTGGTCATGTCTTGGAGGTAATATCTCGGTGACCACGAATCGGAAGGGGCTATAACTTAAGGACCAGGTAAAAACAACTTTATGGACAAAATGCAAGGCGCCAAATGTCCTTATTCCGTATCGCAATGCTACATGGACCCCCTGATGCTGGATCCAGTCTGTCTCGTATCGCAATGCTACATGGACCTCCTGCTGCTGGACCCAGTCTGTCTCGTATCGCAATGCTACATGGACCCCCTGCTGCTGGACCCAGTCTGTCTCGTATCGCAATGCTACATGGACCCCCTGCTGCTGGATCCAGTCTGTCTCGTATCGCAATGCTACATGGACCTCCTGCTGCTGGATCCAGTCTGTCTCGTATCGCAATGCTACATGGACCCCCTGCTGCTGGATCCAGTCTGTCTCGTATCGCGCAATGCTACTGGACCCCCCCTGCTGCTGGATCCAGTCTGTCTCGTATCGCAATGCTACATGGACCCCCTGCTGCTTGATCCAGTCTGTCTCGTATCGCAAAGCTACATGGACCCCTGTTGCTGGATCCAGTCTGTCTCGTATCGCAATGCTACATGGACCCCCTGCTGCTGGATCCAGTCTGTCTCGTATCGCAATGCTACATGGACCCCCTGTTGCTGGATCCAGTCTGTCTCGTATCGCAATGCTACATGGACCCCCTGCTGCTGGATCCAGTCT
Source organism: Urechis unicinctus (assembly GCA_034190875.2). Classification (NCBI taxonomy): domain Eukaryota; kingdom Metazoa; phylum Annelida; class Polychaeta; order Xenopneusta; family Urechidae; genus Urechis; species Urechis unicinctus. The sequence goes on along the minus strand of CM067350.1, from coordinate 79,248,733 downwards.
ATCTCGTATCGCAATGCTACATGGACCCCCTGCTGCTGGATCCAGTCTGTCTCGTATCGCAATGCCACATGGACCCCCTGCTGCTGGATCCAGTCTGTCTCGTATCGCAATGCTACATGGACCCCCTGCTGCTGGATCCAGTCTGTCTATTTACGCACCTTCTTGAATGATGACATCAGATTGTAGCCCTATAGCGATTCATTCGGGGGCGTTGTCGCCTCGACCAATCACAAGACTCTCCATCTTAAACACTAGCAGGAAGGATATTGGATCAGCTGTCCCATGTACTTATGTTGATTTCGTGGTTGCACCATCAGACGACAGGTGTGTTTAAATCATTTGCATACTCACCCCCACAGCTAGTCGCAGTGAGCCCTCTTATCATAGCAATAATCTCTGTGGTAACACTACCAGTTGTACATAGACCATTAACATCATATGTCAATTGTCATCAGCCATTAACCCAATGAGATCACTAGATGTCATATTTGAAACACATCGAATGGGTTTAAATCATTATACATATATAAAGTTTACAAGGGTTATTACAAAAGAGAGTCTACTAATAGTCTGCGGAGAAGGTTGAACAGTCCAATAATGGAGTTCAATAGAATCTTTTATGATATTGTTTTAGTTCATCCGACTATAAATGCCTCCCTTTAATGATCAGCACTACATATTCAGCCCAGGGTCAACCTCCGCCCAGGTGGTGGGGGTGTGGCCCTCATAACCAGTTCTGGCCTGTACCGAGTCCCATTGTTCTCTGGCTGCACGACCCACCCACCACGTGGACCCGTTGGGTCAAGACCTGTGTGGAAATGGTCGGCTTGGTGACCAATCGTGTGGTCTGGTCGAGTGGCTCTAGGCAGGAATCCACCCGGCTGGGACCACGATATAACCAGCCACATGCGTGTCAGTCAAGGAGATTTTCATGTCAAGAGGCGAGATTCTGACCGAGATCCCAGTGAAACTATATCGTTATAACTTGAATAAACAACAAGAACTCAAACTGTTATTTCTCTCGCTAATCCCCACGCTAATAACAACAGGCAGCAACGAAAACCTCAACTAACGAGCGCAGCATAAAGCAAGAGTTCAAAATAGGAGAAACCATACGCCACCAAACACTCAATATACAATTTGCCACAAAAAAGATTGCCGCGCTAATTCTTATGGTCAGTGAATGATGGTGATTCTGCAGGAAATCATGAGGTCAGCTCGGCGTGACTCACGGAAAGCAGTCTTCTTAATCACTGACGGACATTCCGACGGGGGCGACCCAAAACCTGCCGCCGCATTGCTCCGACAGCTAGGCGTCGAGATCTTCACATACGGGATACAAAACGGCAACTTTAGCGATTTATGCAACATGGCATCTGAACCCGAGGTGGAGCACACTTACATCCTGGACAGCTTTGAAGACTTCCAAGCGCTTGCTAGAAGAGCTCTTCATGGAGGTTAAGTACAGCGCTTTAACACCTCATGCGTCATATCTAGCATTGCAACTAGTGGCGTCCATTTCTAAAAAAGAAAACTTTGTCACGGGATGTAAAAATGTCAAATGTCGCTGCGAAGCTATGTAGCGCCAAATTGCATCATGAGCTGAATACGAGTTTTCCAATTAGTCCACGTGAACCGGCCTTCGTTCGATGTAATCATAATGTGTGTGTGCTCTTACCAGATCTTCACTCCGATAGTTACCTAGCCCAGCCACGCCACCGATGTGACCCACTATGTGTCGAGCATACGCAGTGCTGTGACGATAGGGCTGTCTGCGAATGTGGTACACTCACTGGGAAGTACCGCTGCGCATGCGTGCCAGGATATTACGGTAGCGGACTCAGAGGAAGCTGTCAATGTGAGGCTGTAAACTCATACATATCGGGGCAGTCCGACTACGTCATCCATAACGCCTTCATGTTTGTCTTTTTATCTGACACTCGTCAGTGTGTCCAGAAGGAACTTACAAAGATGAAACCAATTCTGGTGATGTCAGCAGCTGCGCTCCGTGCCCGGATGACAACCACGTGTCTCCTCCCGGAAGTACTTCAATCGTACAATGTGAATGTCAGAGTGGTTTCCGGTCGGTTGGTGACGAGCCCCACGGCGCATGCGCAGGTGACCAACCTCACCAACCGCGATCAATCCGCCAGCGACGCTCCAATTCTTACAACCAAAGTAATTCACCCTATATTGCCGCCATATGTTCCTATGTTGATTCTGCTGAGTTTTATGCGTATTTGTGTTTCAATATTGGCAATTTGGAAAGATGTAACTGCAATATCACAGAACTTACTGCACTGTTTTTATCGATTCCCTTTGTTCTATAATCCGGGTCTGAAATTACTACCTTGACCCCTACATACCTGCACAAACAGTTCAACCATACATTGCTTTGATATTACCATACATCCGTCGCTATGTCAACCAGCTGGCCTTCTCGGTGATTTGTATTTCCAAACTAGCACTGCATTATTGAAAATCGACATAGTCGATATGTTACGTTCAAATAATATCCCATTGGAAAGGTCGACGCCTATTACGTCAGTGAATCCACTAACGAGTGGAAGATTTCTTCTTTTTACATGAATTATCGTGTAGCTCCAGAATATACATTAATTCCTGTGTATTAAAACAGCCCCATCCTGTCCCAAGTTAGCACCTCCAGAGAACGGCTACTTTGTCCACGACCACTGCTCCAATGTATACAACGCGGCTTGTGGGGTACGCTGTCGCCCTGGTTACCACCTCCAGGGCAGCAGTCTCCGTTTGTGTACGGAAAACGGGTTCTGGACGGGCGTACAAGCTTCATGCCAAGGTGATTAATTATCAGCTCTCTAATAGCTATAAATCACGCGTATATTAAGCAAGGGGAATTACGGTAAATAATATAGTGTTTATGACTTCAGTGAAGAGTTGTCCAGAATTGGATGAAGATGGTCACGTGATCATGGATTGTGACAAGGAGGACTTTACGTTTGGCACTGTGTGTCGCTTTTCGTGTGCCTCTGGTTTTAACATGGTGGGGTCACGGGCAAGGTCATGTCTGGCTAACGTGCTGTGGAGCGGTATACCAGCAAGCTGTCACAGTGAGGGGACAGCCGTCTTTCAAAAGACCGCAAGGCTTCCTTTTTATATATGTTATAAGAGTGGTGAATTTATTAAATCTTCGAACTAACGGTCCAGAGCCCATTGGTTGGGGTGTAAACATGTTTGTCAGCAACAACGGGAGTTTTCTTGCCCTTCACTGTGTAATACGCTGTCATTGTGTGTCTGATTAGAGATAACATGTGTTCCTCTTCCCGCCATTGAGGAGGGCACGGTGAGCCCTGCATCCTGCCTAACTTCCCCCTCTACGTTCTCCACCAGGTGCGTGTATAGCTGTCGGAGCGGATATAACCTGGTGGGGCACGACAGCCGGCAGTGCGATCTCTCCGGGCAGTGGAGCCCTAAGGAGCAGCAACATCCCGAGTGTGTAGGTCAGTAACACATTATCCCAGAGTGTATCTGTCAGAAACACAGCATGTCCGAGTGTATCTGTCAGTAACAAATCATCCCCGAGTGTATCTGTCAGTTACACACTATCCCAGAGTGTATCTGTCAGAAACACAGCATGTCCGAGTGTATCTGTCAGAAACACAGCATGTCCGAGTGTATCTGTCAGTTACACAGCATGTCCGAGTGTATCTGTCAGAAACACAGCATGTCCGAGTGTATCTGTCAGTTACACAGTATCTCTGAGTGTATCTCTCAGTTACACAGTATCCAAGAGTGCTTCTGTCAATAAAATACAGCATGCCCAAGTGTATCTGTCAGTAACAAATCATCCCCGAGTGTATCTGTCAGTAACAAATCATCCCCGAGTGTATCTGTCAGTAACAAATCATCCCCGAGTGTATCCGTCAGTAACACAGTATCCCCGAGTGTATCTGTCAGTAACACAGTATCCCCGAGTGTATCTGTCAGTAACACATCATCACCGAGTGTATCCGTCAGTTACACATCATCCCCGAGTGTATCTGTAAGTAACACATCATCCCCGAGTGTATCTGTAAGTAACACATCATCCCCGAGTGTATCTGTAAGTAACACATCATCACCGAGTGTATCTGTAAGTAACACATCATCACCGAGTGTATCTGTAAGTAACACATCATCACCGAGTGTATCTGTCAGTTATACAGTATTCCAGAATGTATCTCAGTAACCAATACTGCGAGTGAAATCACTTAAATGCTGACTCTCGTTTCTTAGACCACTATTCTTACCATGGTAGTGGTGACGATGAACTCACGGTAAGTACAGTCGGAACGATCTCTCGAGCCTGGGTGGTACAGTTGTCGATGGGATATTGCCAACAGCATGTGGATAGGAACAGGTGCTCTGCAGACTTTATATGTCTCACGCATGGCCTTGCCGACGACTGCTTTGTATGGTGGTGTAGATGTGGAGCCGCCGGTACTCACCTGCCCTCCAGACGTCTTCACGGTGACTCACCTGGATGGAGATTCTGCTAATGTTACCTGGTCACTTCCGGTGGTGGCAGACAACTCTAATCACACACTTGTAATCACTGCGGTTCCTGCGCTGACGTCACCGCACGCATTTCCCATCGGACTAACCAAACTGATATACACTACACAGGACGCGCACAGCAATGAGGCACAATGTCACTTCAATGTGTACGTCCGAGGTAATTAACTTATCAGTCCACTTCCGCTCCAATTTAAAATATGTACACTTTATTGTCAGTAATCTTTATTAAATTATCCGAAAGTTTTACATTCTGCATGTGTCCATTTTATGACGATGTGTTTGTCACAACGATCAGATACTCAAGCTCCGCGGGTGGATACCTGTCTGTCTCCGACTCCATTCATTCTCCACTCATTACGTCCTGTGGAGATCACGTGGTCAGAGCCTCTGTTCACTGACAACTCGGGTTTACCAGTGACTGTCATCCGGTCACGTGACCCGAACAGTACCTTCCCGGTGGGGACCTCATCCGTTGAGTACACGGCATATGACGAGAGCGGTAACAACAGCAGCTGCACCGTCGAGATCACCGTTAAAGGTGAGTCGCTCATGCTGTATTCCCTGCAAAAATGCACGATCCCTTCCATATGCAACTCATCTTGTGGCAGCGTTGTCCCAGATGAACTGATAATGCACTAATGACCATGTCATTTTTTTCTATTAGAAGCTATTGCATCCTTGACGCAAACCATGACACTTTCGTCGATGCACATTTTCGTCCATGATTTGCAGAGCACGTGTGTGCTAACCCAGTCACACCCGCACATGGTCGCCTCGACTGTGACACGCGCGAGGACGGCGTCGTGTGTGTCCCTGTCTGTGATCCCGGACACGGTTTCGCCGTCCGACCTGCGCGTGCGTATCACTGCGACTTCCAGGAAGGCACGTGGTTACCAGCTGATAAGTACCCGTTCCCGGACTGCTCCGGTAAGTATAAAGCATCCTCCCTATTTGTCATATTGGTTTTGAACTCTTCTGTTCGATGGAGCTTATATAGGGGTGGCCTTTTACACCGCCGTCCAACGTCCATCCGTCCCTCTGTCACTCCATCTGAGATCGCCTCACAGAAATGTCCCTCCGTGTTACACCTCTTGTTTTCGATCCACCACTTGATATCATTTTATATCATGGACAATCATGTGACAGGAGCGCAATGTCGGTTAAATTGGCCTTTAATATTTGTTTCATGTAATGACTGCACCCAATTAGCTGTTGATAGCCCATCATCCCCAAATTACACACAGACCTCTAATGTTGATGATGGCTCTTAGGAAACCAAAAATCAGCCCCACGCGACCTTTGCCTCTAAGTTATTAACAAAAAATTAATAGAAAAATCTCTTGTACCATGTGATAGCGCATTTCCTTTTAAAGCAAGCTAGCTGACCAAATTACGCACAGACCCGCTGATGTTGCCATTCAAACATCATTCTTTTACCACCTTTGTGCCCTGGTTTATTTGGGTTATTTCGTACGCTGTTAGGCCAATGGAAGTAACAGTTGTTTCAAATCGATAATGTTTCAGTTTCCAGAATATCGAACCACGTGTTGCGTAACATCACGGTCGAATTCCTGTCGCGCGTGTCGTGTCGCCATGGCCTCTTTCTGAACCAGGCTGAAACGCGAATTCAACGGAAGATCAAAAACATAGTCAGTCATAGAAAAAAATCATTCAATAGCTGTAAACACGGTGTCCTGTTATTCCGTCAGTCCATGTCATGTCATCTGTTGTACATAGATAGAGCCGCGATGCCGACCGCACACAACGTGCACCGCCAGCAATTTCCACGTCCGCTGCAGACCAAGTGAGGATGTGGTGTTGTACAATCTTGATGCTCCGTTTTGGTGACATGAAATTAAAGTGAATTTGCGTATTGGGTGTCATGGCAACGCGTCATGAAATAAGTCTATTTCCAGTTGTCGATAAGAACTACCACGGGAGAAACAAGACTAATAGCACGGAGCGCTATTTACACGCGAGGTTTCGTCGTACCGGAAATCAGCCCCCACACATAGTGAATCCAGTTCCGGCTGATTCGACCAGTCTCGTCCAGGTCTCGTTCTCTTTCGCTGGTACGTGTCAGGCTTACTTCTCCGTATGCTGGTTGGGTTGTAGTTTTTAGACATACTTATTGCCGAAAGAAACTTCCGCCACGCTTCTGTCAAGTGGAGTTTATGGTCTATGAGTGCACTCTCAAGTAGTGGCATTTATATATGTATTCGTAACTCGAATGTTGGATAGTTACCTCCATGTACCCACGAAGAGAATGGAGGTAATCAAGGCTTACTACCCATCCAGCTGAGGACGGACTCGTCACGCTAATGCCCCCCCCCCCCCCTTCCCAATCAATTACCCAACTTTAGAAAAATGTCATCCCGTGGTCATATCCTCGATAGATATCACGGTATTTTAATTAATTGGCCCACCTCACCGGCTCATCGAGCAGATGGATTTGTCGTTTGCGGGCATTTAAGTGATGCAAATCAACGCAACTGTACATCTATGGATCTTCTTAAAAAACATTATGGTTCCATGGAAATATACGGAACGAATTCCCAAGCCCAATAAGCATTTTTCAGTGTTTATGCTGTGTTTCCGAGTAAGGCAGGGTGCTCGTTCCACCATATTGCCTGGAATAGTGACGGCGATATATACAAATATCGTCAAGTTTCTTGGTAGACTCATACCATGACGTCACACAGCAAGGGCTGATCTGTTTTCACATAAAGCTAGAGCACTATTACGTACACTGAAAACGTTGTGGGTTTGTAAACAGCCAGAGCGTCTGGTGACGACAGCACGCTTCCTGCTGACCGTCTGGAAGGTCTCGAGGATCATGTGACCATGATAACAGATTATATGAACCAATCAGCGGCTTCTGGAGGGCTTGACGTCACTATCTTCAAAAAGGAGTTGGTGTTTGTAGGATTCGAAACCACGTCGAATGGGACAGTGCACATTTGTCCCGCCGGCCAAGTCCCCGAGGATAAATACTGCGGTGTGAATTAAAGATCTTCCTTATTTGTGTGGGTTAGGTATTACTAGTAACAAAAGTATGAATAACAACAGTTTTCACACTTGCTTTCTTGCGCTCTCTTGCGCGCTCTCTCTCTCTCTCTCTCTCTCTCTCATCAGCTCCCATTTCCTTGTCACAGTGAACTGTCCCGCGAGGACCTACTTTAACGTGCTCACTGCTGAGTGTGAAGTCTGCCCTAAAGGGACCTACCAGCCAGAAGAGGCACAACATACCTGTCTCGTGTGTCCTCATCATACCAGCACCCCATATGAGAAGTCACTGAGCCTCAATGAGTGCAAAGGTAACATTTGTGTATGTGGGTTAGCTTGTTGGATCCGCTTATGAAGTAGCATGTAGTGGTTTGTTTCTACAGCACGACATTGACCCAGTACTTGACCTGTTGTCTGTGTCCCTCTGCTAGGCCGTTGTCTTCCGGGGACGTTTTCCGCTTCCGGTTTGGAGCCATGTGAATCCTGTCCTGTCGGCACATACCAGCCAAATTATGGGCTAACCGAGTGCTTCAGTTGCCCTGGCAACACGACAACGTGGCAAAGGCGTCATCGATACGAGCACGAATGTGGAGGTAAGCATGGTTAACCACGAGTCGTACTAATGACACACTCGTCCCGCTAATGACACACCTGTCCCGCTTATGAAACACCCGTCCCACGAAAGCACCGTCATTTGACTGTATGGCTTACTGTACTGTTGATTCCATGTTATTCCGGTATGTATCGTGGTTACCCCTCTGGTCTCAAAAGCCTTCTTAACTAGTTTGTGGAGATTACGATTACACTTCTTTGGGTAGCGTTCCTATAATCTCAGGTGCTTCCGTGTGAAATTCTGCGTTCAGAACTTTGTCTCCAAGGCTACGTATCTAAGAGTGGACTGGAACCATGTTTCCCTTGTCCACGAGGCTATTTCCAGCCGACCCCGGGTGGCTCGGCGTGCTTGCTTTGTCCCGGCGGGGTTGTGACGTCCCAGCTCGGCTCGACTCAGCTGACTGATTGTGAGGGAATAACAGCGACGTCTGTGGAGCGGTACAAGAGCGTCCCCGCCACAGAGCTCTTCATCAATGAGTGTTTCACTGCGCCGTGTCAGAATAATGCTACCTGTGTCAGTCTTCAGCATGGCTTCTTTTGTGATTGCGTCAACGGCTGGACAGGTGAGTCATCTCGATCACATTAACAACGGAGAGACGTATATAAAGCTCATCCTCGGTTTTAACGGCTCGCTTGGTATGCAGGTATGTATTGTGAAGTCGAGGTTGATGAGTGCGCTTCGCACCCATGTAGGAACAACGCATCATGCCGTGACATTGAAGCGACCTTCACTTGTCTCTGTCCTCCTGGGTACCAAGGTCAGTCTCAACAGAATTTATCGGTGCAACGACTCTTTATGTGTTTAGTCTCACAAAGGAAACAACGAACTGACACACCGATTGGGACATAGTTGATTTCGTTTAGATTCACTGCAAGTCAATATTGTCATGTGTTTTTATATCCGTCCATGTATTTATGTGATATCAGGTGAGACTTGTGAGATGGATATCGACGAATGTAACTCGGAACCCTGCTTTAACAACGCTACCTGTGTTGACCTAATTGACGGTTACATGTGTAGATGTCTAAATGGATTCTCAGGTGTGATATAAACAACATATGTATCTACCCCAATGGTTTCTATAGCATGATATAGACGACACGTGTGTCAGTTTAATGATATTGATCAGACATGTTTGCTGTTATTCATTGCATTTAATGAAAAGGGAATATGAACTGCTAATTGTTGTATTTAATGGAAGCTACTTTTTGCATTCAATGAAAAGGGATTTTGAACTGCTAATCTTTACACTCAACGAAAAAAAATGTGTTTCGAGCTGAACTCTTTGCATTTAATTTAAAAAATCAACTTGAAATGCTAGACTTTGAATTTAATGATAAGGGATTTTTAAACATAAAATCTTTACACTTAATGAAACGGAATTTGAATTCATTTTTGGGGGTTTTTTTTACGCACCTACCATAACCCCTTATATGTTCTTACGCTTAAAACATCACGTATTCGCATTTATATTCTAACTTTGGAGACGCGTGTTGTGAAGGCGTGACATGTGAGAACAACTTGGACGAATGCGCCCTAGTGCCGTGTGAGAACGGAGCTGTATGTGAGGACGGCATCGCCGATTTCGAGTGTACATGCACGCCGGGGTTTACTGGCCGTGTCTGTGAAATAGAGTTAGATGAATGCATGAGTTATCCCTGTAGCAACAACGCTACCTGCAGAGACGAGATCAACAAGTTCAGGTAAAGCTTCCACAAATTGACTGTGTTCAGTTAACTACTTTCACTGTTGCGTATATATTGAAAATTTGGCCTTATGATTTAGGACTACAATCAAGCTATATGTGTAGGTGCTTGTGCCCACCTGGTCTGACGGGTGTGATATGTGAGGAAGAGGTCAATGAATGCATGTCTGCCCCGTGTGAGCACGGCGCTCGCTGTGAGGATGGACGGGATAATTACTCGTGCGTTTGTCCCCCCTCCTTCACGGGAAACAACTGCCAATCCAGTAACCTCAACCTTATACAGATGAAATTTTCACTCTGTCGTCTTTTTTTAAATCCATGGTGTCTTTGACTATTTTTGGTGAAAAAAGTCGATAACATCTCTCTTGTATCTTATTTCAGAACTAAATTCTTCCTTTGATTTACATTTCCAACAACTTGGTGCGCCGGAGTTTTGTCTTTTCGACGGAGCAGATTTGAGTGATGACTTCTATACGGCCATCACAGTGACAATGTGGCTGCATCCTGCGGACAGAGCCTCTAACTACGGTACCCCGTTCTCGTACTCCACTCTAGAGGAGGAAAACACCTTTACCCTCACCGACGACACCGGGTCAGTTGACCTTTTGTCTTGATGCAAATCATGTGTTTATTTCTTATTTTCGTCCGGGATGAATTTCACCAGAATATTTTATATCTGGTCTTCAAGTCGATCTACTTAGGTCCGGTATTTTAAGGCTACATATTTGGTTAAAGATGTATGTAAATTTACGTAAATTGTAGATTCTAGCAGTTCAAAATCTTTTGAATTCATTGTTATAAGAAACACCGTTTTTTCCCGGAAAATACAAAGAATAACAGTTCAAAGTCCACTTTTCATTCAATGCAAAAAATTTAAATTCAAAATCCCGTTTCATTAAATGTAAAGATTTGTATCATTAAATTTAAAATCAAGCATTTTAAAGTTCATTTTTTAAATTAAATGCAAAGATTAGCCTTTTAAAATCTCTTTTCATTAAATACAAAAAGTATCTGCTCTAAATCCACTTCCATTAAATGCAACAATTAGCTGTTCATATTCCCTTTTCATTAAATACAAATACAGATTCACTTCACATCAAATGCCCAGATTAGCAGTTCGAAGATCCTTTTTATAAAATGCGAGTATTTGCTGTTCACAAATTTTTTTCAGTAATTGCAAATATTGGAAGTTCGAATCCCTTTTCATTAATTGCAACGGTTAGCTGTTCCAAACATTTTTGCATTCAATGCGAAGATTTACAGTTCACAGTTCCTTTCCTAAAAACATACAAGCATAAGCAGATCAAAATCCCTTTTCATTGGTTAGCTTTTTCATTCAATGCGAAGATTTACGGTTTCAAATCCCTTTCCATGAATCATATGAGTTTTCTTCGTTTGTGTTCCAGGTTCGTGCTGTATGTGAACGGCCACACAGCCCACACAAATATAGCTGCTGGCGGTGACCTCTGGCATCACATGGCCGTCACGTGGTCCAGTCACCAGGGACACTGGCAGGTGTACCAAGATGGCAGCTTGGTCAGTCAGGCCAGTGAGAATAACCGACTGTCGGCGGGCGAAGTCATCCCAGGTGAGATGGCATGGCAGCCACATAACTTCAGCTATCTTACGAAGCTGCTTCTTTCCTTCCATCGACGTCGTCGTCGTCGTCGTCGTCGCCATCAGCAACATTATTATAGCAATTGCGATATTCACTGATGGTCGTTATCACCGTTATCGCCCAAATCATAATCGTTATATTCTTTACAATCGCCATCATATTTATCATTATCACCTTATCCCTCTTCATCATAAGTTGATGAATGATCAATTTAAGAAAAATAAGGAACACACCATCAAGAAATCATAATCTGCATTGTGGTAATTATCCTAACTTTAACGTTATGTTGCCAGGTAAAGGTGTGTTTGTGCTGGGTCAGGAGCCAGGTCGTCGCGGGGGGCCATTCAGCAGTCTGGAGTCTTACATTGGTAGGATGTCGCGCGTGAACGTGTGGAGCGTGGTGCTCTCTGCAGAACGTATACTCGCCTTGGTCGAGTCATGTGAGGAAAGTATCGGCAACATTATAGCATGGCCGGATTTCCTGGCGAACGTGAATGGAAACCTGGTTAGGCGGCCATCTGCCTTATGTCGACGTAGGTTTCAGAACTATTACATTGCCTGAATTGATGACAAATCGTTTACTGTTGACCGAGCATCAAATCTTGTCCGCTTGATGTTACAGCTTGTCCTGAACCTGGTATAGCGCATGGGGCGGTCACGTGGACGAACAGGGACCAACAGGGCGTGGCCCGCTACTCGTGTTGGGCGGGGTTTACCATAGATGGACCAACCACGAGGACTTGTGGGATCGATTCACTCTGGCACGGACCTCAGCCGACTTGTACACGTGTGTTTATCATAAAATCCTACGTATCCACCACCCTCCTAGTAAAGGTCCCCTAGCCTTTTGGCTGCGGGCCCTGTTTACATGTTAATGATATTCAATAGTCTCGCCAACAGTCTAGGATAGGGTACCGTCTTGAACTGGTGCAGCATCCCAGATTTGGGATGATCCAATCACAAGCTGTGTCTCTCGGTCACTCTCGAGTACTTTTGAGTCATTGTGTCTCATTGGTCAGTTTCACATTTCCCGAAGATTCGACGCCATATTTGTTTTGGTACGCTCCGTTTGAAAGACGCTCGGCTGCTTGATGGGTCGTGACTGTTTTGTGAATGTGGCTGCTGGGATGGGGAAACAATTTGCTACACGTTGTTAGCTACTACTTTCGATGCAATGCTTGGAATGGGTCAGGGTTCGACACCAATGGTTGTCCGCTTGCCGGGACAAGTGACTTGCCAAGTCAACTTATCCAACCGTTCTACAACACCCCGATTTGTTGTTTCACGCTGAGTGGTACCGTTACTCACACAGTCGGCGAGAGAAGCAGACACACAACTGGTTCTTTTTAACTGACTGTATTACGTAAACATACAATCGTGCAGCTAAGCGATTAAAGCGCTTGTTGTGGTGCCAATTTGAACTTGTGAGACACCCCATTATTTAAGAAGACATTCAAACCTTTGCGTTGATTGGTCACGAAGATTAACGAACGTGTCTAATGAATATTCGGACGCGCCAGTTTTAGACCTTGTCTTGTCGTAGACTCTAGGGCGAGAAGCGTAGCGGAACCCCTGGAGTCTGGGACGCAGACTACCGCCCTCCACAGTTTGGCTATTGCTACTCTACCCACCCCTCCCCCCTACCACCTCATATTTGAAACATTTGATAAACAATGCCATCATTTTTCCTCCTTCCCATGAGTTTCAACAATTTATTGAGAGCATTAGTTTTAAGGAATTAGAAGTAATGATATGAACTTTGGTTTCATATTTTATTCATACGTATTTTGCACCACAGTTTATATGCCATTATACTGAATCATGGTCCATATATTACCTACCACAGTTTTTGATAATACAAATGCCTTGCTGTTAATTGATGCATCATTTGTCAATACACTACTCAAGATTCATTACCTTCCCAATATTGCTGTATGTTGTTCAGGCATAATGTGTCCGACCCCAGCCACCGTAGCTCACAGCAGCAGATATGGTTTTATCTTCCGGTACAACCACACGGTCAGTTATACATGTGACCCGGGCTACACATTGACAGGGAACCGGACACTGCGCTGTAATGCTGATGGCCAGTGGGAGGGCACCACACCAGAATGCCGGAGTAAGCCTACGTAACATTACACTACTCTCAAATATATGTAGCTTTAATACATCAATTTCGCAAGATCAACTGTAAACGAGACGTGTACGATATATTCCGAAGGGGTGCGAATTTATTAGCGGAATGAATGATAATTTGTTTCGTTGATTAAGGACTATGTTTACAGTAACAGTTTGTTCGATTGGAGATTTGAACACCATGGTCGACCCTGTGAAGAGCACCTTCCAGCCTGGTGACGTCATACAGTTAGCCTGTCAACGTGGCTTCTCCCTGGTCGGTCACATGTCTCTGCGTTGTATGAATACTGGTGAATGGAACAACACGTTACCCACGTGTGTACGAAGCACGTGCACCGACCCACCTGTAATCAGACATGGCCGCCTCATGGCAGGCCTGTCGCTAGAGGTACCAACGGGAAGCGAGCTAGTATACGAGTGTGACGAGGGCTTCAAGATGGCGGGAAGCAGCTCGGTCAGGTGCTTAATTAACGGCACGTGGTCCACTCCAACACCTGTATGTTCCGATGTCACATGTGACCCACCTGATGCTGTCCCATACGGCATGTATCATTCCAACTCGTCCGTGTACAGGGTCTTCTCGGAGCTGGACTACTCCTGCCAAGCCGGGTTTGTCCTATCAGGACCGCCAATAAGGACATGCCAGCAGGATGGTCGCTGGTCAGGTACGTCGCCGCGCTGCCAGCCAGTCACCTGCACGCCCCCGCCAGATACCTTACAATCTGGTCAGATGAGCGGTGGGAACTTTTCGTACGGGGCTGCTGTGCAGTATGAGTGTGACGTAGGCTTCACCATGCAGGGCGCCGCTTACCGTGTATGTATGGATGACGGCCAGTGGGACCTCCCGGAACCCTCCTGTATCCCAGTCAACTGCCTACCTCCCGAACCATACCCCAACGGCCACATCCTCGGAGACCAGCACGGGTTCGGTGCGTCGCTGGTATATAGCTGTGCTGACGGTTATGACCTGCAGGGGGCGCCGGTGAGGCACTGCATGGCTGATGGACAATGGAGTGAGGAAACCCCAAAATGCGATCCCGTCAAGTGTCCAGATATAACAAGTCATCTACTCCACGGCACTGTAATGTCTGAAGGTATCTGGTACAACAATAAAACAACGTACACGTGCGATGACGGCTTTCAACTGGTTGGTACCAGTGAGCGACTCTGTGGCTTGGATCATTTATGGACGGGTGAGGAACCCGTCTGCCTACCAACCACATGTGGAGAGCCACCGAGCATTAAATACGGTCAGCCCATGAATGTTGAAACGCAAATAGGAACGCAAATTCCCTACCTGTGTGATCGTGGCTATGATTTGTCAGGCTCTAATCATCTGACTTGCAACGAAGATGGGGGATTGAGCGGGGATCTACCCACCTGTGTACCTGTTCAGTGCGCTGATCCTGACGGCGCACTGGCGCACGGGCGCGTGTACGTGGGTGGTACCCACTACAGGAATGTCATCACGTACTACTGCAACACGGGGTACCGTCTCGTGGGACCAGCAGAAAGAAAGTGTAATGAAGATGGTATGTGGACAAAAGGTACGCCTGTATGTGAAGACATAACCTGCCCTACTTTGACGGTTCCCATGAATGGCATGATAACAGGTAACAGTACAGGGGTTAACGCCGTCGTGTTCTACTCTTGTAGCAATGGGTACCAATTGGAAGGGGAGGTGAGAAGGATGTGTACCGAAAACGGTACATGGTCAGGTGATATGACCAGGTGTGTCCGCGCTCAATGTGCCCCTCTCCTGATTGACAACGCCTTACAACACCTGAGTTCCGAATATTCCCAACAAGTTGAGGACCAACTCAGCAACCTTGACCAGCTTGTTATCGGTATCAAACTGGTAGTCTCTTGTCAGGAGGGTTTTACACTGACCGGCCCTGAAATTCTAACCTGTATGAAGAACGGCTCCTGGAGCTATCCTACACCTACATGTGATAGATCACGTTGTCCTCGACCTAACATAGGGAGCGCACTGATTGTATCCGGAGGCGAGTTTGAATTCGGGAGAAGGATAATGATTCGATGTGTGGAGGGACACGAGTTGGTTGGCATCTCGGAGTTGACTTGTCAAGCCAATGGTCAGTGGGATGCACCATACCCAGAATGCAACATCGCTGCCTGTGATGAACCTACTTTCTTCCATGGTTTCTTGACCGTGGTGAGATCCCCGAGCCGCGGCTACGGCTACCCGTATGGTCTGAGGTTGCTCTTCACGTGTAATGATGGATACGACATCAGTGGTGAAGACCAACTCGATTGTACTGAGAACAAAACGTGGTCGGGCAGCTTCCCCGTCTGCGAGCGCGTCACGTGTGATCATCCCCTGGTAGAAGGTCTACATCCGCCTTATATCGCTCGAGCCAGCGACGTATATCACTACGGCGACGTGATTGAGTGGAGCTGCGATGAAGGCTACACGCTGAACGATAGCTCGCCCATGGTATGTGGAAAGGTGGGGCGATGGAATAGTTCAGCTCCACAATGCTCTCTAGTCAATTGTGTCGTACCACAAATACTGTTTGCAGACATAGTGAGTGATGTCGGCGAGTTGATTTTACCTCCCGTGGCAGTCAATTACAGCAAGAGTATTCGTGTATCGTGTCACATTGGCCATCATCTGATGGGGGGAGAGTCTGAACTCCGTTGTGAGGGGAACTCCACGTGGACATCCCCGGTTCCACGCTGTGACGTGGTCACGTGTCCGCTTATATTGATGAATCATGGAACGTACCGAGGGCTTGGTGGTAGCGTTGATACCAGCTTCGGATCTGTCGTATATTTTCAATGCGATGAAGGGTATGTGGCTGAAGGTGAATTGTTTGCCTCCTGCCTTGCTTCTGGGAACTGGTCAGTGGATGCACCAACCTGTTCCAAAGTCACCTGCCCGAATGTAGAAATAGATGGGGCGCTGGTAGTATATGATGCGAAAGGGGATTCATTCCAATATGGCGACGTCGTAAACATCACCTGTTCACCTGGGACAGTGTTATCTGGAAGCAATGTCACGTCCTTCACCTGTGGCAGCTCAGGAGTTTGGTCTGAATCCCTCCCAACCTGTAACCGGCTGACATGCCGCCCCGAGAAGGTGGAACATGGAACTATATTGTTGATTGCTAATGAAACTAACGTCAATAGGAGCGAGTTTCACCCTAACGACTTGGTTATGGTGCTATGTGATACGGGGTATGAGTTGTCTAATGTCAACCAGTACAACCTCTGTACTAACACCACTGCTTGGCTGGAGCCTCTTCAGACCTGTCGACCCGTGATGTGCCCGGCCATGGATATACCCCACGCCGATAGCTTCACGACACAGACCCCTGTCGGCGCGCACCTGGTCGTTACGTGCCATCGTGGGTATGAACTATTTGGAGAGAACTTGTTATGCGGCAATGATGGTCAGTGGGTTGGGGACGTTCCTAGCTGTCACGAGATCCGCTGTTCCAGTCCACGGATCCCAAATGGTCATGTCATCCGCGATGAGGGTCATGTCATGCGCGATGAGGGTCATGTCATGCGCGATGAGGGTCTCTCGGACGGCTTCGGTTACGGCGATGTTGTCATGTTCCGGTGTTCGCCAGGATACGGTCTTGATGGAAACGATGTGCTCACTTGTCTACCCGATAAAACCTGGTCAGCCCCCCTGCCTGTGTGTACCAAGGTGGTCTGCTCAGATCCCACCGCCGATGTTTTTCATCTCATCACCGCAATACGCCATTCCGATGACGCCCACCTGCTCAATTACGGAACTGTGATCGAGTTCCAGTGTGCCATTGGCTATGAGATGATTGGAGGTGATTCGTCGATTATTTGTGGCGAAAACAAGACTTGGGTGGGTCTCGTGCCTCGCTGTCAGATTATCAGTTGCCCGGAGCCGGTGTTGGCGTGGGGCCTCGTTGTGAGTATGGGACAAGACGCTTACGTCTATGGCGATCGCGTTAGGTTCGTCTGTTACGAAGGGTACTGGCTCAGAGGGCAAGGTGAACTCTTCTGTCAGCCAAATAAGGAGTGGAACGGCGTATACCCTGTATGTGAGATGGTGACATGTGATCCGCCTGGTGTCTTTGATCATGGCCGGGTGGTGGGTGAGGTATACAGGTATGGACACAATGTAACATTCGAGTGTGATCCTGGATACGAGTTGTCAACCCAGCCCTTTTCTACCTGTCTAGATAATGGAGAGTGGAGTCATGAAGGGGCGTGTCTCCCCGTCAGGTGCCCGGAACCGGACATCCTTCGGGATGGCACCTGTTTTCACGATGGAAATTACTTCGGCAATCAAGTGAGCTGTGGCTGTAATCGAGGGTACGAGATTCGCGGCTCTCTTAAAAGGATTTGTTCTGCTGAGCGGTCGTGGAGAGGGGAGACCCCTGAGTGTTTGCGAGTGTCCTGTGGCCACCCGCCTACCATACCATACGCCGATACGGACGGGGGTAGCGGGCTGTATGGGGACGAGTTACGCGTCCACTGCCACGACGGATACCGGCTGCTTGGCGCTCCTGTCATTACTTGTACTGCTGATGGGACATGGGCAACTTGGACCACCCGCTGCTCCATCATTCACTGTTTACCTGTCCGCACACCTGGTCACTCGTATCAATTAGGATCAAGATATTCATTTAACAGCACGGTCTCTATGCAATGCCACCCAGGATATCGTCTGACGGGCGATGCGACAATAACTTGCACCAAAGACGGATCATGGAACGGTTCTTTGGGAATTTGTGAGAAGACCACCTGTTTGTCGCCTCCGATCATCAACAACGGCTTTGTGCAAACGTCTGACGGAGCTAATGTTTCTATTGCTCATGACTTTGGCGCGGGCAATTTCATCTTCTCTTACAATGACAGGATCAGGTACGGATGCAACACGGGGCACAGTCTATCAGGAGAAATATTCCACACGTGCACAGCGTTTGGTAACTGGACCGGAAGCATACCCACGTGTAATAAGGTCGGCTGTGGTGCTCTACCCAGAATACAGCGCGCCAAGCTCGAAGCTGGCAACCACACCAGATTCGTCTTCGGGGATCGCGTACAGGCGAGATGTATCGCCGGCTACCAACTGGCCACGAACGTCTCCAGCATCAGTTGTATGGAGAACGGCACATGGAATGTGCTCGGTGTGGAGTGTGGGGAGAAGCGGTGCCCCTCCCCCGCGCCACTACCGCATGGTCAAGTTTTCGGTGACCGACACTGGTTCGGCTACACCATTGCTTTTATCTGTGGATATGGGTACACTTTAGAGGGTCCCAACTCCCGCGAATGCTTGGCTAACGGGACCTGGTCGGGTGATGAGCCCCACTGCGTCCCGATAAGGTGCCCTTACCCCCCGGACGTGCCTCATGCCCAGTACACTGCGCCAGACCTCACCTATACGTCGTCAGCCACCTACGTGTGCCATGCTGGTTATCACCTCACGGGCCCTCCTGATATCCTCTGTCTTGCCAATGCCTCGTGGAGCCAACCTTTACCAGTCTGTAACTACATCCTGTGTCATGAACCCCCGGCGCTGTCGCAGGGCTATTGGAATGGATCTGGCTTCGAATACGGAGCAGTAGTTAAATACGAGTGCTTAGCCGGGTTCATTTTAGAAGGGGACTCCGTATCTTATTGCCAATCGGACGGACGATGGAGTGCCGGGTTCAAGCGATGTAGTCCTATAGAATGCCCGACTAATTCAGAGATATCTGATGGTCGGGTCATAATGACATCGGTTACACCTGGATCCAAAATAGCTTACCTTTGTGACAAAGGATTCCGGCTTGTTGGTGAATCTACGCGATCGTGTCTGGGAACGGGACTGTGGTCAGGTGCGCCCCCTGTTTGTGAGCGCGCTCATTGTAGCCCGCCAAAAGCCATCAAGAATGGTTTCTTCACGGGATCTAATGTCACAACAGATGCCGTGGTTTTCTACCATTGTCATAGACATTATACACTGGTAGGACATAACCGAACCGTGTGCCTACCAGAAGCGCACTGGTCTGAACAGCCTCCGTCTTGCGAATTGAGGCAGTGCGAAGAACCAGTCGTCCCCGAAGATGGTTTGGTACTTGGAACCTCACGTACACCAGGAGCTGTGGTGCACTTCATGTGTAACCGTGGATACAAACTCAACGGACCTTCAGTTGTTGCGTGCGTTGATGGGGACTCCTGGAATGATACTTTTCCAACATGTATTCTTCTATCTTGCGGCCCACCTGTACCAATTGATAATGGGGAATTTGTGGGCTCAAATTACGGCTATAGATCCAAAGCGCACCTGCGTTGCGCTGCTGGTTACGAGGGCAGAGGCGTGACGTCACGGTGGTGTCTGGAAGATGGACAGTGGTCAACTGTACGCGGACACTGTGCGGCAGTATCGTGCGGAGAACCGCCAAAGGTTGTAAATGCTCTCGCAAGTAGTAGTAATTATACCTACGGCGCACGCGTGAGTTACGCGTGTGAAGCTGGCCATGTGATTGCGGGTAATAGCGTGATGCGATGTAGTGATGACAAACGGTGGATTGGTGAGATACCTGCCTGCTGGCCGATTACCTGTTCCCTTGATGACATACCTGTAATCAAGTGGTCTACTAGTATCGTAAATGGGAACACTGTTGGTGGTTCGTTAAGGTTCGAATGTCAGAAGGGTTACCGGTTACACGGAAGTGACACCGTGTTATGTGCGTCCAGTGGAGTGTGGCAATATGATCGCTTACCCTCCTGTGACCGCATACATTGCCGCCTGCCACCTGTTGTCGCTAATGCATCCCATAACTCCAGTCACCACACCTATGGTCAAAACGTGACGTATGCATGTGCTCGCGGGTACGAGTTACGAGGGCCCCCTGTGTTACGCTGTGATGATGAGGGTCAGTGGACTCCTTCTCCACCAGCATGCCTTCCTCTCACCTGTCCACCGCCTGATGCACCAAAGGGCGGTTATACCGTAGGTTCGAATTATGGCTATGGTCAACAAGTAAAGTACACATGTGGACTTGGATATAATTTGGTCGGTCCTACCGTCCGTACATGCTCCGAGAATGCGACATGGAGTGACGTCCGCCCCATCTGTATGGGTATGTTGTCCCTTCCTGCATGAGTCGCATGCCAGCTCAAGGCCATCAGAGCTGTTTTTGTTTACATTTCTTTCGAAGCAGCTTGTAACCTTCATTGCAGTGGGCGTATAACATTTACGATGTGTACGATGTGTCTTTCTGCTGTCGGGCCATCAGCTGTCGTATGCTCCGTGCCGTCCTCGCCGCCACATGGCTCAGTCAACTCATCGTCGCACCTGTTTGGCAGTACCCTTCAGTACACCTGTAATGATGACTACGTCCTCGTGGGTAGTGACACGTCCAGGTGTACGGATGACTCGACATGGAGCAGCAATCCTCCATTATGTCAACCTGCCAGGAGTAAGCGCAACAAATATTCGTGCTCATTATAATAAGACATTAAATGTACAATAATTGTAATAAATGTTTTATAACACTGTGTGAAAATGAGGCAAATTGTTGATAACCATTGGCAGGACACCTGTGGAACGACGGTGTTTTACCCCTTGGCATCCATTACCATAAAGTCTTGGGTAGCCATCATTTTAAATCTTTGTAAATAACATGGCCAGTTATCCGTATATGCAACAGCGACTGTTGATAAGTATCGAAGTGGTCATAATCTGCTAATTGGGTGCGCTATCGTCAATAGAAGCATAAATAACTGATGTTACTGTTTTATTTTATATTTTTAATAAAAGATCGAACAGATGTGTTTCATCTATCTTGATTCAGAAGTTCCATGTCTCTCGCCTCGTGTGGATGCCGTGGTCGTCATCAGGAATGGTACGTTTCGTTATGACGACCGTTTACAGTACAGGTGTCGCTACGGTCTGCGACCGACCACGCCAACCATCATAACGTGCATGGCTGGCGGCGTCTGGAGTCACGCACCGCAATGCAAAGGTATATATATATATACACCATGTCTAGCTCTCAGGGTTTAATCAAAGAGCTTATCAGTTTATAGCTATTATAAGATGTTTCACTCCCGCCAAAACATGTGATTGCGCCACCAGTGTGCAACCCGCTGCTTGTTATAACGTTGATCTTAAAACAACATGGAAATTTCTTGTTTATTTGGAAGATGTCTCCATTTCTTCAACATCAGCCACAATACTAGGCAATACTACAGCGCGGATGTGAGAGATCGAAAGTAGTAAATAGCGCGGACGCTGTCAGAGGCAAAGTTTCTTTGTCTACCACAATACATGTTGGATCAACAGTACCATTAGCTTTTGTTGGCTTTATTGAAGCGCCCCATTACGGTGGACGTGTTGGGCTTGCTCATCGCCTAGCCAGTCAGAGGGATCCATTTAAGTGTTCTATAAGTTCTTTGATTTTACTGCTGAAATCATTAAATACATTTACCATGATAGGACAGCCACTGGTTCAAAGGTTTATGTGTGCTCAACATGTATTGAGTAAATATCACTCCTGAACATTCTCATTGTTCCACCTATACACCCATACAGCATCTTCTGTAGTTCACACATGGTGATGCATGATTGTCCTGTGTGCACAGCCATTTGTAGGCATCCATGTCAAAATGGCGGTCTGTGTTTGAGTCATAACACGTGTAAATGTCGCCATGGTTTCACTGGCCAATTCTGTGAACAAGGTGAGTTGAGAAAAACCAAGTTGATTATATTTTGCACTAAAAGACATCCAATTGAAATGGCTCGCTACATTATCATACATTCATTTTGACAGCAGTAGGTGAGATGTATATTTTTTTGGTGGGATTCATATTGTTTGTGTGTGTACCTACTTCAGCCCAGTGTGTGCTGGGATGTCTACATGGAGGGATGTGTTTGTCACCTTACCAATGTATGTGTCCCCTTGGTTACTCAGGAAGGAGGTGTCAAAATGGTACAGTCAGACACTTCTCTGTTTTATGATATTTGATGTGTGGGCAGAAATGTTTGTGTTGAATTTAATGCCAAGTTCCATGTTGAATGGTGCCAGTGGTTTGTGCGAGGCCTTGTCAGAATGGAGGTTTCTGTCGACTCCCCAACCGATGCACATGTCCTCCACCATTCCTTCCACCATTCTGTGATCGGTATAATCTCCACATTTTCCACCAATTCACTCCAATTGTCCAAAAGAAGTTATGGGCTCCTTGATTTGAACCATCTGCTATTTGTTTGTTGCAGCAGTGTTTTCCACCGGAAATTCAAGTGATTAAAGAAATCTAGTCCTATCTTGTCAATAGATGCAAAACATTGGTATCCTTGTTCATCAATGAGAAATAAAGTGCAGCAAGCATCATCAATGAATTGTTTGAATCGAAAATATATTCACGCAGGAATAGAATCAAATAACCAGTGACATTCAAAGAAAATAACTTGCTATAATGATATAATATCAATCTTTTTGGTCAGCAAATGTTGGGCTACCCATAGTCATCCCATATACATCTCAAATATGCTCCACCGAGACAGAGATGGCTTAGGACATCAACCCCGTGGCCTGTATGTAGGCAGAGTATTCCTTCACTAGTTTTCCTGATAACACTGACTCTGCTGAGGCTGTGAGATCTCAGGTGTCATCTAGTGTGGACTGGTCAGTTGTGCTGGTGTATGCTGAGACCACAGGCTGCACTTCTGACATTGTTTTAACAGATGCATCAATTGCTCTCATCTGACCACTGGTGCAATAGTCCTGTCAAACAAAACAAAAAGAGATATTGTTAGCCAATATACATATCTATGCAGTCGAGAAGTACAGCTAAACATCAAAGATAAAAGGTCAAAATTAAAAAAAAAATCAAAAAATCCTAGAGAATCAAAGGTCCAATCATGTAAGTAGAATGAAGAATATACTAAAGACCTATTGGCTGTTGAAAATTTCACTTGCGAGTGAAACATGGTAATTTAATTCCACCATGAATTGTAATGCTGTTTTGGAGGATATTTTCTACATGAGATTCAGATACACTCCCTCGATGTCCCTTAATACACACACTTATTAATTCCACATTCTTGTACAAAAACAAATAACAGACGGAGGAGAGATTACATGGAGGTGAGGAAGAGGAATGTGGCAGATTAATAGGGTGGGTGGTGGCCGGGCCGGTATTTCCCATTTGGTGATGACCACAGGTACTCGGTTCCAGGCACCAAGTTTTTGAGCATCGATGTAGAAGAAACTTGGCATCGGGAAACGAGTGCCTGTGAAGATCCTTTAAAGATATTGAACCTCATGTATGCTGAACATATATACTTTATACATTGTATACTGGTAATTAAACGTTTCGATAATTATGTCACATACTCATCACGATTGGTAAAAACTTACTATAAACCTACCTTTGATCAATTTAGACCCCCAACCCTTTGGAAATTTTACCCTAAGGATCCCACACACTTCAGAAATTTTAGCTAGTGAGACCCCTGATATTTACACCTACCTGACAAAACACTGTTCCTAGATTGGCCACTCTGGGATTGGATGACTTTGAAAACTTAACCATGGCCTCGACAACAGGTGGTGTCACAATTTCTGTTACATAGAGCAAGAGAATGTAGAATACTTCATCTGTCAATTTAAAAATCAAGCTATTCGACTATAAATACAAAAATGTATAAATACATGTTTTAGATTGATATCCTACCATGTTTGGATTCCGGTGTCATTAAGTACATGAGGGCTGTTATTGCAGACAACACTATTTCTATGTTTGAACTAAAAACAAAAAAGAACATTTAGGTGCAAAACCCAAACATTTGATGTGGAGCTTATGAACACTTAAACTGTCCTTCTCATTTATTGCTTCTATTTGTGAAAATTTCATTGTAGGAGTTGTTCACCTGGATAGGCATGCCAACACAAGATTAACACCTCCGTTTTGAAGGATGTAAGACTTGTTGGTTCTATCTGGAATTGTGAGGATAGAAAGTAGTCCAATTAATCCTCCAGGTATATGGGATGAAAAGGGCATAAACTGTAATATTTGTTTATTTCTACCTCTGATCTGATCAAATAATCATCAATCTTGATCTATAAATCATTGAGTGTAACTCAGTCCTTACCAAGGCAAAGGTTGCACAGTCCACCTATTGCAAACTCTTTGATGACATCAGATGGATCAGTTAGACAATCTGGGGAAAATTAAATAATTTTAATAATTATGTTTATATGTTGACCGTAATTATTTACTTTGTGCATCACGTGATTGTTATTCCTAAGCAGATACAAACCCAGGAAAAGATCAAGCACATTGAGCTCCCGCAAGTAGTTGTAGTTTATGGGATCATATGCAAAGTTTGCAAGGTTGGCAAGCACTTGTTCTTTGGCCTCTGCAAAAAAAAGTGCAATTCTTGCATTACCAACATAATTGTTGTAATTAATCAGTCAAAGATATTAAACACTATCAAAAATTAAACATGCCCCTGTGGCCTCAGGGTTCCAGTAGATAGATTTTGACTCCCTATAAGAGGAATTCCAGTCTCACCTGTACTTGTTGCTTCTTGAAACTCAGTCACAAGTGACTGGAGATAACTAAGCCTACCAACACCATATGGTCCAGTCTTCTTGTCTAAATATGCCTGGTTGCTGAACATTATTATGTCAGAGTTGTCTCTCTTTTTTAGTCCTGCAATATTCGAAGCCAAAGCTATGCAAAACATACACAGTGCACACACATAACATACATATGAAGATGAATTTTGACAACTGTGAATGTTTTTCAACAACTTGAACAAGTTCGTGTGTAACATTTTGTCAGTGATTGAAACCAGTCAGAGAAATTTAGAATATGCCACATCTCCATCATTTTTTTTGCAACATGGAGGTTGTCATGATTGCAAGTTTCGAGGCTCAAGGTTTACGTGACAGTAGAAAAACAATCACCTAACAACTGACAATCAAAATAGTGAGGAACACGAGATATTCATTCTGAAACATAGGTCCATATAGATACATAGGTACAGAACAATGATGTAAAGTGTCAGGTGCTCGAAATATAATTGACCCCATTGTGTTGGATAGCATCTTAGCAGAACTGTATATAACTATATAACCGTCCGGTTGGGGCTATCTCTTTTCTAGCCCTACAGGACGTCCGAGGAGACAAGACGTCCAATCGTGGCTAATTCTTTTCAAGCGATGAAATAACTACTATATAAGTCTTGTTTAAGTCAGATAAGAACATGTATCTTTTTCAGGTCCAGGGAGAAGGAATATTGACATAATTTTTTCATGATAGAACAGTAGCGGTTTTCAATGCAGATCAACAAATACCAATCTGGAATCGTAGATCACAGCGCGGGAAGGACACATACAGCCAGTGAGCCACTAGGCTCTAGTGTCGTGATTTGATAAAACACTATGTCTATGATAAACTTCCCAAACCACTATCTCGGTTTATTTATCTCATACATAAGATAGGATATGTAATTGTCATGAAGTATAACTAAATTTTACAGAATAAGACACATCCCAGGCCCTCCAGGACACGGTGTTATCAGCAGCTGTCTGTCGTCCCAATGCTGTTCCTCGGTCTAATTTCGTCAGCTGGAATATGTAAACATGGGCAAAATCAATGGAACGTGTGACCCTGGCCCCTAGACAAACTGCTATATTTCCTGTTGTGACGTCCATTCTAATTGGGTTTCGGATGGGCCAAGCCCCCATGATTTAGCAAATAAGAAGAGCTGTAACAAATCGAATGACCATGGCGGAAATTACCGAGTAGAATATTTGGCATTTTCTGCTAAAAAAACAGCAATGATCATCTTTACATCCAAGTTTGCAGAAATGGAAAGATCTATTTTAAGGCTTGAGTATTAATGAAGATTTTCAAAGAACGAGATGGCCATCGTCAACATTTTTATTTGATAAGTTGTAACTTCCGGACTTGACCGGGTTTTAATAAAGGTCAATATTGCCGCACGATCCCTGAAAACATCAACATGGCTGACAAAAGCAGTACGACTCCTCAGATCAAAATAGGTCACTACGTCTTAGGTGATACCCTCGGGGTGGGCACCTTTGGTAAAGTGAAAAGTAAGTAATAAAATGCATCTATGATTAGTTTGATATGTTTATTTACTTTTTCTTTACGCGAAAAACAAAATTTAACGTTGCTTAAAAAGACACCAATGCAATGGCAATGACTTGAACAGTTGAAAGTTGGATGTGCACTGCTGCATGACTGTCAGTGGAGGCTTTCGTGGAACTGTTTTGAATGTGGAAGGGCTTTTAACAAGCCAAGAGACATTCTCCTTTTTGATTTTGTGCATTGTTCTCACAAACTATGACATTGTTTATATTCATGGCAATGATACAATACTCATTTATTGCTCGACAGCCAAGTCAAGTGTCATGTCAGTTGACACTGGGACAGATCGGCTGATGAGTGATGGACACATTGTCAGCCCCACGCTAAGGCTTGGTAAATAAGAAGAGCTGTGACAAGTCCGATGGCCTTGACGGGAATTACAGAGTAGAATATTTGGCATTTTCTGCTACAAAACAATTACAATTTGTACATTCAAGTTTGTAGAAATAGAGAGATCTATTTTATAGCTTGAGTATAAATGAAGATTTTGGTCAAGAGTTATTCAGCCAGTATTCATTTGGCGGTGAAAACATGCTGGTTATTGTCAGTTTAAGTTGGTCGTTAATTTGTCAAGTTTACTGGTTGAACAATTCCCAGACTTACAAACTGTAACCAGTATTTGTAATGCTATGCTAATGGTCTGGTATGCATCTTATCAGCCTAAAGCCACATAGTCTACAGATGTAAAATACAAATTTGCACAGATACATCCCTTAGTTTTCCACCTTTGTGAGACCCCTCCATTGTAACATTTCCTTCTAGTGATCAAATGTCTGTACCTTCACTAACCCTTTCACCTACAATTGAGGCAAACTGATGTCATTAATCCCAACTTGAATTTACCCTTTGATCTTGTCAGTGCATTTCATAGATCTCTAATATCCAGTAATTATATTCAAATCTAGATCAATACCATATACCTTCATTATATCCACCTCATTATTTACACTACCAACTCTTGTGATATGGACCTATCCGATGTAGCTTGGATGTCATCAACAGATTCACTTATCCAAACAATGGACCTTTGTATGTTCTTGTTGACCTTAAATAGCATGTACAAAAGTGCAAAGGCTTTCTTGCTATCACTCGCACATCATACAACAGATCCTGTTTTAAATGCCACGCAGAACTGTGTACAGGAATTGATATTTGCCTTATTCACACAACATATCCCCAAGATTTGAAAATAACGGGAGGCTTGGGACCCTGACCTCCCAAATTCGTCCTGCCCTCCTGATTTCTCAAACAGGCGGCCTAGAAGGGGCACCACATGCTCACTGCACAATCTACTGACAATGATAGGATAACACTATTTTGAGTAAACACTGCAACTATATTGGGAATTTTACTCCATGAAATCCTGTTTTGGATGATACAATACTCATTTATTGCTCGACAGCCAAGTCAAGTGTCATGTCAGTTGACACTGGGACAGATCGGCTGATGAGTGATGGACACATTGTCAGCCCCACGCTAAGGCTTGGTAAATAAGAAGAGCTGTGACAAGTCCGATGGCCTTGACGGGAATTACAGAGTAGAATATTTGGCATTTTCTGCTACAAAACAATTACAATTTGTACATTCAAGTTTGTAGAAATAGAGAGATCTATTTTATAGCTTGAGTATAAATGAAGATTTTGGTCAAGAGTTATTCAGCCAGTATTCATTTGGCGGTGAAAACATGCTGGTTATTGTCAGTTTAAGTTGGTCGTTAATTTGTCAAGTTTACTGGTTGAACAATTCCCAGACTTACAAACTGTAACCAGTATTTGTAATGCTATGCTAATGGTCTGGTATGCATCTTATCAGCCTAAAGCCACATAGTCTACAGATGTAAAATACAAATTTGCACAGATACATCCCTTAGTTTTTCCACCTTTGTGAGACCCCTCCATTGTAACATTTCCTTCTAGTGATCAAATGTCTGTACCTTCACTAACCCTTTCACCTACAATTGAGGCAAACTGATGTCATTAATCCCAACTTGAATTTACCCTTTGATCTTGTCAGTGCATTTCATAGATCTCTAATATCCAGTAATTATATTCAAATCTAGATCAATACCATATACCTTCATTATATCCACCTGATTATTTACACTACCAACTCTTGTGATATGGACCTATCCGATGTAGCTTGGATGTCATCAACAGATTCACTTATCCAAACAATGGACCTTTGTATGTTCTTGTTGACCTTAAATAGCATGTACAAAAGTGCAAAGGCTTTCTTGCTATCACTCGCACATCATACAACAGATCCTGTTTTAAATGCCACGCAGAACTGTGTACAGGAATTGATATTTGCCTTATTCACACAACATATCCCCAAGATTTGAAAATAACGGGAGGCTTGGGACCCTGACCTCCCAAATTCGTCCTGCCCTCCTGATTTCTCAAACAGGCGGCCTAGAAGGGCACCACATGCTCACTGCACAATCTACTGACAATGATAGGATAACACTATTTTGAGTAAACACTGCAACTATATTGGGAATTTTACTCCATGAAATCCTGTTTTGGTTATACTATGGACCACCTAATAATTCTTCAGGCCATCAGCTTGCATGGCCTGGTAGCCATACTAGCCGCCAACAAATTATGTTCAACCTCTGTATCCCACCCGACAGAACATGAATTCCGGTTTGTGACTTGGGTGTAAAACGAGCAATGACTCCTGAATAAATCAGTGGTTATTTATCGTTCTTCTTCTTATCTTAATTCAAAGTTGGATGTGCACTGCTGCATGACTGTCAGTGGAGGCTTTCGTGGAACTGTTTTGAATGTTACAATACTCGTTTATTGGTTATTTATCGTTCTTCTTCTTATCTTAATTCAAACTGGATATCTTGTGAATGCATACTTGGTTCACAAGACGTTAAACGCCATGGCCAGACCCCAAAGCATTCAAATTCACATCTGATGCACGGCATGGATAGACTTGTCTCAATACCATGACCAGCTCAGCTTGATGGCGTACCGTCTTTGTCCTGAAGTTTGTTGTGTCTTACATTACATTGTTCCTATGGCTATGTAGAAGCTGAGATAAATCATTCTGTTCTTGTTTTACTTGTAGTGGGGCAGCACCAGCTGACTGGCCATAAAGTGGCCATTAAGGTCCTTAACCGCAACAAGATCAAGAGCCTAGATGTGGTGGGCAAGATTCGCAGGGAGATTCAAAACCTCAAACTCTTCAGACATCCTCATATCATCAAACTGTGAGTGGCTTTGACAATGATGGGGAATCAAGGCCATGTTTTACAATTCATTGCTTGATGTAGACGCCTTTGTGTTGGCCAGGTATCAAGTGATCAGCACGCCCACTGATATCTTCATGGTGATGGAGTATGTTTCTGGTGGTGAGCTGTTTGATTACATTGTCAAGCATGGCAAGTTAAAGGAACACGAGGCTCGCCGATTCTTCCAGCAGATTATATCTGGTGTCGATTACTGTCACCGTCATATGATTGTTCACCGTGATCTCAAGCCAGAGAACCTGCTACTTGATAAGCACCTCAATGTCAAGATAGCTGACTTTGGTAAGTTGTGTATTCACCTGGCGATATGAAGATATGTTCAATGTGTTGGGCAATGTGTTGATTTTTCATGTACCTCTATCAATTGAACTGTGGTGAACTACGAGTTATATAGGCAGGAAGGAGGAATGGTTATATAAAGTCCTGAGGGTTAAATATTGACAACCTGGGACTGGTTTTCTGTTGCAACCAACAGCCTTATCAATAACCACAATCACATGACTAACTTCAAATTGCAGAATTCCCATCCAGGCTGTATGCTGAATTTAAGCAGCATGTTGAGGTGGAAAGTTTCTTTTCATGATCAGTGGTAATTGTGTGATGCCTCTATTTGGTGTTGTTTTTTGGGATTGGAGAATCTACTTTCAAGGATAGGGATGTTAAATTTCCTTGCCCTTGCTAATCCTCGTTATTGTCGCTGTGAAATCAGGTCTTTCCAACATGATGACTGACGGGGAATTCCTCAGAACAAGCTGTGGTTCTCCTAATTATGCAGCTCCTGAGGTCATATCTGGAAAGTAGGTCCTTATGGGTTCCTATGTGGCAACTAACTGCTAAAATCTGAAAGTTATCAAGCCTCGACAGACAAATGTCATCTTCTAATTCATTGAACGTTATGATGTTTTGCCTGGTATATATGTTTGACATGTGTACAATCATCTGAGCTTTCGCCATTTAAATACCACACCCTATTCTATTGTGACATAAAACCCCATTACATTAACCCATATTACAATTTGATTTCATTTGACATTTTGTGTAGGCTTTATGCTGGTCCTGAAGTGGACATCTGGAGTGCGGGAGTAATCCTGTATGCCTTGCTCTGTGGAACTGTAAGTATCCATTTGTTTTATACATAACTGGGCTTGTTCTGTCCCGATCAGCTGGCCTATACCATCTTTAATATGGGGGCAGAGTTAGAGTGAACTGTAATACACTTGGATATTGACTCTGTAGTCTGTACAATGATGGGTCATAAGCTACAAATATGAGTGATAACATTTTGTCACATGCATGTTACCGTAAATCGTTCATGTAGGTCCAGTTCAACCCACTCTCACAAACAGCCGCCTCTTTGTCAGGGGCGCCAATTTTCCGCGGATCCGCGGAAATCCGCGGATTTCGTGGCCGCCAGGACCATTTTTGAGATCAATGCAAATCCGAGGAGAAAAATTGTGGGGGGGGCTTTTCCTTTTTCGTGAGATCCCCCGGCAAATTTTCCTCTTTTTTGACAATAACCTGTTGGCATCCCTGTTTGTGTGTAGCTTCCTTTTGATGATGAGCACGTTCCAACCCTCTTCAGGAAAATCAAATGTGAGTGATCATTGGAGGTCAACCAGCTGTGTCCTGTATTTGTTCTAAGTCCTCATCTATGCATATATCCAGAGTAACTGCATACAAAGTATAAAGTTAAATTTGAGAGTTTGACATTGATCACAGTCTGTATTTAGTTATCTATTTGTTGTCAAAAGCAGAGGTGTGGTAGTACTGTAGTTAAATTACAGCTCTTATGTGCTGCGTGACTGTGTGTGAGCTCGCCCGTTGGTCACTATATACCCAACCATGCTGACGGCTCTCCCAACACTCCCTCTATCATTTCTGCTCTTTCATTTTATCTTCCTAACCTGATTTTATTTGTGTAGTGAATTTTGCATTTCGATGGGTTTTCATAAGTATTGTGAATATTGTCTGTTGTGTGGGTAAAACAAGTCCCTAGTACCTAACTGCCTGAATCCCAAATCGTGTCAAGAATAATATCTATTAGTTTGACTTGACAGTCTGTCAGGACCTGATGTCCGGACGTTAGACATGATTCTGGGTAGGTTGTTCTCCCCAGCAGCTATACATGTGGTTTAGTGTTGACCTATCTGTGGTCAATGACCTTGTTGCTTGGTTTATGTTATGAATACCTAAGTGTTGTGTGTTGTGATCAAGCCGGGATTTACCATGTGCCTGACTATCTCTCTCGCCCTGTCATGGGACTGATAAGTATGACTCTTCGAGTTGACCCACTTCGCAGGGCAACCATTCGTGAGATCAGGTAGAACTGCAGCACCACTCCATTATTTTACTAGACTCGTGCATATGTTGTGGCTTCAACGATTATTGCCTTGGAACTATGTGCTCTCCAGCCAAGGTCATTAATCTTCCCTATTGCTTCTGCACTGCTTAGTGGCTCCTGCTTACGCTTCCTACTAAGGACACATATCTGGATGAGGATGCTAATTTAGTAGTCAATAGTAGGCATCAACATCACTGATAAAAAAAACTATCCTCTCAGCTGTGTGTGGGTCTTCCATGTGTTGACTCGCGAACACATATTCAGGAAGATAGAATCTGTGATTCACCAGTTAAGCATGTGAGGAATGCGTGTAGATATGTGTGTTCTTGGCCTTTAGATTCTTTTGTCTCTTGTATCCCGTTCATTGTCTGTGTCCTCGTGTGTTGGTGTGCTCCGTATCGTCTGCTTCCTGCCACAGACACCACGCCTTACATACCCTGCCTTACTCTGTGTGGTGTACAACAATGCATGCCTGACCCCACATGACCTGCCTTACCCCACATGACCTGCCTGACCCCACATCACCTGCCTTACCATCACCTCCATTTCATCATGTGATTTGATGATGCAGCCTGCTGATATAACTTGTTATAATCTGTTGATGTTGCGGCTCTGGTGGACAGCGGGCCTCTTCCCCATACCTGATTATCTCAACAAGCAAGTCATCCACCTCCTCTCTCATTTACTCCAAGTGGACCCATTAAAGCGCATTACCATCAACGAAATAAGGTAGCTTAGAGTCAACGCCACTTGTACAGCTTAATGGCCTCAAAGTCATTAAGCCATTTACTCGCTTTTCTGAAGTTTTATTGATTTATTTGTTCACTTGTATATGTAAGGTAAATGGTTAAAGGTTGTTTTGTTGGATAGGATAGGTGATTACACTAGCTTGGTCCTCTCACATGAGAATGGTTCTTACAGCAGTAGTTGAGTTGGTAGCTAAAGTATGTAAGATCCCACGATACTGTGGAATGGTAGTAGCAAGTGGATTAGTGATGCAGGTGTGTAGTGAGCTGATAAAAAGCTTGTCTTATGTCTCTTATTTCTCACCTTGATTGAATCAATGCATGTCTGCAGTGTAGTTATTCTGTTCTCAACACATTCTTATCTGCTTTGGCCCTCTGTTGTATCATGCAACAGTTTCATTCATTGCTGTGGTTTGATTTCTCACTAAACAATTCTAACAAGGTGATGTCCCATGTGTGGCCATGGTTTTACAGCCAATGATGAGCTCTTCTTAGTTACTGCTCCAATTTCATTGCTAGTCTCAGCAAGGCTGCATCATTTGCCAAGCTCTTAGCCCACACACAGATTCATCCTGCTTCATATAATCAATATCATTTTCTGTATATGATGACTTGGGCTCACCAAACGACCAGGCATATTGCTCAAAGATGCTCAATGAGGTTTTTATAGTATGAAGGCATGTTTATGTTAGTTTTATTCCCGAGTTGTTCTGTATTTTGCTTGGTGGCAATACTTGGTCCGTATCAAATGTAAACAGTAAAACTTGATGCCATTATAGTATTTATTATATTTATCTTTGACTCGGCTTGGTACTGCGGAATACTCCCAAAGTATGGGATGAGATGATTTCTGTACTGCAACTCTTGAGGCCAAATGACTTCACAGTTTAGCACTCAAGTGATAAGCCATTTCATCATGTGTTATGCTGCACATAACAAGATAATGTGGTTTTGAAACCACTCCCCATCAGCATCCATGGCAAATACCTGGTGTGATTGATAGTCCAATCTGGTGTGGATCAGCTGTTTTCTCTTTACTAATGATGATTCTTCTCAATCTTGTGCTGCTTGAGCTTAACCCATTAAGGCTGACGGACTGTATGCTATTGGCACTTACTCTTAACAATGCCATGCTATAACAGTAGTTAAGATGTGGGGTTTATAGGCTCGTATTCCATCATTCAATACACAGATTGATTAGCATACTCCATGATACTGTGAAATTGTCATTATATTCAGTGACTTGCAATTCTTAAATAAAAGAGTAAATATATATATAAAAAAAATAACATATGACCCCCCTAGTAGTAATTCCAGTTGACCTTCACCTTTGGTTGATTGCATGTTGTGTCATTGCTGTGCACTGTGTTCTCCTGATGACAGGGACCATGAGTGGTTTAAGGTAGACTTGCCAGAGTACCTCTTCCCTGTACAGAGTGACGTGGATGCCTCTATCGTGGACACAGACGGCATCAGAGAAGTCTGTGAGGTGCGTAAGCTCTGCCACTAATCAGCTGGCAGGTGGTATAGACAGGTGTTTATTGGTGTGGCTTCTGTTCCCCATGGGGTTGTGAGTTTATGGCTGGTTGTGCTGTGATGTTAGAAATG
This sequence comes from Urechis unicinctus, assembly GCA_034190875.2. Classification (NCBI taxonomy): domain Eukaryota; kingdom Metazoa; phylum Annelida; class Polychaeta; order Xenopneusta; family Urechidae; genus Urechis; species Urechis unicinctus. The sequence continues at coordinate 79,214,043 of CM067350.1, read as the reverse complement.
CCGTACGACAGAGGCTGAGGTACATCGTGCCCTGCTGGGTGGAGACCCGCAGGACCAACTTGTCATCGCTTATAACCTTGTCATAGACAACAAGAGGATCGCTGATGAAAGTGGGCCACTCAGTTGTGTTGTTTGTCTGAGTTCTAAATTACCAGCTTTTCTGTAGAAGTTTGTATTGTACACATAATCACATTGGTGTACATGCAATCCCTCTGGTGGTGTTACAGCAGCCAAACTACAGATCAATGATTTCTACCTGGCTTCTAGCCCTCCCTCCGAGTCGTTCATGGTTGTGAGTGGTATTCAGTTGCTAACTCAGTGAAGAGATGAGGATATTTGTCAGCCTGGTAATATAGCAATGAATGGCTCAAAACATACGCATGCTTACCTTGCAGAAATATCAAGCGGGACATATACCTAACAGTCCTTTGAAGCCTCATCCAGAGCGCATGCCAGGTAACATTTGTTAATCATACAGAGTACCTGGTGGTGAATTTAATTCGCGTGGTGGTCAGTAACGTATTGTGAGTTTCTCTGGACAACATGACTGTGTCTAGGAAGTAATGTGCTGTTGGGCACTGGGTTGTTGGTTTGTGAGACATAGAGTGGTTGATGGGTGGAGAGAGAGTGAGAAACAGACTAACTTTAGATGTTGCGTGTTACTGTAATTAAAAAATAATCAGTGCTAGTCATCCCCTCCATAACCAAGCAATCATCGTGGAATGAGCGTGTATAAGTGAGAGACAGGTAGTGAGCGTGTTGTGTGTTTGTAACAGAGATGAATACAACGGCCACCCTGGAGCCAATGCTGGCTACAGAACGTAAGAAGAATATCCCCATGAAGAGAGCCAAGTGGCACCTTGGTATCCGCTCGCAGAGCAAACCCCAGGACATTATGCATGAGGTCTTTCGGGCTATGAAGACACTCGGCTATGTGAGTTATCTAAGGCTAGATATAAACATAAAGAAACTGTCAAGTTGGGTGCATTCAGATGGAATCAATTGGGGTATTGATTGTTTTACTGACAGATTTTTTTGTTTATTTATTGAGGCTTTGTTTGCATGTACGGCTGCTGTGACATGTCACCAAAGAGCTGTCTGATTAATCATTGTGATGTTATGTGGTGTTTTAGGAGTGGAAACTTGTCAATAACTTCCATGTCAGAGTCCGCAGAAAAAATCCTGTGTCTGGTAAATTTGTAAGTATAGACTGTTTATTTGTAACTTATGTGTTGTCCAGTGTTGGTTGTTAGCGATAAATTGATGAGAAATGTGCCTCATGTTCAGTGCAAGATGACACTACAGCTGTACCAAGTTGACCAAAAGAGCTTCCTTCTAGACTTCAAAAGTTTAAACACAACCGATCACCCTGACCAGGCCCGTGTGAAGCGGATGACCCGAGCCAGCATGGGGCTCAGTCGTTCCTTCTCAGAGTCAGGCACGCCGCCTCAGATGCATCCGCTGGGTGAGCTCAACAAACTAGTCCAATTGCATTAGTAATCAGACAACACCGTACTCGGCATTTTAGCAGGGGATCTATATGTGTGATTTGTTGCAGACTTAATGGATATTGATGATGATGATGAAACAGAAGGGACTCATCAGATATTAGAGTTCTTTGAGATTTGTGCCAATCTAATTACGACGCTGGCCAGGTGAACTCTGACATTATCTTGTGCCATGGCTGCTTGACACCAAGCAGAATCCCCCATGATGCCACGTTATCCCCCATGATGCCACGTTATCCATCAATCAAGAATCACAGTGTGCATCGGGCAAGTTGTGAACTGTTGCAAAGGATGCATCGACACATGGGCTGTCAATATATAATATTTTCCTTTAGGGTCATACTATTCTCGTGTGTGCCATTTGAAGGTGAAATGTATTTTGCTTGAATAATGATCCATTTTCCCTGATGAAGTTTGTTTGTGAGGTTGTCGAATAAGATGTAGGCAGTTTGTGTGAATGATTGCTGTAAGATATCACCTTAAAGTGCTACCAATGATACTCTGGCTAAAGATGCCATACTTGTCATTGTTTAACTTAATCTTCTCGACATTAGAACCTCTTCTATCGTGTTCGGCCTCTGTTCTTCTGACTCGACACTAGATACGTTATGCACTTCTACGTTATGCAAATGTTTAAATAATCAGTTGACATTTAGTCGGTCTTAGTAGCTATTATTTACTTGAGTGCTTTTCAGTCAATGGTTTTTATTAGCCATCTCTAACCTATGTGTGTACGGAGTTGCTGTATTGGATGCTCATGTTGTGCCAAGACCTAATGGCGATAATCTATTGCTTGGGAGTTTCAAATTAAGTATTTGAACCACTGATTAGAATATTTGTTGGAACCACACACTGATTGAAGATATGAATGTAAAGGATAACACAGCTAGTGAAAGATGGTGCACATGTCTACACAACAGCTGCTTAGCAGCTTTTCTATGAATCCTTGTTTGTATGATTAATCATGTTCATCTACCCACTTTCTTTATGTTATGTTTCGGGACTTGATGATGGGGGGATTTGTTGAATGTGACTATAGCATTGATCCCGGTGCTTGCAGGCGCTGTTTTGTCAACAATGCAATGGTCTTGTCTTCATGCTATATCCTCTTATGTTTTTGGAAGGTAATTTTGCTGTTAATTCACATGAATCTTACAAAATAACATCAAATGTACCACAGAAATAGCTTCGGACAATCATCATTAGTTCAAATCCACTTTCTCTCTCTCTTGACACATTTTTTGGACTAACCCACTTCAGATGTCAAGTTGAATGTTCTAGGTCCACATGAGAGTATCGAATATTACTATTTAATCCCAAAACACTGCAGATTATGTATAATATGTTGAATAACTTTGGCCCTGCTTTACCGTCAAAGGTATTTGTTGCATGTAATTTGTTGAAACGGGGCATTCATGTTACGCACCAGCCCACAATATCCATGTAGGGTCTTTTGTGTTAAAATAAAAGTAGATTTAGCTAAATAACCATGGGTTTTGATTTTCTTTGCCTTTTATTTTAAGCTTTGAAAAGTTGAGAACTTGAAAGCCAAGATAAATACCAATACTGCACCTGTGTCGTACAACGGTGTATAAATGGAATATTTGGAGTACATTTTGATAGAATTATTTCTGCTGCAGTTTCTGCCCTCATATTCTTGTATACATGGCTGACAGCTAGTAGGCTGGATCATGTTGTATTGTATATTTGGTGTTTGTGAAATGTGTCAAGGGCATATATGACAATTTGTAACAACACACATGTTGATGCAAGGCAGCTTTCAGTGTCAGACTAAGAAATGTATGCAGGCAACTACAATTTAAGCTCCCAACGAACAAACCAGAGGATAAAAATTTCCCTATACACTTCCAATCAATAGGGATTGAGATCAGTTTTGGTTTCATAATGTGTGTTAATATCTGAAAGTTGTGGTTGTGACTTTTGGTATGCATGTCATTATGACCTTTTTCAAAGGATTGAACGTTCAGACGTGGCCCAGTGACCACAGTATCCTCCAGTGGCATTTTCATTACCCTGAAGTTCTCTCCATAACTGTACACTCATACTAGTACACTCATGTTGATTAGGTCATTTCATAGGTAAGACTGAACTATATGTTAACAGAGAAACAATTCCAATGCAAAGTGACAGGCCCATCTTTTGGCAGGACATATCCACATTTTCACTGATCACTACACACGGACATGATCACATTACATCTTTATTAAACTGAATGTTCTACCATAATCACACAATGCAAGAGCACCTTGGATGATTATATCCCCCCCCCCAAAAAAAAAAGGACACATCTCTGACTGGCCCCCTCAGTCAGCTCTTATTTGTTCTGTGGCAGTGAGCCACGAGCTCCTTGTCTGGACAAGCGGTCTGCCTCCTCATTGCCTTTGACACCAGCATGGCCAGGGACATGTTTCTAACACACAATACAAAAGATCAATAAACTGACACGGCTTACCCACAGAATAATCAACGTCAAATATCCCACGTGAGACGCAGAATTTTAACTTATTTAATGAGTTACTAAAGAGAAGGGTGTGTCTTCTACAGCCCCAGAAATCTGTACACTGATATCGTTACTTAGCCAATCCCCTACATTTAGCTGTAACTGAGTAGCACATAGGCAACTTAGTCAGAACTAGCATGCACTCAAAGCCATGTCTGGTCTATGAAACTGTGTCTATCCCATGAGCTGTGAGGTTGTATAATAGGGACTGGGACCATCATGTGTGGTTTAAGTTTACACTGTCATGTCACATGACAATATGAACCATAAAAAGGGCACAATGGAACCTTTTTAAGCTGCATAGAGATAACTAATGGGTGTCCATGCATTCAATTTGGTCTACTTTGAGTCCAATGAGAGACTAACTCATAATGCTTTGGCAGGAACAATCATGTAACATACTAACAGTACTTGGTGCCAGGGTTGTTACAAATGCAAAATTTTGAACCGATTTATAATGTAAAAAAAGGGGTTTGTCTCACATAGAGATGCCTCCTTAACACAGGATTGGTAAATACTACAGTTAGCCAGATGACACAACTAGAATTACCCAGATGACATAACTAGAGTTACCCAGATGACACAACTAGTTACCCAGATGACATAACTAGTTACCCAGATGACACAACTAGTTACCCAGATGAAATGACACAACTAGAGTTACCCAGATGACACAACTAGAGTTACCCAGATGACACAACTAGAGTTACCCAGATGACACAACTAGAATAACCCAGATGACACAACTAGAGTTACCCAGATGACATTAATGCCTTGGACAGCAGCATCAAGCTCCTCCAGTTCGTCCTTGTTCAACACATCACCACCAGATGATAACTTCCATCCATTAGTTTTCCATTTCTTGACCCACTTTGTGATACCTAAGCACATACAACATGATGTTGCCTCACCAGAGCATGTGCTGATACATATCAAAACTGACCTGGTATATCACATAACTGGCTCCATCAATAATTAGATACAATGAATCAATTGACAACTGACAGGAAAAAAATCCAACTATAACATCAAATAAATACGACAGATTATAACCAACAGTTACATCATAGTAAACAGAATCTCTTACATAAAAATAACGTGTATATTAAACCCATGGTGAGATACCAGAGGAATGGAGACAGGAAAGGGCACTCAAAGATAATCCTACACAGTATCATGTTCATTCTATTAGACACACACACCCTAATAGACAAGCACCCCACTTTCCAAGCCTGCCTCCCTAGGTTGGCCAGCCTTTCTTACATTGCGCACCGCGCTGTCTGCTATTCATTTTTGGCTTTCGGGAACTCGGTCAGCGTCTCAGTGTGCACTCGGGCAATTGAGCTCACTTCCATGTTTGAGTTGGTTGTTTCTCAAACGTCACCTTCCAAATGACAAATTCAACATACCCTATTCAACTTGCTTTGAGAAAGTGACACCCTTAGCTGCCACTGTGGACGAGTCTGACACTAGAAACATTGATCCCGCGTGCACCCGTTTACTTTCCACTTGCGCAGTACGCATCTAATAGGATGAACATGGTACCTTGTCTTTCCTGTGGAGTTTTGGGAGTAGTATGTCTTGGGAGACTTACAGTTGATGACAAACTGGCTGTCTGTGTAGACAAGCAGATCCGATGTGCCTTTCTTCTTGGCCTGTTGAATGGCACGTGTTGCCGCCTACACCAATCACAAAACATGAAACCATCGCAGTCTAACATGGATTTCATAAAGAGCATTTTCTGTTATATGACAGCATTCATGGTAGTGAAGAGAGTTTGATTGGCACTGAGCAGAAAAACAGGCTTCCTTTAACTGCTAATACAACATTATTCTTCTGGACAAATGACTGGTCTAGAGTGTAATATATTAGGCAAGATGTTTTTATTGTATAACTGATGCAGAGGAATCAGGAATCCTACACAGATCTCGGCTCTGTTATTGGTTTGTCTGCCATCCACCCTCTCCGCTAGATTTCTGATACAGTCAGATGACACACAAAACCATGAAAACATGGCCGTCTATAAACAAGGTGTTAGCAGATAAATACTGATAAATATGCATGGTGAGTGAAAATAACTGCCTTACAGCGAGTTATCTGGGCCCCAGTAAACACCCAAGCCCGCCTTAGCCTCGCCTTGGCCATTATTGTGGCAGCAGCCATCAGTATACACAGACAAGATCCTTTCTTTCTCTATTCCTGTTGTGTAAATCCCTTCACACAAAACAATATGCCATTAAAAAGGTGCTTGTGCTTTCCATGCACATCCATCAGCATGTCAGGTATATGTAGCAGTTACCTTCTCCCTCATCACACCTCTCTACAAAACACATCATTTCATAATGCCTATGGTTGGTATCAAGTTCAATGAAGACAATGATTAATCAAGACTTTGTCAAAAGTGACAGGACTAATTCAATCATCCGTAGCATTTCCTGATAGCCCAAATTGGTAGAAAAAGCCTTTCCATTTGACAAGGAAGCCATTTTTTTTTTTACCAAATTGACACAAGTTTAGGCTGTGACCTGAAACAGCAAGTTGGGCAGTAAAGAGGGTGACCTAATCAGACGGTAATTGCTGGACCATGCTGTCCTCACCCACCCCATACCAACAAGCAGGCCTACTCTATCATTGTAGCCAGGAAGTGACATCAGCAGGGAGTTTGAGTCCGTGATAAACCATGAAGCTTATTTGTTCTCGATATTAGCATGATAAGTTAATGTTGCATATATATCAAACGAACAACAGGACTTTAAAGTTTAAATGCCCTGGCTATTTGAAGTAGTTACAGTCACCTTACATTCCAATGAAGCTGAAAGCATTTTAATATTTTGCCTATAAGATGGTGGTGATATAATTTAGACACAAGGACTTTTCCTGGTCTAAGTAAGGAGGAAACCAAGCAACCGCTATGATCTATATGATATCTTACATGAACCGCTTGTGACAATATTTTCAGAATGCTTGTCATCCTGTGAGCTGCTCTTGGACTTCTTAGCTTGTGATGGCCCAGCATCAGACGATGATTTGTCTGAGGAGTCGGAGCTGGACGACGCAGGCCGCTTCTCAGCCATTTTGGATGCTGTCTTGGCTCCTGCACAAAAACAGCCCAGTTGCAAATACAACCAGGTTTTGTGAAGATGATCAGTTCAAGCAGACTACATTGACTGGATTCACCACTCTTTATTAAGGGTACCAACCCTGCTCCAACCCTTCAATGTAGTCTTCTGCCTGTGTAACATAGTTCCTCATCTGATCCATGCACCTCCTCATGTTCTGTACAAGCCCTTTGAGTGAGAGGAGAGTGGTGGGGGAGCCACATCCTTCACCAAGCCTCTTAGTGTCCTTACATGGACTCACGTCAATAGTGTTCAGTTTATAAGCGCTGCTGCCGTAAGATGTTGGTGTGATTAGTAGCATAGGAGCGGGAGGGGGAGCATCGATTAAATCTACTTTGGAATGGTGGTGATGCTGTCTCCGGCTTGCTGAGTCTGAGGGTAGCGCTAAAAGTGGCAGAATATTTCATAGAAAGCATCACCTCTGGAAACAATCTGTGAACCACAAAAGCGCATCAGTGGGTATGGCACGCATGCATGTGTTAGCTTAGCAGTGTTAACTTAACATGAGACGGGTCAAAGATCTGTCCAAAGCACAATTCCACATGCAGAACAAGAAGTTCATTATTTAATTCAGTCCAAAGCTTCATGTTGACAATAATAATTATAAGGATCCAAGTAGAAACTAAAACTTATATAATTGTGAAATATTTTTTAATACAGTTATATTCCTCATACATAATGGATAACAAATTCTTGGGAATTATTTCACAAGTTGATTTTAGTATATGGCTGGGGTTAATCAATTCAAAAAGCATGTCTGCACTTACCCCCTTTAGTTCCTGCCTTGTCATTCACGAAGTCCCAAGCTTCATCTTCAGTCTCAAACTTCTTGTATCTTGGCTGTTTGAAGCCATTAATTTGCTGTTGACATTCACTCCTGGAAAATCAAAAGTTTTGATCTCATTATCTCCAGATTCCTGTCAAACCTAAAACCAACCCAGCACAGATCCATCCTTAAGTGACTTGGAGGAAACTGAGATTCAAAACCTTAACAGCATTGTCAGAAGGATATTCCACAGTAACATGAATGCCCACATAACAATTGAAACGATAACTATAATTTATTTCTGCCTCCACATGGCTGGTTGGTAATTGACTATTTCTCTTCCTCACCATACCCCAGTACATTTTGAACATTACATTAATAATCTGGTGAACGATAACACAATTATCTGTATAACATTGATTTTAATTAACTGTTACGATGAATGCAGCAAATTAAAAAAAGAGGATTTCAATCTCTAATACAATAAGCATCTGGTTCCACTGTTAAATCAGTGCCTTATATACATGTAAAGCACACAACTGCATGCATCCAAGATATTCATTACATCAGCACCTTAAACAGAACCATAAACTTCAAGCCAAAGCCAACCATCCTCTGCCAATGTAAGAACTAACCCCAGAAGATACAAAAATTACCAAGGTAACTGTCCAAACCAATGACACTATATTAAAAAACATGCTCATTCTGAATCCCTTTGATATTGGCCATTTGTGTTAAGCAAGTAGACTAAAGACTGATAACGGTTTGGATTGCATCTATTCATAAGCTGATAGGATGACAAGTTTTATGTTCTTACAAAAATATATTAATAAAACTTGCATTTACAACAAATGTTCTTATAGCAATCTCATGTTGGCACCAGGCTTCATCTGGAATATAGTTAATACTCGCGCTACAGGGAAAGGTTTTCTATGGGACACATGACGGCTCATCTGGCTTGGGATTAAAAAAACCCAGAATTGATTCAGGTACTCATTGTGGGCTTACAGTACCAGATAGCTGGGTCAATTCGACAACATTCCTTCTGTCCGTTTACTTGCACGGTACCAGACAGAACTACTGTGGTCACTAGTACTAGTAGCGCACTAGTTAACCTGTTAACCGGGATTACGACTGTCATGCAGCGAGGTCATTAGCCTTGGCTCTTTGAACTAAGTTTGGGAGACAGAGCTCCCTCATAAATTAATATCAGAGGTAATATTCTCACTGGGATCTACTACAACCTAGGTCTGCTGAGCATACAAGCCGGAATTTTCGGGCTAGTGTGAA
>CM067350.1:79049839-79199839 GCA_034190875.2 Urechis unicinctus | reverse complement strand
ATGGGTGTTATAGGTATTGCTCTTCCAAGCCCACATAGTCCTAATTAACACCATTACATTGACCCCTTTTCGGAGAACAATTGCCGATGGTTCAAGAGCAGCTAAAGGTGCAATGTCAGCAGAAACGTGTTGACTTCTGTCCCTGCAGTATTGTGATCACAGATGGTTGGCCCGTAAGACAAAGAGAAGCAGGGGTGAGGGTCCACTTGGGCTTTATCCATGAAGTCACATAATGACAATCGAGACCCCAACCCCTTCTGGTAATACAATGCGATCCAAAAGTTATTCTATTAACCAAGCAAGACGATGATGACTTCTGATAGCAATGTTGCCTAAAGTGGACTTTTGAACCGCTGTTGTATCCATTGCGAGTATATATTCCACCCCACGACCATTGATTCACCAGTGGAGAGTGACAGCCGAAGCCAACACATCAGAAGAGCACCTGGAAAATATAATAGTTTTTTTCACTTTCCACAGTGATATACCGACGACGACGATATGGCACACAAGTGTGTGTTCATATTGGCTACATTAGCGACCTCAGGTGCCTTCGCAGGTAAGTCCCATATATATAGGTTATATCTGCCCGCGCAGCTGATTCAGTGCTTCATTTTCCATTGAAAAGAAAATATGTCGATCATTGTTTGAATAAAAACGCACACTGTATTGTCCGCAGCACCGATTAGCTAATCACTATTCACCATCGAGTTATGCAAATCGAAATGGATAACATAAATTTGGTTTTCATTGTGCATTTCCAATATTTTCTGCTAATTCTGCAACACCTGTGTTAACAAGAATAAATGTCGAACATATTCAACTTGTTTTAACAACTTGTATCGTCGTTATGTCCCGTGTAGTACCACTCAACTGGAGCGAGCAGGTGGCTTCGGCAACATGCGCAACATCGTGTCCAGGTAGGTGCAACTCCAATTAGTGTCCTTTAGTTAGAACGGAACCGAAACAGTCGGTCCACAGCGGCCCTGTTATGAGATTAAGAGAAATGAACTGTATTTTGAGTGTCGTAGTATGCAGTCCTTAATAAAATCGTATCCATTGAATATTTTGTTTACCTGCTCTAGATCCCCAAAGAGGCGTTTCTAAAAAAATTGATACCGACCATATTTACCTTCCAAGAGAGGTCCCAAAAATCTCAGAGGAATAGCAGAATAGTTGGTTATCAAGAAGAAAATACCATGATTGTTACCGTCAATTTCGTTTAAAACATTTGTTGGATCACAATAAACATTTGTGTTATGAGAAATATCTCGCCATGGATAGCTTCCATCCTCGGTGCCCCCCAGAAGGTGCAAATTGCTGTCAAGGGATTTTCCGACTAAGCCTGGTTCTAACTAATGGGATTTGATAACCCGTATAAGGCCACGAGCTACAGATCACCCGTTAATGAATCACTTGTGGTTGCTGATTCAGTTAATGTGCCATTGTATCATCAACCAATGGTTGCTATCTCTGCGAGTCGATTTCTGAGCACTCCCCTGCTTACCTTAGTACTTAGCTGATAACGGCGCTCATTGTTCTCGTTTCTGTATTGTCTCGTTTGTACCTTTGGACACGTTCCTCCCCGCAGTTCAGTCAAACTAATAAGTTACTGATTTGATCACCACAGCACTCAAAGCAGCATGACCGTATTTCATATATCGTCATTCAAGCTTCGTCAATGAACATTCAATATCATACATGTGTGTCATGTTCAACAACAATCGACAATAGCTACTTGTTTTCATTTGATTATAACTGATTATTAGCTTTACGTTTCCAGTTAACACCAAGTTTTCGTTCGAGGCCGGACAAACTTACGAATATCGATATGAATCGGACGTGCAGACTACGATGGGCGGGGCGAGTGAAGAACATTCCAGCCTCCACATGCGGTCAACGATACAACTGGAAGTCCTCTCGCGGTGTGAATTAGTACTCAAGGTAAAAACAACTTAGTATATTTACAAATGAATAATTGATGGACATAGGATTAACAGGCTACTTAGCATCAGCCTCCTGTTTTTGCCCGCTAAATGCCATATAACACCCTACTTGCAGGTGTCGGAGGTATCTCTACAAGACTCTAACCCGAGTCAGTATGAGTCACGTCAACACGTTGAGAGAGCATCCGAGTTCCAAGCAGCTCTGCAACAGAATGACTTACGCTTTGCTTACCTGGACGGTCAGGTGGAGAACATCTGTCCCCAAGAGGAAGAAGCTACCTGGGTACTCAACATCAAGAGGGGTATCCTGTCGACTCTGCAGAACTCCATGGAGGCTCTGGATACTGATAAGCGCCTGTATGAGAAGGACATCGTTGGTAACTGTCCCACTGAGTATGAAGCCCTGGGTAAGAGCTGGAGCACACGTAAGGTGAAGAAGACCAAGGATATCATTGGCTGTATGGAACGTAGTGGACCCCACTCTGCTTTCCAGGGAACGCCTTTCACCTCCGAATCTGTAAGTCATATTTGGAACATCGTAAGTAAATGTGCATCTAATTGTAGACATAATTTCTAGTGTGATTAACAACGTCTTTTGTGACTGTTTGTCATCAGGATATCCAGTCTCTGCCCCTGATGAAGAGCACCCACGAATGCGAACAAGAGATCAACAGCGCAGGTATCATCAGCATGAGCGAGTGCACCGAGACTCATGTTTTCCGTCCCTTCTCTCGTCACGACAACGGCGCAAAGACAGAGGTCACTTCCAGACTGACTTTCTATAGGCAGTTTGCCGGCGTTTCAACCCGCGATGGTAGGCTACGTGCTAATGGTACATGTGGTAAAGTTGTAGAATAAGAATGTAAATTGCACCCCCAATTACTCAACACTGCGTTTGGTGATAACAGGACCAATCCACTACCAGATGAGCCTGTCCTTTGACCACACGCAGTCAGAGACTGAAGCAGCTGATAATCTACGCGAGGCCAAGGTCGCTTTGTCTGACTTGTGTACGGCCAGCGCCGATGATATTCGTCCTGAAGTACCCGCCCTCTTCACGCAGTTCATCCGCAAAGCACGCAAACTCGAAACAAGACATCTATCACAGCTCTTTAGCACGGCAACTAACGGCTTGTGTTTGAAGGCTGAGTGAGTATCATTATGTTTGCGTTACGATAAATCATAATCAAATAGAGAAACTACTGTTTTCAAGTAACACGATGTATCTGTTTTAATCTACAGGCGATATTTCCGTGATGCTATCCCCATGATCGGCACGACTGCTTCAGTGAATTTAATTCGTGAGTTGATTGAGAACAACAAAGTAGAGGATTTGGAAGCTGAAATCTGGTTGACTTCTATCTCCACCTCCATCACCAGACCCAACAAAGACATGGTCACTGCTCTAAAGGTATACAACACCTATATTCTCTCATTACATGGCTTTGATAATCGGTGCTAGAAGGAGATTAACTATTCTATTGACACATGCAATACTTTCACAGCCCCTGCTGACTGGCGATCCTTCCCGCAAGACGTTCTTGACAGTCAGCTCCTTGGTCAACAACTACTGCCGCGTTAATGGTGATTGTGACACTGATAGCGATATCCAGGAGATCGTCGGCATCTATGAGGGCCATTTGCGTTATAACTGCCGTGTTGAGTCAGAGGAACAGCATGAAGAGGTCATGATGGCACTGAAGTCGCTTGGTAACACTGGACATGCTGGACGCAGTGCTTCTAGCCTTGTCCGTTGTGCTTCCAACAGTGAGACCAGTATGGAATTGAGGGTTGCTGCACTTCAGGCATTCCGTAGGATGCCTTGCATGGTTGATGTGAGTTATGTTATCTCTATGAATTAGTCATCGAATAAGAATGAGCAGCGTTGATCAATAAAGTCTAGCTCTCCAAGTTGGTGATTTATTTTTCGATGTTACCTATAGCGCCCAGAGATCTTCAACATTCTGGAGAACACTGTCGAGGATGCTGAGCTACGTATCCAATCCTATTTGACTCTGATGGGCTGTCCCGACCAAGTCACCATTAACCGCATGAGAAACATCCTTGAGTCTGAGACGGTCAATCAGGTTGGGTCCTTCATCTGGACACACCTGACCAACCTAATGGAGACATCCAACCCACACAAGCAAGACATTCGCATGATTCTAGAGAAGGAGGCGCTCAGGAAAGAGTTCGACATGGACAAGCGCAAGTTTTCCCGCAACATGGAATGGTCCCTCTTCAGCGAGCTGGTCAACATGGGTGGATCTGCAGAGAGCAACCTAATCTGGTCTCAGGACTCCTTCCTTCCCCGTTCTGCTGCACTGAACCTTACAGTTGACATGTTTGGCCAATCTATGAACCTTTTGGAACTAGGCACACGCATGCAAGGCATGGAACAGATGCTTGAAAAGGTGTTTGGTTCAGTAACTGAGGAAAGTACAGAGATCAAAGAGAATTTGGAAAAACGATGGCCTGGCATTTGCCCGAGGATAACAAAAAGCAAGGTCACGGTCCGCCATTTGTCTCTAGGCATGAGTCAGTTGCGTATGAGGTCTGTATGTATGGTGTGTGTGTGTGTGTGGTGTGTGTGTGTGGTGGGTGTGTGTGGTGTGTGTGTGTGTGTGTGTGTGTGTGGTGTATATCTTCAGCCAGATGACCTCTTGATGAGTTTAGTGTAATTGTTTTTTTATAGGCTTGGCTCGTAATTAACATAAGGCGTTTGTCGAACCATCGTATCTCGTTAGCTTCATCCATACAGCAAAACACCGCTTAAACGATAAATCCGTTTGCATACGTGGAACGAGATATGGCGGTGTGGTTTAGGTATTGCTCTTCCAAGCCACATAGTCCATTAACACCATTACATTGACCCCTTTCGGGGGAGAACAATTGACGATGGTTCAAGAGCAGCTAAGGTTGCAATGTCCAGCAGAAACGTTGTGTTCGTCCCTGCAGTATTGTGATCACAGATGGTTGGCCCGTAAGACAAAGAGAAGCAGGGGTGAGGGTCACTTGGGCTTATACTGAAGTCAAAATGACAATCGAGGACCCAACCCGTCGGGAATACAATGCGATCCAAAAGTATTCTATTAACCAAGCAGACGATGATGACTTCTGATAGCAATGTGGGGGGGGGGGCCTCTAAAGTGACTTTTGAACCGCTGTATTGTATCATTGCGAGTTATATATTCCACCCCCGACCAATGATTCACCAGTGGAGAGTGACACAGGCCGAAGCCACACATAAGAAGAAGCACATGGAAAATATAATAGTTTTTCACTTGCCACAGGAGATTACCGACGACGACGTTTATGGCACACAAGTGTGTGTAGATTGGCCTACATAGCGACTCAGTGCTTCGCAGGTAGTCCCATATTATAGGTTATATCTGCCCTCCCACCCCCCCCCCCCACGCCGCAGCTGATTCAGTGATTATTTTCCCATTGAAAAGAAAATGAAAATATGGGATCATTGTTTGAATTCAAAACGCCACTGTATTTCCGCAGCACCGATTAAGCTAATCACTATTCACCATCGCGTTATGCAATCGAAATGGATAATTAAAATTTGGTTTTCATTTCGCAGTTCCAATATTTTCTGCTAATTTCAACACCTGGTAACCAGAATAAAAGCGAACATAATTCAACTTGTTTTAACAACGTGTACGTCGTTATTGCCCGTGTCGGGAGACCACTCAAATGGAAGGAGCCTGGGGCTTCCGGCAACTGCGCAACATCGGTCCAGGTAGGTGCAACTCCAATTAGTGTCCTTGAGTTATGAAGGAACGAAACAGAGTCAGGTCCACAGCGGCCCTGTTATGAGATTAAGAAGAAATGAACGGTATTTGAGTGTCGTAGTTGCAGTTCCGTAATAAATGATCCATTGAATATTTTGGTTTTACCTGCTCTAGCTCCCAAAGAGGAGTTTCTAAAAAATTGATACCGACCATATTACCTGCCAAGAGCAGGTCCCAAAAATCTCAGAGGAATAGAGAATATTTGTTATCAAGAAGAAAACTTACCATGATGGGACCGGCAATTTCGTGTAAAACATTTGTTGGATACAATTAACATTGGTTATGAGAATATCTCGAAGGGATAGCTGCCATCTCGGTGCCCCCCAGAAGGTGCAACGTGCTGTCAAGGGATTTCCGACTAGCTGGTTCTAACTAATGGGATTTGAACCCCCGTATAAGGCCACGAGCTACGATCACCCGTAATGACTATTTGTTGGGTGCTGATTCAGTGAATGTGCCATTGGATCATCACCCAATGGGTGCTATCTATGCGAGTCGATTTATGAGCACTCCCCTGTTACCGTAGTACTAGCTGATAACGGCGCTCATTGTTCTCGTTTTGTATTGTTTCGTTGTACCTTTGGGCACGTTCCTCCCCGCAGTTCAGTCAAACGAATACGTTAGGATTTGATCCACACAGCACTCAAAGCCAGCATGACCCGATTTCATATATCGTCATTCAAAGCTTCGCAAATGAACATTCAATATTCATAAATGTGTGTAATGTTCAACAACAATCGACAATAGCTACTTGTTTCATTTGATTATAAACTGATTATTCGCTTGACGTTCAGGTTAACACCAAGTTTTCGTTCGAGCCGACAAATTACGAATATCGATATGAATCCGGACGTGCAGACTACGATGGGCGGGGCGAATGTGAAAGAAAATTCCAGCCCCACATGCGGTCAACGACCACTGGGAAGTCCTCGCGCGGTTGATTGTGAATTAGGATCAATGGGAAAAACAACTTAGGTTATATTTACAATAGAATCAATTGATGGAATAGGATTAACAGGGCTACTTAGCATCAGCCTCCTGTTTTGCCCGTAAATGCCATAATAACAACCATACTTGCAGTGTAGGAGGTATCTCTACAAGCTTACCCGACGAGTCAGTATGAGGTCACCGGCAACACGGTGATGAGAGCATTCCGAGTTCCAAAAGCAGCTCGTTGCCACACAGAATGACTTACGCTTGCTTACCTGGACGGTCAGGTGGAGAACATCTGTCCCCAAGAGGACGAAGCTACCTGGGTACTCAACATCAAGAGGGTATCCTGTCGACTCTGCAGAAAAAATCCATGGAGGCTCTGGATACTGATAAGCGCTGTATGAGAAGGACCATCGTTGGAACTGTCCCATGAGTATGAGCCCTGGGTAGAGAGGGAGCCACGTAGGTGAAGAGGACCAAGGATATCCATTGAGATGTATGGAACGTAGTGGACCCCACTCTGCTTTCAGGGAACGCCTTCACCTCCGAATCTGTAAAGTCCTATTTGGAACATCGTAAGTAAATGTGATCTAATGTAGACATATTGTCTAGTGTGATTAACAAAGTCTTGTTGTGAGTTGTCATCAGGATATTCCAGTCTCTGCCCCTCGAATGAAGAGCACCCACGAAATGCGAACAGAGATCAACCAGCGCAGTATCATCAGCATGAGCGAGTGCACCGATACTCATGTTTCAGTCCCTTCTCTCGTCACGACAACGGCGCAAAGACAGAGGTCACTTCCAGGACGGACTTTCTATAGGCAGTTTGCCGGCGTTCAACCCGCGAGGGTTAGGCGCGTTGGGCTAAAGGTTACATGTGGTAAGGTGTAGAATAAGAAGTAAATTGCCACAACCCCCAATACTAACACTGGTTGGTGATAACAGGACCAACCACTACCAATGAGCCTGTCCATTTGACCACCAACGCAGTCAGAGACTGAAGCAGCTGATAATCTACGCGAGGCCAAGGTCGCTGTGTCTGCCTTGTGTACGGCCAGCGGCCGATGATATTTCGTCCTGAAGTATACACAGCCCCTATTCACGCAGTTCATCCCAGCACGGCACGCAAAGCTCGAAAACAAGGACATCTATCACAGCTCTTAGCCGGCAACTAACGGCTTGTGTTTGAAGGCTGAGTGAGGATCTTATGTTTGTGCGTTCGATAAATCATAATCAAATAGAGAAACTACTGTTTAAGTAAAAACACCCCCCCAACGGGGGGAGTATCTGTTTTAATCTACAGCGCATATTTCCGTGACGCTATCCCCATGATCGGCACGACCTTCAGTGAATTAATCGGTGAGTGATGAGAACAACAAGTAGAGGATTTGGAGCTGAAATTGTGATTATATCTCCACCTCCATCAAGAACCAAAAACAAAAGGGACATTGTCACTGCTCTAAAGGTATACAACACCTATATTCTATCATTACATGGCTTGATATCGGTGCTTCAGAAGGAGATTAACATATTCTATTGACACATGCCAATACTTCACAGCCCCTGCGACTGGCGGATTCCTTCCCGCAAGCGTTCTTGAACAGTCAGCTCCTTGGGCAACAACTACTGCCGAGGTTAATGTGATTGTGACCAACTGATAGCGAACCAGGAGATCGTCGGCATCTATGAGGGCCATTTTGCGTTTTATAATGCGTGTTGAGTCAGAGGAACAGCATGAAGCGGGTCATGATGGCACTTGAGTCGCCTTGGTACACGGGACATGATGGACGCAGTGCTTCTAGCCTTGTCCGTTGTGCTTCCAACAGTGAGACAGTATGGATTGAGGGTTGCTTGTGCGCACTTCAGGAATTCCGTAGGATGCCTGCCATGGTTGATGTGAGTTAGTTATCTCTATGAATTTCATCGAAATAAGAATGAGCAGCGTGATCATAAGCTCTAGCTCTCCAAGTTGGTGCTTATTTTTTCGATGTTGCCTATAAAAAAAAAACAGCGCCCCAGCGATCTATCAACATTCTGGAGAACACTGTCGAGGGATGCTGAGCTACGTATCCAATCCTATTTGACTCTGATGGGCTGTCCCGACCAAGTAACCATTAACAGCATGAAGAAAACATCCTTGAGTATGAGACGGCAAAAGGTTGCGGTCCTTCTTCTGGACAACCGGACCAACCTAATGGAGACATTGCACAACACACAACAAGCAAGACCTCGCATATTCTAGAGACGAGGCGCTCAGGAAAGAGTTCGACAGGACACGCGCAAGTTTTCCGCAACATGGAATGGTCCTCTTCAGCGAGCTGGTCACCATGGGGGATCTGCAGAGAGACCCTAATCTGGTTCAGGACTCCTTCTCCAGGTCGCTGCACTAAACCTTACCGTTGACATGGTTTGGCCAATCTATGAACCTTTTGGGGAAACTAGGCACACGCATGCAAGGAATGGAACAGAGCGTGAAAGGTGTTTTTTGGGTTCAGTAACGAGGAAGGAAACAATCGGTACCAGAGATCAAAGAGAGCGCGCATACTGATGACGCAACAAATTCGCTGACAATTACTAAGTAAGTCACTTTATATCTATTGAGAGTCGATATTCATTCATCCATAAAATTGAGTATGGACGAATTTACTTTGCTTCATACTTGTCAGTACGATGCCAAAGCGGACGATCCTAAGGTATCTTACTTTCTTGCGCCTTCTGGCAATGAGATCCGTACGGATTGACTTCACAAAAACTTGACATGATGGTCTAGGACAAGATCCAAACTCCTGGAATCATAAGCAACCTCGCAGTGACCACGATTTCGAAGTGAACAAGTCTCATTCCTGTTCCTTGAGCTACAACTCTATCCCACCATTGATGGTATGCAATTGAATCTGGAAAGAGGATGGAGCTGCCTCCATTAACCTGCATATCCGTGGAAAGATGGATATCCGAGGGATGTTCACCTCGCCATCCCACTTTGACATTGAAGGATCCATCAGTCCCTCAGTGCCCCGAAGTCACCTCGCAGAGGGGAGTTGAATGCATTTGTTCGCGCGCACTGGCTTGAAGGATGGTTTCTACTCTTTCCACACCAGCCACAATCCTCCATAGGAAAAGTCAGCTGAAAGAAGGGCGAGAACTGAGTCGATTTGATGTTCCCAAAGATCAGATGGAGACTCTCTGCGCAGTAACGTTCGCTTATGCTATTGCATTGCTGTCGCTGTAGAAATATACTGCTATCTTAACGATAAGGAATCAGCAGCAAGTAGGACAGGTTGACTTTTGAATTGGTTAGATCTAAATTCTATGTCGTTTGGCCGTGAGGACTGAGCGTGGAGCAGAACATGATAACCACCCCACAAGCCGACAACGCCAAGGGCGTAGGTGGTAAATTCAGCACTGTCGTGGTCTGGAGCGTTGTGCGAGCTGACCTACCATATGATACCAGACGGACAGAGACACGTTTTCACTGACTGGCAAGTCACTGCCAAGGTGTACCTCAACAAGAGAGAGAGAGACCTACATGGCTTTCCACTTGAGCGAAATATATTCAAGAAAGGTGAGATAGTCAGCAGTCGTTAGTCTACATATAATTTAAAGCCTAAGCTTTTAGTTAAATATTTCTGCGTCTCTCTATTGGAGCTGAAATAAAAATATTATCGTTGCAGACCGGTCTGAGGGCCGGAGAGTTCAGAGTACCGATGTCGCCAGATTCAGTTTTTGACACCCCAGAAGAACACAAGTCGACCGTGAGCTCACAATGGAGTTCAGCTTAACCGTGCCACCAAAGCTCTGTAGTAAACTGCGACTCCCTGGTGAAGAAGACTGAAAATTACAGTATGCGATCCAAACATCTTCTCAAAACATTTGCAGTATGCATAGTTACCTTTATAATCAAAAACATATTTTGAAAAACTGATACACTTGCGTCGTGCAGGGTTCTTTGTAGGCAATGTCGCGGAGAGAAGAGCCTCACCACCACGCTGTGTTGATGAAGTTAAAGAATATCCATGACAGCCCAGGTGAACATCAACGACCGTGATGCCGCTGTACGCTATGAACCAAGTATCAGCCTTGTATCCGATCGCAAAACATTCATATCGATGAGAAGGCCTTGTGAGACCAAACCGCAAATATGATATGGAATGAGTCTAAGGGGAATCTCTTCATGAGCCCATCGGGTTTTTATTTTTGAGTTTCTTCGTTAAAGGTATGGGCAAGTCGATTGCATCATGTAATTGTGCAGAGAATATATCAGCGGAGCTAATGAATTTATTAAGCCTACATATAATCCTGTTTAAAACTGCACATGGATCTGTGACAACTTGACAACAGCAGAAGGATGAAATATGGGCATTGTCTCTTGAAATTCCTCATCTCTCCTGCCATTAAATTGAGGGCTTTCTGGACCATAAACAAGGCTAATGGAAAATTCTCGTGCTGCACGGTTTGAGCTTGAATACAATATGCCAGGTGGCATCCAGAAGCGATGGTCTCTTCTAACAAAATGAGAAACAGGAGCACAGGACTCACGCGCTCGTACAAGCAGGGATTACGTAGAACGCTAGACACTATAAAGTGCAGTTTACTGATTAAACCTAAGCTGACAATTGTTTATTGCAGGTTTTGTCTATTTATTATGTCGCACTTGGGTCGTAAACAGAGCTGGAGCACAAGGCTTCCGGCCTCCAATGGTGAGGTGAGTGCGGAGACGCCTGGAGATGGGGTCTATGAGTGACTCTCAGCAAAAAAATGCTCCTGCCCCCAACCATTAGACCCACCTGGCTGAATTTCGTCACTTGCATTGCAGGGGGGTACCAAACACCAGGGGGTGGTCCAAAACAGAAGACGCCGAGTAGCATGCCGCTTCCACAGCTTCACGGACTGGAAAAAGATCAGTGCCAGTCTGAAGCATGATTAACCACGCAACAGCTTCTTAGGGTTGAAGTTTCTGGGCACAGGACAAAGGTGGGCGTGAGCTCAACTTGAAAAAGTCAAAGGGTTTAAATTTCCAAAGTGGGAAACATAGTCCAGGGTTACAGTCCTTACGGGTACAGGGGGATGCATGGGAACTCCATCAACTTGGAGGGTACACCGACCACTACACTAAGGCTAAAAGGGACAAAAACCAATATCCTTGAAGCAGAGGGAGAAATAACGATTTGGTCCAGCAGAATCTACGGGGGTCTGCTACTTTGGTTACACCCTTCGTGGATAGAATTACCATTACCGGCAGAACATGGTGATGGATCACAGTCAGTTTCAGCAAGATGGAGGACAAGCTGGTCCCAAACGAGCAGATCAGCACCCAGGGTTTATATGCGCCACCCGAATTTGGGGGCGATAGACTTGCAAACATGATGAAAAAACTATTATCACTCCATTCAATGTCCTTTAGACAAGGGGCCCGGTAACCTGGCGCCATGAAAAACCCGCGAAAGGAAAATTTAACCCAAATTGATGTTGAAAAAGGATGGGGCCCGAAGGGTTCTTTAGAATTTGAGCTATGCCCCAAAGCGAACAGCAACAAGAAAAGTCTTCAGCTTCGGACAATCCTCCAGGACTCATTTCCCGAGCTATGAGGATTCAGAAGACCATTTAGCACCAAAACCTCAACAATTGGGAGGGCTTTCAACAGACGCATGGTTGAATGGAATGGGAGTACTGTCACCTTGGGAAAACGAAGTTTTACATCAGCAATAATAAGGCTTTAAATTTAAGGCAGCGTTCACGTCTCCCTTCACCCGTCCAATAAACAGTGGGGCATTGCAAAGAGTTTCTGAACAGAGGCTGACAGAAACAATTTTGTGACCTACAATAACGGGGCCCTGGTGACTTTTGAAGAGGCAGAGGTTCTTTTTGGAGAAAGGGTGTGAAGTCACATTCCATTGGATGTGCCCAGCCAAGACACACATTGGCTCGCAAATAAACCCAAATCGAAAATGGGGAAACTACACGCCCGCCATCATTTTTTTATGCTCCAAAGGGAAACAAATTATAATGGATTCCACATTTGGGTGGAAGAGGTGAAGACAGGAAGCAAACCACCTGCGATCACCATGTCCCCCACTTGCGGATGGGCCCCTGTCAAGTCCCATTTACCGGCATCTACGCACATTGAGGGTGAAGCTGAAACGTTTGGGGGCATGGACTTTCTCGACAGCCAGTGGCAATACTATGGCGTGGGACCCTGCTGACCACAACATCCATGGTATTTCGGTAACAGGGTCACAATGGGGGTGCTTGCCAAGAGAAATTGTCCCGTATTGCCAATGGAGCGGACGCATCAGCACTAGCACTTCGAATACCCAACTTCCGTAGCACCATCAGTAAAGACATGGACCCCTATGGGCTGGGACAGGCACACCACCGAGACAACCATGGAATATAATCTGGAAAAAAGGATCGAGCTGTCATCTATGTTCCATACAACACCAAGGTCGGGTGGTTAAGGTTTGTCTCACTACACCATGGGATCAAGACGCACCGCCCATCCCCCCCCCCAATTTCAACCACGAGGGCACAGCAAGCAGCTTGAAACCCTTGCCTCTGTCAATTACAATGATTGGGAGTCTGTGCAACATATTGCTTTTACTGGTATTCCCTGACAGCATCAAACTCTCATTTCCCCTTTTCCCCGGAATGAATAGGATTGAAGCACAACCCGATCATACTGGCGGTTCAAGGGAATTCAACAACAACCCTGGTGGTCAGCTATGATGGTCAGAGCTAAGAACGCAGCAGTGAGTTTGCTTTTGAGGGGAGATTGGGAATCACTGGATACTTGTGCTCTCCCCCCCTTATGAAGTTCTGAACACACTGAAAAAAATTTCGTTTGCTCACAGCTTCAACAACTACAGAGTTTTCTAAACAACATGGCCGTTGATACAACGAAATCATACTCAGGCAATTCTGATTGGGGATGGTATGGCCAAACATTCCGAAGCAAAGTCGTTTGTGAACATTTCCCAACTGAGTATAGCTTCAAAAACGAACAGCAAGGGGGAAAGGGGGACGACTGCAGGCAAACACCCTTACCATTAAAATGGGCGATAAAACCATTCTGGGAACTCGGCCTTTAAATACGGCACAAACTTTGGAGAAACTTCAACGTCACTACAAACATTTGTTGGTTTTGAGAATTTCGAAGTTAGATCAACCCTGAAGGAGCTGTAGAGACTTAGAACTTCAGCCAAGCCTGTCACTCCTTTCAAACTGCATCCCGGCCCCGGGGGTTTGAGGTGTCGCACCAGGGTACAATGTCCCAAATTCAGTCTCGTTGCGAGCAGGGCACTCCTTTTTAAGTCATGCCCCACTGCCTTGTTTGCATTACCACGAAGGGAAATCACACAGTTACTACCCGGCCAATCCGAATAACCGTGGAACAGGGGGTGATACAAGTGAGGTACATTTCAGGGTCCGTTGAAGATATTGAGGGGAGCGCACGGCTAAAAACTACCTTTCACCGGGCTCCGGAAACTTTTGGCCCCCTTAAACATAGGGAGTTGCCAACCAACTTCAGAAATGCCCCCCCAAATTTAAATCCGTTTGAAACTTCCAACGGATGTCAGCCACTAAATCATAATGGCAACCTTTCCCAAGGCTTCAACTGTGAAGGCTCGTGGAAACAAGCTACCCAGGCTTTGAAACGATTAATCTTGAAATCAGGCCCTTTTCTGCCCAGTGAGATGAGTATTTCAAACTTATTGGAGGTGGTACTTCTCATCCTGGCTATCCCCGTTTATCGCCGCTGCCATCCAAGCATGCTTGGTAACTTTGTAACAATGCCAAAGCAGTGCTCTCTTGAACTCCATTCAATGCTGTGCCTCTATAAGCTCCAAGATTGCAAACAACTTTTCAAAAGGGACCAAATCAAGTCCGAAGTGCAGGCTATCACCCCCACTTGGTGACTTCAGCTACAGCATTAGCCATAATGGGAATGGCAGCAATTCACACGATTTGATATCGAATGCCCATTCGACAAACAAGAGGCTTGAGATGAACAATTGATCAACAGCACTTACTCGGGAAGATATCACACAATGCGCAAACTGTCAACCCTCGGGTACACTTCGGTTATGACTTCCAACATGAGAGGACTACTCTAAGAATTCCCCCCCCCGCAACGCTCGATGGTACCACCACCGTTTGACGAATTCGACACTTCTCATTGAATACAGATCACAGTATGGACATCTTGGACCAACATCGATTCATATGAGCTCCTTGTCCACACCAAAGGGAACATTGGGCTATCAAACGTGATCCATGAATGTGGTGATGACGACCGTAACATTCGGTCAAGCTTTGAAACTGACTACTCCTTATGCGGCCTTTCACAGATACAGCCTCAACATGAGCATTCGACCACTGAGGCCCTCAGCAACATTTCGATCAAAAAAAAAGCAGTCATCTGGTCACCCCCCAATGGTGATTGCCAGCTACACCTTCACTTCCTTAGCATCCCGAGACAACCATGCAGAGCAATTTGGAGGTTTTGACAACCATTCTCGAGCTACAAACGATTCGGTTGGACCTTGTCACACAGTCACTCTGACCTTACCAACGTGGAGTCTTCAGTTACTCTATTCTCTCCAATGGCTGACTTGCTATTCGCATTCCGACACACTGGTGCCCTTAACAAACATGGTTACAAGTCTTGATATTACCACACCATTCCTGGTTAATTGGAGCTTTTGATGACTGAAACGGCTTACACAAACACAGGCATTCGTTCCAATGGTGAGGCCAGAACACCTCTCGTGTGTTTCTCATACATCCTGAGCCACAATGGCAATATGGCTTCATTGCAAGAGAAAAATATCCAAATCAACACTCCTTTTGCGGGCCTCGAGAGATTCAGTGCCATCATAGAGCATAATGCTGAAGATTGGACAAACCTTCGATCTAATGTACACGTCACCACACCATTCGGTGACTATTCTCATGCTATCACCATTCGTGGCGATATATCGGAAATGGGTTACTTCTATAGAGGTATCAATTCCCTTGGCTGGCTATGAAAGATGGGCTATCAAACAGCGAGCAAAGCATTGCGTCATCATCTAGCATCAGGTCATCAGTGCGTCTTGGATGTCCATACGGGAGAATTCACATACAGCCTGTCCACACAATGAAGAGGGGTAACGGGTATGAGAAGCTCCATTGAGTTTAATCGCCACATCTCTGGCTTCCAACGAAATCTCAGCCAGAATGCTGAACAATATTCAGTCCTGGACTGACCTCAGCTCCGATGCTACAATCAATACCCCAATGGGTGACTTCGCCTACGCCATCAGCCACAGTGGTAATCTGTACACTCTAAAGCACAGCGAACTAATTATGGTTACAACTCCATTCTCAGGCTATGAGCGATGTGAACGCTGCAATGGGAAAACAACATCCATTCCAACACAAGCTTCCGGTCTCTACGCTACTGCTGCACACCTATAGGCGAGTTTACTTACAATCTGAACCACGATGGAAATCTTGAGGAGAATGACAAGTAGCCTGGTCGTCGACACGCCTGTTTCTCGGGCTATGAACGTTTTAGCGCCAACGTCAGAAACAACATCCAATCCTGGACAAACATCCAATCTTCTGTCCGTGTGGGAACCCCCAATGGGGTGAATTCAGCTACAATATTGACCACAATGGCGATTTTGGCTCGTCTAACCCACGTCACCGAGATTACCACACCGTTTGCTGGTTATGAGAGGCTGAGTGTTTAACATTGACCACGAAAGGCCAGGACTTGGAAGATTGTCAAGAGCAATGCACGCGTAAATAACTCCGATGGGTGAATTTACATTCACCATGGACCATAACGGTGATCATTCTCGCATGGTACATTACTTCGGAGGTGACCACACCACTTGCAGGTTACGAGCGTTTCGCAGCTGAATTCGACCACAACGCACAGCAGCTGACCCAACATGAGATCCTCTGGCAGCATCAGAACATCAGTCGGCTCATTTGGATACAGCTTTACCTCACACAGGGGACCTGAAGAAATGAGGAGCAACGCTGAAGTTACACACACCCTTTCACAGGCTATGAGCGCGTCACAATCAGGATTGAAAATAATATCCGGTCAAAGACTGATTTCAGTACTACTGCTACAGTTGTAACAAGTGTTGGAGACTTCACATACGCGATCAACCATAATGGCAATCTGAAATCGATGAACAGCGGCCTGACAATCAACACTCCCTTCTCTGGCTATGAGAGGTTCGGTGTCAACGTTGAGAACAACATCCAGTCAAGCACCAACATCCGCTCAACAGCTACCATTACGAGTCCTATGGGTGACCTTTCTTACACGTTTAACCACAACGGTGATCTGAAGAGAATGACCAGCAGCCTCATAGTGAGCACTCCATTCTCTGGTTCTATCAGATTTGCTGTGAATGCTGAGAACGACATCCAGTCAATCACCAGCATCCGTTCCACCGCTACTGTTACCACCCCCCTGGGAGACTTCGCCTACACCATCAACCACAATGGAGATCTGAAGACGATGGTCAGCAGTCTTGTGGTCAACACTCCCTTCTCTGGCTATGAGAGGTTTGGATTCAGCGTTGAGAACAACATCCAGTCAAGCACAAACATCCGTTCAACGGCTACCATTAACTGCCCTATGGGTGACTTCACTTACGCTTTCGACCACAACGGTGATCTGAAGAGAATGACCAGCAGCCTCATGGTGAGCACTCCATTCTCTGGTTCTATCAGATTTGCTGTGAATGCTGAGAACGACATCCAGTCAATCACCAGCATCCGTTCCACCGCTACTGTTACCACCCCACTGGGAGACTTCGCATACACCATCAACCACAATGGAGATCTGAAGACGATGGTCAGCAGTATTGCTATCGATACCCCATTTTCTGGCTATGAAAGGTTTGGATTCAACGTTGAGAATGACATCCAGTCAATCACCAGCATCCGTTCCACTGCTACTGTTATTACTCCCCTGGGAGACTTCGCCTACACCATCAACCACAATGGAGATCTGAAGACGATGGTCAGCAGTCTTGTGGTCAACACTCCCTTCTCTGGCTATGAGAGGTTTGGATTCAGCGTTGAGAACAACATCCAGTCAAGCACAAACATCCGTTCAACAGCTACCATTACGAGTCCTATGGGTGACCTTTCTTACACGTTTAACCACAACGGAGATCTGAAGAGAATGACCAGCAGCCTCACGGTAAACACTCCATTTCTCGGCTCTATCAGATTTTGCTGTGAATGCTGAGAACAACATCCCCATCAATCACCAACATCCGTTCTACTGCTTCTCTTGCTACTCCCCTGGGTGACTTCGCCTACACTATCAACCATAATGGAGATCTGAAGACGATGGTCAGCAGTCTTGTGGTCAACACTCCCTTCTCTGGCTATGAGAGGTTCGGTGTCAATGTTGAGAACAACATCCAGTCAAGCACAAACATCCGTTCAACAGCTACCATTACGAGTCCTATGGGTGACCTTTCTTACACGTTTAACCACAACGGTGATCTGAAGAGAATGACCAGCAGCCTCATTGTGAGCACTCCATTCTCTGGGCTCTATCAGGATTTGCTGTGAATTGCTGAGAACGACATCCAGTCAATCACCAGCATCCGTTCCACCGCTACTGTTACCACCCCCCTGGGAGACTTCGCCTACACCATCAACCACAATGGAGATCTGAAGACGATGGTCAGCAGTCTTGTGGTCAACACTCCCTTCTCTGGCTTATGAGAGGTTTTGGATTCAGCGTTGAGAACAACATCCAGTCAAGCACAAAACATCTTCAAACTGCTACCATTAAACTGCCCTATGGGTGACTTCACTTACGCTTTCGACCACAACGGTGATCTGAAGAGAATGACCAGCAGCCTCATGGTGAGCACTCCATTCTCTGGTTCTATCAGATTTGCTGTGAATGCTGAGAACGAAATCCAGTCAATCACCAGCATCCGTTCCACCGCTACTGTTACCACCCCCCTGGGAGACTTCGCCTACACCATCAACCACAATGGAGATCTGAAGACGATGGTCAGCAGTATTGCTATCGATACCCCATTTTCTGGCTATGAAAGGTTTGGATTCAACGTTGAGAATGACATCCAGTCAATCACCAGCATCCGTTCCACTGCTACTGTATTACTCCCTGGGAGACTTCGCCTACACCATCAACCACAATGGAGATCTGAAGACGATGGTCAGCAGTCTTGTGGTCAACACTCCCTTCTCTGGCTATGAGAGGTTTGGATTCAGCGTTGAGAACAACATCCAGTCAAGCACAAACATCCGTTCAACAGCTACCATTACGAGTCCTATGGGTGACCTTTCTTACACGTTTAACCACAACGGAGATCTGAAGAGAATGACCAGCAGCCTCACGGTAAACACTCCATTCTCTGGCTCTATCAGATTTGCTGTGAATGCTGAGAACAACATCCAGTCAATCACCAACATCCGTTCTACTGCTTCTCTTGCTACTCCCCTGGGTGACTTCGCCTACACTATCAACCATAATGGAGATCTGAAGACGATGGTCAGCAGTCTTGTGGTCAACACTCCCTTCTCTGGCTATGAGAGGTTCGGTGTCAATGTTGAGAATGACATCCAGTCAATCACCAGCATTCGTTCCACTGCTACTGTTTCTACTCCACTGGGAGACTTCGCCTACACCATCAACCACAATGGAGATCTGAAGACGATGGTCAGCAGTCTTGTGGTCAACACTCCCTTCTCTGGCTATGAGAGGTTTGGATTCAGCGTTGAGAACAACATCCAGTCAAGCACAAACATCCGTTCAACGGCTACCATTAACTGGCCCATCCTGGGTGACTTCACTTACGCTTTCGACCACAACGGTGATCTGAAGAGAATGACCAGCAGCCTCATGGTGAGCACTCCATTCTCTGGTTCTATCAGATTTGCTGTGAATGCTGAGAACGACATCCAGTCAATCACCAGCATCCGTTCCACCGCTACTGTTACCACCCCCCTGGGAGACTTCGCCTACACCATCAACCACAATGGAGATCTGAAGACGATGGTCAGCAGTCTTGTGGTCAACACTCCCTTTTCTGGCTATGAGAGGTTCGGTGTCAACGTTGAGAATGACATCCAGTCAAGCACAAACATCCGTTCAACGGCTACCATTACCTGTCCTATGGGTGACCTTTCTTACACATTTAACCACAACGGAGATTTGAGGAGAATGGCCAGCAGTTTGGCGGTTGACACTCCATTCTCTGGTGCTATCAGATTCAGTGTTAATGCTGAGAACAACATCCAGTCAAGTGCGAACATCCGCTCTACAGCTACCGTTGGCACTCCCCTGGGTGACTTCGCCTACACATAAATCACAGTGGAGATCTGAAGACAATGGACCAGCAGTTTGATAGTTAATAACACCTTTCTCTGCATACGACCGATTCGTTGTAAATGTTGACCAATACATTCAGTTCTTCAACCAGCATAAGGTCTTACAGTTCACGTCGGTACACCTTTCGGAGAATTCAACTACAACACTGAGCACGTTGGTTACACCAGGTCATTTCACCCACACCACTGAATTACAACAACTACAGTGAAGGGCTACGAGAGGACTGAGTGCCGTCGTATTTACCCATGCATCCCCTCTGTGTCTGACGTAAGGTCGAGTGGCCGTATCATATCCCCATGGGAGAAGCCCACATACAGTGTTGAGCATAAAAAAAAAAAACAGTGGAAACGTACAGGTCCTGCAAGCAAAACTATCAGATCACCACGTCCAGTAAGTGGCTATGAAACAATTCGGTGTCAGTGTTGACCTCAATGCCTCTGATCTAACCAACATCCACTTTAATGGGCAGGGCGAATACTCCTTCCGGACCTATGGATTTGAGTACTCCCATGAAGGAGTAGTGATGATTTCCGATGCACAGTTGAATTGTCAACACCATGGAAAACAAGGTTCGCTGGTTCCTTGAACATAACGCCAGATATCTACCTACAAGTGCACCAGCGCTAATTGAACATCCCCACGGAGAATTTGCTGTCAACTTAATCATCGAAGGCAGTCCTCCAGAAACTTCAGGAGCAAGTTGAGGGTCAAGACGCCTTACCGTGGTTATGAGCGTTTTGGGTCTCGCTCTTGAAAATAATTGTGAAGACAAGAATGAGATCAACACTGATCGCCCGCCGGTCTCTTCCCACAGGGGCGTTTACGGCCCACCTTGTCCACACTGGCAATAGTACTACGTTCAGGGAGCTCCTTCGTTTGTTTCCACGCCCAATCGCCACAGTACAGCCGATATTGAGGACTTTATTAGAACACTCTGCCACATGACTTCAGCAATAGCGGATGCTTTTACCATAACCACACCCCCAGTGGTACTTTTGGTGTATAACCTGAATCACAATGGAAAAACTTAACAGAGCTTCAGCAGCAACTCTGGAAAGCATTACACCATTTGAAGAAAACTTAGAACCTTTTGGTGTCCAGCTTTGGAAAACACAGGGCAATCACCTACCGCACAGAGCAATTCAACCCACTGCACCGCCTAATTACGCCACATGGAAACCTTCGGTTATGGGGATCGATCCTTCTGCAACTGCTTACTGACATCCGGACCCACCGTCGAGATGACGACGCCAATGAATGTTCTTGCCCCGATTTGGTCTGACCTTGGCCAACAGTGGCTCATGGTTGTCAGGACTTAAACTCCCGAATTTCAAATGTTATTACACCAATGGGATATTACGGCTTACAAGCTTAACACACGAAAGATATGGCCTTAAACTCAACATGCTATCGCAATTGTTGTTCCCAGTGTCAACAGAATCAAAGTAACTTCGCCCTACACGCCCTCTTTCCGTGAACCAACCTTATGTGCAGCGTGTTTTTGGTGGAGACTTCTGTTTGGCCAGGTTCGGCTACAGTGTATACTCACGAAGGGTAACAACGAATGTTTCACACACCAATGCTTGCTATCCCTACGCCCTATTGCTCCCGTACAACAGCTTCACAGGATCTATTCAGCTCAAACCAGTTGACGTCCTTGCACACAAATGTTGAATATCACCCATCTCTCGTCCGGTTACGAGCTATTCTCCATGCTGATTGTGGCCCTCGCAAGCAATTACTGAAAACTTCCAGTTCACGTTAAATGTTGCACAGAGTCAAATATTCCAGGCTAACACCAGATATTAACTTTTCACTCAGAACACAGCGGTGGATTTCGAAAATCCCAAAATTCATGTTGTCCATCCAGACGCCATTGCCTGCATATGACTATTTGGAGTCACAGTTGAAAAACAGGTACCATTGGCCAATCTTCGGGACACATGCGGAGCGTCCAGTCACCATCTTGTACTAGTATGGCCTTAAGATATAAAAAAACAACCACAGGGGCAACCCCATCGAACCGTGGAGTGTACAGGCATCAGTTGATGAGGACCAGCATCACTGGATATCGAGAGATTTGCATTCGAGTTGCAACTTTGACCATGTCATAAGACTCCGACCTAGCATCCAGGTGGAGCCCCTCCATTCCATTGATATAAACCCTTCCGCGCACGATTATACACGGAAGAAAATGGCAACAATATGAGGTTCGAGTCTGACAATCATACACCAATCCAGTGGTTTATGACGAAAAGTTTCGCATCAATGAACCCTGAGTTACAAGCCCGACGTCTTCACCACCGACATCAGGGCCCAAACTGCAATCGCTGGGTACAGGAACTCGGCAGGACCATTGACACACTCTTGGAAGTCCGATTGAACTCCAAAAACTCGTGCTACCATTAATATGCCCTGAGAGCGCCCGAGCTGAGTGTCTTTAGTATAACTCACCGTGGAGCCTCCTAGATTTCCCGACCACTTGGTTCCATCGGTACAATGCGAATGGAAAGAAAATGGAAGTTGAATCATCTTCAGAAAAAAACCTCGGAAGTGATGAAATCAACTAGAAGGCAGCATCCAAGAATGACCTCACGTTTTCTGTGGCTCCGTGATATTTACATCAATGGGGTCACAACCAAATGGTGACATAAAACGGACGTTTGGAATCACCCACAATGGCAGCATAATGTTGACTTTGATTACAGTTACACCACTGGCCGCACAAAACCTCAATGAGTGCGAAGCCTATCCAAGGCCACTCACTCAATTTGGGAGGACAAAGTATGAAGCTTCAGTAACTGGGATACAACTGCCACCGATAAGAATGTCACATTCAATTTACTGAAGAACGACCAAGAAGGAAGGAGGGGAAGCGATGTTTAAGGGGAAACCTACCACTAAAACCCTTGGGTTTCACATTCGGTATGGCCCAATACGTGAAACGAAAATTTCACAGACCATAGGTGATGTGGAAAACCTTCCAAGGACCCGTGTATGTATCATGTTGAAATGTCAAAGACACCCCCTCGCCGCCAGAATAGTACGATGGCCATCTCACTGACAATCCACTTGGCAACTTCCAATCTACATTCAATCACAGGTCAAACACCAGGAAGCCAGTTCAACACAGAGATTGCCATCCAGCAGCTAAATCTGCGGGCTAACATGGTGAAGTCTGGTGCTAACAAACATTCACAACACCTTTCTGCTGACCACCCCATTCTGCCTTCGGTAAGCCACGCGAATTATTGTCTCATCTGAACGCTAAGAATATTGTCCCATAAATAATATGAACGTGCTCTAAATATATTTTATTATTGCAGAACACCCAGCTTGTGATTGAGAGCACAATGACGACTTGTTATCGAAGGAAGAATTGGTTATCTTACGACCAACATGTCATCGCATATCTGGGCGTGTTGCTGATGAATCTAGCTCTGGAACCACCTGATACAGCTCGTACACAACTAACCCATTCCGATCCAACCTAGACTTCCAGTGGGATGGAGAACTGCGTGGACAATAGGGAGAGTCGTCAGGCCAACATGCAAGCCAGCTATCTCACCAGCTTACGATCGTCAGAGAAAGACAGCCTCTTCAGGGCCGAATCCAAAGAATCCGCAATGAAATCAATATTCAGGTCAGGATTCGATTTCTACCAAATATGCATGTATACTTTCACTTCTTGCCACGTTCTATTTATAATAATGTGAAGGATATGCTTTGACGCAGGTCGTTACTCCTGTGAAGAGGTTTTCCATTCAACGCCGTGAGAATACTCATGACACCAAGCATGAGATCCACAACTTTGAGGTTACTCTGACAATGACCCAATACCAGATGCGCGGTGGAAATGGAGTGAACGGCGCCCCCGAGAGGTCCATTAGCATCAAAGCATTCAGTGATGAAGGTAGTGTATTTTTACCGAGTACACGACAGGGCATTGCAGTTGTTGCTCAGTTGATAACTTGCACGATTTGTATTTGTTTCAGGACAACTACTTGCAAGCATACGGGAGTTGATGAGCGCTCGCCAGGCTCAGGCAGAGGTATTCCGCATGAATGATGGTATCAAAACACCAAGAGGCCATGTCATCTTTTGCTCTTATGAGGGTCAACTTGTCAGTGCCCGCTTTTTCATCTGTCCATCGCTTCAAGGAAGGGTGGGAAAACGTTTTCATAGGGTTTTTGAGATTGAGTTTAGCCTTATTATAATAAAGGGCCCCCCGCATTATCGTTAATTTGAATTTCTGGCACGTACCTAATCTGAGAAAGGGCAAATGACAGCCCAAAACCCCCCTTAAAGAGATCAGCCGTGCCCTTTTCCCCAGAGAAGTTGAGCTTAAGAGGTCCTTTTTTTTTTGCCGCCATTGGCCTTACTCCAACGATCGATGTTGTGAGGACATGAGATGAACCGCATAAAATCCAGGCTCCAAAAACCTTCGACCAGATGTACAATGACGACCACTTCCAAAATGCGATATCCCAAACCAGATTTTCTCAGGCACTTTGCTTAAAGGGCGTAAGTTTCAGCACAAACCCATATCGTAATTTCCCGTGTTTTTAGTTTAATTTAAGTTGTTTCATGAAAGTGGCAATATAATCGAGCACTCTTATCTTTGAGAAATGTAGGGTTCCAGAGCCCGTAGGGAGAGTACCCCTTGGCCATTGCTCATTTAAAAAGTTTGAGGCTGTTTGGGAACAAGTACAGCGATGCTAGTGAGATATTGTCGTGAATCGTTTCCCAATGGTGCATGTGTTCAATGATTTCAGCCCCATCATGAACAATCCTGTAACGTTCGGGATCTTTCTTTGAGTCCCAAAGAATAAATGGATTACTGGTTTAAAGTATAAATTTTATATATAGTCCATTACTAGGTATGTATACTTGACAATAAAATTCCCGTTTCGTTTTGTGATGAAGATGGTTTGAGACCGTTTCAAAAGCAGCCAACTCTGAATGGGCCTGGAACAAATGGCAGACATTTGATATGGATGCATTATGGAGCCCCTTAACATGGTAAGCAATACCTAGGGCTCGATACTCTCCTGTAGTTGATGTGTCAAGGCCTTGTATTGCGTATGCCAAAATCCTTCCCCGAGACCAAGTTTCATCGTCGCCTACGCCAAGAGAGTCTACCCCAGGGTATGATTGCTATGTATTTGAATAAGATCCTTGTTGGTGTAGTTTCATTTCAGTTAAACATTATTTTGGGTTGTTTTGGTAGATTTTGCTTGAAAGTTTCCCGAGCAAATTTGCTATCGGTACTGGAGCTGAGGGAAAAGCAAAGAAGACCTCTTTATGAACTGCATCAAATCAAATTTGACAACCTATAGGGCTGATTTGGTGGGACGATCCGCAACTACTCCAACTGAACGCACTCTTGGAAGCAGTGGAAAACCCCGCTTTCAGGAGAAAGCGGATTTGAACCTCTACTGGCCATTCACGGAAGACCTACCACATTTGGGTCGTCTGCAGGCCATCTGGAAATAGACGTTTTCAGCTATCTGACTATGGCTTTAAAAACAATCTTCTGTATAGCCACATCCAGAATTTTAACTTAGCGACTTCTACTACAAGTACAAGCCATCTACGGTGTCGTCAACGGACTTACCCCCATTCAAGAGTGCGACCTGTTCCATGTTTCCTATTGCTCTATGACTTATGTAATACACTTAATAATTGCGGTGATTGTTGTTTCCAGGTCGTGCTGTATGTGGTGACCAGCATTACATGACATTCGATAAGAAATTCTACGAGTTTGTGCGTGGAAGCAGCAGCTACATTCTAGCCCGTGATTTATTGACGGAGCTTTCAGCGTGGTCCGTCAACTACAGAAGTGCAGCGATGGTGCTCAAGAAGGAGCATACAGTATCTCAAATAACAAGCAGGTGAGGGTTCTTCCGGACGCTCGGGTATCGTAGATGGGACACGTGTTGAGATGCACTAACCTTCCAGAACACAAAACCCTCATACGCATGGGCCAAAGTCATCCGCATTGCACACACCAAGGGAGTTACAGTCGACTGCCAATGAATCCAGAATCGTGCCCCAGGGCAACGTGACAGAAAGGTACTTCAGGGAAGACTGCTGGCATGTTTGGCACTTAACAAACGAACCTGCTGATGACTTGATGTCTGGAAACAGAATTGCTTTTCCCATCTGGCCCCAATTGCTTGACAGGGTGGACCTCCGGTTCCCTTGCAAGCCGTCAATCGCGCCCGTGTTGTAAAAGCTGTCAAGATACCCAGCAACACCCTGTCTGTGGCCAACTGTTTTAGAGCACCCTCTCCACCATGAGGCCATGCTTCAAAGTCGGGATCCCTGCTCCATTTAGACCATGTTTTGGGCAATGATATTCCCCACAAACGTCAACCATCAGCCAACTGAGGGAGGACACTGCCGAAACGCCGCCTTTTCCGTGGATGCGTGCAGACGTGAAGGGTCCCTGTCCGTGTCCCCAAAAAAAGGGGTATGTAGCTATTGACAAAAAGTTTTTAATAGGATTTGGGGACTGATATCAAAATAATCAACTCATCTGTTTGGCGTATAGGGGGAATTGAACCTGTTTTTAGTGCGATGCGAGGTCGAGAGTTGCAGACTGAGGGGTCTGGGGTTTAGAACCCTAGAGAGCCTGCCCGAGCTGGTCTTTAGTATAACTCACCGTGGAGCTCTCCTAGATTTCCAGACCACTGGTTCCATCGAGTACAATGGAAAGAAAATGGAAGTTGACTCCATCTTCAGAAAAACCTCCGGAAGTGAAATCAACTATGAAGGCAGCCTCCAAATGACCTCACCGTTCTCGTGGCTCCGTGATATTTACATCAATGGTGGTCACAACCGAAATGGTGACATAAAAACCGGACGTTTGGACATCACCCACAATGGCATGCATAATGTTGACTTTGATTACAGTTACACCACCGGCAGCACACAAAAACCATCAATATTGAGTTGCGAAAGCCATATCCAATGGCCACTCATCTCAATTTGGGAGGACAAAGTAATGAAGCTTCAGTCAACTGGGATACAACTGCCACCGATAAGAATGTCAACATTCAATTTAACCTGAAGAACGACAATGCAGAGAAGGAAGCGATGCTAAGGGTAAACCTACCACATAGAACCGTTGGTTTCACATTCGGTATGGCCAATACTGCTGAACGAATTGCACAGACCACTGAGGTGATGTGGAATAACCTTCCAGAGACCCGTGTCATGTATCATGTTGAAATGTCAAAGACCACCCGTCGCCGCCAGAATATGTACGATGGCCAATTCTCACTGACAACTCCACTTGGCAACTTCCAATCTACATTCAATCACAGGTCAACACCAGGAAGCCAGTTCAACACAGAGATTGCCATCCAGCAGCTAAATCTGCGGGCTAACATGGTGAAGTCTGGTGCTACAATTACACACACCCTTTCTGCTGCCCACCCCATTCTGCCTTCGGTAAGCCACCGAATTATTGTCTCATCTGAACGCTAAGAATATTTTCCATAAATAATACTGAACGTGCTCTAAATATATTTTATTATTGCAGAACACCCAGCTTGTGATTGAGAGCACAATGACTGACCTTGTTATCGAAGGAAGAATTGAGTTATCTTACGACCAACATGTCATCGCATATACTGGGCGTGTTGCTGATGAATCTAGCTCTGGAACCACCCTGTATACAGCTCGTACACAACTAACCCATTCCGCATCCAACCTAGACTTCCAGTGGGATGGAGAACTGCGTGACAATAGGGAGAGTCGTCAGGCCAACATGCAAGCCAGCTATCTCACCAGCTACGATCGTCAGAGAAAGACAGCATCTCTCAGGGCCGAAATCCAAAGAATCCGCAATGAAATCAATATTCAGGTCAGGATCGATTTCTACCAAATATGCATGTATCTCTTTCACTTTTGCCACGTTCTATTTATAATAATGTGAAGGATATCTTTGACGCAGGTCGTTACTCCTGTGAAGAGGTTTTCCATCAACGCCCGTGAGAATACTCATGACACCAAGCATGAGATCCACAACTTTGAGGTTACTCTGACTAATGACCCAATACCAGATGCGCGGTGAAATGGAGGTGAACGGCGCCGAGAGGTCCCTTAGCATCAAAGCATTCAGTGATGAAGGTAGGTATTTTTACCGAGTACACGACAGGGCCTTGCAGTTTGTTTGCTCAGTTGATACTTGCACGATTTGTTATTTGTTTCAGACAACTACTTGCAAGCATACGGGAGTCTGATGAGCGCTCGCCAGGCTCAGGCAGAGGTATTCCGCATGAATGATGGTATCAAACACCAAGAGGCCATGGCATCTTTTGCTCTTACTGAGGGTCAACTTGTCAGTGCCCGCTTTTTCATCTGTCCATCGCTTCATCAGGAACTGATGGTAAAACGTACATTATGTTTATGAGATTGAGTTTTAGCCAATTATTATAATAAAGGCCATCGCTTATTCGTTATTTTTGAATTTCTAGGCACTGTACCATAATCTGAGAAGCGGCAGTGACAGCCAAAACCAGCTTAATGAGATCAGCCGTGCTTTCCTCAGAGAGGTTGAGCTTAAGAGGTCCTTATTTCTTGCCGCCATTGAGCCCCTTACTCCAACGATCGATGTTGTGAGGAATGAGATGAACCGCATAAACATCCAGGCTTCCAACACCTTCGACCAGATGTACAATGACGACCACTTCCATATGCGCACTATCCACCAGATTCTCTCAGAGCACTATGCTAATATGTCGTAAGTACAGCACAAAACCATCTCGTAATACCAGTGTTTTTAGTTTAATTTAAGTTTGTTATCATTGAATGTGGCAAATATAATTCGTAAGCAACTGCTTATCTCTTGAGAAATGTATGTTCCAGAGCCCGTATGCAGTACCACTTGGCCATTGCTCATACACAGTTTGAGGCTGTTTGGAACAAGTACAGCGATGCTAGTAGAGATATTGTCGTTGAATTCGTTTCCCAACTGGTGCATGTGTTCAATGATTACAGCCCCATCATGAACAAAATCCTTGTCAACGTTCGGGATGCTTTTCTTTGTGAGTCAATGAATAAATGCATTACTGGTTTATGTATATTGTATATATAGTCACATTACTAGGTATGTATACTTGACAAATAATTCCCGTTTTCGTTTTGATGATGAAGATGGTTTTGAGACCGTGCAAAGCAGCCCAACTCTGAAATGGGCCTGGAACAAGTGGCAGACATTTGATATGGATGCATTGATGGAGCCACTTAACATGGTACGCAACTACATTATGTCTCGCTACTCTCCTGTAGTTGATCGTGTCAAGGCCTTGTATGCGTATGCCAACTCCTTCCCTGAGACCAAGTACATCGTCGCCTACGCCAAGAGAGTCTACCTCAGGGTATGATTGCTATTGTATTTTGAATAAGATCCTTGTTGAGTGTAGTTTCCATTGCATTAACATATATATTAGGCGTTGTGGTCAGATTTATCGTCTTGAATGTTCCAGAGCAAATTTGCTATCGAGTACATGGAGCTGATGGAACGCATGAAGCACCTCATTTATGAACTGCATCAAATCAACTTTGACACCTATCGGGCTGATTTGGTGGAGACGATCCGCAACTACCTCCAACTTGAACGCACTCATTGGACGCAGTGGAACCCTGCTACAGGAGAAAGCGGATTCGACCTCTACTGGCCATTCCACTGGGACGACCTACAACATTTGGATCGTCTGCAGGCCATCTGGAATATAGACGTTTTCAGCTATCTGACTATGGCTAAAGACCAAATCATTCTGTATATGCCACATCCAGAATTTCAACTTAGCGACTTCTACTACAAGTACAAGCCATCTACCGATGTCGTCAACTGGATACCCCCATTCAAGAGTGCGACCTGTTTCCATTAGGTTTTCCTATTGCTCCTGATGACTTCATGTAATACAAACTAATAATTGCGGTGATTGTTGTTTCCAGGTCGTGCTGCTATTGTCGGTGACCAGCATTACATGACATTCGATAAGAAATTCTACGAGTTTGCTGGTGAATGCAGCTACCTTCTAGCCCGTGATTTCATTGACGGAGCTTTCAGCGTGGTCGTCAACTACAGAAGTGGCAGCGATGGTGCCTCAAGAAGGAGCATTACAGTATTCTCAAATAACAAGCAGGTTGAGGTTCTTCCTGACGCTCGGGTTATCGTAGATGGGACACGTGTTGAGATGCCACTAACCTTCCAGAACACAACCATCATACGCATGGGCCACGTCATCCGCATTGACAACACCAAGGGAGTTACAGTCGACTGCCACCTGATCCAGAATCGCTGCACAGTCAACGTGACAGGATGGTACTTCAGCAAGACTGCTGGCATGTTTGGCACTTACAACAACGAACCTGCTGATGATCTCATGATGTCTGGAAACAGAATTGCTTCCGATCTGGCCCAATTTGCTGACAGCTGGACCTCCGGTTCCCATTGCAATGCCGTCAATCGCGCCCGTGTTGTAACAGCTGCTCAAGATACCCAGCAACACCGTGTCTGTGCCAACCTGTTTGAGAGCACCATCTCCACCATGAGGCCATGCTTCAAAGTCGTGGATCCTGCTCCATTTATGACCATGTGTGTCAATGATATTCCCACAAACGTCAACCATCAGCCAACTGAGCAGGACACCTGCCGAATCGCCGCCTTTTACGTGGATGAGTGCAGACGTGAAGGAGTCCCTGTCCGTGTCCCAAAAACATGTGGTATGTAGCTATTTGACAAAAGTTCAATAGGATGTAGGTGACTTTGATATCAAAATAATCAACTCTATCATGTTGGCGTATATGTGTATATTGAACCTGTTCTAGTGCGATGCGAGGTCGAGAGTCTGCAGACTGAGGTGTCTGAGGGTCAGAACATCACACTGAGAGGTGACAGCGTCCCCCAGTCTGCCGATGTAGTCTTCGTCGTCCAACACGCCAGTTGCAACCAAGAAGTAGTTAACATGATCAAGGCCAGTTCCGAAGACCTCAACACTGCTTTCCTTGCCAAGAATATTAGAAAGAACCGCTTTGCTATCGTTGGCTATGGTGCTGAAGGCAGACTCAATGCTCCTCATGTACATACCATGGATGGTCAGATCTTTAACACCCACGATAAGATTGTTTATGGTCTAGACAACTTTGAGCGAGAAGCTTCCCCGAATGCTGATGGCTTTGCTGCCTTGCGTTATGCTGCCAAACTACCATTCCGGGCTGGTGTTTCCAAGACCTTGGTTCTGGTGCCGTGCAGTAACTGCACAGAGGCGACTGTAGGTTATGGTGAGATCCAGCAGTCCCTGAAGAAACTTAGCGTCAACCTTCATGTGCTCATGCCACATACCTTTGAGTTGGCCAAGGACAAGGATATCGTCTCTGCATACATCTTTGGTGAGTTGTTAGATGCGAACCGAGCGCAATTGAGCATCTTTATCATTTAAATTGATGAAGTTAACATTGCCCATCCATTAATGATCAATGAGCATAATTCTGTGTTTTTCCTGTCAGGTGCTGATAGCGAACGTGTGTTCACTCGTCGTGATGCTGGCAGTTCCGAGCTGGAAGGCGACCGCGAGCTCCGCCAACAACTCATGGTTCCCAAAGACCTCTGTGCTGCCCTGGCCATGGAAACTGAAGGTTCAGTCTTCAACACCCTACAGTGGACTGAGAGCCGACCTTACATGCAGAAGCGTTTTGTTGATGTACTCGTCCGCCTTATCGCCCAGA
The DNA here is from genome assembly GCA_034190875.2 of Urechis unicinctus. Classification (NCBI taxonomy): domain Eukaryota; kingdom Metazoa; phylum Annelida; class Polychaeta; order Xenopneusta; family Urechidae; genus Urechis; species Urechis unicinctus. Next base: position 79,168,031 of record CM067350.1, on the reverse strand, counting down.
AAGGTGTGCCAGAAGAATGCCAGAACTGTGATTGTGTGGCTGATGAGACAGGCGTAGGCAAGACCGTATGTCACACCTGTGAAAGCACTCGCTCCCTTTTCTCCTTTCTCCCCGGGTTTGGAGAGTCTGGTGAGATGATTGTTGAGACAGAAACCACCGCGAAAGAGACCAACGTGCCGGAATTTAATTACGAGGTAATTATCACCATTACATCGGCCATTATTCGTGACTGAAGCATTTGATGATACGTATGAATTGATACTATTATATTCTTCATTGTTCATATCGTGTCGCCAGGAAACCACACCGAACCCAAAGCGTCAACTTAAACTGAAGAGGAAGAGGTTTCCGTCTAGAAAGAGGGCCCGGTCTGCATAAACCAAGACACCAAGACACCTCATTTCTACTTTTACCGATATGATCAATGCAACTGATCCAGCTCAGAATCTATTAATTTATTTGCTTTAAAATATTGAGCTGTAACTGTCATTTTACTGTTAATTTATTTATTTATTGTCGTGCAACAAGTTCCTGTTTTCGTTTTAATTTACTTAATATGTTGGCTAAAATTATCCGAAACAAAGTTTTACCGTTCAATGTCCTAGTTCCATCGATTTTGTTTCGATTTCTTGTGGAATTCTCCTACAATTATCCTGAAATAAATTTGAATCATTTCAGTAACAAATTGTGCAGATTTACTACTTGCAACTCAGATATTGTAGAAAGACAGAATAGTGCAAATTCATTCTTACATTCTCGTGCGCATGCCCAGTCATTCTGCACCAATGAACGATGATAATTTCTGAAGGATTAGGTTTACCAAGTGGAAATATCTGGGCTGTAGTCGGCCATGAATAGAAGATCTAATCGTTTTACTCGCCCGTCTAGTCGGACAATACTTATTGTTCTGGCCAAGAACGGATTTTCCTAGCCCAGGCTATTATTCCCCCACTTCCACCAACCTCCAAAGTAGCTTAGCAGATTAACCGGCTCATCATTGTGCATCTAGTGTCAAACATCCCATTCGTATCTGGTTTCAGCTGTGAGTTACATTACTTTACCCTTATACCACAATCACACTACCAAGCTTTCCCATATCACCGTACTATATATTAATGCACGAATTAAATCAGCATGTTAAATTAACCCTTCATGCTTACTCAACACAACTCAAATAATAGCATCACTTACGATGGCATACATAACGAGAATCGAAGAACTTCGTTTAAAAAATACCAAAGCATCATATCAAATGACGTCTGTTTACAAACCAGGACCTGAATTGCTTAAGATGAAGTCATCATTTATGGTAAGCTTCTAACTTCAAGGTCCAATGATCTATTTCGCCATGTTCTCAGCAATTGCATTCAAGTTGCTAATAAAGTGGACTGTGGAGCTAAGCAAACTTAAAGGAACTCTCATCTCAGGAATGCCGAGTGCTTTTGTGAAGAAAAACCACATATACAAAGGTGAACAACAGAATGTTACAGAAAATATTGCCAGCCAGATACAAGCTGGGATAACAATCTCAGGTGAGCAAATATCAGAACCGACATTCTCCACAAGGGAACACGCCAAGTGGTTGGAAACCATACAATATCAAAATAGTGTCAGGCAATAGGATCAGGTTAAAATCATCACCCAAATTCTCTGTCCTAGAAAAAGTATCATAGAGATGGGCTGTTGTTACTTCAGTAAACTAGAAATGGATATTTGGCTAGTTTCATGTTGTGAAAATTAGATCCAAAAAGCTTCTTAGTTATAATTTAGCCCCAGGTTTTTCCCCGACGATGAATGTTTCGGCACACAATCTTGCCTAATCAGTTCAATCTATTGCATAAGGGGATGACGTATTAAAGATATGCGAGTAAAAACAAATGTCTTCAACTAGAGGAAGAAATATTCCCGACTTTATTAACTTGACTGAGGATAGTATGGTCAGTAATATCAACCATAGAATGCCGGTAAGATCCACTGACCATGTAAGTATACAATTTGATATCATTTCAAATGTGAACAAAAAACCGTTAAGCGATTCCCCTAGAGGTAAATTAAGTGGTTTATCAGCCCATGTGATTGTGCGAATTTTATGGAGGGGCAAGGTGTACACAAACTGCATTTACAACAACAGTTGCAGATATAAACAGGAAGTATATAACATTAATAAAAGATCCCAGTTTTGATAAACCTGCTCAATAGTAAAATATAGCCAAGAATGCTATAAATTGACAAAATATGTTGTGACAAAAGTTTAGATAAACAGGACAGCATGAATATCGCATATCATTCAGAGAACAACAACGTTTTTGTAGAAGGGAGGTTAGAAAAGCTAAAGAATCATTTGAGGATAATGTTGACAATCATATGAAAGCAAACCCAATAGCATTCTACAGCCATGCGCGGTGATGAAAATCAAAGAAACAATTAGTCATCTTAGGGATATTACCGATATTGTATAAGAAGAAGGTAAATAAAGCACATAATTCGATCAGAAACAACTAGATAGAATCTAGTAAACAATGGAGGGAAGAAGTCGCAAAAGCACGTTGAGCTCTCGGGATAATCAGACGAATGTTCACTAGTCGCTTTAAAGGAGTTTTGATCACATTTCATAAAGCACTTAATAGGCGCAATCAGAATATTCAGTACAGGCGTGGTTTTTCTACGTTCAAAGTGACATGGACAAATTAGGACCGATACAAATGCATTTTACAAAGCTCGTAGCCGGCATGTCTGATTAAAGTGTCGATCAAAGATTGCACTCAAACACCATCGGCGTCTCCATGGCAATCTCATACAGGTATTGAAAATGTTCAATGGAGTAGATTATATTAGTGTTGATGTGTTTGATTCAGCTTTCATAAACCTTGGACATACCTATAGCTATGGCGGAAGTAAGATAAAAATAGCTTTTCCATCGAGTTGTGACACCAGGAACAATTTACCAGCCGAGATAATAATTTCTCTTGAAAACAAGCTCAATGTGTATTTAAACGACAAAGGTTTAAGGTAATGCTTTAACGAGTCTGTATTGTAATGCTACGTAGATATTGTAGTTAATTGTTGTTATCCATTGGCAGGGCATCTCTGGACTCAAATGTCTTGTAGACCTGGCCACCGATTACTATAAGGTCAAGGGTAGCCATTGTGGATTCGGTCACAATGTTGATGTACTACGTAGCTCTCCTCTGAATCTGTTCTTTTATGTCTATGTTACTTTGGCCGTATAGCATTGGTAGCCAGGCCTGAATTTGATATTATAAATGTGTCCTTACAATGGGTCTTATATCATTTGACAAAATCCAGTTTGGAGCGACTGTTGATCGTTCCTTCTTTAATCCCAAGAACTTTGGTTACCTTTGTAGCTGTTGGTTGAGATGGAATTCGTTGTTTGGCAGACTGATCATATATGGCTCTCGTTTCAAACGATTCCTTCTCACAAGTGGTACCACCCATTTGACACTTACAAACATCAGTGTTCTGACCTATGTGGAGTACTTTATATTTTTTGAGGTTGTTTAAAATCTATGTTCATATGAAATAAAAAGGCTATGCCACATCATGTACAAGCAAGTTGGCGGGTTGTTTAAAAGGAATACATTTGATTCTCACCAATTCTGGTTTATTGGACCTAGAAGCATAAAATATCTCTGACAAGGCAACACAAACTGATTATTCAATTTGAAAAGGACAACGACTATATTTTACATTGTATCAAATACGACGTCAATGCCTGGGAATACGTCAGATACTGCCTGGAGATGTCCACATCATGTCAGAGCCTGCAGAAAAGTATATAATAGATTCTTATATGTGCCACAATTATCAATACTATAGTAGTATCTCATATTTGCATTCATTTATCTTTCACAAGCAAATCATTTTGGTTTCTAATTATTCCCTTGTTTTTGTGGCATGACACTTCAACGTTATTACGTACCTACCCATCCGAATTTAACTTCATTGCTAACTAACTGTTCCGTATCATTCCGTATTGTAGGCTAATAATGGGCTGTACACATGGTGGTGACAGTGGCTGCTTGTGCATTAGTGAATTAGGGTACACAAAACGACAATCCCTAAAATCGAACACAACTCCTTCCTTAAGCAAGGCACCAGTATTGAACCACCATTACTCATATGGGTGATCCGTATCGCTCTCTATCCCCCACCTCAATCACCACAAATGAGCAGACATCCACCCACCCACATTATAATGCACTTAAACACAAACACAAGGCCCTACTGTTATGTAATGTATAAACAACCTCTTTGATATCTATATTACGGATATCATTTGCACTAGCCATACACTAATCCAGAGAAAGGATTCAGCAATATAAGACCGGACACATTGTATTCTGTTCCTACTGGTTAATTTTTCACACGTAAATGAAACACCCACAGTCTGTATATTTACCAGAAGATGCAGGAACGGTGTACATTGCAAATCTGAAAAATCTATTAAGGCAATTTCAGCAAATATAAATTAAATATTCGATTCAATTCGTATATTCACTGCAAGAACATCAAGATGGGTTTACTCATAATCGGGCCAACATTAGGTACTAAGAGCCGCTTTGTTGTTGTATCGGATGTGGAATAAGTGCCTTGTAAAAAAACACATTCGCATGCATATCATTATACATTTTAAAAACCATTGTCATTAGAAATAAATCTGCTGTGCCTCATCAGCCACATCCGAGTGGCATGAAAGTTGTCATGATCTTTGCCGACCCAAAGTTACGTGTCAGAGGTTTGTCGTTAGTTCTGCGCCGAGCTATTGATTATTCACAAACATAATAATCAGATCGCACCTTTTCCTATTGCGGATTCGGACGCCCATATTCGAAGAACGCTCCTGCTCAATTGTAGAATAGCCTGTCGAATGTTCTGTAATGCTGGTCTCCTAACTACGCAGACGGACTTGGACCCACCACAGCGGGCTATCTTTACATGAGTGCAGACAATAATGCGGCGTCAGCAGAAACTCATGTTGACTTCTGTCCCGCATTGTGATCACAAATGATTGATAGATAGGATGAAGAGATACAGGGTATAGGTGTCGACTTTGTATCGGCAAGCAATAATACTCTGACGCCTTTTCCTTACACAATGCAAGCCAAGATAAATTATATTACCTTAATCAGGACTTGCTTAATTCAGCAACCATTGGACTTTGTGCTTATTGGGGGTATATATATCCACCTCAAGACGACCGACTAACCAGTGGAAGTTACAGTCGAAGCCAACACAACAGAAGAGCACCTGGGAAATAGTTTTCCCCTTCCCACAGTGGTATACCAACGACAACGACATGGCACACAAGTGTGTGTTCATATTGGCTACATTAGCGACCTCGGGTGCCTTCGCAGGTAAGTCCCATGGAATGATATAGGATATACCTACCTAAGCAGCAGATTGAGTGTTTCATTTTGCGTTAAAAAGAAAATACAGCTATTATATTTAGGTAGTCAGAAGATTGACGCACGATGTGTGGTCATCCAGAACACCGATTAGCTAATCAACTAATCATAAATGTGGTGTTCATTGTGCTAATGATGCAACACATGGCGTTAATAAGAAAAACATGCCGAAAATATTGACCAAAAATATTCAACTTGTTTTTATCAACTTGTATCGTCGTTATGTCCCGTGTAGTACCACTCAACTGGAGCGAGCAGGTGGCTTCGGCAACATGCGCAACGTCGTGTCCAGGTAGGTGCAATTTCAAATAGTGTGCTTTAGTTAGAATGGATCCATAACAGTCAGGTTATTATTTCTTAAAGATTTACAAAAGTGACCAGGACCAAAAAGACTATTCAGTCCATATCGGCCCTGTAATGTGATGAGGAGAAATTAAAGAAATATCTTTTGAGTGTCGTAGTATGAGGTCCGGTTAAAATCATAACAGAAACTTTCGTCCCTGAAAATCACATTACTTAAAACATTTGTACTTGTAGAACTCATGGGGCTGTTCAATGAGCTGTTTTGACTATCTCCTTCGTTATAATTGTAATTTTGCTATAGGTATTACCAATAATCAAAGATTTCTTGAGCTGTAAGGTCTGCGAAGACAAAAAAACTCAAATCATCACTGATGTTATATTATGTAATGAATATTATATTTACCTGTTCGATCTCCAAAGAAAAAATGGATACCGATTATATTTATTTTTCCGATCTTTATTCCAAGAAAGGTCCCTGCAATCTAATAGGAAGAGCAGTATGTTATGCTATAGAAATTAAAATACCATGTTTGTAACGCTTAAATTCATTCAAAACATTTAACGTATCACGGTAAAGTTTTGTGTTATGAGCAATATCTCGCCATGGTGCCGCCCAGTATGTAAAATTACTGTCAAGGGATTTTCCGACTAAGCCTGGTTCTAACTAATGGGATTTGATAACTCGTATAAGCTGCAGATCACCCGTTAATGAATCACTCGATGTGGTTGCTGATTCAGTTAATGTGCCGCTGTACCATTAACCAATGGTTGCTATCTCTGCCAGTCGATTTCTGAGGTGATGCAAGCGAGCACTCCCCTGCTTACCTTAGTACTTAGCTGATAACGGCGCTCATTGTTCTCGTTTCTGTATTGTCTCGTTTGTACCTTTGGACACGTTCCTCCCCCCAGTTCAGTCAAATTAATAAGTTACTGATTTGATCACCACAGCACTCAAAGCAGCATGACCGTATTTCATATATCGTCATTCAAGCTTCGTCAATGAACATTCAATATCATACATGTGTGTCATGTTCAACAACAACCCACAATAGCTACTTGCTTTCATTTGATTATAACTGATTATTAGCTTTACGTTTCCAGTTAACACCAAGTTTTCGTTCGAGGCCGGACAAACTTACGAATATCGATATGAATCGGACGTGCAGACTACGATGGGCGGGGCGAGTGAAGAACATTCTAGCCTCCACATGCGGTCAACGATACAACTGGAAGTCCTCTCGCGGTGTGAATTAGTACTCAAGGTAAAAACAACTAAGTATATTTACAAATGAATAATTGATGGACATAGGATTAGCAGGCTCCTTAGCATCAGCCTCCTGTTTTTGCCCGCTAAATGCAATCTAACACCCTACTTGCAGGTGTCGGAGGTATCTCTACAAGACTCTAACCCGAGTCAGTATGAGTCACGTCAACACGTTGAGAGAGCATCCGAGTTCCAAGCAGCTCTGCAACAGAATGACTTACGCTTTGCTTACCTGGACGGTCAGGTGGAGAACATCTGTCCCCAAGAGGAAGAAGCTACCTGGGTACTCAACATCAAGAGGGGTATCCTGTCGACTCTGCAGAACTCCATGGAGGCTCTGGATACTGATAAGCGCCTGTTTGAGAAGGACATCGCTGGTAACTGTCCCACTGAGTATGAAGCCCTGGGTAAGAGCTGGAGCACACGTAAGGTGAAGAAGACCAAGGATATCATTGGCTGTATGGAACGTAGTGGACCCCACTCTGCTTTCCAGGGAACGCCTTTCACCTCCGAATCTGTAAGTCATATTTGGAACATCGTAAGTAAATGTGCATCTAATTGCAGACATAATTTCTAGTGTGATTAACAACGTCTTTTGTGACTGTTTGTCATCAGGATATCCAGTCTCTGCCCCTGATGAAGAGCACCCACGAATGCGAACAAGAGATCAACAGCGCAGGTATCATCAGCATGAGCGAGTGCACCGAGACTCATGTTTTCCGTCCCTTCTCTCGTCACGACAATGGCGCAAAGACAGAGGTCACTTCCAGACTGACTTTCTATAGGCAGTTTGCCGGCGTTTCAACCCGCGATGGTAGGCTACGTGCTAATGGTACATTTGGTAAAGCTGTAGAATAAGAATGTAAATTGCACCCCCAATTACTCAACACTGCGTTTGGTGATAACAGGACCAATCCACTACCAGATGAGCCTGTCCTTTGACCACACGCAGTCAGAGACTGAAGCAGCTGATAATCTACGCGAGGCCAAGGTCGCTTTGTCTGACTTGTGTACGGCCAGCGCCGATGATATTCGTCCTGAAGTACCCGCCCTCTTCACGCAGTTCATCCGCAAGGCACGCAAACTCGAAACAAGACATCTATCACAGCTCTTTAGCACGGCAACTAACGGCCTGTGTTTGAAGGCTGAGTGAGTATCATTATGTTTGCGTTACGATAAATCATAATCAAATAGAGAAACTACTGTTATCAAGTAACACGATGTATTTGTTTTAATCTACAGGCGATATTTCCGTGACGCTATCCCCATGATCGGCACGACTGCTTCAGTGAATTTAATTCGTGAGTTGATTGAGAACAACAAAGTAGAGGATTTGGAAGCTGAAATCTGGTTGACTTCTATCTCCACCTCCATCACCAGACCCAACAAAGACATGGTCACTGCTCTAAAGGTATACAACACCTATATTCTCTCATTACATGGCTTTGATAATCGGTGCTACAAGGAGATTAACTTAACCATTCTATTGACACATGCAATGCTTTCCCAGCCCCTGCTGACTGGCGACCCTTCCCGCAAGACGTTCTTGACAGTCAGCTCCTTGGTCAACAACTACTGCCGCGTTAATGGTGATTGTGACACTGATAGCGATATCCAGGAGATCGTCGGCATCTATGAGGGCCATTTGCGTTATAACTGCCGTGTTGAGTCAGAGGAACAGCATGAAGAGGTCATGATGGCACTGAAGTCGCTTGGTAACACTGGACATGCTGGACGCAGTGCTTCTAGCCTTGTCCGTTGTGCTTCCAACAGTGAGACCAGTATGGAATTGAGGGTTGCTGCACTTCAGGCATTCCGTAGGATGCCTTGCATGGTTGATGTGAGTTATGTTATCTCTATGAATTAGTCATCGAATAAGAATGAGCAACGTTGATCAATAAAGTCTAGCTCTCCAAGTTGGTGATTTATTTTTCGATGTTACTTATAGCGCCCAGAGATCTTCAACATTCTGGAGAACACTGTCGAGGATGCTGAGCTACGTATCCAATCCTATTTGACTCTGATGGGCTGTCCCGACCAAGTCACCATTAACCGCATGAGAAACATCCTTGAGTCTGAGACGGTCAATCAGGTTGGGTCCTTCATCTGGACACACCTGACCAACCTAATGGAGACATCCAACCCACACAAGCAAGACATTCGCATGATTCTAGAGAAGGAGGCGCTCAGGAAAGAGTTCGACATGGACAAGCGCAAGTTTTCCCGCAACATGGAATGGTCCCTCTTCAGCGAGCTGGTCAACATGGGTGGATCTGCTGAGAGCAACCTAATCTGGTCTCAGGACTCCTTCCTTCCCCGTTCTGCTGCACTGAACCTTACAGTTGACATGTTTGGCCAATCTATGAACCTTTTGGAACTAGGCACACGCATGCAAGGCATGGAACAGATGCTTGAAAAGGTGTTTGGTTCAGTAACTGAGGAAACCAACTCGGTACAGAGATCAAAGAGAGCGGCCATCACTGATGACGCAATCAATTCGCTTGACAACAAAGTAAGTCACTTTATATCTATTGAGAGTCGATATTCATTCATCCTATAAAATTGATTATGGACGAATTTAATTTGCTCATACCTTGTTTCAGTACGATGCCAAGCGGGACGATCCTCAGGTCTCTTACTTCTTGCGCCTTTTTGGCAATGAGATCCGTTACGGTGACCTTCACAACTTTGACATGACTGGTCTTCAGGACAAGATCAACTTCCTGGAATTCCTCATCAACCTCGCTAGTGACCACGATTTCGAAGTGACCAAGTCCATCATGTTCCTTGATGCTACAACTTCTATTCCCACCATTGCTGGTATGCCATTGAATCTGGAAGCTGATGGAGCTGCCTCCATTAACATGCATATCCGTGGAAAGATGGATATCCGCAGGATGTTCACCTCGCCATCCCACTTTGACATTGAAGGATCCATCAGTCCCTCAGCTGCCCTCGAAGTCACCTCGCAGATGGGAGTTGATGCATTTGTGGCGCGCACTGGCTTGAAGATGGTTTCTACTCTCCACACCAGCACAATCCTCCAAGGAAAAGTCCAGCTGAAAGAAGGGCGCGAACTTGAGTTCGACTTTGATGTTCCCAAAGATCAGATGGAGATCCTCTCTGCTCAGTAAGTTAGCTTCTGCTATTGAATTGCTGTCGCTGTAGAACTATATCCTCTCATCTTAACGATAAGGAATCCAGCAGCAGTAAGACAGGTTGACTTTTGAATTGTTTCAGATCTAAATTCTATGTCGTTTGGCGTGAGGACGAGCGTGAGCAGAACATGCTAACCACCCCACAAGCAGACAACGCCAAGTGCGTAGGTGGTAAATTCAGCACTGTCTTTGGTCTGGAGCTTTGTGGCGAGCTGACCTACCCATATGATACCAGCCGGACAGAGACCCCGTTTTTCCCACTGACTGGCCCAGTCACTGCCAAGGTGTACCTCAACAAGAGAGAGACCTACACTGGCTTCCACTTTGAGACGAAATATATTCAAGAAAAGGTGAGATAGTCAGCAGTCGTTAGTCTACATATAATTTAAAGCTAAGTTTTAGTTCAATATTCTCTGGTCTCTCCTACTTGGAGGCTGAAATAAAAATATTATCGTTTGCAGACTCGGTCTGAGGCCGGAGTTCAGATTACCGATGTCGCCAAGATTCAGTTTGACACCCCAGAATCACAAGTCGACCGTGAGCTCACAATGGAGTTCAGCTTCAACCGTGCCACCAAAGCTCTGTCATTCAACCTGCGAACTCCCTGGAAGAAGACTGAAATTACCAGTATGCGATCCAAACATCTTTCTCAAAACATTTGCATTATGCATATTTCTTTATAAACTCAAAAACATATTTTGAAAAACTGATACACTTGCGTCGTTGCAGGTTCCTTTGTAGCAACTGTCGCGGAGAAGAGCATCACCATCCACGCTGTTGTTGATGAAGTTAAAGAATATTCCCTGACAGCCCAGGTGAACATCAACGACCGTGATTCCGCTGTACGCTATGAACCAAGTATCAGCCTTGTCATCCCGAATCGCCAAAACATCATACTCGAAGGAGAAGTGCTTGTGAGACCAAACCGCAAATATGATATGGATATGAGTCTAAGGAATCTCTTCACTGAGCCCATCAGGGTTAAAGGTATGGGCAGGTCAATTGCATCATGTAATTGTGCAGAGAATATATCAGGCGCTCATGACATTTATTCAACCCTACATATAATCTGTTTAAAACTGCTACAGGATCTGTTGACAAACTTGACAACAGCAGAAGGATGAAATATGGCATTGCTCTTGAAATTGCCTCATCTCTCCTGCAATCTAAAATTGAGGGCTTTCTGGACAATAACAAGGCTAATGGAAATTCTCTTGCTGCACGGTTTGAGCTTGAATACCAATATGCCAGTGGCATCCAGCAGCGAATGGTCTTCTCTAACAAAATGAGAAACAGGAGCACAGACTCACAGCGCTCGTACAGCATGGATACGTAAGAACGCTATACACTATAAAGTGCAAGTTTACTGATCTAAACCTAAGCTGACAATTGTTTTCATTGCAGTGGTTTTTTCTATTTTATTATGTCGCACTTGGTGTCCCAACAGAGCGTGGAGCACAAGTGCTTTCCCGGCCTACAATGGTGAGGTGAGTGCGGAGTATGCCATGGAAGATGGGGTTATGACAACTTCTTTCCAAGCCGGACTTGACGACATCAGGAAGATTGTACTTATCCATACGTCCAGCTATTCGTTTGGGATGGATACGTCCATCACTGGCGAGACACGTATTCTTCTCCCAGTGAAGGCAAGCACATGCGCTACTTAAGTGGTTGTTATAATATCAGGTAATGTTGAGCGTCTATTAGCTAATAGAGTAGTGAATTTTCAGAATTGGGACTACACGATGACCTTAAACCACCAACACAGTCCATCTACTCTGAACTCTCAGGCAAGTATTAGAAATGCTGAAAACTACGAAAGTGGTTTAAGCATAATGTTCAACAAGGAGAGTATGAAACCGATAAAAGTGAATGGAGCTATTCATCTGCACTACCCTGGCCGCGAGGTGAGCTGGAAACAATCCATTGAAGAACAGTCCTCTGGCAAGTACCACCAAAATATGGAGATCCAGCTTCAGAAGAACCAGACCATCCAACTTACTTCTGTTTACACGCAGGCTCAACGCCAGGAACTGACGGCCACCATCAATCTTCCTGAAGTAGCACCGATGTCGATCAATGCCCATCTGAATCCTGACCTACAAAATATGGAATCGGGAGTGGAAATCACAGCATTCCAGAAGACTTACTCTGCGGTTTACAACCACTCCTTCAGAGGAACAATGGCAGCATTTGCAGCAGAGTCCAATGTTAGAATGTCTTGGCAAGAACAGCAGATGACCGGCACTACCAACGTTGGTCGTCGCGGTGATGTTATCACCGTTACAACAGAGTCATCGTGGGCATCTGACAAGAAGATCACCTTTGAGGGAGAGATGACTCTCAGCAAAACTTCTCCTGCCACAACCATGAGACTAACCTGGCCTCAGAATTTCGTCACCTTTGCATTGCAGGGTAATACCAAGCACCAGGGATGGTACAACACAGAAGACGACCTTGAAGCTAGCATGCAGCTTACCAGCAGCTTCACTGGACTGGAACAGATCAGTGCCAGTCTGAAGCATGATATAACCACAGCAACAGCTCTTACTGAGGTTGAAGTTTCCTGGGCACAGGACAAGAAGGTGGACGTGAGCTTCAACTTGAATAAAGTCAATGGTAATTCCCACGTGGAATCATCAGTCCAGGTTAACAGTCCATTTACTGGGTACAGAGCTATGCATGGTGAACTCATCTATAACTTGGAGGGTACCACACTGACCACTACCACTAAGGCTGAATGGGACAACAACCAAATCATCCTTGAAGCAGAGGGAGAAATAACGATCGGATCCAGCAGACTCCTACGTGGATCTGCTACTTTGGTTACACCCTTCGTGGATAGAATTACCATTACCGGCAGACACATGGATGATGGATCACAGTTTCAGTCACAGATGGAGACAAGCTGGTCCCCAAGCGAGCAGATCAGCACCCAGTTCAATATGCGCCACCAGAATAGCGGCAGTAGACTTGCAAACAATGCTGAAATCACTATTATCACTCCATTCAATGTCCTCAGACAAGGCCAGGTAACCTGGCGCCATGAAAACAGCGACAGGAAAATTTCAACCCAAATTGATGTTGAAAAGGATGGCCAGAAGGGTTCTTTAGAATTTGATGCTATGCACAAAGCGAACAGCAACAAGAAAAGTCTTCAGCTTCGGACAATCCTCCAGACTCCATTCCCGAGCTATGAGGATATCAGAATGACCATTCAGCACCAACACAACCTCAACAATTGGGAGGGCTTGCAAACAGACGCATCGGTTGAATGGAATGGGAGTACTGTCACCTATGAACACGAAGTTGACATCAGCAATAATCAAGCTAACCTCAAGGCAGCGTTCACGTCTCCCTTCACCCGTCCAATAGCAGTGGACATTGCAAACGAGTTTCTGAACAAGAGGCTGACAGTCAACAATGTGTTGACCTACAATAACGAGCCCCTGGTGACTTTTGAAGGCAGAGGTTCTTCTGGAGACAGAGTTGGTGAAGTCACATTCCATTGGATGTGCCACAGCCAAGACATCACATTGGCTGCAAACTACCAACTCGAAAATGGCATCTACACAGCCCGCCAATCATTTTTGTATGCTCCAGGCAAACAAATTATAATGGATTCCACATTTGGGTGGGAAGATGTGAAGACAGGAAGCATCCACCTGCGATCACCATGTCCCTACTTGCGGGATGTGTCTCTGTCAAGTCGATTTACCGGCAATCTACGCACATTCGAGGGTGAAGCTGAGCTTGAGCATGACTTGCTCGACAGCAAGCTGGCAATTACTATGGCGTTGGACACTGCTGACCTCAACAACATCCATGGTGATTTCGAGTACCAGGGTCACAATGGGTGCTTTGCCAAGAGCACATTGTCCCGTATTGCCAATGGAGCAGGACGCCATCAGCACTCAGCTACATTCGAAATACCCAACTTCCGTAGCACCATCAGTAATGACATGACCATCATGGGCTGGGACAGGCACACCACCGAGACAACCATTGAATATAATGCTGGAAAGAGGATCGAGCTGTCATCTATGTTCCATACAACACCAAAGGTCGAGGGTCAAGTTAGTCTCACTACACCATGGGATCAAGTACGCAACGCCGCCATCAATTTCAACCACGAGGGCACAGCAAGCAGCTCTGAAACATCTGCCTCTGTCAATTACAATGATATGAGGATGTCTGCTGACAACATATTTGCTTTTACTGGTACTTCCCTGACAGCATCAACAACTCTCATTACTCCTTTCCCTGGAATGAATAGGATTGAAGCACAACTGACTCATACTGGCGGTCTCAAGAACTTCAACAACAACATGGTGGTCAGCTATGATGGTCAGCAGCTAAGAAGCAGCAGTGAGTTTGCTTTTGAGGCAGATGGACTCACTGGATCACTTGTGCTCTCCACCCCTTATGAAGTTCTGAACACACTGAGAATTACGTTTGCTCACAGCTTCAACAACTACAGAAGTTTTGCTAACAACATGGCCGTTGATTACAACGATAATCACTACTCAGGCAATTCTGAATTGAGATGGTATGACCAAACATTCCGAAGCAAAGTCGTTGTGAACATTCCAACTGAGTATAGCTTCAAAGCGAACAGCAAGGGAAGGTGGACTGACTGCAGCAACACCGTTACCATTAAGATGGGCGATAACACCATATCTGGTAACTCGGCCTTTAAATACGGCACAAACCTTTTGGAGACAACTTCAACGCTCACTACATCATTTGTTGGTTTTGAGAATTTCGAAGTTAGTATCAACCATGAAGGAGCTGTAGACGACTTTAGAACTTCAGCCAGCCTTGTCACTCCTTTCCAAGCTGCATCCCGCCAGGGCTTTGAGGTGTCGCACCAGGGTACACTGTCCAACTTCCAGTCTTCGTTGCGAGCAGACACTCCTTTTGAAGTCATGCCTACTGCCTTGTTTAGCATTAACCACGAAGGGACAATCACACAGTTCACTACCCGAGCCAATGCCGAATACCGTGGACAGACTGTCACAAGTGAGGTACATTTCAGCTCCGTTGAAGATATTGAGGGGAGCGCACGGCTTACAACTACCTACACCGGGCTCCGGAACTTTTTGGCTACCTTCACACATAGTGGAGTTGCAACCAACTTCAGAACTGCCGCCACAATTGAAACTCCATTTGAAAACTTCCAACGGATGTCAGCCTCTTACAATCATAATGGCAACCTCCAAGGCTTCAACTGTGAAGGTCTCGTGGAAACAAGCTACCCAGGCTTTGAAACGATTAATCTTGAAATCAGCCATTTGCTGCCAGCTGAGATGAGTATTATCAGCTTATTGGAGGTGCGTACTTCACATCCTGGCTATCCCCGTATCGCCGCTGCCATCAAGCATGCTGGTAACTTTGTAACAATGCAAAGCAGTGCCTCTCTTGAAACTCCATTCAATGCTGTGCCTCATATAAGCTACAAGATTGCAAACGACTTTTCCAACATGGACCAAATCAAGTCCGAAGTGCAGGCTATCACCCCACTTGGTGACTTCAGCTACAGCATTAGCCATAATGGGAATTGGCAGCAATTCACAACGCATTTTGATATCGATATGCCATTCGACCAATACAAGAGGCTTGAGATGAACATTGATCATAAGCCATTACTCTGGATGATATCACCAACAATGCGCAACTCGTCACTCCTCTGGGTAACTTCGGTTATGACTTCCAACATCGAGGAAATACTCACGAATTCGAAACCGCTATCGAGGTCACCACACCGTTTGACGAATTCGACCACTTCTCATTGAATACAGATCACAGATGGACATCTTGGACCAACATCGATTCTATGAGCTCCTTGTCCACACCAAAGGGAACATTGGGCTATCACGTGATCCATAATGGTGGTGCAGGTAACATTCGGTCAAGCTTTGAACTGACTACTCCTTATGCGGCCTTTCACAGATACAGCCTCAACATTGAGCATTCGACCACTGACCTCAGCAACATTCGATCCAGCAGTCATCTGGTCACCCCCCATGGTGATGCCAGCTACACCTTCACTTCCTTAGCATCCGAGACAACCATGCAGAGCAATTTGGAGGTTTTGACACCATTCTCGAGCTACAAACGATTCGGTTGGACCTTGTCACACAGTCACTCTGACCTTACCAACGTGGAGTCTTCAGTTACTCTATTCTCTCCAATGGCTGACTTGCTATTCGCATTCCGACACACTGGTGCCCTTAACAACATGGTTACAAGTCTTGATATTACCACACCATTCCTGGTAATTGGAGCTAATGCTGAAACGGCTTACACAAACACAGGCATTCGTTCCAATGGTGAGGCCAGAACACCTCTCGGTGTTTTCTCATACATCCTGAGCCACAATGGCAATATGGCTTCATTGCAAGAAAATATCCAAATCAACACTCCTTTTGCGGGCCTCGAGAGATTCAGTGCCATCATAGAGCATAATGCTGAAGATTTGACTAACCTTCGATCTAATGTACACGTCACCACACCATTCGGTGACTATTCTCATGCTATCACCAATCGTGGCGATATATCGGACATGGTTACTTCTATAGAGGTATCAATTCCCTTGGCTGGCTATGAAAGATGGGCTATCAACAGCGAGCAAAGCATTGCGTCATCATCTAGCATCAGGTCATCAGTGCGTCTTGGATGTCCATACGGAGAATTCACATACAGCCTGTCACACAATGAAGAGGGTAACGGTATGAGAAGCTCCATTGAGTTTTCATCGCCCATCTCTGGCTTCCAACGAATCTCAGCCAGAATGCTGAACAATATTCAGTCCTGGACTGACCTCAGCTCCGATGCTACAATCAATACCCCAATGGGTGACTTCGCCTACGCCATCAGCCACAGTGGTAATCTGTACACTCTAAACAGCAACATTATGGTTACAACTCCATTCTCAGGCTATGAGCGATTGAACGCTGCAATGGAAAACAACATCCATTCCAACACAAGCTTCCGGTCTACCGCTACTGCTGGCACACCTATAGGCGAGTTTACTTACAATCTGAACCACGATGGAAATCTGAGGAGAATGACAAGTAGCCTGGTAGTCGACACGCCTTTCTCGGGCTATGAACGTTTTAGTGCCAACGTCAGAAACAACATCCAATCCTGGACAAACATCCAATCTTCTGTCCGTGTGGGAACCCCAATGGGTGAATTCAGCTACAATATTGACCACAATGGCGATTTTGCTCGTCTGACCCACGTCACCGAGATTACCACACCGTTTGCTGGTTATGAGAGGCTGAGTGTTAACATCGACCACGAAAGCCAGACTTGGAGGATTGTCAAGAGCAATGCACGCGTAAATACTCCAATGGGTGAATTTACATTCACCATGGACCATAACGGTGATTATTCTCGCATGGTACATACTTCGGAGGTGACCACACCACTTGCAGGTTACGAGCGTTTCGCAGCTGAATTCGACCACAACGCACAGCAGCTGACCAACATGAGATCCTCTGGCAGCATCAGAACATCAGTCGGCTCATTTGGATACAGCTTAACTCACACAGGGGACCTGAAGAACACGAGGAGCAACGCTGAGGTTACCACACCCTACACAGGCTATGAGCGCGTCACAATCAGGATTGAAAATAATATCCGGTCAAAGACTGACTTCAGTACTACTGCTACAGTTGTAACAAGTGTTGGAGACTTCACATACGCGATCAACCATAATGGCAATCTGAAATCGATGAACAGCGGCCTGACAATCAACACTCCCTTCTATGGCTATGAAAGATTCAGTGTCAATGTTGAGAACAACATCCAGTCAAGTACAGACATCCGCTCAACGGCTACCATTAACTGCCCTATGGGTGACTTCACTTACGCTTTCGACCACAACGGTGATCTGAAGAGAATGACCAGCAGCCTCATGGTGAGCACTCCATACTCTGGTTCTATCAGATTTGCTGTGAATGCTGAGAACGACATCCAGTCAATCACCAGCATCCGTTCCACCGCTACTGTTACCACCCCCCTGGGAGACTTCGCCTACACCATCAACCACAATGGAGATCTGAAGACGATGGTCAGCAGTCTTGTGGTCAACACTCCCTTCTCTGGCTATGAGAGGTTTGGATTCAGCGTTGAGAACAACATCCAGTCAAGCACAAACATCCGTTCAACTGCTACCATTAACTGCCCTATGGGTGACTTCACTTACGCTTTCGACCACAACGGTGATCTGAAGAGAATGACCAGCAGCCTCATGGTGAGCACTCCATTCTCTGGTTCTATCAGATTTGCTGTGAATGCTGAGAACGACATCCAGTCAATCACCAGCATCCGTTCCACCGCTACTGTTAACACCCCCCTGGGAGACTTCACCTTTACACCATCAACCACAATGGAGATCTGAAGACGATGGTCAGCATTGCTACTATCGACACCCATTCTCTGGCTATCTGGAAAGGTTTGGATTCAACGTTTGAATGACATGAGAATGACATCCAGTCAATCAACCACATCCAGCATCCGTTCCACTCTGGCTACTGTTATTACAACCCCTGGGAGACTTCCTGGGAGACCTACACCATCAACCACAATGGAGATCTGAAGACGATGGTCAGCAGTCTTGTGGTCAACACTCCCTTCTCTGGCTATGAGAGGTTTGGATTCAGCGTTGAGAACAACATCCAGTCAAGCACAAACATCCGTTCAACAGCTACCATTACGAGTCCTATGGGTGACCTTTCTTACACGTTTAACCACAACGGTGATCTGAAGAGAATGACCAGCAGCCTCACGGTAAACACTCCATTCTCTGGCTCTATCAGATTTGCTGTGAATGCTGAGAACAACATCCAGTCAATCACCAGCATCCGTTCCACTACTGCTCTGTTGCTACTCCCCTGGGTGACTTCGCCTACACTATCAACCACAATGGAGATCTGAAGACGATGGTCAGCAGTCTTGTGGTCAACACTCCCTTCTCTGGCTATGAAAGGTTGGGATTCAACGTTGAGAACAACATCCAGTCAAGCACAAACATCCGTTCAACAGCTACCATTACGACTCCTATGGGTGACTTCCTACACTTTAACCACAACGGTGATCTGAAGAGAATGACTCCCCTGGGGACTTGCGCTGAGAACTACATCCATCAATCACCAATGGAGATCTGAAGACGATGGTCAGCAGTCTTGTGGTCAACACTCCCTTCTCTGGCTATGAAAGGTTTGGATTCAACGTTGAGAATGACATCCAGTCAATCACCAGCATCCGTTCCACTGCTACTGTTACTACTCCCCTGGGAGACTTCGCCTACACCATCAACCACAATGGAGATCTGAAGACGATGGTCAGCAGTCTTGTGGTCAACACTCCCTTCTCTGGCTATGAAAGGTTCGACATGTCACGTTGAGAGACACACATCCAGTCAAGCACAAACATCTTCTCTGGCTATGAACGCTACCATTATCCGCTCAACCGCTACCATTACGAGTCCTATGGGTGACCTTTCTTACACGTTTAACCACAACGGTGATCTGAAGAGAATGACCAGCAGCCTCATGGTAAACACTCCATTCTCTGGCTCTATCAGATTTGCTGTGAATGCTGAGAACAACATCCAGTCAATCACCAGCATCCGTTCCACTGCTTCTCTTGCTACTCCCCTGGGTGACTTCGCCTACACCATCAACCACAATGGAGATCTGAAGACGATGGTCAGCAGTCTTGTGGTCAACACTCCCTTCTCTGGCTATGAAAGGTTCGGTGTCAACGTTGAGAACAACATCCAGTCAAGTACAGACATCCGCTCAACCGCTACCATTACGAGTCCTATGGGTGACCTTTCTTACACATTTAACCACAACGGAGATTTGAGGAGAATGGCCAGCAGTTTGGCGGTTGACACTCCATTCTCTGGTGCTATCAGATTCAGTGTTAATGCTGAGAACAACATCCAGTCAAGTGCGAACATCCGCTCTACAGCTACCGTTGGCACTCCCCTGGGTGACTTCGCCTACACCATCAATCACAGTGGAGATCTGAAGACAATGACCAGCAGTTTGATAGTTAATACACCTTTCTCTGCATACGACCGATTCGTTGTAAATGTTGACAATAACATTCAGTCTTCAAACAGCATAAGGTCTACAGTTCACGTCGGTACACCTTTCGGAGAATTCAACTACAACACTGAGCACGTTGGTACACCAGGTCATTTCACCCACACCACTGAATTAACAACTCCAGTGAAGGGCTACGAGAGACTGAGTGCCGTATTTACCCATGCATCCCCATCTGTGTCTGACGTAAGGTCGAGCGGGCCGTATCAGTATCCCCATGGGAGAAGCCACATACAGTGTTGAGCACAGTGGAAACTTACAGGTCATGCAAGCAAACTATCAGATCACCACGTCAGTAAGTGGCTATGAACAATTCGGTGTCAGTGTTGACCTCAATGCCTCCGATCTAACCAACATCCACTTTAATGGGCAGGCGATTACTCCTTCCGGGACCTATGGATTTTGAGTACTCCCATGAAGGAGTTAGTGATGATTTCCGATGCACAGTTGAATTGTCAACACCATGGAAAACAAGGTTCGCTGGTTCACTTGAACATAACGCCAGATATCTACCTACAATTGCCACCAGCGCTAATCTGAACATCCCCCACGGAGAATTTGCTGCCAACTTTAATCATGAAGGCAGTCTCCAGAACTTCAGGAGCAGCTTGAGTGTCAAGACGCCTTACCGTGGTTATGAGCGTTTTGGTCTCGCTCTTGAAAATAATTGTGAAGACAAGAATGATATCAACACGATCGCCAGCCTGTCTCTTCCCACAGGGGCTTTTACGGCCACCTTGTCCCACACTGGCAATAGTAATACGTTCAGGAGCTCCTTCGTTGTTACAACGCCAATCGCACAGTACAGCAGATATGAGGTCGTATTAGACCACTCTGCACATGACTTCAGCAATATCGGTAATGCTTTTACCATAACCACACCCAGTGGTACGTTTGGTTATAACCTGAATCACAATGGAAACTTACAGAGCTTCAGGAGCAACTTGGAAATCATTACACCATTTGAAGAAAACAGAAACTTTGGTGCCAGCTTTGAACACAGCGCAATCAGCCTCAGCAGCATTCAAACCACGGCACGCCTAACTACGCCACATGGAAACTTCGGTATTGGTATCGATCATTCTGCAACTGCTAATGACATCAGGACCACTGTAGAGATGACGACGCCAATGAATGGTCTTGACCGATTTGGTCTGACCTTGGCCCACAGTGGCTCAATGGTGTCAGGACTTAACTCCGAATTTCAAATGATTACACCAATGGGATCTTACGGCTACAGCTTAACACACGAAGGATATGGCATTAACTTCAACAATGCTATCGAAATTGTTGTTCCCAGTGTCAACAGAATCAAAGTAACTTCCTCCCTGAACGCCTTGTCCGTGAACAACCTTAGGTCAAGCATGTTGGTGGAGACTTCTGTTGGCCAGTTCGGCTACAGTGTATCTCACGAAGGTAACAACGAAGGTTTCACAACCAATGCTGCTATCACTACACCCTATGCTCCGTACAACAGCTTCACAGGATCTATTCAGCTCAACCATGGTGACGTCATTGCCACAAATGTTGAATTCACCAGCTCTCTTCCGGGTTACGAGCGATTCTCAGCTGATGTGTCCCTCGCAAGCAATACTGAAAACTTCCAGTTCACGGTAAATGTGCAAACGTCTATTCCAGGCAACAACAGATATTCACTTCACTCAGAACACAGCGGTGGATTCGAAAATCCCAAATTCATGCTTACCATCCAGACGCCATTGCCTGCTTATGAACTATTTGGAGTCACATTTGAAAAAACAGGTACCATTGGCAATCTTCAGGCACATGCTGAGGTCCAGTCACCATCTGGTACCTATGGCATTAGATACAACCACAGGGGCAACCCATCGAACCTTGATGTACAGGCATCAGTTGAGACCAGCATCACTGGATACGAGAGATTTGCATTCGAGTTGAACTTTGACAATGTCAGAAGACTCCGAACTAGCATCCAGGTGGACACTCCATTCCATGGATATAACCAGTTCAGAGCACGATTAGTACACGGCAGAAATGGCAACAATATGAGGTCGAGTCTGACAATCAATACACCAATCAGTGGTTATGACGAATTTTCGGCATCAATGAACACTGAGGTACAAGACGACGGCTTCACCACCGAAATCAGGGCCCAAACTGCAATCGCTGGGTACAGGAACTTCGGAATGACCATGACACACTCTGGAAGTCCGATGAACTTCCAAACTCGTGCTACCATTAATATGCCCCTAGAGAGCCTGCCCGAGCTGGTCTTTAGTATAACTCACCGTGGAGCTCTCCTAGATTTCCAGACCACTGGTTCCATCGAGTACAATGGAAAGAAAATGGAAGTTGACTCCATCTTCAGAAAAACCTCCGGAAGTGAAATCAACTATGAAGGCAGCCTCCAAATGACCTCACCGTTCTCGTGGCTCCGTGATATTTACATCAATGGTGGTCACAACCGAAATGGTGACATAAAAACCGGACGTTTGGACATCACCCACAATGGCATGCATAATGTTGACTTTGATTACAGTTACACCACCGGCAGCACAAAAACCATCAATATTGAGTTGCGAAAGCCATATCCAATGGCCACTCATCTCAATTTGGGAGGACAAAGTAATGAAGCTTCAGTCAACTGGGATACAACTGCCACCGATAAGAATGTCAACATTCAATTTAACCTGAAGAACGACAATGCAGAGAAGGAAGCGATGCTAAGGGTAAACCTACCACATAGAACCGTTGGTTTCACATTCGGTATGGCCAATACTGCTGAACGAATTGCACAGACCACTGAGGTGATGTGGAATAACCTTCCAGAGACCCGTGTCATGTATCATGTTGAAATGTCAAAGACCACCCGTCGCCGCCAGAATATGTACGATGGCCAATTCTCACTGACAACTCCACTTGGCAACTTCCAATCTACATTCAATCACAGGTCAACACCAGGAAGCCAGTTCAACACAGAGATTGCCATCCAGCAGCTAAATCTGCGGGCTAACATGGTGAAGTCTGGTGCTACAATTACACACACCCTTTCTGCTGTCCACCCCATTCTGCCTTCGGTAAGCCACCGAATTATTGTCTCATCTGAACGCTAAGAATATTGTCCATAAATAATACTGAACGTGCTCTAAATATATTTTATTATTGCAGAACACCCAGCTTGTGATTGAGAGCACAATGACCGACCTTGTTATCGAAGGAAGAATTGAGTTATCTTACGACCAACATGTCATCGCATATACTGGGCGTGTTGCTGATGAATCTAGCTCTGGAACCACCCTGTATACAGCTCGTACACAACTAACCCATTCCGCATCCAACCTAGACTTCCAGTGGGATGGAGAACTGCGTGACAATAGGGAGAGTCGTCAGGCCAACATGCAAGCCAGCTATCTCACCAGCTATCGATCGTCAGAGAAAGACAGCCTCTCTCAGGGCCGAAATCCAAAGAATCCGCAATGAAATCAATATTCAGGTCAGGATCGATTTCTACCAAATATGCATGTATCTCTTTCACTTTTGCCACGTTCTATTTATAATAATGTGAAGGATATCTTTGACGCAGGTCGTTACTCCTGTGAAGAGGTTTTCCATCAACGCCCGTGAGAATACTCATGACACCAAGCATGAGATCCACAACTTTGAGGTTACTCTGACTAATGACCAATACCAGATGCGCGGTGAAATGGAGGTGAACGGCGCCGAGAGGTCCCTTAGCATCAAAGCATTCAGTGATGAAGGTAGGTATTTTTACCGAGTACACGACAGGGCCTTGCAGTTTGTTTGCTCAGTTGATACTTGCACGATTTGTTATTTGTTTCAGACAACTACTTGCAAGCATACGGGAGTCTGATGAGCGCTCGCCAGGCTCAGGCAGAGGTATTCCGCATGAATGATGGTATCAAACACCAAGAGGCCATGGCATCTTTTGCTCTTACTGAGGGTCAACTTGTCAGTGCCCGCTTTTTCATCTGTCCATCGCTTCATCAGGAACTGATGGTAAAACGTACATTATGTTTATGAGATTGAGTTTTAGCCAATTATTATAATAAAGGCCATCGCTTATTCGTTATTTTTGAATTTCTAGGCACTGTACCATAATCTGAGAAGCGGCAGTGACAGCCAAAACCAGCTTAATGAGATCAGCCGTGCTTTCCTCAGAGAGGTTGAGCTTAAGAGGTCCTTATTTCTTGCCGCCATTGAGCCCCTTACTCCAACGATCGATGTTGTGAGGAATGAGATGAACCGCATAAACATCCAGGCTTCCAACACCTTCGACCAGATGTACAATGACGACCACTTCCATATGCGCACTATCCACCAGATTCTCTCAGAGCACTATGCTAATATGTCGTAAGTACAGCACAAAACCATCTCGTAATACCAGTGTTTTTAGTTTAATTTAAGTTTGTTTTGTTATCATTGAATGTGGCAAATATAATTCGTAAGCAACTGCTTATCTCTTGAGAAATGTATGTTCCAGAGCCCGTATGCAGTACCACTTGGCCATTGCTCATACACAGTTTGAGGCTGTTTGGAACAAGTACAGCGATGCTAGTAGAGATATTGTCGTTGAATTCGTTTCCCAACTGGTGCATGTGTTCAATGATTACAGCCCCATCATGAACAAAATCCTTGTCAACGTTCGGGATGCTTTTCTTTGTGAGTCAATGAATAAATGCATTACTGGTTTATGTATATTGTATATATAGTCACATTACTAGGTATGTATACTTGACAAATAATTCCCGTTTTCGTTTTGATGATGAAGATGGTTTTGAGACCGTGCAAAGCAGCCCAACTCTGAAATGGGCCTGGAACAAGTGGCAGACATTTGATATGGATGCATTGATGGAGCCACTTAACATGGTACGCAACTACATTATGTCTCGCTACTCTCCTGTAGTTGATCGTGTCAAGGCCTTGTATGCGTATGCCAACTCCTTCCCTGAGACCAAGTACATCGTCGCCTACGCCAAGAGAGTCTACCTCAGGGTATGATTGCTATTGTATTTTGAATAAGATCCTTGTTGAGTGTAGTTTCCATTGCATTAACATATATATTAGGCGTTGTGGTCAGATTTATCGTCTTGAATGTTCCAGAGCAAATTTGCTATCGAGTACATGGAGCTGATGGAACGCATGAAGCACCTCATTTATGAACTGCATCAAATCAACTTTGACACCTATCGGGCTGATTTGGTGGAGACGATCCGCAACTACCTCCAACTTGAACGCACTCATTGGACGCAGTGGAACCCTGCTACAGGAGAAACCGGATTCGACCTCTACTGGCCATTCCACTGGGACGACCTACAACATTTGGATCGTCTGCAGGCCATCTGGAATATAGACGTTTTCAGCTATCTGACTATGGCTAAAGACCAAATCATTCTGTATATGCCACATCCAGAATTTCAACTTAGCGACTTCTACTACAAGTACAAGCCATCTACCGATGTCGTCAACTGGATACCCCCATTCAAGAGTGCGACCTGTTTCCATTAGGTTTTCCTATTGCTCCTGATGACTTTCATGTAATACAAACTAATAATTGCGGTGATTGTTGTTTCCAGGTCGTGCTGCTATTGTCGGTGACCAGCATTACATGACATTCGATAAGAAATTCTACGAGTTTGCTGGTGAATGCAGCTACCTTCTAGCCCGTGATTTCATTGACGGAGCTTTCAGCGTGGTCGTCAACTACAGAAGTGGCAGCGATGGTGCCTCAAGAAGGAGCATTACAGTATTCTCAAATAACAAGCAGGTTGAGGTTCTTCCTGACGCTCGGGTTATCGTAGATGGAACACGTGTTGAGATGCCACTAACCTTCCAGAACACAACCATCATACGCATGGGCCACGTCATCCGCATTGACAACACCAAGGGAGTTACAGTCGACTGCCACCTGATCCAGAAGAATCGCTGCACAGTCAACGTGACAGGATGGTACTTCAGCAAGACTGCTGGCATGTTTGGCACTTACAACAACGAACCTGCTGATGATCTCATGATGTCTGGAAACAGAATTGCTTCCGATCTGGCCCAATTTGCTGACAGCTGGACCTCCGGTTCCCGTTGCAATGCCGTCAATCGCGCCCGTGTTGTAACAGCTGCTCAAGATACCCAGCAACACCGTGTCTGTGCCAACCTGTTTGAGAGCACCATCTCCACCATGAGGCCATGCTTCAAAGTCGTGGATCCTGCTCCATTTATGACCATGTGTGTCAATGATATTCCCACAAACGTCAACCATCAGCCAACTGAGCAGGACACCTGCCGAATCGCCGCCTTTTACGTGGATGAGTGCAGACGTGAAGGAGTCCCTGTCCGTGTCCCAAAAACATGTGGTATGTAGCTATTTGACAAAAGTTCAATAGGATGTAGGTGACTTTGATATCAAAATAATCAACTCTATCATGTTGGCGTATATGTGTATATTGAACCTGTTCTAGTGCGATGCGAGGTCGAGAGTCTGCAGACTGAGGTGTCTGAGGGTCAGAACATCACACTGAGAGGTGACAGCGTCCCCCAGTCTGCCGATGTAGTCTTCGTCGTCCAACACGCCAGTTGCAACCAAGAAGTAGTTAACATGATCAAGGCCAGTTCCGAAGACCTCAACACTGCTTTCCTTGCCAAGAATATTAGAAAGAACCGCTTTGCTATCGTTGGCTATGGTGCTGAAGGCAGACTCAATGCTCCTCATGTACATACCATGGATGGTCAGATCTTTAACACCCACCCACGATAAGATTGTTTATGGTCTAGACAACTTTGAGCGAGAAGCTTCCCCGAATGCTGATGGCTTTGCTGCCTTGCGTTATGCTGCCAAACTACCATTCCGGGCTGGTGTTTCCAAGACCTTGGTTCTGGTGCCGTGCAGTAACTGCACAGAGGCGACTGTAGGTTATGGTGAGATCCAGCAGTCCCTGAAGAAACTTAGCGTCAACCTTCATGTGCTCATGCCACATACCTTTGAGTTGGCCAAGGACAAGGATATCGTCTCTGCATACATCTTTGGTGAGTTGTAAGATGCGAACCGAGCGCAATTGAGCATCTTTATCATTTAAATTGATGAAGTTAACATTGCCCATCCATTAATGATCAATGAGCATAATTCTGTGTTTTCCCTGTCAGGTGCTGATAGCGAACGTGTGTTCACTCGTCGTGATGCTGGCAGTTCCGAGCTGGAAGGCGACCGCGAGCTCCGCCAACAACTCATGGTTCCCAAAGACCTCTGTGCTGCCCTGGCCATGGAAACTGAAGGTTCAGTCTTCAACACCCTACAGTGGACTGAGAGCCGACCTTACATGCAGAAGCGTTTTGTTGATGTACTCGTCCGCCTTATCGCCCAGAAAGGTGTGCCAGAAGAATGCCAGAACTGTGATTGTGTGGCTGATGAGACAGGCGTAGGCAAGACCGTATGTCACACCTGTGAAAGCACTCGCTCCCTTTTCTCCTTTCTCCCCGGGTTTGGAGAGTCTGGTGAGATGATTGTTGAGACAGAAACCACCGCGAAAGAGACCAACGTGCCGGAATTTAATTACGAGGTAATTATCACCATTACATCGGCCATTATTCGTGACTGAAGCATTTGATGATACGTATGAATTGATACTATTATATTCTTCATTGTTCATATCGTGTCGCCAGGAAACCACACCGAACCCAAAGCGTCAACTTAAACTGAAGAGGAAGAGGTTTCCGTCTAGAAAGAGGGCCAGGCCTGCATAAACCTTGACACCTCATTTCTACTCTTACCCACATGACCAATGCAACTGTTCCATTTCAGAATCTATCAATTGAGCTGTAACTGTCGTTTTATGTTAATTTATTTATTTATTGTCGTGCAACAAGTTCCTGTTTTCGTTTTAATTTACTTAATATGTTGGCTAAAAATTTCCGACACAAAGTGTTACCGTTCAATGACTTAGTTCCATCGATTTTGTTTCGATTTCTTGTTGAATTCTCCTACAATTAACCTGAAATAAATTTGAATCATTTCAGCAACAAATTGTGTAGTCGATGGTTTCATTCGCAATACCCCATTCATCACCAGTTGTAGTCTTTGTACGTGCAACTCGGAAATTGTAGAAATTAGAAATAACCGATTGTGCAAATTCATTTTTACATTTTCGTGCGTATCCACAGCCATTCCGCACCAATGAATCATGGTAATTTCTTAAAGTTCAGTGGCAATATCTGGGCTTCAAATGGATGAGATTTACTCGCCCTTTCAGTCAAACAGTACTTATATATTTGGCCAAGGAACCAATTTCCCTAGACAAAGCTTTACTCCCCTTTCTCACCAACTTCTATTGTAACTAAGCTGATAAAGCGGTTTATCATTCTGATTCTAATGTCAAACATCTATTGCGCAACTAGTTTCGACGTTGAGTTACAAACATTATTATTACTTTACTGTACCCCTATACCTTAGTCACCCCACTGAGCTTTCCCATATCCATGACGGGGGCACTCTACGTTGGTAATCTCATCAACAAACCATAGATAAGGCAAAAATTAAATCAGCACATAGCAACACAAATAAGTTTAGCATACCAACAGAAACAAATATAACTTCTTATACTCACATTTGTTACACTGCCTTATGGTTCCATCAACACATTACACATACATTAATCTAAACTACATGGTAATCCTATACTGCGTGCGATGCATAGGAAAGGGGGATCTTCTACGAGAGCAGTGAAACCTCTGACGACTGAGGAAGGGCAGAATAGAGCGTCTATGGAATATCTCAGCTTGAGCATCCGAGAGAAACAGTACCCATTTTCTGTCACATAGAGAAAATACATGTCCGTGCAAAACGAATGACAATAACTTGCAGTAAGTGATGAATGCAGTACACTGTGGATGGAAAACTGAAAATGCCACGACTCTCAAGCCATACTCGACTGCATAGTGAAAATTAGAGATATCAACGGTGTGTTGGTCTAATGTTCAAGCCGATATGTTAACGAAAATACACGAAGGTCACATGGGTATCGAACAGTGCCAGGCATGAGCAAGAAACTGCTGTATTGGCCAATTTCGACCTGGCATACAGAGGATTATGTGCCTCGGTGTAGTACAAGACAGATACAGACAGCCCAAGTCACCCTCGGCTGAAAATGGGAGTGTATTTCTTCTCACTGTGCATTTGTTAGTTAGTTTGTTGTAGTACACTAGCTGTTATGTGTTTGTACCTTCATCAGTTGGTTTAACTGGTCGCGGGTCGTTGGAAACACTGCAATAATGAGTGAGCCGATTGACAAAGTGTCAATGGACACTACATCCTGTGACACACTACATCCTGTGCTCGTTTATGTCACTTTTGATCACGAATCGTCGGCAGAGATAGATTTTTGCTCTCTTGAAGAGCTAATCTGGGCAAAGAAGTCGTTGGAAAAAAATGTGACACGCGTGTTCTTCCTAAGCTTGTTCGACGGCATGAGGTCAGAAGTTGATGCCATTGTTGATGACATATTGACGTCAGGTCAAAAACTTGATGCTGCCGAGAATGCCCGTGCTTTCAATTGATTTGCAACACTTGCATCGCATCACCAGGGCCTTCCCGCTGCTAAAACGTGTTCCTTTAGCGTATGTGAACGAGTCAGTAGCATAGAGGGCCGGCACAGCCAAGAGCAATTTTGTAGTTTTCAATTATAACCTGTGCGATGTAGATTTAAGGCCAAATGGTAATACTATTCCCACTCAGAATAATGTAATGGATGATGGTTCCTATGTCGGTAAGGACTGTAATGCTAATCAAATGAATATAGCTTGTCCTAATTTAGTATCACAAACACATTTGATGATGTCCAGGTTTGGGGCTGGCAATGTAGATGTGAGGAACAAGTTATTCAACAGATCTCCACGAGTTGTTATTGTTCCACTCTATGAAGTTTAGACCACCGACACGTCGAATGCTTTTGCCGAACATGGCGACAATGTATTAGGCATATCTGAATTGTCTTCCTATTCTTCGAACGCTCGGTTAGGGGCTGGTTTCATAGTGTACCGTCTCTGGCGCAAACAACGCCAGCAAGAGGTCGGGTTGTTTACTGGTAGTGCGTTGTCGATCAGTAACTAGAATGGCGAGCGGCAAGCATTTGGCTTGTTACAGACAATTGTTGTGCACTTTGTTGCGGTTTGAACGGCAAATGAAAGTGGTAGTGACAACGAAATCCCCTGGGACGGGAGGGACGTCGCAACGGAGAGGTGGCGACTGGATACCTTAGTGTTGTGCTGTTGTGCACATTGTAAAACAATCATTCATGAGAATCTATGTTGTCAAGAAATGCCAGAAACAAGGCGATGCATACCATAACGGTGAAGCGAATCATAATACCAAATGATTAACATGAATACATTTTATTGCATGATTCTGAGACTTCAAGCATATAGACAATGCACCTACCTCATGCGTCGTTTTCACTATACCACACACGCAGTCATGTGGACAGTACATGAATGAATTTGATCATATCAGAGACTGAAAGATCCGTCTAAATGTATGTCACCATCAGCGTTTGTCGGACTAACGTATTAAGTGAGTTCCAAAGAACCTAGAACTGAACTATGCATCCTGTTTTGTTGACTGTGCTCTATGCATCGAACCAAAATTGCTGGGGAGATCAAGTAAAGCTAACTCCATGCAAGATTGGCCTAACACATGCCTCTTCCGCCAGCTCGGTTTGGAAGCCCAAGTCGTGGCAACATACAGCTTGCGGGCTACATAGTCACGCCTCCGTTTCTTGAAAAAAACATCGAAGAGATCATCACCTGGGAAATCTTTAGCGAAGCATTCATTAACAATATAATTTAAGTTATGATAGTTAATACAGAATCTTATGCAACTTCGAGGGTAGCCTCTGTGGAATTTTTGAAGATAAATATTGTTTGATGACTCTTTTATGGATAACTATGTTTTAACAAAATCAACGATTCAAAATTACAAGACAGGAATTATACCGACACTCATTTCACGTTTACAAACTATGAATTACACGCTAAAGCTTAAGATATGTACAGTAATAAAGTTTAACTGCCACCGAAAATCTTATATATCCACGTATTATGCTGCACTATTAATACTACTTTGCTAAGGGAGATAATGAGACTACAATTTCATAAACATACATACCCATATTGACAAACATACATATTGATAAACCTAAGAAAATTATATCGTTTTCTGATTTAACAAAGACGTCAAGTTTATATATGCAGCCCGCTTAATCCGTTTCGGGTGAAGATACAATGAAGAACAATATATAATACAGTGTGTGAAAGTGATGAATGACAGATACAAAAACTGACGATAGAATAGGTGTTATTACCTTCAGCATTATACTTGCTAGCTTCTTTACCTGTATGCCTGCATTTGGTCATCTTTTTCCGGTCATCCAAAGCCCTGGGATGTTGATCAAGGTGTGTTAGCTTTGGATCAGGGTTGTAGTGGAAATGTATTGTCTTCATTGCCTTCTCCTTGTGGGGTGGTCACAGTGATGGAACTTGTTGAAGGAGTTCCAAGAATGTATGCCAACAATATGACGTTCAATTGACAACCATTTCTCCTTGATAACATTGACATTAATAGACACATATATACAGCAGTTGGATCTGTGAAGAAAATAAAAGTATAATCTATACCATCGTATAAGAAGTATTTATTCATCGATGTATCCTTGTATAAAAATAATGAAATATTGCTGCCTATGGATCTTCATTGCACAGATGGTTGCTGACAGACTGTATCCATGGAGCAAGTGCCTCTGTTCCCCAATAAGATTTGGAGAGTTCCTTTGTGACACGCTTAGCTATGTAGAAAATATCGAATTGTCTGAGGTCTAGACTTCCGCATGAAGGTACTGATTTGGGCACGTTTGCGAGTGGCCACGCCCTTCACAGTGACATGGCGGGCTTCTTCTTCCTGCAAAAACCGCTGAAATCTCCGTGTCTTTGGAATTTGCGATTTCCCCAACACTTACAACTTTTTAAATCAATAGGCCCAGGGAACTAAGATAACATTTCTTTGACCATCATCATCATCAGCATCATTATTATCATCATCATAATCATCAAGGTTATATGCACAATTATCTACATCATATCCTGTTTATGATGCTTGAACTGTTCAATTCTTGGTAGTCTTAGTTTTAACAGTCTGGGGACATGATTGATTGCCTATGATTTGGCTGACTCAAGGGAAAGCTTTGTTTATAAAATATTACCACGGCGTGCCATACTTGAGGGCGTGTCCGTCAGGCGAGCAGATAGCAGCGACGGTGACCTTTGTGCAGCACGATGGGCAGGCTGCTGTTAACAACCAGTGAAAACCCAGCGGAAGTGAGAAATCTATAGATAACTTACAATTGATAGTAATTGGTTATATGTTTACAATTGAATGGCCTTCCTTCCAATGAAAACCAACTTATGATACGACCGCCAACGAAGGAAAAGCGACACGTTAACTTCCGATTTCGGTCCCGCTTTGATCGTTCGTAAACGGAAGTAACGCCAGCGACATTTATAAAATCCTATAATTCGGTTGACGCTGTCCATGATAACATTTGAACCACATTTTATGACCATCGAACGCATAATGTCGATTATATAAGCAATCAAAATTTGCAATTTCAGCCGTTTCCCCAAATTTTACCTGCGGCTCATGTGAAAACGCACAATTAATGCTGACATGCAGTGGACGTAATGTGGACTTACTTACAAATACATGGAAACATTTTTCGACGCAGTATTAATGAAGATATCGGTGTCTTAATGCATTTTGGGTGCTTTTTTGTGCTCTAAGCTTAATTTGTGAGAAAATTATTGAGAATATAAAACAAGATGAATAACTTGTAAGTTCGGAATAGCATTGGCTATCGTCGAATGAGAAAATTATTATGATACGACTATTAACTACGGAGAAACAACATGTAAACTCTAGATTGCACTGATGATTTAATTTTTTGTTGCTCGTTACCGAAAGTCTGTCAAACCAAGTATTCCATGTTGAGCGGCAGCTACAGAGTAAAACAAAGCTCTTGGGGTTAATGCGGATTGTACTCAATCATATATGTTTTGTATGCTCATAGTTTGAGATTATGTGTTATCAATATGGTAATTAATTAAAAATTAATACAATCAATTAAGCTGATGTTAGTTATTATTTCTATTGCTCTGTAAATTGCCAAGTCCTACATCAGTACGGATTCCATTTGGTTCAGACGAGGGTCTCCGTTGGATGGAAGGAATGTTGTTTGCATAGAAAGCGAATCCTCTACGTTAGCTGACAACGATGGAGGGAGTCCCGGGACTTAATAACTCATGATAGTGCTGAGAACGATTGTCAGACGAAAATGACCACTCTTTCTATCAGACATTGGTACTCAATCTGAAATATTTAACAGATACACTGCAAATAATAAGTTGATTCTGTTGTTGGGCATTAGGCCGTGCCCATCGCTACAGACTTCGTTCTATTATGTCCTTTGTCACTCGTCAGAGGTTCCACAGCTGTCGGAGAAGGTTGCCCCTTTGGCTTGCATTATTTTAACAGTAATGTATGCGCATTGTCTGGCTGGAATCCTAAGACAGTGTAACAAATGTGGGTAGATATAGTAGTATAAAGAGTGGCTGTTCCGGCGCACCCCCTCTCATCCATACTATTCCCCCTTTGACAGCAAATTTTTGCTCACCCTAAGTTTAGAGAAAGGCGCCTCGAACGGGGCCGAGGGGGTTCTGGCCCACCACCTGCTAGTTTGTTGGCTAACTTGTGTGTCCATAGGCCATGGTGTCTACACCGTTCGTGGCTATCCACCTCTTTGAATCAAATGGAGAGATTGACACCTGCTAACAAGCTCCTCTAGGCATTCCACTCGCTCCATAAGATCATCGTTTTAACCTCCAGATCTCTTACCATGTCCTTCAGTTCCACAAGGTCCTTGTTATCACTCTGTTCCAGATCATTTATATCGTCTTTCAGATAATCTATATCTTACTTCAACTCTAATACACAACCTTCAAGTTCAGTGATATGCTCTTCGGTGTTCATTTCTATACCTTATACCCTAGTTCATTCAATAGATTGGTCCGCGCAATTAATATTATTCTGTGTATTGAAATGGGTCAATACGGTCATTCACAGTCAAAATTTGTGTTTGATACCTTCCAATGCTTCGTCTTTTCCACATTGAATCAGCGCGCTTTTTTCATTGATTGAAACAGATCTGGCCTTAATTTCACCCTTCATTTGGGTATATTTTGTGACCTCAGCTAAAACGAGTTTAAACTTATGAGGCGAGATATTACCACCTTCAAGTGCTGTCGATACAATGTCAGCAATGGTATTCAATTAGCTCTGCGCTAGAATCCGGATGTGATCATGTTTTTTCACCTTAATGATCAGTCGCCGACTGACGAATTTTCCAGCAATTCCAAGTAGCCCACAAGCGGCTCCAGTAACACCCCAGACTGTGGCAATAAGAATGGCAACTATTGTAGACATTATACCTACACCACTAGCGCCAAGACACATACCAACAATAACAAACGCAGTGTCTACCCTGTCCACTGAGTTCACTGCATGTCTATATTTCTTGTACGTAGCACAATATTTTTCAATCTCTTTCTCAAGGTATTGCTTCTTGAGGCTGATCTCATTCAACCGATAGTAGCGCCCTGGATTCTCATCAGGCATCTACGGATATAACGGTGCCGTTGTAATGGTTGGTTGTTGTTTCATACTGCTGTCTATACGTCCACAGGTCAAGTTCACAGGTCCACAGGTCAAGTTCAATTTGGAGTGAAGCTACAGACCAAGTCGCCCCTCTGTTTTGAGTGGTTGTATAAAAGTTTATAACGTTGCCTTGTTCCAGCTGTAAAGGCTGGTCTAAAGATATTACAACAGCCCGTTGGTTAGCAAGCTTACTTATTCCTGCCACTTCCGTTAATAACAGGAACGACTGCTATAGCACTAGTATCAGCGCCCACACCAGAAGACAACCCCATACGAATGATCTTGCCATTGGATGACATGGTAAATCCTTTTTTTAATTCTCATGAGTCTCGACCGCTGGCCCATCACCAAACCACCACTCATATCCTCAGTGAAGGGCGCTACTTTCGTCTGCCCAAATAATAATGAGGTGTTTCGTTGGCGAGTTTACGTGTTGTCTCAGGTCCCTGCGTTGCTGTCTGTGTGGTGCATCAACATACTTTTTATTAGCAGCATCGTTAGGCGATATTGGGTCTCCCAACTAAACGATTTTATTCTCTCTCATTTCAAGGTCAAACCGTACCTCTGTCAGTTGTGCAATACATGATCGTGCTGGGTTTCTCACGCCGTTCCCACACTCGACGACGTTAGGAACCAGGCAACCTTAATTATGTCCCTATGGACCGCAATAAGGCAATTCTCTTGGTGGTGAATGGTTAACCAGCTTGGGCTAGAGGGGTACGCAAAATGAACTCCTTCCCTGTCGCATCTGGGGGGAATTATTGGTCCCGTTTTGCACGGCACCTCCGCGGACAGGTATAAGAGTCATGAATTATGGTTCCTGCTTATCTTCCACTCCAAGACGACAGCCCAGCACGCTACAGCAGCAGCGACAGCAGCAAAAGCACGTCTGACGTAACTGAACCTTTAACTCATGCACAGTTCCACTAGTAACACGCTTAGCGACAGGATTAGCGATGTTTGTTATCCACCAAAGAGCCACCACCCTCTAAGCCAACAACTTCAAGAAGCGAAGTAGCCGCACCATCCAACCTGCTGTGCGTGGTACTGACTTGATCGAGGTGGACATAAAGTGTGTTAAAGATACTAAAGTTGATGGGCCGGTCACTTATGTAAGTACCTGAGGGAATTAATTGCCCACCATGACCGTCATCGAGACCCAACATTTTAACACACCATCTGATATACGCGCAGCCCCATGATCAGGAAATGTGAGGGTAATAACCCCATTTGCAGCTGTAATATCTAAACTA
Source organism: Urechis unicinctus (assembly GCA_034190875.2). Taxonomy (NCBI): domain Eukaryota; kingdom Metazoa; phylum Annelida; class Polychaeta; order Xenopneusta; family Urechidae; genus Urechis; species Urechis unicinctus. The sequence goes on along the minus strand of CM067350.1, from coordinate 79,131,760 downwards.
AGACCTATTGATGTAATCTGCTGCTGAAGAAGGCTGAAACTCCAGAGACCTGGTTTTAATTGGACAGATCCTCCATCTTCTGAAGTCTTTGACTGCCATTGAATGGTCTTGTCTGATTCGATATTGTACCAGCCCACTGTATACGTAATAGACCTTAAGCCAACACATAGATCGCCTGCACTGTTGTCAATAGCATTTTTGAAGCCGTTAGATTCAATATAAATAGAACATACAAACCGGGCCCGCTGTACCCACCCCATATAGCAGCTGAGCAGCTGGCACATCTCCTTATCCAGGTGCGGAGGACAGTACAGAGGCGTTCAAGGTGGAGTTCTCCAACCTGTTTGAGCACCACTTGGTGCCATATATAAGCGACGATAAACTTGTAGTTGGCTGGAGAACCAACCACATGCAATACTGGCAGAACCAGGAAAATTTTGTTGTATGGTGTGCAACCTCCGGCTGTGGTGTATCTGCGTTGGACCACCTTAACTCTGGAGTCCCACCAATAAGGGATTATTATAGGTTTCACGTGTACTACAAAATTCAAAGACTTCTTAACAAAATGAGGGCAGCACTACGAGATGACGCTACATGGTCAGCCACCGATAATACCTTTAACAATAGAATCTACCATGAACTCTGCCATGAGTTTGGTGTTGCCGAAAATACCAATTGGAGAATAAAAGGTGGAAACCAGGGCCTCGGGCGGGTCTACTTTACCGACCCCGAGACACACGTAGTACGGCCAATCACTCATTATGGAAACACCTACTTGTATGAATCCGTCAGGCAAACATTTAACAAATCAACAGGCGGCTTTGTTTTTCAGGGTGGCAAGCTACATATTGATTATATAAAGCAAGACCAAGCAGGTCTAAGCACCGCCTGGAGTACTTACAAACTTGACAAATCTGAGGGATTCAAAGCCCTAGGTATGACACGGATTAACGACAGTATTTGAACCTATATTTGGGCTATTCTTGGTGCTCAGATGTTGACCCACTCAGGGATACAAGGAACAGACACATCATTTGACAGCCGAAATCACTTAGTGAGAGACTGCAATACGAGCTCACATTCAACAACTAGAATCACGTGATTCACGCAATGAGCGACTCCATCTACTGAATTTATGCCATCTCCTTAGAGTATGACAGGGTTATCCAACCAGAGTTGGCCCGTATGATACGCACCCAATACACAGGTCGACTTGCGATTCTGTATGAGTGTGTGCTTCGTCACAGGAAGCTTGTATACAATAAAATAGATACACTGTGGAACATCAACCTGAACGTGCCGGCTAACAGCATGAAAGGCATCCTACTGCTCTTTAAAGAGCCAGCCAATACTTCATTCGCTAGGAAGACCCAAAGATTACAAAAGTTGAGGTGATCATTGAGGGCGTCCCCAACCAACTCTATGCACAGGGCATGCGTGGCTACAGCAGTTGGGTGAGGTGAAGAAGGCCGTTGCAGCAATGGAAAAACGAGACCCCAGTGTAGCAATAGCTGTAAGGGACTTGGCATTGTCGGACGTGTCCTTAGCAGAGTACCTAACCAGCAAGTATGCTTTGTGGCTCGACCTAAGGACGAGTGATGACGACCAGCTGCACGGTAGTGGCAGGGCTGTAGAGAATGTGTCTGAAGGTGCCACCATTCAGATCACAAAAAAAAGCCGAGGCATTGAACGTCTATATGCATGTTGTTATGGATGCACAGCTTAACATTAAAGATGGCAGGTTCGGTAGTGCAGTCTACTAAGTATCAGTTTCCAGATGGTCCCTGTTCGGCTATTGTTTGTGGGCAGACAGGATGCGGAAAAACCGTATTCATCCTCGACCTACTTGAAGGACCCTTTTTCGGTGCATTTAAGCATATTGTAATCCTCTGCCCTACCATCTGTTTCAACGAGGCCTATCATTCCCGATCATGCGTGTGGGATGATTCTGAGGTGTACGTGGTTGATCCAGGGGGGTGGCTCCATGACTGGTTAAGAATTTTCTACCATTGTTTAAAGGGCGAGGCTACCCTGTACATTATTGATAACTGTTCGGCAACAAAGGCCCTAACCAAAAAGAGAGACATGTTGTCCGAACTGGACGTACGTGAGCAGACCTGTTGGGTGGTGCTCATTCACACCAAGGACCGTGACTCTACATTAGAATGATGTGATCCCATCAAGGCAAAAACGCCCCGCAGTACGCCAGTTACTAGCAAAGACCAAGCACACAAAACTGCTGCTGAAGACTGATCAACCTATTGCATATGACGTCGATTATAGTGATGTTGGCCCTGACAGTAGCCCCTGTCTCAGTTACGTTTTTAGGTATCTTGATCTGGGTAGTAGTGTCCTACCGACCCTGGATATACGTATACGTGTATACGTATATTCATGGATCCTGATACCATTATTGATCAACTCCTTGTAACCCAAAGCGGAACCCAAAGGAGAGATAGGCTTGTTGCTGTCATAACTAGGGCTTAGGCCCGTCAGTACCTTGGTAGTGCCTTAACATTGACCAGGTTGAATTAATGTCTGACGAAGAGATCTCAAAGCTGTATGTGAGATACGAGGCTCAGCTAGGCGCTAGAATGTCGCACACTATAGGTAAGGCAGTGCTACAGCTATACTCAGGTATTGCTTGTATGTTTCTACCAATCCCACCAGAACTCCAGCCAAAGCTAATTACAGACCTCGAGGCATACCCGTTTGTTTGGGCACGCTAAGCACTACTACCTGTGAGCTATATCATTGCTATGGCATGTTCTTAGCTCTATTTAATGCAGCTTTAGCAACAGTTAAGCACTGTCAATTTGGACAAACAAATTAAGTAAGCACCGAATCAACAGGGACCGGCGGAGAGGAAGACACTACAATTTGCACGCTATAGTATATGCTATAGCATGTGCTTACCAAGAGCTGTCAATTGGACAAATAAATTTAGTAAGTAAACATTGAAGAAATGATCATGAATCAAGGGGAGACAACACCTGTGACCAGTCGGCGACCTACAAAACGATATAAGGGTCGGGCAGGACGAAAAGGTGTTGCAGCTCAATAAGAATAAGCTTCTGAGAAAGCTCTGTGAGGCTAAGGCCACGCTTACAGACGCTAGAGACCAAGCTGTCGAGCCACCATCAACGAGCAAGCCTCCGGAAAGCTGGGCTTGGCCAACATGTGATTCGCCTTTGGTTGTTGGTGGCGTTGGGGTGTTTGGAATAGCATGATATTGGTACAGGCACAAACTAGTAGCCTCACACCCTAAAGAGGTTGTGGTACAAAAGCCTCCGGACGTTGATTTTAAGGATCCTTTTTATGAAATAAGATGAAAACACAAACTACTGATGGAAAACAGGCTGTAACAAGGTACAGTTGTTTCCGGTATATCAATAGGTTATGCTAAGCTTGCTAAGATGACTCTGAGTGGGGCTCTGCCGTGTCTTGAATTCTAGCCACGCGACCTGGCTATGGCTGTTGCCGACGTATCACTAGCCATGGCCACGAAGGATATGCTGATTAAACAAGGGATGTTACAATTTGATATACTTAAGTAATGGCCTCATTGCGCTTTTTGTTGGAGGTCCCCTTCTCAACGCCCTTGCATTCTCTGGGAGCAACTTCGTATTCTCTAAGTTAGGAAGCAGCTAAGTGGACGTTGAACTTAAACGTCATAATATGGCAATAGATCAGTTACAATCTGCTCAGGCAGCATGGGCTAAAAATCAAACTGAGCGGTTGGACTTCATCAATGAGCAGCTCTGCCGCCAGGGAGATGCCAATCATACTTTGAAGAGGCTATGCGTCAGTACTCCATGATTACAGATAAATCGTTGACCCACTGGACTACGTGCCCTCAGATTACCAAATGACGTTGTGAAACTCCAGATATACAGGTATGCCCTCATAGTGGTGAACGTGGCCTCACGCTACAAAGCGGCTGAGCCATTGACTACTGAAGAGGCTAAAGAGGTCGCAGGTGCACTGGAAAGGATATACAATTGAAGAAACCTGCATTGGCCTAAATTACTTCAGGTCGACCCCGGACAGGAGTTTATGGGAGCAGTGAATCAGCTGTGGCGTGTGAATGTCCATCGAGACCAGGCTATAGTGGAGCGCTTTAACTGAACACTTGTTGAGCGGCTCTTTGGACACCAGTATGCCTTAGAGTTAAGGGAAACTGAAAAACAATCGACTAAGAGGGTTTCTCGACTGCACGCTGTAGTCTCTGCTATAGATAATGAGGTGACCCGCTTGACTGGGAAAAAACTAAAGATGCTATAAAGGCAAAATAAGTTGCACAAAAGCCCTCTTCCGTAATGCCAGGGCTACCGCTGGGGGTCAAAGAGCAAACACTTCTCTCTGGTGTTGGCGTTCACTACCAGCCAGGTGAGTTAGAGCAAGATCATCGTCATCGTGCCACTGACCCTGTGTGGTCACTCAAAGTTTACCGGATTGGACGCTCTGTGACTAGTCCTAGTGAACCTGTACTATACTATTTACTAGATGGACCATTCCATGGCTTTGTAAAGGAGGAGCTGCTTGTGGTGCCATCCGATACCCAGTTGCCACCAGACGGTATTCGCAATTAGACAAATAGATATCTATACATAATAAGTGCTTGTGGATATTAGTCAGAAAGATCCTTGTAACAGGCCCTGTACGCAAGCGTTTTGTAACTTACACAGATATAAGATAAGATATGGCGTCGTTAATAGTCTTGTATGTGTTGTCAGAAGTGCATACAAAATAACCTAGGATTGTGTATGGATTGTGGGTTTGATAAAGTCAACCACAGGCTTGTTCACCAAAAGAAAAAGATTGCTTCACAACAGCCTGCAGTTGGTGACACTGACTCACCAGTCAGCAACACAGAGTATGTTGAGCATACAAAAGAATGGGGATTTCCCACTGTATGATAAAAGGAATCCTGTAGAACTTGGCGCTGTCAACAAGGTCACAGTCCGCTCGCTGTCTATTTCTTTGTGGTTGTCATTTTGTATTAAAAAAAATCCAAAACGATTATGTCACAATTCACGATTTTGAACCACCTTACCCACGCTCTAAGGTTGCACTCTAAGCACTTGAAAAGCGTAATGAATTTGACCGCATATACAATGAGATATTTGCTAGATAAAAGGCTGTGTTGGCACCTCCCGCACCACGCAAAGCAGCCCCAGTCCCCACGCCGCGCAAGCCAGCCCCAGTCCCCACACCACATTATAAGTTCAAGAAGACTAAGTGGGCTGTTAAAAACTATTTGCGTTTGCCCCCTTGGCTTGGACCTTATGATATTCTTCAAAGGCGTGCGCCAGCAGATGCGTAAAGTTTTGACTGATGAGCTGAAAAAGCTAAAGGGAAGTGTCAGTTTGCCATTCAAATAAACATCCAAACATACAAAATCGGCGAATGCGAATTCGCCAAATCAATAAGACTTATGAAGCACACCGATGATGGCAGGACTGAGTATACTGAGCCTGTATTGCGTAATAAGCAGCAGGTGGTTCTCTCCTCAGAAGATGGACCAGAGTAATGCTAATATCCAAGAGCAGTTGGAGAAGTGGACCAATAAAGGTTCCGGTTGGGAGTTGGAGGCAGTCACAACTCTGTGGATTAATATTGCCTACGAAGTTGATCTGGAATACCCTGCAGAGTTACATGCTGATCACAATGATTATCCACTAGCGCCAGAGCGAATGTATGTGCAGAATGAATGGTTGTCTCCCACAATCTCCTAAGTCCATTAGGGAAGACTGCGGAGGTTAAGAAGCTGGTACCCAACCTGCGCAAAAAGAGATGTATGTGGTCGACTATAGGAATCTCAAGCTCTATCTCTTGGAATGAGGCTTACCAAGATACACTGTGTTCTTGTATTGAATCAGAGCCCCTGGATGGAGCCTTACATTCGCATGACAATAGACCTATGTAAGGTTGCCACCAGCAACTTTGAGAAGGACCTGTACAAACTGATGAACAACTCTGTGTTTGGTAAGACAATGGAGAATCACCGAAGGCTAGTCGATGTCATGATTGTGTCCTCCGTAGAAGAGGAAAAAATATGCAGGCTTGTGGCCAGTCCTGCCTATGCTCGACATAAAGTATTCGATGATGATTTAGCAGCCCTAAATATGCATAAGACTCACTTATCACGTCCGGTGTATGTAGGCATGTGTATACTTGATCTCTCAACGCACCTCATGTACGACTTATAATACAATGAAGTCAAGATATGGTTGTGACCTTGGCCTGCTTTACACAGACACTGACTCACTGCTTCTGGAGATCCGCACAGCTGACGTGTACGCAGACATGAAAAAGCTATCAAAGGGGAATAGTATGGATTAGCTCTTATGAACCAAGTGAAGCTTACGCTCCCTGCCTCTCTAGCTCACGTTTAAAGGGTCCGATCATTTGGCTGCATCTTTGTACCTGAACGGGGGTGTAGCGGCCATGACAATGCTTGATCATCCCTGCACATTGACCAAGAGTATAATGATCAGATAATGTGGGATTGAGTCTATTATCCCATTGCATTAATTTGCTTTGTTGTTATTAATGGAAATTAATTCATACTGTTGTATCGGTGCTTTTCTTGAGTACTTACCTTTGAATTCGTTGTTCAAAAATTCATTCATCTGATCCAGTCCAATGTTTCCAGAGTCCCTACCACTGCTGTTAACTGTGCGGTTCCAGGTGATCTCGTGTGCCACAGCAGGAGACAGAAATCCGCCTGTATCTGCATTAGCAACACCCTTAATTGACTGCCTACTTCTTTAAGGACACCAACAAGATTGATACTCATAAACAAAATAGTCTACACTAACAGGCCAGGAGTGTGTGGCTTATCCGCAGGTATCGTGGGTGGTTTGACTCCCAGAACTGCAGCATGTCTAGTCGCCAGTACGTCAGCATCCGCTCCCCATCTCCTTCTCGCACTGCACTGCGACGTACAGCGAGGTTTAGTCCTGACCAGAGTAATGCCAGGTTGTGTTGCAAAAAACACCATCATCTTCCTGCTCAGCCAGGCTGCATTGGTCACTGCAGAACCAATTTTCTGTAACATGTCAACCATTCAAGCTGTCAGTGGTGCGACCCATAATCCTATTTGTAATTGTCTTATTCCCATTACAGAAACTTTAAAAATTAGTTACACTCACCAGGAAACACATCCACTCCGTCTTTGCCCAGGCAAGAAGGGTGGTACCACTCATAGCGGTGGCAGTCTTCCTTCAAGGCACATTGCACCATACCAAAGTCAAGAGACAGCCGACTCTGACAGGTGCAGTAGATGTAACCGTCGGCACTCTCGCAAGCCTCACTGCAATACCAGTCCTCGTCCTGTGGTGGAGCACTGACAAGTGGGGGCTCAAGACATGACAAGTGCAACCATACAAATGGACACGATGAGTTGCAGCACTGAACGAGGGTCTCTTCCTTTTCTGTAGCAGACGGAATTACATAAATACCAATGCTTCATGAGCAGTAGAGAAGCATTTATCAATTGTATTGTAGTCCCTCAAGTCTCACCAGTATGACATCGGCAGAAAAGGTAAGCAGCAGATGAGTCTCTGTTGGAGCGATGCGCGCGGTAGCTCTCCCTTGCCCGGTGAATATCCTCAGGCGATGTTTCTTGCCAAACCCGGTCCACTATATCAGCTGCCAGATGTTCGATGTACGTCTCAAGTTGACACAAATCATCTGGAAGGTCATCAGGTATGTCGTCTGGATCTGCTATGCCCATAAACTTCATGGCCAGCAGCACCGTCATGCCCTCAGTGGCAAACTGCCACAATACAAATAATAGTATGATCAGCACAGCATTTATGCCAAAAGCTAAATATTATTAGTAGTTCAGTCAAGCATGCATATTCTAGAGCAATAGCAGCACGGGTGGAGCATCTTACCATGAGGAGATCCCAGACATGCTGAAAGTTGCTCATCACTTGGCTGCGAGCTGACTTGTGCTGGTATAGGTCCTTTATGTTGTAGAGGGTGCCACGGTCGGTGCGACTGGCCTGAGTGAAGGACCTGTCCATGACATCCTGCAAACAGTAATGGCTGAGAATGTATGTTGTTGGCAGTAGAAACTGGTAAATAGTAACACCCGTTGTATTGACGAACCGGCATTGGTTGAAAGAATGATTGAGCTAAATATGATATTCTTACGTGCATTAGCAGTCCCTCTTTGTGGAACTCCTGAGGAACCTCCTTGAGTGGGCGGAACAAATGGCTCCGGGCGCAAGATAGCACCCTTCCCCGCTTCGCCTTGATCACACTTTCAACTGTCCCACCGTCTCCATGGCAAGGAACGGGCATGGCACGATTGCCAACTACTGGGACGTAGGCCATTAGATTTTCAAGCACGTCAATGGTATCTGGGGTTGCGGCTGGGTTGCCCTGAATGACACCTAAACTAACTACCTCTGACTTGGTCTTCATGACCTCAGTGTAAGCATGGGGAGTCCGATTCTTTGTTAATATTCACAGCAGCGAGGAGTGCGAGCGATCCGATTCTTTGTTAATATTCACAGCAGCACCATGATTGGTCAGGTTTAAATCTGATGAAAGTGTAAGACAGGAATAGATAGGAACGGAAACAATCAAGTTCATTCAATGATGCACAGAAGACTAATTAGCAAAGAGAGACAGAACTTGCCTTCTTTCGGTGCGCGGTCCTCTGGTAAAATGCCGAGCCATAACTTTGGTGGATGGCATTGCTACCTCAAGCACTTTGACCAGCAAAGGAAGTGTGCTACTTGCTTCCTCGTGGATGGCATGCCACGAGAAAACATCCAGCCTTTCCTTTGAGACAGGAGACTGCAGGGATGAGAGGGGACTGGCTCCATTGAACCTGGCCTGTACCATCTCCTTTCGTACCTCCTGGGCCGCCAAAGTGTGGAGAGCAGCCTTGGCAGCCGATGAATTTGAAATAAGCGTTCGAAAGGCCTTGATGTATTGACTGCCATCAATGTATGATTTTGCCCGATCCTTGAAGGATGACACGGGTGTCGTTGGTGTTGGTGTAGCTGCTGGAGCTTCGGAATGGTCTGATGGCTCAGCACTGGCTCCTGATGATGAGCGCTTGGAAGGTGGTGCCTTTGTTGGGGTGCTGTCTGGGACCAACCTCTTGGGCCGCTTCGGGGTGTGCGTGGGCCATGTCCTTTTTCTTGTGGAACGCTTGAAGACGGTACGAAGGGTCAAGTCATTGCGGCAAGAGCCGCAAATCTTCTGTTTGGTTGGGCTGCTCATACCAGGGAAGGCTTTCCATGCAGTATATGGGGAGGCAACAGTGAGCACCCTATACTTCTGATGGCTCCCCTCAAGCCAGTCATCACCACAATTGGTACAGCGCGACATGTTACTGTAAAATAAACAAATTCATAAATTAATGTAGAAAATCGTACCCGTCGTATCTAACATCCTGACGTACTATCCTGACGCAGTTATCGTTGAGTAAAAATGCCAGGGTACTTTGAGCACACAAACTATAAATAATAGAATAATACTATAACCATCAATATTTGAAATCAAATTGCGTTATTATTAATAAATAAATACCAATACTCTTCTATCTGACGATAAGGAATGTACAAAACCCCAAAATTGGCAAATATTTACCCAAATTGAAAAGAAACACGATCATAAAATTTTTGCCTATGTCCTCGCCAGCATTTTCCATCTGTATTATCGCTCTTTGATTCGAAACAGACTTATTATGCAGCTGAATAAAGGAGAGGAAAGGGCAACTGGGTGGGAAAGTTGTAAGGTATGCATCTAGTATAAATTGACTCACCTGTGAAAAGTATAATCAGACAGATGATGACAATAATGGTACGATTACAACTCAGCAAATTCCACGCGGTCGTTAACGACAACGAATTGCAGGAGACTGTTTGTTGGCACCGGAAGTTCTAGGGAATTCTTCCCACCAGAATTCGGAGTGGAATTTCGCCAAAAGTTATTATCGATTATCGATTATCAAGTGTTCTCCCGGATATTGGTAATAAAATAACCCACATGGATTAAATTCAGTCAATACTCTCACTGTTGGTGGCTTTAAATTCTTCTCAGTAAGTATTTTTAACGTGATAAATTAAGCACGTTTGTCAATCTACCGATAAACGGAGGGTTGTCCTGTTAGACTCTTGGTCTGTTGGGCTAGTATGGATGAGGGGCGGTGCGCCAGAATCGACACTCTCTATACTACTTTTTCCGTTGGTAAGGGGTTCATGAGTGAACTTGCGAAATCATGATGACATTTTTGTGATAATCATCATCATCATCATCATCATCATCATCATCATCATCCTAATCATAACCACCAATGTTATGTTCATAACTATCTACATACAAAAAAACCCGTTGTTATCATCATTATTATCGTCATCACCCTTATCAACAGCGATACAAACCTGATCGACCGAGAAGCGGCGTGATAACTTCCGATTTCTCTTCCACTGAAAATTTAATGCGATCCGAACCGGAAGTGACCGCATGGTTATCCATACAATTCAAGGATTCAACTGACGCTGTCCATCATTACATTTGATCCAATTTTTTTGATCCAATGAACGTCGAACCGATATTTTTTTTTATAAAAATTGTCACTGTAATTTTATTCTTAAAACGATTTGCAAAACGATGCATATTTTGATCGAGCATGTCAATTATAAAAGTTTGTTATCGGCTCAAACTTTCCGAAAATGTTAACACGTTCTTTCAAATGTCTTATTTTTAATAACATATATTTCTTTAAAGTTTGCAATTAAAATAAACTTAAAATAGGTATAAACTTTTTTGCGTGTTATGTACGGATAAATTAGAAACTAAACTTGTGACTTTTTTCATAACCTTTGGTGCGTTCGTAACTAGAAGTGACGTCATCGACATCCATGAAATCTTAGGATATGACTGTGGATGCCACTGAGAACGTTTGACCCGACTTTGGTTCCATCAGTCTTTTATTGACGATTTTATAAGCGGTCAAAAATTTCATAACAATATTTTTAACATTTGGACTGATACCTCGATTTCTCTACCTCGGGGGCTTAAATCAACTGCTAATTGTGTACAAATATATATTTATGGAAAAATTGCAATTGTATTATTCTACAAAATAATGTAAATTATGTAACGATCGAACAAATCGTACTGATCAAGATGACTTTGTTGAAGCAATTCGCCAAGTTAAAAATACACTTGTTAGTCGCTCACTCTGGAAATAGGTGTTTTAAACTTGCATAATCAGAGGATCTATTTGTGAGGATGGACCGTTTCATCAGCTTATGAGGGGGGAGAAGGGTTAATGTCTGGAGTGAAAAACGTGGATTAGTAGCCATTTGCATGCATGATATTCCAACTTCTCTAAGCTGATATTTAAGTAATATACCGTGGTTCATCAACCAAATGTCCAAAAATTGTTTGCCAGGTTATGTCAGCACATTTGCCCCCCCCAAAAAAAGTAATACCACATTTACACGTAATAAATTAGTTCTTTATTTACCAAAGACGGAAAACATAAGCACATTTTTAAGATTTACCATAAATTTTGTTCAGTTTTAAAGAAAAATGATAATATTCTCAGTGAATTTGAAAAAGAGTTAAAATACCTCAACGAGAGCGAAAAAGCTCAACGTTGACACGGAAATGTAAAAATAATGAAATGACAATAAGTTTAAACATACTTATCCAAAACAACGGTAAGTTTGGTTTTTTTTGGGGGGGGACTCGAATCAATGTTAAACAAAAATTAATTTCACAGAACTAAATATTCACACTTATCATTAACTATATAATATGACAACAGGCTCCATAAATCTTTGCATTCAGATGCATTGCTAAAGTTCACAATCTCGACTACACTATTCGTCTTGTGTTGAACCAAAATAAATATATGAAAGTTGGTAGTGCAGACAGGAAAGCATTCAAAATAAATATTGAAAATTCAGGCTAAATCTAACTTTATTATATTACTCTATGTAGTTTTGAGCATGTTTGATTGCATTGTTTACAAACAAATTCAACTCTTTGTTCATATTTACAGCATTTTAGTTTGTTCTGCGATACTCCTTGAAGCATGTGACATTTTCAAGTCCGTTACATTATGTATAAACCCGATTCTGCCAGCACTGGAATGAATGTGGAGCGTTTCCTAAGAAGAGGAGGCTTTCTTCCCTCTCCTGAGCATGCGCAGTCGCCTTGGGTTGGGGGTGGTTTCCTGTTGACATGGAAAACAAAAATGGAATTAGCCAAATAGGTATGTATTTTGAACAGGTAGCATGATAATCATATTATGATCATATATATTGCAGGCATACACACATGAAAGGAACATTTCAAGAACGTACCTCAAAGCTAAAGTCTGGTACGGTGGCCTCTTCGCTGCTGTGCGACTGAGCACTAATCTCGCCAGACTCTCCGAACCCGGGGAGAAAGGCGAAAAGGGAGCGAGTGCTTTCACAGGTGTGACATACGGTCTTGCCTACGCCTGTCTCATCAGCCACACAATCACAGTTCTGGCATTCTTCTGGCACACCTTTCTGGGCGATAAGGCGGACGAGTACATCAACAAAACGCTTCTGCATGTAAGGTCGGCTCTCAGTCCACTGTAGGGTGTTGAAGACTGAACCTTCAGTTTCCATGGCCAGGGCAGCACAGAGGTCTTTGGGAACCATGAGTTGTTGGCGGAGCTCGCGGTCGCCTTCCAGCTCGGAACTGCCAGCATCACGACGAGTGAACACACGTTCGCTATCAGCACCTGACAGGGAAAACACAGAATTATGCTCATTGATCATTAATGGATGGGCAATGTTAACTTCATCAATTTAAATGATAAAGATGCTCAATTGCGCTCGGTTCGCATCCTACAACTCACCAAAGATGTATGCAGAGACGACATCCTTGTCCTTGGCCAACTCAAAGGTATGTGGCATGAGCACATGAAGGTTGACGCTAAGTTTCTTCAGGGACTGCTGGATCTCACCATAACCTACAGTCGCCTCTGTGCAGTTACTGCATGGCACCAGAACCAAGGTCTTGGAAACACCAGCCCGGAATGGTAGTTTGGCAGCATAGCGCAAGGCAGCAAAGCCATCAGCATTGGGTGAAGCTTCTTGCTCAAAGTTGTCCAGACCAACGAGCATCTTGTCGTGAGTGTTAAAGATCTGACCATCCATGGTATGTACATGAGGAGCATTGAGTCTGCCTTCAGCACCATAGCCAACGATAGCAAAGCGGTTCTTCCTAATATTCTTGGCAAGGAAAGCATTGTTGAGGTCTTCGGAACTGGCCTTGATCATGTTAACTACTTCTTGGTTGCAGCTGGCGTGTTGGACGACGAAGACTACATCGGCAGACTGGGGGACGCTGTCACCTCTGAGTGTGATGTTCTGACCCTCAGACACCTCAGTCTGCAGACTCTCGACCTCGCATCGCACTAAAACAGGTTCAATATACACATATACGCCAACATGATAGAGTTGATTATTTTGATATCAAAGTCACCTACTTCCTATTGAACTTTTGTCAAATAGCTACATACCACATGTTTTTGGGACACGGACAGGGACTCCTTCACGTCTGCACTCATCCACGTAAAAGGCGGCGATTCGGCAGGTGTCCTGCTCAGTTGGCTGATGGTTGACGTTTGTGGGAATATCATTGACACACATGGTCATAAATGGAGCAGGATCCACGACTTTGAAGCATGGCCTCATGGTGGAGATGGTGCTCTCAAACAGGTTGGCACAGACACGGTGTTGCTGGGTATCTTGAGCAGCTGTTACAACACGGGCGCGATTGACGACAGTGCAACGGGATCCGGTGGTCCAGCTGTCAGCAAATTGGGCCAGATTGGAAGCAATTCTGTTTCCAGACATCATGAGATCATCAGCAGGTTCGTTGTTGTAAGTGCCAAACATGCCAGCAGTCTTGCTGAAGTACCATCCTGTCACGTTGACTGTGCAGCGATTCTGGATCAGGTGGCAGTCGACTGTAACTCCCTTGGTGTTGTCAATGCGGATGACGTGGCCCATGCGTATGATGGTTGTGTTCTGGAAGGTTAGTGGCATCTCAACACGTGTTCCATCTACGATAACCCGAGCGTCAGGAAGAACCTCAACCTGCTTGTTATTTGAGAATACTGTAATGCTCCTTCTTGAGGCACCATCACTGCCACTTCTGTAGTTGACGACCACGCTGAAAGCTCCGTCAATGAAATCACGGGCTAGAAGGTAGCTGCATTCACCAGCAAACTCGTAGAATTTCTTATCGAATGTCATGTAATGCTGGTCACCGACAATAGCAGCACGACCTGGAAAGAGCAAGCATACCATTTGAAAAAATCTACCCTTCCCTAAAGGGCCGTTATGAATCACAACAGGAGCTACTGTAAGCCGTACTTACTCTTGAATGGTGGCACCCAGTTATAGACATCGGCAGAGGGCTTGTACTTGTAGAAGTAGTCGCTCAGTGTGAACTCTGGATGCGGCATGCGCTGAATTATTTCATCCTTAGCCATAGTCAGGTAGCTAGAAACGTCAGTATCCAGGAGGGCTTGCAGGCGATCCAAATGTTTCAAGTCGTCCCAATGGAATGGCCAGTAGAGATCGAATCCGATTTCTCCTGTAGCAGGGCTCCACACGGTGCAACGAGTGCGTTCAAGTTGGAGGTAGTTGCGGATCGTCTCAACCAAATCAGCCCGATAGGTGTCAAAGTTGATTTGATGCAGTTCATAAATGAGGTGCTTCATGCGTTCCATCAGCTCCATGTACTCGATAGCAAATTTGCTCTGGAACATTCAAGACGATAAATCTGATCACAACGCCTAATATATATGTTAATGCAATGGGAACTCCAAGGACTACACGCCAGGAAATGGGGATCAAATTAGGAAACAGATCTTACCCTGAGGTAGACTCTCTTGGCGTAGGCGACGATGTACTTGGTCTCAGGGAAGGTGTTGGCATACGCATACAAGGCCTTGACACGATCAACTACAGGAGAGTAGCGAGACATAGCGTAGTTGCGTACCATGTTAATTGGCTCCATCAATGCATCCATATCAAATGTCTGCCACTTGTTCCAGGCCCATTTCAGAGTTGGGTTATTTTGCACGGTCTCAATAACATCTTCATCACCAAAAAGAATACAATGTAAGAATCCTTTTGCAAATATACATGTCCGGTAAAGTAACCCCATTTGCAATAAATCATTATTGTTATTGTCTATTGACTCACTCAGAACAGCATCCCGAACGTCGACCAGGATATTGTTCATGTAAGGGCTGTAATCATTGAACAAATCAACCATTCGGGACACGAATTCAAGAACATTGTTCCTGCACGCATCGACGACCTTCAGCCATGTAGCCCGAAGGTGTGTATGAGCAATGACCATATTACGGGCCAAGGTCACCTTTGCTTCGGCCAAGTGGTACTGCACACGGGCACTGTAAAAGTCATTGTTCAGGAGATAAGTAGTTGCTTGCAGATTATATATGCTTCATTCGTTGTCAGCTTACTTAGAATACAAATAAAAACACCAATATTGACATTATGAGATGGTTTTGTGGTTCACTTACGACATATCAGCGAAGTGTGGTGAGAGGGTCTGGTGGATAGTGCGCATATGGAAGTGGTCGTCATTGTACATCTGGTCGAAGGTGTTGGAAGCCTGGATGTTTATGCGGTTCATCTCATTCCTCACAACATCGATCGTTGGAGTAAGGGGCTCAATGGCGGCAAGAAATAAGGACCTCTTAAGCTCAACCTCGCTGTTGAAAGCACGGTTGAACTGAGCAAGAATGCTTGTGTAGTCGCTCCTCCTTGTCAAACTCTTGTACAGTGCCTGTGATAAAGATATAAGAATTAAGCGTAATTTGACTTTCAATACGGAATTTATGATTGAAGATTTAATGCTATTTGGTGGTCGTTGGTGCTTTGTACCTTCATTTCATTAGACAACTGTGGGCACAAGAAGAAACGAGTGCTGACGAGTTGATCCTCCGACAATGAGAAAGATGCCATGGCTTGTTGATGTTTAGTGCCATCATTCATACGGAAGATCTCAGCCTGAGCTTGGCGCACGCCCATCACATTAGCATGCATCTCCACATAGTTATCTGAAACGAATATAAAAGTTCACATAAATATACAAAATCTATTTTATTGTACGCGTTGCGTATTATAAAATAATGGTAAAGGGAATATGTACCTTCATTGCGGAACGCTTTGATGCTAAGGGACCTCTCGGCGCCGTTCACCTCAATTTCACCGCGCATCTGATTTTGGTCATTAGACAGAGTAACCTCAAAGATGTGGATCGCCTGCTCGACGTCATGAGTATTCTCACGGGCGTTGATGGACAAGCTCTTCATAGGAGTTACGACCTGCATCAAAGATATGCTGCGATATCAAAGTGCCCATGATATTGCTCATTATATTCATTACATACGGCAGCACTAAAACAGACGTAATCATATATACAAGTGGTTACCTGAATACTGATTTTCATTGCGGATTCTTTGGATTTCGGCCCTAAGAGAAGCTGTCTTTCTCTGAAGATCGTAGCTGGTGAGGTAGCTGGCTTCCATGTTGGCCTGGCGGCTCTCCCTATTGACACGCAGTTCTCCATTCCACTGGAAGTCTAGGTTGGAGGCGGAATGGGTTAGTTGTGTGCGAGCAGTGTACAGGGTGGTTCCAGAGCTAGATTCATCAGCAACACGCCCAGTGTATGCGATGACATGTTGGTCGTAGGAAAACTCAATTCTTCCTTCGGTAGCAAGGTCGGTAAATGTGCTCTCAATCACAAGCTGGGTGTTCTGCAATAATAAAATATATTTAGAGCACGTTCAGTATTATTTATGGACAATATTCTTAGCGTTCAGATGAGACAATAATTGTGGCTTACCGAAGGCAGAATGGGGTGGGCAGCAGAAATGGTGTGTGTACATGTAGCACCAGACTTCACCATGTTAGCCCGCAGATTTAGCTGCTGGATGGCAATCTCTGTGGTGTACTGGCTTCCTGGTGTTGACCTGTGATTGAATGTAGATTGGAAGTTGCCAAGTGGAGTTGTCAGTGAGAATTGGCCATCGTACATATTCTGGCGGCGACGGGTGGTCTTTGACATTTCAACATGATACATGACACGGGTCTCTGGAAGGTTATTCCACATCACCTCAGTGGTCTGTGCAATTCGTTCAGCAGTATTGGCCATATTGAATGTGAAACCAACGGTTCTATGTGGTAGGTTTACCCTTAGCATCGCTTCCTTCTCTGCATTGTCGTTCTTCAGGTTAAATTGAATGTTGACATTCTTATCGGTGGCAGTTGTGTCCCAGTTGACTGAAGCTTCATTACTTTGTCCTCCGAGATTGAGATGAGTGGCCATTGGATATGGCTTGCGCAGCTCGACGTTGATGTTGTTAATGCTGCTGCTGGTGTAACTGTAATCTAAATCAACGTTCTGCACGCCGTTGTGGGTGATGTCCAAACGTCCTGTGCTCATGTCACCATTGTTTGTGTGTGCAGCATTGATACTCAGATCTTGAAACCATGGGCAAGGCGAGTTCATTTGGAAGCTGACTTCGTAGTTCTTTCGGAAGGTGGAGTCAATTTCAATCGCCTTGCCATTGTATTCAATGGAACCAGTAATCTGAAACTCCTGGGCTGTTTCACGGCGAGTTGCGCTGAAGACCAACTCAGGCAGGCTCTCAATAGGCAGACTTATTGTGCCCCTAGTTTGGAAATTCTGGAAATCGCCAGTATGCGTCATGGTCATTCCAAAGTTTCTGTAGCCAGCGATTGGAGTTTGAGCTCGGATTTCAGAGGTGAAGCCACCTTCCTGTATCTCGTTGTTCAACGATGCAGAAAATTCTTCATAACCACTGATGGGTGTATTGATTGTCAGACTTGACCTCATATTGTTGCCATTTCTGCCATGCATCAACCGTGCTCTGAACTGGTTATATCCACGAAATGGAGTGTCAATCTGAATTGATGATCGCAGTCGTCTGTCGTGGCAAAGCTCATCTCCAATGCAAATCTCTCGTATCCACTGATGCTAGTCTCAATAGATCCCTGTGCGACAAAGTCTGAAGGGCTGCCACGATGGTTGTATCTTATGCCATAGGTACCAAAAGGTGACTGGACCTCAGCCTGTGCTTGAAGATTGACAATGGTACCTGTTTTCTCAAATGTGACTCCAAATATCTCATAGCCAGGCAATGGTGTTTGGATATTGAGGAGGAACTTAGGGTTAACTACTCCACCGCTGTGCTCGAAATGGAGTGAAAATCGGCTATAGCCAGGAATTGATGTTTGCGCCTCCACTGTGACCTGGAAGTTATTTCTGTGACCTCCAACGGAAACACCAAGAGAAAATCGCTCATAATCAGGCACTGTTGTTGTGATTACAGCACTTGTCTCAATGGCATCAGCTAGGTTGAACTGTACCGATGCAGTGAATTTGTTGTAAGGAGCAAATGGGGTTGTTATTTCCGCCTCACTGGTAAATCCTCTGCCGTTAGTTTCGCGAGATACACTGTAGCCAAACTGACCAACAGGAGTCTCCACCAACATGCTTGACCTCAGGTTGTTCATCGAAATGGCGTTCAGGGAGGTAGTCACCTTGATTCGGCTGAAGCTCTCATGAGGGGTCACAATTTCAAGCTCATTGTGAAAGTTCCTTCCTGAACCCTCATGTGTTAGGCTATAGCCGTAGGAACCTGCAGGAGTCGTCATTTGTAATTCTGAATTTAATGCTGCCAGGCTGGTGCCACTGTGGGTCAATGTGAGAGCGAATCTTTCCAGACCATTCAATGGTGTTGTCATCTCAAAAGTGGTCCTAATGTTCTTTTGGGATCCAGTGTGGTCGATATTGACTCCAAAGTTACCACGTGGTGTTGTTAGACGTGCTGTGGTTTGAATGTTGCTAAAGCTCGACGCACTGTGATCGATGCTTGCACCAAAGTTCCTGTATTCCTCAAATGGGGTATTTATTTCCAGATTGCTCCGGAAGCTTTCCAAGTTTCCATTATGATTCAGCCTATAACCGAACGTACCACGGGGTGCTGTAATTGTCAAGGAGTTGACAATATTGCTCAGGTCAGATGCAGAGTGATCTATCACGGCCTCGTACCGAGCGATTGGAGTGGTGACACCGAAAGAGCTTCTGAATGTTTGGATATTGCCAGTGTGGGACAGTGTTGCTGTGTAAGCACCTCCAGGGAGAGATAGGCTGGCAACAGTGTTGATGTTACTCTTGTCTTCACAGTTATTTTCCAAGGCGAGATTGAACCTCTCACAACCAGGGTATGGTGTGTTGATGCTCAAGCTACTTCTGAAATTCCGGAGACTGCCTTCATGGTTGAAGCTAGCGGTAAACTCTCCTTGAGGGGCATTCAAGTTGGCGCTTGTGGCAATAGTGGGAAGATTACTGGCGTTGTGTACAAGGGAACCACTGTATCTTCTGTAACCATCCAATGGAGTTGTAATCTCAAAGGTGCTTCGGAAATTTTCCTTGGTACCAGTATGGGTGAACTCAGCAGCAAAGTTTCCATGTGGAGTAATCACTTGCTCGCTATATTGGATATTGGTCAGGTCTGATGCGTTAAGATCCACAATGATTCCATAGTGCTCATGACCACTAATTGGGGTAGAGATCTGATAGTTTCCTTGCATGATCTGCCAGTCACCTCTGTGCTCAATACTGTATGACGCTCCTCCCGTGGGGCAGCTAATACGGCCACTTGATCGAACGTCAGACATCGATGGGGAAGCATGGGTGATAACCACACTCATTCTCTCGTACCCTGTGAATGGGGTTGTCACTTCAGTAGTGTGGGTGAATTGGCTTGATGTACCAATGTGCTCGATGCTGTAGCTGAATGCACCAAGCGGTGTTTCCACACCAGCTGTTGACCTGATGTTGGTTGATGACCTGATGTTGTTCTCAACGTTGACACCGAACCTCTCATAGCCAGAGAAGGGGGTGGTGACCACAAGACTGCTGACCATCGTCTTCAGATCTCCATTGTGGTTGATGGTGTAGGCGAAGTCACCAAGATGAGTACCAACGGTAACCGTGGAACGGAAGTTGGTGCTTGACTGGATGTTGTTCTCAACGTTGACACTGAATCTTTCATAGCCAGAGAAGGGAGTGCTGACTGTCAGGCCGCTGTTCATCGATTTCAGATTGCCATTATGGTTGATTGCGTATTCGAAGTCTCCGAGACTTGTTCCAACTGTAGCAGTAGCACTGAAGTCAGTCTTTGACCGGATATTATTTTCAATCCTGATTGTGGTGCGCTCATACCCTGTGTAGGGTGTGGTAACTTCAGCGTTGCTCCTCATGTTCTTCAGGTCCCCTGTGTGAGTAAAGCTGTATCCAAATGAGCCAACTGGTGTTCTGATGCTGCCAGAGGATCTCACGTTGGTCAGCTGCTGTGCGTTGTGGTCGATCTCAGCTCCAAAACGCTCGTAACCAGAAAGTGGTGTGGTCACCTCCGAGGTATGTACCATGCGAGAATGATCACCGTTATGGTCCATGGTGAATGTAAATTCACCCATTGGAGTATTTACGCGTGCATTGCTCTTGACAATCTTCCAAGTCTGGCTTTCGTGGTCAATGTTAACACTCAGCCTCTCATAACCAGCAAAGGGTGTGGTAATCTCGGTGACGTGGGTTAGACGAGCAAAATCGCCATTGTGGTCAATATTGTAGCTGAATTCACCCTTTGGGGTTCCCACACGGACAGATGATTTGATGTTAGCCCAGGATTGGATATCATTTTCCACATTAACGCTGAACCTCTCGTAGCCGGACAAAGGAGTGTTAACGATAAGACTGCTGGTCATCGTCTTCAGATTGCCATTGTGGATGATGGTGTAGTCAAAGTCACCGAGGGGGGTGCCCATGGTAGCTGTGGAACGGAAGCTGGTGCAAGATTGAATGTTGTTTGCAATATTGACGCTGAATCGCTCAAAGCCTGTGAATGGTGTTGTCAGGGTCAGACTGCTGGTCATCGTCTTCAGATCTCCGCTGTGGCTTACTGTGTAGGCGAAGTCTCCCAGAGGAGTATTGGCGCTAGCCTCAGAGCTAAGGTCAGTCCACGACTGAATGTTGTTCTGTATGCTGGCGGCAAATCGCTCGAAACCAGGGAATGGTGATGTAGCCTCAAAGCTGCTCCTCATGGTTTTAGCCGTACCACGGTGTGACAGGCTGTAAGTGAACAGACCATATGGACTTCCGAAGCGGACCGAGGACCTGATGTTTGTGGAAGATACAATACCTTTCTCGCTGTTGATGGTCCATCTCTCATAGCCAGCCAAGGGGATTGTTACCACTACAGACGTTTCCATGTCTGATAGATCACCACGATTGGTGATAGCATGAGAATAGTCACCGAATGGTGTGGTGACCTGCACATTGGACCGAAGGTTAGTCAAATCTTCAGCATTATGCTCTATGCTGGCACTGAATCTCTCGTAGCCGACAAAAGGAGTGTTGATTTGGATGTTATCTTGCAACGAAGCCATATTGCCATTGTGGCTCATGACGTATGAGAAAACACCGAGAGGTGTCCTGAGCTCAGCATTGGACCGAAAGTTATTGAGACTGATATAAGACACTTCTGAGTTGACACCAATTACCATGGATGGCGTGCTGAAGTCGAGTGCTGTCACCATGTTAGGAAGACCACCGGTGTGTCTGAGTTCATACCTCCAATCACCCATTGGCGTGGTGAGCGTAGCAGAGGACTGTACGTCGGTCACGTCGGTATGGCTGTGGGACAAGGCCAAACCAAATCGGTTGTAATCTGTAAATGGTGTCAGCACCTCCAAGGAGCTTCTCATGTTGTCCAGGGATCCTGAGTGTGTGAGGCTGTAGCTAGCATCACCATGGGGGGTGACCAACTGGCTGCTGGAACGGATGTTGTTCAGGTCTGTGGCGTAATGCTCAATGTTGACTCGGTACCTGTTATAAGCAGCGTAAGGAGTGGTCACTTCAAAGCTCGATTGCATGTTGCTTGGGCTGCCGTTATGGATGGCATGGTAGCCGAAAGTACCCTTGGGTGTGCTCAATGTGCTCCTGGAATCGATGTTAGACCAGGATGACATGCGGTGATCTATGTTCAATGACAATTGGTCGTATCCGTCTAAAGGTGTAGTGACCTCTAAACTTGTAACAAATGCATCAGCATTGCCTTGGTGGCGGAAGCCATAGCCAAAGTTACCTAGAGGAGTTTCCATCTGCACATTATTGGTAATATCCTCCAGCGATCTGGCGTTGTGGTTCATGGTGATCTCAAACCTCGGATACTCTACAAATGGGCTTGTAACAACCACATCGGTTGAAAATACCTTGCTGTTGCCCTGATGAGAGATAATGTAGCTAAAATCACCGACAGTGGTTGTGGCCTGAATCTCAGATCTGATTCGTCTTAGATTGGAGATGTCGTGGTCAATGTTGTAGCTCACACGAGGTACAGCATTAAATGGAGTTTCCAGAGAGGCACTGCTTCTCATCGTGACCCAGTTACCAGCATGGTTAATGGCAGCGGCGATACGGGGATAGTCAGGGTGTGAAGTACGCACCTCCAATGAGCTAATAATGCTCATTTCGGCAGGCAAGGAATGGCTGATTTCAAGATTAATCGTTTCAAAGCCTGGGTAGCTTGTTTCAACGAGACCTTCACAGTTAAAGCCTTGGAGGTTGCCATTATGATTGTAAGAGGCTGACATCCGTTGGAAGTTTTCAAATGGAGTTTCAATTGTGGCGGCAGTTCTGAAGTTGGTTGCAACTCCACTGTGTGTGAAGGTGGCCAAAAAGTTGCGGAGCCCGGTGTAGGTAGTAGTAAGCCGTGCGCTCCCCTCAATAGCTTCAACGGAGCTGAAATGTACCTCACTTGTGACAGTCTGTCCACGGTATTCGGCATTGGCTCGGGTAGTGAACTGTGTGATTGTCCCTTCGTGGTTAATGCTAAACAAGGCAGGCATGACTTCAAAAGGAGTGTCTACTCTCAACGAAGATTGGAAGTTGGACAATGTACCCTGGTGAGACACCTCAAAGCCCTGGCGGGATGCAGCTTGGAAAGGAGTGACAAGGCTGGCTGAAGTTCTAAAGTTGTCTACAGCTCCTTCATGGTTGATACTAACTTCGAAATTCTCAAAACCAACAAATGATGTAGTGAGCGTTGAGGTTGTCTCCAAAAGGTTTGTGCCGTATTTAAAGGCCGAGTTACCAGATATGGTGTTATCGCCCATCTTAATGGTAACGGTGTTGCTGCAGTCAGTCCACCTTCCCTTGCTGTTCACTTTCAAGCTATACTCAGTTGGAATGTTCACAGCGACTTTGCTTCGGAAGGTTTGGCCATACCATCTCAATTCAGAATTGCCTGAGTAGTGATTATCGTTGTAATCAACGGCCATGTTGTTAGCAAAACTTCTGTAGTTGTTGAAGCTGTGAGCAAACGTAATTCTCAGTGTGTTCAGAACTTCATAAGGGGTGGAGAGCACAAGTGATCCAGTGAGTCCATCTGCCTCAAAAGCAAACTCACTGCTGCTTCTTAGCTGCTGACCATCATAGCTGACCACCATGTTGTTGTTGAAGTTCTTGAGACCGCCAGTATGAGTCAGTTGTGCTTCAATCCTATTCATTCCAGGGAAAGGAGTAATGAGAGTTGTTGATGCTGTCAGGGAAGTACCAGTAAAAGCAAATGTGGTGTCAGCAGACATCCTCATATCATTGTAATTGACAGAGGCAGATGTTTCAAAGCTGCTTGCTGTGCCCTCGTGGTTGAAGTTGATGGCGGCGTTGCGTACTTGATCCCATGGTGTAGTGAGACTAACTTGACCCTCGACCTTTGGTGTTGTATGGAACATAGATGACAGCTCGATCCTCTTTCCAGCATTATATTCAATGGTTGTCTCGGTGGTGTGCCTGTCCCAGCCCATGATGGTCATGTCATTACTGATGGTGCTACGGAAGTTGGGTATTTCGAATGTAGCCGAGTGCTGATGGCGTCCTGCTCCATTGGCAATGCGGGACAATGTGCTCTTGGCAAAGCACCCATTGTGACCCTGGTACTCGAAATCACCATTGATGTTGTTGAGGTCAGCAGTGTCCAACGCAATAGTAATAGCCAGCTTGCTGTCGAGCAAGTCATGCTCAAGCTCAGCTTCACCCTCGAATGTGCGTAGATTGCCTGTAAATCGACTTGACAGAGACACATCTTGCAGGTAGGGACATGGTGATCGCAGGTGGATGCTTCCTGTCTTTACATCTTCCCACCCAAATGTGGAATCCATTATAATTTGCTTGCCTGGAGCATACAGCAATGATTTGCGGGCTGTGTAGATGCCATTTTCGAGTTGGTAGTTTGCAGTCAATGTGATGTCGTGGCTTCGGCATGTCCATTGTAATGTGAAGTCACCCTCTGCGTCGCCAGAAGAACCTCTGCCTTCTAGAGTGGCCATCGTTTCACCGTTGTAAAGAAGAGAATTGCTCATGGCGAAGTGCTCGTTGGAAAACTGGTTTGCAAGATCTATTGACACTGGGCTTGTGAATGGAGACATGAAGGAAGCCTTGATGTTGGCTTGGTGACGGTTGATATCAACTTCGTGGCTATAGGCAATAACCCGACTTCCCCATTGACCCGATACATCTGATTTCAGACCCTCCCAATTGATGAGACTATGTTGGTGCTCAATGGTCATCTGCATGTCCTCGTAGTTCGTAAAAGGAGTCTGAAGGGCCGTCTTCAGGTGCAGACTTCGCTTAGAGGAGGTCTCTTTGTGCATAGCATCAACCTCTAAAGAACCCGTTTGGCCATCCCTCTCAACCTCAATCTGGGCAGAAATCTTCCTGTCATTTTGGAGATAATTCGTTGAGATCTTACCCTGTTTTAAGATACTGAATGGGGTTACAATGGTGATTTCAGCGTTGTTTGCAAATCTACGGTCACTGTTCTGGTGCCTCATAGTGAACTGAGCGCTGACCTGCTTGCTTGGAGCCCAAGTTGTCTGCATCTGTGTCTCATATTGCGATCCATCATCTGTATGCTGACCAGAAATAGTGATTCTATCCATGAAGGGTGTAACCAAAGTAGCAGATCCACGTAGGAGTCTGCTGGATCCGATCGTTATTTCTCCCTCAGCTTCTAGGGTGATTTGGTTGTCCTCCCATTCAGCCTTGGTGGTAGTGGTCAGGGTGGTACCCTCCAAGTTGAAGCCGAGTTCACCTCGCATGGTTCTGTATCCGATAAATGGCGTATTAATCTGGACTGATGATTCCACGTGTGAATTACCATTGACTTTGTTCAAGTTGAAGCTCACGTCCACCTTCTTGCCCTGTGCCCAGGATACTTCGACCTCAGTTAGAGCTGTTGCTGTGGTTATATCATGCTTCAGACTGGCACTGATCTGTTCCAGTCCAGTGAAGCTGCTGGTAAGCTGCATGCTAGCTTCAAGGTCGTCTTCTGTGTTGTACCATCCCTGGTGCTTGGTATTACCCTGCAATGCAAAGGTGACGAAATTCTGAGGCCAGGTTAGTCTCATGGTTGTGGCAGGAGAAGTTTTGCTGAGAGTCATCTCTCCCTCAAAGGTGATCTTCTTGTCAGATGCCCACGATGACTCTGTTGTAACGGTGATAACATCACCGCGGCGACCAACGTTGGTAGTGCTGGTCATCTGCTGTTCTGGCCAAGACATTCTAACATTGGACTCTGCTGCAAATGCTGTCATTGTTCCTCTGAAGGAGTGGTTGTAAACCTGCAGAGTAAGTCTTCTGGAATGCTGTGATTTCCACTCCCGATTCCATATTTTGTAGGTCAGGATTTAGATGAGCATCGATGGACATCGGTGCATGATCGGGAACATTGAGGGTCGCAGTCAGTTCATGACGCTGAGCCTTGGTATAGATAGAAGCAAATTCGATAGTCTGGTACTTCTGAAGCTGAACCTCCAAATTGTGGTGGTACTTGCCGGCGGTCTGCTCATCAATGGACTGTGTCCAGCTCATTTCACGGCCTGGGTAGTGCAGATGGATAGCTCCATTCACCTTCAATGGTGTCATGCTTTTCTTGTTCAGAACAACACTAAGACTCCCTTCTGTGTTTTCTGCACTTCTGATACTTGCCTGAGAGTTAAGTGTAGCTCTGCTGTGTTGGTGGTTTACGGTTGCAGTGTAATCCAGATCCTGTAAGATCGATTGTGTACATAGAAGTATATATATATATATATATATATATATATATATATATATATATATATATATATATATATATATATATATATATATATATATATATATATATATATATATATATATATATATATATATATATATATATATATATATATATATATATATATATATATATATATATATATATATATTTCAAGCCAATTATCAAGTTGAACACGCAAGTTCAGCTTACCTTTAAGGGGAATTGGAAGCGCGCTTCGCCATTCACAGTGGTGTTCATTCCAAATACGTAGGTAGCAGTCTGTGTGAAGACAATTTTTCGTTCTTCGTCAAGTCCAGCTTGAATGGAGGTTGTTACAGCTCCGTTGCCCATGGTGTAATCTACACTCACCTCACCATTATAGCTAGGGAACATGGTGGTACTCCAGGCTCTGTCGAATTCAAGTATAGTATATTCAATCAATGTGCGATTAATGGGTATAAATATCTACCGGCGTAACATGTTTATTTAAGGACAGTATTCTTACGTGTCCAGACTATATGAGCGCTGGGAATCTGAGCTCCTGCTCCTCATCTTGTTTGAAAAGACCAGACGCTGTTGTTCACCGCCGGCATATTGGTATTCAAGCTCAACTCTGGCAGCCATAGAGTTGCCATTGGCCTTGTTGTGGTCCAGGAAGCCCTCGATTTTGGACTGGATGAGGGAGGATGCGATCTCCAACTCAATGCCATATTTCATCCTTCTGTTGTTGTTCAGTTTGTCAATAGATCCTGCCAAATAATAATCAATGCATTAAATGATAGTGATTATTTTGCTGGACAGTTGTGTGGTAATTGGATCATAGATCACACCATACCTTTGACCCTAACGGGCTCAGTGAAGAGATTCCTCAGACTCATGTCCATGTCGTATTTGCGGTTTGGTCGCACGAGAACTTCCCCTTCCAGTCTAATGTTTTGGCGATCAGGGATAACAACAATGACACTGGGCTCATAGCGTAAAGCAGATTCACGGTCGTTGATGTTCACCTGGGCTGTCAAGGAATATTCTTTAACTTCATCAACAACAGCGTGGATGGTAAAGCTCTTCTCTACTGCAGTGGACACAATTGCGCCTGTAACCACAAACATTTAGCAGCATTACATAGCACCAACAAAACAATTAGAATGAACTAAACATCCGACACACTGAGCGTAAGATCACATACTATTTATGTCGGCTTTCTTCCAGGGTGTACGCAGGTTGAATGACAGAGCTTTGGTGGCACGGTTGAAACTGAACTCCATTGTGAGCTCACGGTCGACTTGTGATTCTGGGGTGTCAAACTGAATCTTGGCGACATCAGTAATCTGAACTCCGGCATCAGAGCGAGTCTGCAAACGATAATATTTTTATTTCAGCCTCCAAGTAGGAGAGACCAGAGAATATTGAACTAGAACTTAGCATTGAATTATATGTAGACTAACGACTGCTGACTATCTCACCTTCTCTTGAATATATTTCGTCTCAAAGTGGAAGCCAGTGTAGGTTTCTCTCTTGTTGAGGTACACCTTGGCAGTGACTGGGCCAGTCAGTGGGAAAAACGGGGTCTCTGTCCGGCTGGTATCATATGGGTAGGTCAGCTCGCCACAAAGCTCCAGACCAAAGACAGTGCTGAATTTACCACCTACGCACTTGGCGTTGTCTGCTTGTGGGGTGGTTAGCATGTTCTGCTCACGCTCGTCCTCACGCCAAACGACATAGAATTTAGATCTGAAACAATTCAAAAGTCAACCTGTCTTACTGCTGCTGGATTCCTTATCGTTAAGATGAGAGGATATAGTTCTACAGCGACAGCAATTCAATAGCAGAAGCTAACTTACTGAGCAGAGAGGATCTCCATCTGATCTTTGGGAACATCAAAGTCGAACTCAAGTTCGCGCCCTTCTTTCAGCTGGACTTTTCCTTGGAGGATTGTGCTGGTGTGGAGAGTAGAAACCATCTTCAAACCAGTGCGCGCCACAAATGCATCAACACCCATCTGCGAGGTGACTTCGAGGGCAGCTGAGGGACTGATGGATCCTTCAATGTCAAAGTGGGATGGCGAGGTGAACATCCTGCGGATATCCATCTTTCCACGGATATGCATGTTAATGGAGGCAGCTCCATCAGCTTCCAGATTCAATGGCATACCAGCAATGGTGGGGATAGAAGTTGTAGCATCAAGGAACATGATGGACTTGGTCACTTCGAAATCGTGGTCACTAGCAAGGTTGATGAGGAATTCCAGGAAGTTGATCTTGTCCTGAAGACCAGTCATGTCAAAGTTGTGAAGGTCACCGTAACGGATCTCATTGCCAAAAAGGCGCAAGAAGTAAGAGACCTGAGGATCGTCCCGCTTGGCATCGTACTGAAACAAGGTATGAGCAAATTAAATTCGTCCATAATCAATTTTATAGGATGAATGAATATCGACTCTCAATTGATAGAAAGTGACTTACTTTGTTGTCAAGCGAATTGATTGCGTCATCAGTGATGGCCGCTCTCTTTGATCTCTGTACCGAGTTGGTTTCCTCAGTTACTGAACCAAACACCTTTTCAAGCATCTGTTCCATGCCTTGCATGCGTGTGCCTAGTTCCAAAAGGTTCATAGATTGGCCAAACATGTCAACTGTAAGGTTCAGTGCAGCAGAACGGGGAAGGAAGGAGTCCTGAGACCAGATTAGGTTGCTCTCAGCAGATCCACCCATGTTGACCAGTTCGCTGAAGAGGGACCATTCCATGTTGCGGGAAAACTTGCGCTTGTCCATGTCGAACTCTTTCCTGAGCGCCTCTTTCTCTAGAATCATGCGAATGTCTTGCTTGTGTGGGTTGGATGTCTCCATTAGGTTGGTCAGGTGTGTCCAGATGAAGGACCCAACCTGATTGACCGTCTCAGACTCAAGGATGTTTCTCATGCGGTTAATGGTGACTTGGTCGGGACAGCCCATCAGTGTCAAATAGGATTGGATACGTAGCTCAGCATCCTCGACAGTGTTCTCCAGAATGTTGAAGATCTCTGGGCGCTATAAGTAACATCGAAAAATAAATCACCAACTTGGAGAGCTAGACTTTATTGATCAACGTTGCTCATTCTTATTCGATGACTAATTCATAGAGATAACATAACTCACATCAACCATGCAAGGCATCCTACGGAATGCCTGAAGTGCAGCAACCCTCAATTCCATACTGGTCTCACTGTTGGAAGCACAACGGACAAGGCTAGAAGCACTGCGTCCAGCATGTCCAGTGTTACCAAGCGACTTCAGTGCCATCATGACCTCTTCATGCTGTTCCTCTGACTCAACACGGCAGTTATAACGCAAATGGCCCTCATAGATGCCGACGATCTCCTGGATATCGCTATCAGTGTCACAATCACCATTAACGCGGCAGTAGTTGTTGACCAAGGAGCTGACTGTCAAGAACGTCTTGCGGGAAGGGTCGCCAGTCAGCAGGGGCTGTGAAAGCATTGCATGTGCCAATAGAATGGTTAAGTTAATCTCCTTCTAGCACCGATTATCAAAGCCATGTAATGAGAGAATATAGGAGTTGTATACCTTTAGAGCAGTGACCATGCCTTTGTTGGGTCTGGTGATGGAGGTGGAGATAGAAGTCAACCAGATTTCAGCTTCCAAATCCTCTACTTTGTTGTTCTCAATCAACTCACGAATTAAATTCACTGAAGCAGTCGTGCCGATCATGGGGATAGCGTCACGGAAATATCGCCTGTAGATTAAAACAAATATATCGTGTTACTTGATAACAGTTGTTTCTCTATTTGATTATGATTTATCGTAACGCAAACATAATGATACTCACTCAGCCTTCAAACACAAGCCGTTAGTTGCCGTGCTAAAGAGCCGAGATAGATGTCTTGTTTCGAGTTTGCGTGCTTTGCGGATGAACTGCGTGAATAGGGCGGGTACTTCAGGACGGATATCATCGGCGCTGGCCGTACACAAGTCAGACAAAGCGACCTTGGCATCGCGTAGATTATCAGCTACTTCAGTCTCAGAAAGTGTGTGGTCAAAAGACAGAGTCAGCTGGTAGCGAACTGGTCCTGTTGATAACCAAGAGCCGGTTTTATATCAAGCGGATGCATTCAAGATGCTAATTCTACAGTACAACGCCTCAGTTGTGAGGTATATTTACGATATGAAGCCGGAGAATTGAGCCTACCATCGCGGGTTGAAGTTCCGGCAAACTGTCTGTTGAAGCTCAGTCTGGAAGTGACCTCTGTCTTTGCGCCGCTGTCGTGACGAGAGAAGGGACGGAAAACATGAGTCTCGGTGCACTCGCTCATGCTGATGATACCTGCGCTGTTGATCTCTTGTTCGCATTCGTGGGTGCTCTTCATCAGGGGCAGAGACTGGATATCCTGATGACAAACAGTCACAAAAGACGTTGTTAATCACACTAGAAATTATGTCTGCAATTAGATGCACATTTACTTACAATGTTCCAAATATGACTTACAGATTCGGAGGTGAAAGGCGTTCCCTGGAAAGCAGAGTGGGGTCCACTACGTTCCATACAGCCAATGATATCCTTGGTCTTCTTCACCTTACGTGTGCTCCAGCTCTTACCCAGGGCTTCATACTCAGTGGGACAGTTACCAGCGATGTCCTTCTCAAACAGGCGCTTATCAGTATCCAGAGCCTCCATGGAGTTCTGCAGAGTCGACAGGATACCCCTCTTGATGTTGAGTACCCAGGTAGCTTCTTCCTCTTGGGGACAGATGTTCTCCACCTGACCGTCCAGGTAAGCAAAGCGTAAGTCATTCTGTTGCAGAGCTGCTTGGAACTCGGATGCTCTCTCAACGTGTTGACGTGACTCATACTGACTCGGGTTAGAGTCTTGTAGAGATACCTCCGACACCTGCAAGTAGGGTATTAGATTGCATTTAGCGGGCAAAAACAGGAGGCTGATGCTAAGTAGCCTGTTAATCCTATGTCCATCAATTATTCATTTGTAAATATACTTAGTTGTTTTTACCTTGAGTACTAATTCACACCGCGAGAGGACTTCCAGTTGTATCGTTGACCGCATGTGGAGGCTGGAATGTTCTTCACTCGCCCCGCCCATCGTAGTCTGCACGTCCGATTCATATCGATATTCGTAAGTTTGTCCGGCCTCGAACGAAAACTTGGTGTTAACTGGAATCAAAAAGCGAGTCAGTCGTCACGGTGAATTATTTCAGTCCGCATAGAAGGAGTACACAATATTCGCCATTTATTTACAAGGTACTGATTTTTCTGCAGGCATAATTATTTATAGTCCTTAAATAAGTTGCTTAATATGCTCCATGCATCAAAGCACTTACCAGTTGGGAGGGGAAGATTGTCTAATTATACCAATATTTCATTTAATATTTGCACATTGAATATGAAATTCTCATCAGTGAGATAAGTCGATAGGAAATTGTCTAAAGGTGTGTCAAAGACATTGGTAATGGTTGCATGGCGGTAAATGCGGCTCTTATCGTGAGCGGAGATAAGAAGGTGGTCCGTGTAAGGAAGCTTCTCTGGCACAAAGGAGGCAAGATTAAGCCAACTTAACGATGGCCTGGTTCACGTGTTTGTGGCGTATTGATTGGTTATCGAGACTCTTTCCATAAACACTTCTCAACTCGGGTAAGCCGATCTCATAGACCCGGGTCTGTTTGGACCTTGGTCTCAGTGAAACAATGACGATGGTATCATAACGCCAGGCACTGGGATTTATCAGGAGTAACCATTGGTAGGATTATCAACAGGAGATACTACCCAAGACAATCTGTGTTGACCCGTAGGTCGTATCAGCGAAACCTTGTGATCAATACAATTTCTAGATATCAACAACACATGCTACTTAACGTAAAAAGAAGAAATATCAAAATAACGTATTAGTTGATGAACCTACCTGGACACGATGCTGCGCATGTTGCCGAAGCCACCTGTTCGTTCCAGTTATTGAGTGGTACTACACGGGACACACAAACAGAAGGGCTCGTGAAAAGCATGAAAAGGGATCCTGCTAATTACAGGTGCTAAGAGATGGAGTTCCAATCATACCCGATACACACACAAAATTCACGTATGAAGAATTGATTTTCTCATCAATATATGTTTATCAACAAGTTTAGTAAGTTCCCGTGCGAAATTTCGTCATATGCGATTGAATCCAGCCGGACAAATTTTGAAAATACTTAGCGCCATGTATGGTTCTTAACAAGCGAACTATTGCTTTCCGAATTCTATTACGTAAGAACATGTGTCATTTTGTCAACGATTTATTTGGCAATAACTACCTTATGGGGGGAATATGTATTCAACCATGTTACCTTGACAATTAAAAAAATAACATTTTTGGATACCCACAGCCACCTAGCGAATGAAACTGAAAATGTATGATGTGACGTCACATTTTTCAAGATGGAGGTGACGTGAACGAAAGTTGCGATTCTCAAAGTTTATGTGCCGATTGCTAAATAATCATGAGACAGTGGATAGCCAAAATAGTGTTAGTCATGTATATGTATATGTGTTTCGCCGTCCGAGTGGGGATAGGCCGTCACTGGTTTCCAGGTCCCTGTGAAGGTCTCGCGGTTACCGGAAGAATTCAAGCATGATATGTTGTCGCATAGATGTGCTAAATATAAGATTATTTGGCTCTGCGCCATGGTTATCTACGCAAACAGATGATTCACCGCGACCCATGCATCTTATGCAGAAACATAAAGCTACCTAACAAAACAGCTAAAACTGCAACTCGAGTACACTGGAATTGTAGTTACGACACGGAAAAACGAAATAAATGGTCTCGTGGTGAAGTGATATTGAAATGAGCGGTGAACAGAGGCAACCAATCCTTAACCCCTCACAAAGCTTTTCATATCTTGTAACAAAATCTTCAAACTTTTTGATAAGATATTTAGAGCCAAGTTGCATTCACATGATGTTATGCTAGTCGTTGGGCTTATTGTTATGAGTCATTAGATCAAACAACAGTCGCTCAATAGAACGCGCTATTCCTTTTGATTCGAAATTATTATTAACAGACGACAATGCAGTTTTAAGGTCCAATATGTTTGACTCCCGTAAGCTTAGGGTGTGTGATGCAGTACGCAAGCGTCAAGAAATAAACGGCAATCCATCTGGATCAGGGATTGATCAAACAGCGCTCGCCTGTCACTCTACACTATACGCTTCGGTTCGCTGGGACCCACACTAACCTCTCCGGCCAAAACAACTCTCGATTCACAGTATAAATCCGAATTGCACTTGCTATGTCGATAGAATCCCTGGATGGTCCTTTGATGATGAGACAGGTACGCACTGGGTAGGTGTTCACGATTAAAGCTCAACGAGACTTACCTGCGAAGGCACCCGAGGTCGCTAATGTAGCCAATATGAACACACACTTGTGTGCCATATCTTCGTCGTCGGTATATCACTGTGGAAAGTGAAAGACTCTATTATATTCTCCAGGTGCTCTTCTGATGTGTTGGCTCCGACTGTCTCTCTCCACTGGAGAATCGCTCGTCTTGGGAGGACTATATACCCATAGCACACAATACAGCGGTTCAAAAGTCCAGAGTTGCTTGCATTAAGCCCAGAGCGCTGTCAGCTCCTGAGGCTTGTCTCTGATTGGGCACAGTACACAGTACTTGGACCTGTTGCAGTATCCTGCCGTAAAGTCAGTACCCAGCCCCCAAACAATTACTTAGAAGTCCCCGCCAGGGCTGCTTTTAGGGGGTGGGTAGATTGTCGTTTGAGAAGGGATGGGGTTATTTTCAGACGTAGGTGATCAACTTCCAGTTGATATCAGCCCTTACCCCAACCCGCGGGCCTATCCGTCACTTAATCTAAACTGTCAATCATACGTGATCACAATACAGTAGAGGGCAGAAGTCAATCCCGCTTTCTGCTGACACTGCACGATTTTCGTTCCTTGCGCCATGGGGATTGTTCGCCACTATGAGGTCAAAAAGTCTGAACTGCGTAAGAAAATTTCAACGTGAAAAGAGTGTGTTTCGAGGATTGTTAGCGATGTAGTTTGGGGTGGCACGTGTATAGGTGTGTGCTGACGTGTGGGGTCGGTCGGAGGTCAAAGGGTTTCTGTTTCGCATTTCGCCTTTGTTTACACGATACATTACTAACGTAGCTGTCCATCTGAGAGTGACTACAACGGTTTTTGTGAGTTGTTGGGAACACCAAGTCGGACTAGTCCTTCTTACAGTGTACAGTGCGCGACATCAGTGAGTGTATAAAGACGCCCATCAAACACATTTTGAACCTTTCAAGACGCCAACCTTTAAATGGGATGAAATTTCACTGATAATATATATATATATATATATATATATATATATATATATATATATATATATATATATATATATATATATATATATATATATATATATATATGCTTTATGTATTTAGGTCATGGGTCGATTGGCGAGAACTGTGTGCCGCCTCGCGCAGGCTATTGTAATTTCTCACAATACGACTCAATTAAAATATGACCACTTTTAATAGCTCTTCCAATAATCATGCTTACTAAGTGAAAGCTGCAAAATATCTTGCTGATCGATGCCCTCCATGTGAGCTCACAATCAAACTCCATTAGCGTGGAGTAATGGGGTGTCTAGGTTTCTAAATGCTAAGGTAATCGCCGAAGAACCCCATCAGCGAAAACCTGACATTATCCTGATTACACAAGTGTTTCACAACCTGACAATTGTCTACTTACTGCTGTCTTGACGGTATGGGCTATAATGAATGACATGTCCACGCCGCTTACGGTCTTCATTGGCTGTTCACACCTTACTGACGTATCTTGTCAGTCAGTCATCATGGCGACCAAGAATAGGATGAATGTCAAACTTACATATTACTTTACATATATGTGGATGGTTCATAAGTCAAAAACATGTATAAACACCAAATGCCAGTCGCTATAAGGCCTTAGCTTGTATAGCCATTCTTTAGAACTGCCGGTGAAATCAGATCATGTCAGGTAAGGAAAGCTTTCGCGCCCTTTTAGGGGCGCCCGTTGGACACTGTGAGATGGTGACAACATCACGCTGTAGCCCAGTATTGGAAGCTGTGATTATGTCACGTACGCTCCCAGGCGTGTGCTGAACACGCAGACAACGACTTGTTTTATCACCTGGTACTAGGAACAGTTTATTGTAAACGAGTGAGTAAAAAATCTACTAACATGATATATCACAGCTCCCAGCGAGCACTCCGCCAATTGTATCGCCAGACTTGTTCAAATGTCCTGTTGGCATAGATCGCGGTCGTTTTTAGCCCAGCCATCAACAATCGATCCGAATGGAAAGCGGGTGTTATTCAGTACAACATGGAGTGTCCTATTACTCCATTGGTAGAATAAGGTTCTAATGCAACAACTGAGCCTTCATCTTCTGTTATCCTCCTTCATTAGTCATGCTTCATAATCAAGCTGCTGTATTTGCGGGGACAATATGCCTTCGATACCTGCGGAAAATACATAGCCACTGATGGCCACCTGCTGCTAGTTCTAATGGCTAAGTGACTAGTCATGAGCCAGGGGCGTAGCCAGCGATATGCACTTACGCACGTGCGTAACATCAATTTGAAAAATTAAATATGGCCAAAAATGGCATCAAAGTCAAAAGCTAAGGGGGGTTAGACTTTACTGTCTGGAACTGTAGATTTCTCCCCCTTCTGTGCGTAACATTCTTTCAAGCCTGGGTACGGCACTGTGAGCCAAGTTGGTGTGGCACTGTTAGCCATGTTGGTGTGGCACTGTGAGCCATGTTGGCGTGGCACTGTGAGCCATGTTGGCGTGGCACTGTGAGCCATGTTGGTGTGGCACTGTGAGCCATGTTGGCGTGGCACTGTGAGCCAAGTTGGTGTGGCACTGTGAGCCATGTTGGTGTGGCACTGTGAGCCATGTTTGTGTGGCACTGTGAGCCATGTTGGTGTGGCACTATGTAATTGTACACTTGTTGCCTATGTATGAGGTGATTAAGACTTGGACCGTTGGAAATAGATTTAACAAAATACTGCCAAGAGAGCCCAAACTTGGAGCGCAGGATAAAGACATAATGACTTGGTGCAATCCTCATGTGCTTCTCACAATATTACTCCAGATTCATTAACAACTGGAATCCATGGCGTAATATGATATCTCAATGCCACAAATCGCCGGAAAAGGTAACTGGACGATACCTTAGCATAACACTAGTTGGCGTTTAGCCACCCAGAATTAAATTTGTATGTGTACATTAAGCATTATCGCGGTGCAGAGGGTCGACAAAGGCCGCCTGGTTTGATAAGCATATTTCATAATGATTGCATGGCCGCAATGTATTGCGCTGTCAGTCCTTCAATCAGTTCAGGCTAAAGTGTCGATTGCATCCGTGCCATATGCGCCAGACAGATGCGCCGACTCGATTAAAGA
Organism: Urechis unicinctus; assembly: GCA_034190875.2. Lineage (NCBI taxonomy): Eukaryota > Metazoa > Annelida > Polychaeta > Xenopneusta > Urechidae > Urechis > Urechis unicinctus. The sequence goes on along the minus strand of CM067350.1, from coordinate 79,095,090 downwards.
ACATAGCGTATCAGCTTGGGGCTAATGCCCCTAATGAGTGCTATTGGCCTCTAGGAATTAATTGACGTCAAGCTTATCATACACACGTGATGACTTAATCATCATTCAATCGGGCTCTTCATGTGACTGCCTGTATAATTCAGGATTTAGTTCCTTGTTTAGCGGTATCATTTCCATACTCGGTATAGACGATGTTCCAGTGCGCTTGACGTCACTGCTGAGTGACGTCACTGCTGACAATCAGCAGGTTTGAAAAGATAAGTCGAACGGAATGATTAAAGGGGATGTGGAAGGGGCGGGGTGCGAAGAGAGTGGGGTGGGGGGGGGGTTGGAGGAGTGTGTGAAGGAGACGAGGGAGGGTGTGGGGGAGGTTAAGGAGGGTGTGGGGGAGGTCAAGGAGGGTGTGGAGAAGGCGCATCGGTAGCATACATACTTGTCCTCTACAGGGTAACTTCCGGGGTGTCAGCTCGACGCATACACATACACTAACAGCAGGTGTATACATCCGCTAACACACAAATGCAATGAGCTAGTTACATTCATATAATTGTTCTGTAAACTGGAAAATGTCTGAACCTTGAAAAGTAATGCTAGTTTCTTTAAAAAGCTCGCATGCGATGGGCGGGGATTGCTGTATTTAACGTAAGGCATGTCGCTCTCTGTCTCCCATGACCACACAGCAAGTCGAACAATGTGTCGCTGGCGTCTAGGATGGGGTTGTAAAATCTGCTATTCCATCCCGACATGTCACAGTAACACTTATGCCCACGTTTTTACGAGGAAATATATTATTATGACATGAGCGTCTTCAACCTTGCGGCAAATGTAGAGCAATCTGACTTGCTAGAACACATCGTGGCAAACAAAGCACGCCCACACCCACAAGTACAGCCAGCTTCATAACTCATACAAGCCGTACATCCACTCAGTTACAAACAGCACATGATATGTGAGCAGGCTATGATTCTCGTGGGTAGTGGATAATACGTGTGATACTAATGGTTAAAACGGGAATATCTCATCACGATTTACTTTGAATCCTGAATGCGCTCGCATATAACGCCTCCTAATTCGTTGAACTCAATGATTCTATTGAGCGGGTGTTTTGCGGTAATGTCAACCTCTAATTCGGGGTTGGTGGGGCCGGGAGGGGGTGCGGGTGTTGAGTAAGATCGCACACACCGTATTGCATAGCATCATACCAGTAATATTGGCGAGTTAACATGTTTGGATTTATTCAATAATCAAACATCAACCTTTTAGTAAAACTGAAGATAAGAAAGGCTTAAAAAACCGTGGCACAGAAATACATAGTTACACAAAATGGAAGCTGGCAGTGCCATGTCAGAGTCTTATAGCCTCTGCCGTAACCTGGGTTGTCTCGGCCACAACGAGAAGTACTAACCACTATACGATCACGGCCATTGCGCCAACTGTCTTTGAAAATTATAATAAATGAATATATACCAATGTTACACCGCATAGTGTTGTTTTAACATTATGTACGTTTGCCTGACAATCTGATTATATGTCTATGGACAGTATGCTATTGCAGGTTATCCTTTAGTCAAGACTCGCATTTTAGACTTACATTTCCTTCATTGCCAACCCCATACCATTCTGACAACCACAGCTACTGCACATACACAGGCATTTTACTTTATAACAAAAGATAAATAACTATTGAAAATATATATAAAACAACCTGATATATGTTCCACCAAATACATCACATTGAAAACAACGTCGGAATCATGTATTATTATGGAATGAACAACTCAATTGCTACAATGAGCGTCTCTTAAATATTCGCTTTACATACAACTATGCTCCAATTTTCCAATATTTTGGTGAATTTAGAGTACGGAAATGTTTCAACAAATACAGAAAACACAAGCGGTGTATACATGTTACACACATATCTCGTCACATAAGCTGTATTAACGTCGAATTGTTATGTGAGCATATTAATGAATGATTTTTGCAGCATATTATACTGATATTTATACAAGGAATCTACCACGCTATATTCATGAAGGTCAGTTATTTTAAAAATATGATTCGTTTTAAAAAGTGGGTCTGTCTGACTTGTATATGTAGTTTGACATATATATCTCAAGGCTCTTGTTTTGTAATTGTTGTGCGTTTGAAGATGTTTGGGTTTGCATTACACAATGCTAATATGCCGTAGGTTAAGTGTGGATAATTTATTGCAAATTGTTTTAAGAGAGTTATTTTCGGTAGTACATTTTCAATTCGTTTTAACGCAAACAACGCTCGGTATATTTTTGTGTTGATGTGAGCTAAGACATTTTATCGAAGGGCTTTCAATTATTTTGAAAGTGAAAGTGTTTGTCTTGATAGATTGGCTACTTTGATGGCATATTATATACTTCGTTTGATGTGCGTTTAGATGGAGTCTATTTGCTATCAGCCAATCATTTAAGTTGTTTATTTCAGTATTCGCGATTCGGTGCAGTTCGCTTAAGATTGAGCAGGGTCGTATCATCAGCAAAAGAGGGTACTGGATCTCTACTGGAATGAACAACCACACAGCCAACCGCAATCACACTGCCAACTGCAACCACACTGCCAACCGCAACCACACAGCCAACCGCAACCACACTGCCAATCGCAACCACTCTTGCCACCGACAAGCTGCAGATTCAGCTCACGTTTGTGTGTTTACAATCGTTAGGCGTTGACCTTTTGCTCAAAACGGTGAATAAATCTGTTTGGCGATATAACGATATTTGAGTGGGATTTCATGTCAAAGAGAAAGCGGGTCAGTAGCGAATGTCGCTTAGTGGTTGAGCTAGATCACAGGCGCTCGGTTCCTGATTCCATGCTTCCGAGCATCGAGCCGCTTCCGAGCGCTATGTATATGCAATAAGCAGAACGCGTCTAACGAGCAAAATGTGTAATTAATACTGGGGCCTTACGCCCGTTCAGTGAGAATTAATCCATCTAGTTCCTGGTATCGGATAAGCATCTTCGTTCATCTGCTTCCAGCCACCATATTTTGCAAAGCAATCAAACATTGACATGGTATGATCAGATTGAGCCCACATGATTAAATCAATGTCATGATTGTTCCGACATTACCCAGAGCAGTTTCTAAAGATGACATAGTGTAAACAATGGGTGGATGTCGCGAATATCCTGATTGAAATCGGGATTAAAGTGATTTTCAAATTGATTGCGGATTTGTCCTTAGAGCTCCGTTTGTACCGAAGTAACCCTCCACGACAATATTTGAAAGGAACATTGGCCCTCTCCGCGTCACTCTACCCCAGCCAAGTTAACAAATACAGGGTACAACATTTCAGGGTCGTTAGATGCAGGGAAGTTTTCTGTATTTCATCAGCATTACCACATCAATCAGCGTAAGGAGCTAGTTGTTTTTGTGGCAGTTTTAGTTGAGGGCAGACTTTGGAGAATAGACAATTGCCGCTTCAGGTTACTCGAACTGGGTGACCCTGGGTACGTGAGCCGTCCTCCTCCCCCCAAGCACCCCCCCCCCCCCACCCATCAGTGATATGACAAAGCTCAGCGTCAAAAGGTGTCACGTGGTCTGTGGACGCTTGGTGACAAGAGGGCGTAAACCTCACCTACTTCCCCAGCCAATCCCTCCCCGACCCTCCGCTCTACAATGCATCCAACAAGTGCACCACTGCTACTGCAGGATGGAGATATGTGGCACTTGTTCATCACGGCTACACGCCAGCTAATCGTCGCCGCCATTGATCACAAGAAAATGCATATGAACAACCAATAGGCAACCTATCCACCGTCACCAGGGCAATTCATCTGCGAGGCGAGAGGGGCGGGGAGACGGTAGGGAGAGGGAGAGGGGGAGAGATATATACCGTGACTTTATAAGTAGGGAGGAAACGGACAAATATAGTCTATATATAGAGATATATATATATATATATATAGAGATATATATATATATATATATATAGAGATATATATATATATAGATATATAGATATATATATATATATATAGATATATATATATCTATATATATATATATATATAGTTATATATATATATATATATATATATATATATATATATCTATCTATATCTCTATCTCTATATATATATATCTATCTCTCTATATATCTATATATATATATATATATATATATATATATATATATATATATATATATATATATATATATATATATGTGCAATTTTCGTTGCGCTATATTCTTTGTCTTGGTGGTTCTGCGGTAGGTGGTGCTCTGTGTCCCCTCCGGTTATTTTTATGTTCTTTTGCCCGGCATTCCTCGCCTCGCAGCATTGATCTATAAAAACACGTCAGCAAGTTCTTTATGCTTGGCATGGTGTCTTGTTTGTGAAGCGGAGCACATACCACTGGATATGTATTTGTCCTGGAGTTGAGTGCTGGTGACAGACGGAGCTGGCAGGCACAAGATTTTTAAAGAGAAGCACTTGCGCGTAAAGAACTTTCATTGCATTATCTAGTTGGCTTCCGACGGCTGAACCAAGATAGAATTTCTCGAAAATTCTACCTTTGAAGTTTCTCTTCATAAAAAAAGTTAACATAACATTTTACCATTTAACTGGAATGCATTGACGATTCATTCAAATTGATGGATTGAAAATCTTGATCCTTTCAACAGAAGACGTGTATCAAATGATTTGCGCGGTATATTTGATCCGGATTCAGTACTATGTAAGGACTCAGTGACAATGACGGCGTTGACGCGGCGTTAAGCGTTTGCGCTGATGACATCGCGATGCTGCTGAGAAGAACTGTTTGTAAACACGAATAAACACATCGGGTGGTGACATGGGAATGTCATTTAGAATAAACAAGAGTCAGTAACGACCTGTATTGTTTACCCCCGGTTTGCCCTACATGTTTTTGAAATATACCTTGTACATGGTTCCAAGCGCTATTAGACACGGTCTTCTAGCACGTGAGCTGGTCCAATCGAGCGTTCGCTTATACTGTCATGGCGACGGACAAAACGCCTTTTGTTACACAAGAGCAGAAGGCTTTCGCCTTGCGGGTTTTTCACTCGCATGAAGTTTGTTGCATGGGACATTGAACACTCAGCCAATCAAGAACTCCGCATCGGGCCATCAAGGAAAGAGACGCGGAGGCATGATCACCTGGGCCGCATGTCCACCGATGATACATGAGCCCATCCATCATATCTCGCCAGAAGGATCGAGCGAGTCGCTACTCGTAACGTCGCCTGCTCGCACTACCATTACCCATAAGCATATGCGTAGTGCTGCATGCTCGTTAATACATTGTGTAATATGTATAGCCATGGTATTTCTAAGTGAATTATTGAATATATAAATCATTGTACAAATGATACTGATGTCAGAAGGCATGTCCAATAATATGCCCGAGTGCATCTAACATGTGTTAGTTATCGCATGGTCACGTGGGTGATATGTATTGTTAGCCATGTTTCGACCCCTGCATTTCATCACGCTAAACACTCACATGCGACGTCATCATTTATATACTCAGCAACAGATATTAGCCGATGAGCAAGTGGTAAATCTGTTTAAAGCAGACGAGATAAAACTTATATAATCTAGGAAACAGACAACTCAACGAAAAACGGCTTGACAGACGTGCGTATTTCTGAATTGATAGTCAAAACAAGAGAACTTGCAGCTTGAAAGTGTGAAATGGTTATGATGTCTGTGGTTAAATTGGAGGCCCCCTTTTGTCGCTATGCAATACACGGTGAACATGCACATCTTAACTCCTATTGGCCAGAACATCTCTAACCAGCGAGAAGACTGGAGTGAAAACCCTATAACCAACAGGCTAGCTGGATTTATAATCGGGGGTTGGGGGGGGGGGGGGGGGGGGGGGGGGCTGAAACTAATTGTTCAATTATAGTGCCTATCGCACGGTTATATGTACTTCGCTGAAATCAATTCATAATGTGATCAATAAACTCAAACCGGTCCAATAACCGTCCATCTGATCAGTTAAGGCCAAAATTTGATCAGATGTCAGTTCAAACTAGCGCGCCCGACAAAACGCTGCGGCAGCCATTATCTAGGTCAGACCCAAAACGTGACGTCAGTAAAGTAAACCCGTTCTCAGAGACGCAGGGAGTTCCCCGTTGTCCCAGGCGCAGCAATGACATCACCGGTGTCTTTTTTCTCTTCATCGGAGACGTCTGAATCGCTCATATCTGGTTAGAAATTTGCTCTGCCGAAGCAACGATGGTCTGCTAATGATCTGTGCCATCCCATGTCTCTTCGTCGCTCTCGTGAAGTGATGAAATAGCGAAATTACCAGCAGCCCTTTTGCGCTAATCGTAGCGCAGATAGCGCCTCGCAACGAAAACAATGCCGGAGCTGACGTCACGCGGAGGCGATTAATTATTCAAGCGCGCACTTTGACTGATACATAGACAGAATAGGCACTTCTGGGTTATATTTCTGTAATCTGGCGAAAAAATTACATGATTTTTCGTGCGATAGGCACTTTAAGGCCCAATAAGGCATCTAGGCGCCTTGTCGACTGCACGTGATTGTACCGACTCCTCTACGTGATCTCGTACACGGGATGGTAATAGTCGGAGTGTCCACGCGCAGATTGTCGTCCAGTCATTTCATGAAAACTGGGCAGCACATATGTTTTTAAGTAAGCGGTGTACAGTTTGTCATTGGTGGACCGACATTTGATGCGTCATAAAGCCTCAACTCAGCTTGTGATATGTAGCGCGTTAATGTGACATAATGACATCCAACAGCTCTATGGAATTCCCTTCTTTTGCGCAGTTGTCAAATAGCCAGGAGTTGTGCAGTTGAAATGATCACCTTTAGACTGACCTGAGCAATGTATTGATTACCAGAAGCGCTTTTCGGTCATAGAAATGCCTTGAACGGGTTGTGGTCATACATCCACAGTGATGCGCTTATAAATATATCACGAGCTCTTAATACAAGGCAAAACTTTGTCAACAGTTCTGAGGAGTTTTAGGCCTCAGTACAACGCCTGTTTGTTTACAAGACCTCTACTTCGAGCAGATAAACAGTCCATGTTTTGGAGTGTCCAGGGCCACTGTCGTTGAATGCGGTATATGTATCGTCGCTTTCCCTACGGTGTTTATTTTCATACCCACCTTTTGTGACTCACCCATCTTATTTATTTCCTGTGTATCGGGGATTTATAATGTGCTATTTGTTAAACGCATCATATTTTATGATGCATCCGGAAAGCCGACATGCCCGATGGTAGCTATCTCGGAAACCTCCTGGTTTATCTACGCATCTTAGGGTTGCTATCTCCAACATTATATCTGTTATCATAAAGCAGCGAACAAGATGAACCCTGATAGGGGTGCCTGATGCATCAACAGCATGGCCGCATGGGTAGCTGGTAGGTTCAGGCAAACAGCGCTGCCTGATACTCACGTCCTATATATTACATCCTTCACCCCGAGGCCGAGGTCAAGGTCGTATTCTCTGTGATTTTAAATGTACCCAATAGCAGCCGAGAAGAACTGATGTATTGAATCAATAGCGTTTTGAATAGTCGGTAAATACACTGCCCCTAGGCGCAATGAGAGATGTAAGGCAGCGAAGAAACCTCGTATCCCGGAGTCAAAGAATGTCACATTGTAAGCATAGCATTCAACACCATATTGTGTGATGGAGGAATGGCGGAGTCATCAAGCGGATGCAATGATGACTTCATTACATCTAGGCCTTAAACACAGGAATTTGTATTGGCCGTTTGGCCGCTATCTTCCATGTATTAATAAACCCAAGGGAGACAACGATTTCGCCACCAGCTCACCAAAAATCTCGCCTCAACCATCTTAAGTCCCGTTTACGAGCCTGCCCATTGAGAACATGTCTCTCTACCTCACAAAACCATCCGCCCCGACATTTGCCACCCAAAAGGGTACTGTATTCGAGCTCAGACACTCTTTAAGCCGATTAGCAAGTTTGCTGTAGCCGGAGGTTTACTGATCATCAGCCCTTAGTCCCGGGCAAAGACATCGCGTGCTCTGATTGAACAATCTAAATAAGAGCACCAATCAGAGCTCGCGATTTCATTGCCCCGGAAGAAAGACTGATGATCGATCAGGCTCCTACTAAACGGGACTTTAGATGGTTGAGGCGAGATTATTAGTGATCTGCTGGCCGGCCAATGCAAATCCTTGTGGCCTCCAACACACCCACGTACACATACACACACATATACACATACACACATATGTATATATATATATATATATATATATATATATATATATATATATATATATATATATATATATATATATATATATATATATATATATATATATATAAAAAATATATATATATATATATATGTATATATATATATGTATACATATATATGCATATATATACACATACATGCATATATATATATTTATATAAAAATTTATATATATATACATACATACATGCATATATATGTATACATATATGAGATTGAATGCAGTCTACTGCATGTTCTATACCTCCTCGTCAAGGTTATTTTATTAAGTCAATGGATTTAATTGGCACTGTCGTACTACCACCCTCGACTGTATCGCTAGACGCATTTTGTTATAAGTGTTGTATGTTGTTACTGTTTGGCACCGAATGACAAATCTGTATACCAGTTAGAGTGACAGGGGCGAAATAGGATCCCATGAAAACACGAATATACAGCATCGCTCTCAAGTGAGACTGTTCAATAAGTGGAACAGCTCATTTGCAAAATCCTGCATGCTGATCGCTACCCTAGATGTGACCAAGTATAGCTCGCTGCCATCGCACAAGGCCTGACACGAGGATCAAGGCGCTAGGTTACAAATCATGTAACGCATAATCAACTGATCTTTCCACGTGCTTGCGGTTTAGCTGCCTGGGATCCATTACTTATGGCGCACCTGGATCTCTCTTTGTCAACACTGTGTCCAGAGTCAAGAGTAAATGTCCTTATATTGTGTCCACGTTCAGATTTTGGAACGGTCGTTTCTAAATATAGAGTATCTTTCTAAGGCTATTTACTGGTGTGTGACAACTCCGGATGGGGTACGCGTTGGTGAGCGTCAGCAACTGGTGTCTGCTGCTGACGGGGTGGGGGCGCTGCATGATGCAAAGGGAACAAGGGGAAACCGGGGAGAGGCTCGCAACCGAGAGAATGGGAAATCCGTTCTGGAGCTATGTGTCAGAATCGAACAGTTGACATACACAAAATTACAAAGTGGTTTTGGGGGGGGGGGGGGGGGGAGGGGTGCGGTGGAAATATTCTTCTTGTTTGAATAGGGCCACTTCTTTTTCTATCACCTTTCCCATTAATAAAGAACGCCCCCTAAAAACTAACACTGACTTTTCATCAATTTCTTCTACTCGGAAGTAACGCCTCGTGATCACACGGCTATCGATAATAAACAAAACCAATATATATATACGCTAGTGGCTAGAAAAGCTGGGCGGCGCAAAACGCAGGTGCATCACGCGGAGCGCGGGTTCATCACGCGGAGCGCGGGTTCATCACGCGAAGCACACAGGATGTACATCAATGAGAAACAAATCATGTCTTAAAAAGCACGTTATGTTCACGCATAGGCCTGCTGAGCGTTAATTTCCGCATCTATTCGGTGTTCTCGAATACCTGCACGAGTGTTCACCCGCATCGTTAACACCACTATGTCAACTTCTTATTGGCTTACTAAATGTGAACGATGGAAACAACATCAGTAATGGACAAAGATCCCTCGATTATCACTCGTCAGAATACCCACTCAATGTGTTGATTAGCTGACAAGATGCACGACAAGTTGGTCGTTGCTTTTGTTTTGAGAATCGAAGGATGCATCCTCCTTAGGGCTTCTCTTCAAGGTCAAGAAACTAGTCTCACTTGGGTACGGACAAACTGGGGTCATCTGGTGCAATGACAACCAGATTTGTGAAGCTCTGTTTACGCTGCGAGCTGTCTCATTTTACCTCTCATACAGCGACCGATATAATATAGAGCCTCTACTATGTATTGTGATGAAATCTCGCTTATCTGTGGCATCACGATCTGCGTCAGATTTGGGATCTGATAGCGATGAAATATGTCATGACGACATCGACCGTTTTGCCTGGGTTCATGTGTCGAGGTCTCCGGCTGACGATGAGGGTTCATGTGTCGAGGTCTTAGGCTCTCGATGACAGTTCATGTGTCGAGATCTCCGGCTCGCGATGAGGGTTCATGTGTCGAGGTCTTAGGCTCGCGATGAGGGTTCATGTGTCGAGGTCTCCGGCTCACGATGAGGGTTCATGTGTCGAAGACTCCGGCTCGCGATGAGGGTTCATGTGTCGAGGGCTCCGGCTGACGATGAGGGTTCATGTGTCGAGGTCTCCGGCTCGCGGTGAGGGTTCATGTGTCAAAGTCTTCGGCTCGCGGTGAGGGTTCATGTGTCGAGGTCTCCGGCTGACGATGAGGGTTCATGTGTCGAGGTCTCCGGCTCGCGATGAGGGTTCATGTGTCGAGGTCTCCGGCTCACGATGAGGGTTCATGTGTCGAGGTCTCCGGCTCGCGATGAGGGTTCATGTGTCGAGGACTCCGGCCCGCGATGAGGGTTCATGTGTCGAAGTCTCCGGCTCGCGGAGAGGGTTCATGTGTCGAGGTCTCCTGCTACAAACCCTTAGATACATGGTGGAGGCTTGTCATACATACCCTTAGATACATGGTGGAAGCTTGTCATACAAACTCTTAGATACATGGTGGAGGCTTGTCATACAGACCCCTAGATACATGGTGGAGGCTTGTCATACAGACCCCCTTAGTCATACATGGTGGAGGCTTGTCATACAGACCCTTATGGTACATACATGGTGGAGGCTTGTCATCAGGCTTGTCATACAGACCCTTAGATACATGGTGGAGGCTTGTCATACAGACCCTTAAATACATGGTGGAGGCTTGTCATACATGGTGGAGGCTTGTCATACAGGCCCTTAGATATATGGTGGAGGCTTGTCATACAGACCCTTAGATTCATGGTTGAGGCTTGTCATTCAGACCCTTAAATCATGGTGGAGGCTTGTCATACAGGCCCTTAGATATATGGTGGAGGCATACATGGTGGAGGCTTGTCATACAGTCCCTTAGATACATGGTGGAGGCTTGTCATACTTGGTGGAGGCTTGTCATACAGGCCCTTAGATATATGGTGGAGGCTTGTCATACAGACCCATAGATTCATGGTGGAGGCTTGTCATACAGACCCTTAAATACATGGTGGAGGCTTGTCATACATGGTGGAGGCTTGTCATACAGGCCCTTAGATACATGGTGGAGGCTTGTCATACAGACCCTTAGATTCATGGTGGAGGCTTGTCATACATGGTGGAGGCTTGTCATACAATCCCTTAGATTCATGGTGGAGGTTTGTCATACATGGCTTGGAGGCATATCATGCATGGTGGAGGCTTGTCATACAAATCCTTAGATACATGATGGAGGCTTGTCATACAGACCCTTAGATTCATGGTGGAGGTTTGTCATACATGGTGGAGGCATATCATGCATGGTGGAGGCTTGTCATACAAATCCTTAGATACATGATGGAGGCTTGTCATACAAACCCTTAGATACATGGTGGAGGCTTGTCATACAGACCCTTAGATACATGGTGGAGGTTTGCCATACAGACCCTTAGATTCATGGTGGAGGCTTGTCATACATGGTGGAGGCTTGTCATACAGACCCTTAGATACATGGTTGAGGCTTGTCATGCAGACCCTTAAATACATGGTGGAGGCTTGTCATACAAACCCCTAGATACATGGTGGAGGTTTGTCATACAGACCCTTAGATTCATGGTGGAGGCTTGTCATACATGGTGGAGGCTTGTCATACAGACCCTTAGATTCATGGTGGAGGCTTGTCATACATGGTGGAGGCTTGTCATACAGACCCTTAGATACATGGTGGAGGCTTGTCATGGAGGCTTGACCCTTAGTACATGGTGGAGGCTTGTCATACAACCCTTAGATACATGGTGGAGGCTTGTCATACCTTTAGATCATGGTGGAGGCTTGTCATACAGACCCTTAGATACATGGTGGAGGCTTGTCATACATACCCTTAGATACATGGTGGAGGCTTGAGACCCTTAGATTCATGGTGGAGGCTTGTCATACAGACCTTAGATACATGGTGGAGGCTTGTACCCTTAGATACATGGTGGAGGCTTGTCATACAGACTTAAACCCTTAGATACATGGTGGAGGCTTGTCATACAGGCTTTTAGATATATGGTGGACCCTTAGATACATGGTGGAGGCTTGTCCTTAGATACATGGTGGAGGTTTGTCATACTAACCCTTAGATACATGGTGGAGGCTTGTCATACAGACCCTTAGTTACATGGTGGAGGCTTGTCATACAGACCCTTAGATACATGGTGGAGGCTTGTCATGACCCTTCAGGCTTGTCATACAGACCCTTAGATACATGGTGGAGGCTTGTCATACAGACCCTTAGATTCATGGTGGAGGCTTGTCATACAGACCCTTAGATACATGGTGGATACATGGTGGGCTTGTCATACAGACCCCATGGTGGAGGCTTGTCAGACCCTTACATGGTGGAGGCTTGTCATACAACCCTTAGATACATGGTGGAGGCTTGTCATACATGGTGGAGGCTTGTCATGCAAACCCTTAGATAAATGGTGGAGGCTTGTCATACATGGTGGAGGCTTGTCATGCAAACCCTTAGATACATGGTGGAGGCTTGTCATACATACATGGTGGAGGCTTGTCATGCAAACCCTTAGATACATGGTGGAGGCTTGTCATACATGGTGGAGCTTGTCAACCCTTAGATTCATGGTGGAGGCTTGTCATACAGACCCTTAGATACATGGTGGAGGCTTGTCATACAGACCCTTAGATACATGGTGGAGGCTTGTCATACAGACCCTTAGATACATGGTGGAGGCTTGTCATACATGGTGGAGGCTTGTCATACAGACCCTTAGATACATGGTGGAGGCTTGTCATACAGACCCTTAGATACATGGTGGAGGCTTGTCATACAGACCCTTAGATACATGGTGGAGGCTTGTCATACAGACCCTTAGATACATGGTGGAGGCTTGTCATACATGGTGGAGGCTTGTCATACATGGTGGAGGCTTGTCATACAGACCCTTAGACATTTAGATACATACCCTTAGATTCATTGTGGAGGCTTGTCATACAGACCCTTAGATACATGGTGGAGGCTTGTCATACAGACCCTTAGATACATGGTGGAGGCTTGTCATACAGACCCTTAGATACATGGTGGAGGCTTGTCATACAGACCCTTAGATACATGGTGGAGGCTTGTCATACAGACCCTTAGATTCATGGTGGAGGCTTGTCATACAGACCCCTAGATACATGGTGGAGGCTTGTCATACAGACCCTTAGATTCATGGTGGAGGCTTGTCATACATGGTGGAGGCTTGTCATACATGGTGGAGGCTTGTCATACAATCCCTTAGATACATGGTGGAGGCTTGTCATGCAGACCCAGATACCCTTGTCATACAGACCCTTAGGTACATGGTGGAGGCTTGTCATACAAACCCTTAGATACATGGTGGAGACCCTTGTCATACAGACCCTTAGATACATGGTGGAGGCTTGTACACCCTTACATGGTGGAGGCTTGTCATACAGGCCCTTAGATACATGGTGGAGGTTTATCATACTTGGAGGCTTGTCATACAGACCCTTAGATACATGGTGGAGGCTTGTCATACAGACCCTTAGATACATGGTGGAGGCTTGTCATACAGACCCTAAGATACAGATACATGGTGGAGGCTTGTCATACAGACCCTTAGATACATGGTGGAGGCTTGTCATACAGACCATGGTGGAGATACATGGTGGAGGCTTGTCATACAGACCCCATGGTGGAGGCTTGTCATACAGACCCATAGATTCATGGTGGAGGCTTGTCATACAGACCCTGGTGGAGGCTTGTCATACAGGCCCTTAGATACATGTGGAGATTGTCATACAGACCCTTCAGGCTTGTCATACATGGTGGAGGCTTGTCATACAATCCCTTAGATACATGGTGGAGGCTTGTCATACATGGACCCTTAGATATGCATGGTGGAGGCTTGTCATACAAATCCTTAGATACATGATGGAGGCTTGTCATACAGACCCTTAGATACATGGTGGAGGCTTCATCATACAGACCCTACAGACCCTTAGATTCATGGTGGAGGCTTGTCATACATGGTGGAGGCTTGTCATACAGACCCTTAGATACATGGTGGAGGCTTGTCATAGATACATGGTGGAGGCTTGTCATACAGACCCTTAGATACATGGTGGAGGCTTGTCATACAGACCCTTAGATCATACATGGTGGAGGCTTGTCATACAGACCCTTAGATTCATGGTGGAGGCTTGTCATACATGGTGGAGGCTTGTCATACACCCTTAGATACATGGTGGAGGCTTGTCATACAGACCCCTTAATATACATGGTGGATGCTTGTCATACAAACCCTTAGATACATGGTGGAGGCTTGTCATTCAGACCCTTAAATACATGGTGGAGGCTTGTCATACATGGTGGAGGCTTGTCATACAGACCCTTGGAGGCATATCATACATGGTGGAGGCTTGTCATACAAATCCTTAGATACATGGTGGAGGCTTGTCATACAGACCCTTAGATACATGGTGGAGGCTTGTCATACAGACCCTTAGATACATGGTGGAGGCTTGTCATACAGACCCTTAGATACATGGTGGAGGCTTGTCATACAGACCCTCAGATACATGGTGGAGGCTTGTCATACTTGGTGGAGGCTTGTCATACAGGCCCTTAGATATATGGTGGAGGCTTGTCATACAGACCCATAGATTCATGGTGGAGGCTTGTCATACAGACCCTTAAATACATGGTGGAGGCTTGTCATACAGACCTTAGAGATACATGGTGGAGGCTTGTCATACAGACCCCCATTAGATACATGGTGGAGGCTTGTCATACAGACCCTTAGATACATGGTGGAGGCTTGTCATACAGGACCCATGGTGGAGGCTTGTCATACAGACCCATAGATACATGGTGGAGGCTTGTCATACAGACCCTTAGATTCATGGTGGAGGCTTGTCATACATGGTGGAGGCTTGTCATACAACTTAGATTCATGGTGGAGGTTTGTCATACCCTTAGAGGCATATCATACATGGTGGAGGCTTGTCATACAAATCCCTTTGTCTTAGATACATGGTGGAGGCTTGTCATACAAATCCTTAGATACATGATGGAGGCTTGTCATACAGACCCTTAGATTCATGGTGGAGGCTTGTCATACATGGTGGAGGCTTGTCATACAGACCCTTAGATTCATGGTGGAGGCTTGTCATACATGGTGGAGGCTTATCATACATGGTGGAGGCTTGTCATACATGGTGGAGGCTTGTCATACAATCCCTTAGATTCATGGCGGAGGCTTGTCATACAAACCCCTAGATACATGGTGGAGGTTTGCCATACAGACCCTTAGATTCATGGTGGAGGCTTGTCATACATGGTGGAGGCTTGTCATACAGACCCTTAGATACATGGTGGAGGCTTGTCATACAGACCCTTAGATACATGGTGGATGCTTGTCATACAAACCCTTAGATACATGGTGGAGGCTTGTCATACAGACCCTTTCATGGTGGATCATACATGGTGGAGGCTTGTCATACAGACCCTTAGATTCATGGTGGAGGCTTGTCATACATGGTGGAGGCTTGTCATACAAACCCTTCATACATGGTGGAGGCTTGTCATACACCCTTAGATACATCCCTTGTCATACAAACCCTTAGATACATGGTGGAGGCTTGTCATACAGACCCTTAGATACATGGTGGAGGCTTGTCATACAGACCCTTAGATACATGGTGGAGGCTTGTCATACAGACCCTTAGATACATGGTGGAGGCTTGTCATACATACCCTTAGATACATGTTGGAGGCTTGTCACACAGACCCTTAGATTCATGGTGAAGGCTTGTCATACATACAGATACATGGTGGACCCTTAGATACATAGATACATGTGGAGGCTTGTCATACAGACCCTTAGATTCATGGTGGAGGCTTGTCATACAGACCCTTTGATACATAGTGGAGGCTTGTCATACAAACCCTTAAATACATGGTTGAGGCTTGTCATACATGGTGGAGGCTTGTCATGCAAACCCTTAGATAAATGGTGGAGGCTTGTCATACATGGTGGAGGCTTGTCATGCAAACCCTTAGATACATCGTTGAGGCTTGTCATACATTGTGGAGGCTTGTCATGCAAACCCTTAGATACATCGTTGAGGCTTGTCATACATGGTGGAGGCTTGTCATACAAACCCTTAGATTCATGGTGGAGGCTTGTCATACAGACCCTTAGATACATGGTGGAGGCTTGTCATACAGATCCTTAGATACATGGTGAAGGCTTGTCATACAGACCCTTAGATACATTTGGAGGCTTGTCATACAGACCCTTAGATACATGGTGGAGGCTTGTCATACAGACCCTTAGATACATTGTGGAGGCTTGTCATACAGACCCTTAGATACATGGTGGAGGCTTGTCATACAGACCCTTAGATACATGGTGGAGGCTCGTCATACATGGTGGAGGCTTGTCATACATGATGGAGGCTTGTCATACATACCCTTAGATTCATTGTGGAGGCTTGTCATACAGACCCTTAGATACATGGTGGAGGCTTGTCATACAGACCCTTAGATACATGGTGGAGGATTGTCATACAGACCCTTAGATACATGGTGGAGGCTTGTCATACAGACCCTTAGATACATGGTGGAGGCTTGTCATACAAACCCTTAGATTCATGGTGGAGGCTTCTCATACAAACCCCTAGATACATGGTGGAGGTTTGTCATACAGACCCTTAGATTCATGGTGGAGGCTTGTCATACATGGTGGAGGCTTGTCATACATGGTGGAGGCTTGTCATACAGACCCTTAGATACATAGTGGAGGCTTGTCATGCAGACCCTTAGATACATGGTATAGGCTTGTCATACAGACCCTTGGGTACATGGTGGAGGCTTGTCATTCAGACCCTTAAATACATGGTGGAGGCTTGTCATACATGGTGGAGGCTTGTCATACAGGCCCTTAGATATATGGTGGAGGCATATCATACATGGTGGAGGCTTGTCATACAAATCCTTAGATACATGGTGGAGGTTTGTCATACGAACCCTTAGATACATGGTGGAGGCTTGTCATACAGACCCTTAGATACATGGTGGAGGCTTGTCATACAGACCCTTAGAATCATGGTGGAGGCTTGTCATACAGACCCTTAGATACATGTTGGAGGCTTGTCATGCAGACCCTTAGATACATGGTGGAGGCTTGTCATACAAACCCTTAGATTCATGGTGGAGGCTTCTCATACAAACCCCTAGATACATGGTGGAGGTTTGTCATACAGACCCTTAGATTCATGGTGGAGGCTTGTCATACATGGTGGAGGCTTGTCATACATGGTGGAGGCTTGTCATACAGACCCTTAGATACATAGTGGAGGCTTGTCATGCAGACCCTTAGATACATGGTATAGGCTTGTCATACAGACCCTTGGGTACATGGTGGAGGCTTGTCATACAAACCCTTAGATACATGGTGGAGGCTTGTCATTCAGACCCTTAAATACATGGTGGAGGCTTGTCATACATGGTGGAGGCTTGTCATACAGGCCCTTAGATATATGGTGGAGGCATATCATACATGGTGGAGGCTTGTCATACAAATCCTTAGATACATGGTGGAGGTTTGTCATACGAACCCTTAGATACATGGTGGAGGCTTGTCATACAGACCCTTAGATACATGGTGGAGGCTTGTCATACAGACCCTTAGAATCATGGTGGAGGCTTGTCATACAGACCCTTAGATACATGGTGGAGGCTTGTCATACAGACCCTTAGATACATGGTGGAGGCTTGTCATACAGACCCTCAGATACATGGTGGAGGCTTGTCATACATACCCTTAGATACATGTTGGAGGCTTGTCATACAGACCCTTAGATACATGGTGGAGGCTTGTCATACAGACCCTTAGATTCATGGTGGAGGCTTGTCATACAGACCCTTAGATACATGGTGGAGGCTTGTCATACAGACCCTTAGATACATGGTGGAGGCTTGTCATACAGACCCTTAGATTCATGGTGGAGGCTTGTCATACAGACCCTTAGATACATGGTGGAGGCTTGTCATACAGACCCTTAGATAAATGGTGGAGGCTTGTCATACAGACCCTTAGAAACCCATAGATACATACATACATACACACATACATGCACACATACATGCACACATACATACATACATACATACATACATACATACATACATACATACATACATACATACATACATACATACATACATACATACATACATACATACATACATACATACATACATACATACATACATACATACATACATACATACATACATACATACATACATACATACATACATACATACATACATACATACATACATACATACATACATACATACATACATACAGACAGACAGACAGACAGACAGACAGACAGACATACATACATACATACATACAAACCCACAAACTCTCACATATACACGCAAACACACTCAACTACAAACAGTCAGACACGGACAGTTTATCTTTCCCAATCCCACCACTTGCTGAATGCACAAGGTTCATCATCTCTGTTTTCACTCATCAAATGACATTCGTAGAATTACTGCCTACATAACTGGAAATACGTCCAGGCCGCACAAAACGCGAAAAGCTCCGCCGAGCACCCGCCTGGCTTGATCTTGACGCTGCCCTAGAGTGCCAATTCCAGCGTGATTTTTTTAGCACACTGAAAAGTGACAAGTATATCCTCGAGTGAATATACGACCTTGCTGTACCTCTCTTAGACAAGCTGCTGTTTGGAATAAGGCCTACTGAGTCCGTGGGAAGTCGATCCCGACAGGTGCTCTCTGGTCTGTTGTATTACACCACCTTAAGAAAACGTATTTTCCTCGGTAAAAGTCAGTGTGCGTAATGTAACCCTTCTTTCTCTGAAACTTTGAACTCTGGGGGCGGTTTTCACAAAACTCTCAATTCAGGAAGCCGCGCATATGATGCAAACCAACCCGATATCTCGGGCGGGTTCTACAAGAACTGGCAAGCTCTAATCGTTCACTGCGATGGAAGGTGGTGATGGTGGTGCTTGGACAGGCACACCGAAGTGTCATCACCACCGGGACACCGACGGGACACCGACGGGACACCACCGGGAGACCACCGGGTCACAACCGGGTCACCACCGGGACGGGGCGAGATGAGGAAGACTAATACGAGAAGCCAGTATCCATGGCGCTCGCTTTTAGTTTTGTTTGCATAAGGTTGAATGTTCCACAGCTTGTTCATTATCTCGCGTTTCTTTTTATGTTGGTACCTTGAGTACGAAATAAACATATACATATCACCAGGCGCTAAATGATCAAACCTATCCCATATGATTTGAGTGCGTGCGAGATATGCTACGCGCGTGTAGCCTCGTGAGTACTGCATCATAACCACCAAGGGGCGCTATAGTACTGGGGAGTAGATACACCTTAATGCAAGGGCAGTGTTGCATTGACTCATATTCATATAAATATGTAAATAATTTCATCAACTGTGAATGACGAGATTTCGATTTCTCAATATCCGAAGTCGGTATGTCCTCCCTCCGCATGACTAAATAAGGAAACCTACCTGTGTTTTTTTTACCAGCGAACGAGGAGTTAGATTGTATCTAAGCTAGGATTAATGTGCTTACACCGGGTTCACCTGGTTTGATCAATCAGCTGGTTAGCCGGATACGCGTCCGCTGTCATGATAACATTAGTGATAAAGTGGTAGGCGCTGATCTTAGATAATCTAGTTATAGAGACAGACTGCGTGGATTCATTACTTAAGTCATAGTGGTTTCTTTGTGCTGTTCGTCGACACGAGTTGTCGCCATATATTCAGGGACTTGCACTGGCTTAAACAAAAAACACAGACGCTAGTGCGAGGTTGGTGGTAAAGTGAAGTGGGAGGCATTAGCCGAGCACTGTATCATAAACATATCCTCCAGCGAATCGTGCTTAATAACGGAACCCTCTGATCAAACACAAAACGATCAATAAACAAAGAGAAAACTAATAATAGACAAACAGCCTGGCAACACAACCGTCCGCTCCGGTATTCGCCATCTTAAATTACGTCATTCGACAATAGCTATTGTTGTTTGGTATTATGGGATAGCGTGTCACATGCTTGGGTGTTTCGTCTTACTCACAGTTTCCATTACCAGTTACAGCCCTCACATCCTGGACCACTCGGGGTCATCCATGTCCAGAGCCTCAATCACAGGGACACTTGCACTTGGTCTGACCTATTAAAGGAATAATTTATTCGATTTGATTGCATGAAATAACCAACAAAGGACAGGGTTGAAATTCCAACGTGATGTTATTGTTCTGGGTGAACTTAACCGGATATGTCCCTGGTTGCTAGTTAATGGAGGCTGATTTGGACAGATGGTGTTGGATTGCCTTGACCCCGGCTGAGTGCATCCCACATGACGCATGTACCCAGGCGGTACATTCGACACGGGATTAAACCTGACGGGAGAGGCCTGAGAGGAGTATAAGGTAGTATATTTAAAGCAGCAGAAAAACTTGTTATAAGATGAGGATAACTCGGTGTTAGGGGGTCACGTAGATACACCAGCTGTCAGACCAATAAGTGGCGGGGTGTGATGAATCTGTAATTAAGTTTACTGGTTGCTATGGTTTGACAGGTACCTTAAAATACATCCTCAAGGGCTATTTCTGAGCTCGTTTGAGAGCACCCTCCATTTATAGCATAACACGGCTCTTGCTTTGCGGACACCGACCAGTTATATATCATAACATGTTCTGCTCGACGTTTTCACCTGGTGATGGTATCAGTGGATCGTCAGCCTAATGGGTCTAATATGATAAGCGCCTTGAAGGAGTCTGTGATAACAGTCAAGTCCAACAGGGACAGTAGGCCAAGTGACAATGTCTTTGTTCGTGAGATGCCGGCCCGCATGAACAGCGGGTTCATAACAAGCAGAGATGTCAGTGAATGTGGACCTAGAGTACGTGACAAGATGAAGGGCTTTACGGAGAAGGCCAACACAACAGGATGCAGTCAACAGCTTGTCAACAGATTGAGATTAGCTTGAACTTTGGGCGCTGATTATTGGTGCCGCGCTTGTTTGTACTAAACCATAACTAGCAGTTCCTGGGACAATAAAAATACATACTTAAGTGCAGGTGATATATAAGTCCACCTGGTTGACATATGCTGATAAGTAAATAGGGAATACTAGCCCCCTTCCTCCTCAATCGTAGTGTGTTTTGATCGGGATGAACCCTGACAGTCGAGTTCAAGGACGCGGCTATTTAGTGTTTAGGCAGTGTACATCCGTCGTCACACATACAAAGCATGTGATGCGGACGTGAACACGAGTTTTCCGGATTAAACATGACCCACTGACGAACCAGTGATATCAGCACGAGTCTCGATTCGTGTCACAATGTACTCAATAAACTTAAGCAACAATAGAGAGTCAACACCACTTTATAAGTAACAAATAGATCACTTTCTTATCGATAAACGAATGCGAATCATTTGTAGCTAAGTATGCCTGAGTGGACTGGACGTGGACGTGGACCGTGAGAGAGAGATCTGCCCATCGCTGATGGTCCGCACTGTGAATGCTGCTGCTGCTTCTGCTGTTGATGCTATTTAATGTAGGTGTCGATAACGGCCTTGTGTTGCGGGAAGTCACGCAGCATCAATTCATGATCTCCTTCCTTCCAATCCTCGTACTCGAACCCTGGTAGATATCACACAAGACGCAGTGTACACAACCGAACGCGTTCGTTTCCACAAGGCGTTCTAAGGATATCGATTCGAGAGGGGACAGGTGTTTTAACAAAAATATTATGAATATGACATTCGCGCTTCACATTTGCAAATATTTAAAATAAGAATATAATGGCAGTACATTGATACGACATGGGTAGTATGAGTTATAACTCCACCCGGAAACCACCACCGAGGATAGTTACACCTCAGCTGCAGTTATTAATGCAACAATCAGATCATCACCACTGGGTTAGCTTACAACATTCAATATAAGGCTTTTGGTTTGAGAAAACACCTTACGTACAACTCATAACACCTCCAATGTTACTTCCTTATATGTTACTGTATGTTTGTAGGGTAACTTTGATAAACTCGCATGCATGGAATGGGCTTTGCTATATTAGCAGGTGACCAAACATATTTGTGTGTAAATGGCAAGAGACGGGTAACAGAGATGTAATCTGTTATGCTGTCAAGCAGACCAATTTCATCTGTTATATTGTCAAGCAGACCAATTTCATCTGTTATATTGTCAAGCAGACCAATGCCACCTATTACATTGTCCAGCAGACCAATGGCACCTGTTACATTGTCCAGCAGACCAATGGCACCTGTTATATTTGTCCAGCAGACTAAATCCACCTGTTTTATTGACAAGCAGACCAATGTCACCTGTAATATTGTCCAGCAGACCAATGCTGTACATTATATTGTCAAGTAGACCAATGCTGTCAAGCAGATCTGTGCCACCTATTAGGCTGTTAATCGCTAACTTACACATCAACGTCTTAGCACCACATGGACTCTGGTGAGTTGAGTATCAGCACCACATGGACTCTGAGTTGGGTACCAGCACCACATGGCAGGTGAGTTGGGTACCAGCACCACATGGCAGGTGAGTTGGGTACCAGCACCACATGGCAGGTGAGTTGGGTATCAAGTACAAATACAGGTAGATATTGTGTACCACATGGAACAAGGATTATAACAGGATAAAGCCCCTGTACTGAAGCCTCATGCTTCACTTACCGGGAACGACGACACAGCTGAAGAGTGCGTGTGACGTCTTATCGGCCAGATCCATGGCGTACCAGTTACCGGGTTTGACAGTATGCTGGTACTGCAGTGTGTCAACCTGGTCGCTGGGGCCTAGACGATGTACGGTGTACTCGCCGTCAGGATTGATCTCGTGGATCTGGACACGAACGCATGGCAAAACTAGGAATTAACGGGTTGATGTGTACAGGTTGATGTGTACGGGTTGATGTGTACAGGTTGATGTGTACAATATGTTATGTACGGGTCGATGTGTACAGGTTGATGTGTACGGGTTGATGTGTACGGGTTGATGTGTACAGGTTGATGTGTACAATATGTTATGTACGGGTCGATGTGTACAGGTTGATGTGTACAGGTTGATGTGTACAGTATGTTATGTACGGGTTGATGTGTACGGGTTGATGTGTACGTTATGTTATGTACGGGTTTATGTGTACGGGTTGATGTGTACGGGTTATGTGTACGGGTTGATGTGTACAGGTTGATGTGTACGGTATGTTATGTACGGGGGTTGTTGTGTACGGGTTGATGTGTACGGGTTATGTGTACGGGTTGGTGTGTGCGGGTTGATGTGTACGGGTTGATGTGTACGGGTTATGTGTACGGGTTGATGTGTACGGGTTATGTGTACGGGTTGATGTGTACAGGTTGAAGTGTGCAGGTTATGTGCACGGGTTGATGTGTACGGGTTGATGTGTGCGGGTTATGTGCACGGGTTGATGTGTACGGGTTGATGTGTGCGGGTTATGTGCACGGGTTGATGTGTACGGGTTGATGTGTGCGGGTTATGTGCACGGGTTGATGTGTACGGGTTGATGTGTGCGGGTTATGTGCACGGGTTGATGTGTACGGGTTGATGTGTGCGGGTTGAAGTGTGCGGGTTGATGTGTGCAGGCTGAAATCGGCTAAAAGGCGTAAAGAAATTTTGGAATGGCTGCTCTATGAGTTGGTGTAGATATGTACGGGTTGATGTGAACGGGTAGCAGGGCATCTGTGGGGTGATTGCACCTCTGTGAGCAGGGAAGGGGGTGATTGCATTAAGTACGGCACCTCTGTGGGGGTAGCGGCGGTAAGGGGGGGATTTCCGTTAGAATGGCACCTCTGTGGGAAAAGGGAAAAGGGCATATCTGTGAGGAGGAGGGGGGGGGTTGGCCTTTGGTATGGCACCTCTATGAGAATGGGGGGGGGGGATTGCCGTTAGAATTACACCTGTTGGGGGGGAGGAGGGTAGGGGGTGTTTGCCTCTAATATGGCACCTCTGTGAGAATGGGGGGGTGTTTGCCTTTAGTATGGCACCTGTTGTGTGAGAATGAGGAAGAGGAGGAGGTGAATGCCTTTAGTAACACACCTGTTTGATGTGAGAATGAGGAAGGAGGGAGGAGGTGAGGAGGCTTTAGAAGGAGGAGGAGGAGGAGGAGGAGGAGGAGGACAAGGGGACAGGAGGAGGGGGATGTGGATGAGGTGGAGGGGGATGTGAAGGAGGAGGTGGAGGGGAGGGGGAGGAGGAGGAGGAGGAGGAAGAGGGAGGGAGGAGGAGTAGAGAGGAGGAGGATAAGGGGGAGGAGGAGAAGGAGGAGGAGGAGGAGGAGGAGGAGGTGGAGGAGGATGTGGATGAGAGGAGGGGATGTGGATGAGGTGGAGGGGGGATGTGGAGGAAGAGGAGGGGGATGTGGAGGTGGTGGGAGGAGGAGTGAGGAGGGTGGAGGAGGTGGGTGGTGAAGAGGGAGGTGGTGGTGGAGGTGGAGTGGAGGAGGAGGAGAAGGGGGAGGAGGAGGAGGAGAAGGGTGAGGAGGAGAAGGAGATGATTGCCTTTAACATGACATATGTGTGGGATGAAGGAAGCAGAGATTGCCTGTGGCATAACAACCGTGTGGGGTGGGGGAGGCAGAGGAATTCACCTGTAGTATGGATCCTGAATGCCAGAACATGAGGCACTCGGACAGGTGCTGATGCCAGGTGACTTGATGAGTCTTCTCCATGAGGTAATACACGGACGTGATAGCGCTACGCACGTTCTCCAGGCTATAGCATGACACAAACAGGTACTAGTCATCCAGACGAAACAGAAACAGGCGCAGGCTGATTCATAGGTACTTATTAGTATGCACCTATTGCTAAAGGTGAACCGAATCATATAACGCAATTCCTCTCTGGCTTGTAAAATTGACGCAGCTCTGTATATAATAGAGGCAAGAGATGAGGGACGATTTATGACTCTAGAGTGCCTGTCGACTGAATGGTACCAACTTATGTGCTGATCGATTAAGGAGCAACCATTGACTGACGCTTACCTACTGACCGAGGAGAACCTTGTAACTGATGTGCACATATTGATTCAAAAGTACCCACTGATTGAAGTGCACACCTATATATATATATATATATATATATATATATATATATATATATATATATAGAGATATATATATATATATATATATATATATATAGTTATATATATATATATTTATATATATGTATATATATATTTAATATATATATATGTATATAAATGTATATATATATATATATGTATATATTTAAATATATAAACATATATATATATATATATATATATATATATATATATATATATATATATATATATATATATATATATATATATATATATATATATGTATATCTCCAATGATTGTAAAGTTGCCCCACCGGTAACACGGGCCATCCCAATGGAGTGATCCCGTATTTTGAGGTCGTACCTGGTTGTCGGATTGGTAACTGTCACCTCTCGTGTAGACTTGTGACATTGCCTGAATCTACCGCCCTCTGGATGTCCCTCCAAAGTCAAACGCTCAGCTAATTTCTCTGCCGCCATGCCTTCTCGTTCAGTCTTGGCAAATTTAATAACAGCTATGGGACCCCGATATTGACACTGCAATTTGGTATGCAAATTTCTCGAAGCACATGGCCTGTTTTATGTAATATGCGAGTACAGCGATAAAAGAGTCGCAACGGTTAGCTCATATTGGGTTTGTACGGTGAGTGAGTGAGAGAGTGAGTCAGTGAGTGAGTCAGTGAGTGAGTCAGTGTTTGAGTGAGCGAATGAGTGAGTGAGTATGTGAGTAAGTGTGTGAGAGAGTGAATGCTAGCTCCGGTCGTAACGGTAACATGTCTACTCAGACGTCTTGTAGGGCTAAGTGAATGCGTGAGTGAATGCGTGAGTGAGTCAGTGTGTGAGTCAGTGATTGAGTGAGTGAGCATGTGAGTCAGCGTGAGAGTCAGTGTGTGACAGAGTGAATGCGTGATTTCGTGAATAATTTTCAGACAAACGCTCTTTGTAGCAACAGAATGTGAGTGCGAATTGGAGAGTGTCTTTGTGTGCAAGATGGCATGGGTCAAATACAAATAATAGATTCAGTTCAGAACTTTGATCGCCGCTTCTGGCTAAGTTCGCGCTCCATTTGTAGATTTATATTTTAACGCTCAAAGCACGACGTAAAATTGTTTGGTTCAGTGGAAACTTAAGTAATTTCACAGAAACATGGATTTACAACAGCGGGGATCAACCCTCGAGTACAGAAAAATCTGTGGATTGGTATTGTCAGTGAACTAAACTTCACCCCTAACACACCACGCACACGATATGGGTGGGGTGGGTGTTGAAGGAGGAGAAGGGGGTTGGGGGTGCGGGTCGCGTTGACGTCAGTATTCCTTACTGCTGGTCAAGAAGGAGTCGGTATAATACCGGTAGGGTCATCATAACGTAATTGAAAGGTTTGTCGGAAATGTTTTCATTTGGGTCGGCATGAGAGCGAGTTGATGGAGAGCATGTGGTTGTGGAGGACGAGAGGTGAAGAATTAGTTGTAGAGAGGGAATAATGGATTGGGCATATAGGTAATGGTCGAGGAATGGCAGATGAAGAATAGCAGAGAGGTAGTGGCAGAGAGTGAATTGTCGAGCACGACTGGCAGAGAGGGGATGGTAGAGAGTGAGTTGAGAGAGAGAGCGAGAGAGAGAGAGAGAGGGGGGGGGGGTGCACTGTGGTTATGTGGCGTCAAGGCGCTGTCGTGAAGGGAAGTAATCTGTTCGCCATAATTCCCTCGGTTTAATGGTCGTGCATGTAAGGGAATTTGCTGTGGGCCGTGGCACGTTATTTCTGTCCCGCATTCCTCGAAAGCACAACTCCACATACGTGGTCTTGTCGCTCTCGTGAGCTGGTATAGGCATTACCTCCAACAGATAACCTACAGATCAGTTGTGTCGGCCTCAAACAGTCACTGAACTAAACGAGTTAACGTCTGTTCCTCAAGATTTCACTTAGCCTGTCTCGTGTGTTTTTTTCCGCCGTGTTTTAAACAACTCGAGATCTGGATTGCTAGGGTTTGCCATCTATTTACCATCATATTCATAACATAGCTCACGCTGGTCCATCCGAGTAGTAGTTCATTTCTGGCAGGGTTTTAGTAGAAAATGAATACAGTAAACTCTTAATTCCGTGAGCTATACACATAAGCGGACCACGTCGTATATAAAGCCAATTTTTTACTTAATTCAACTTTATACCCCATGAAAGCATGATACGAGCAGTGATATTATATGCCTTTGGAAACTTCTCATGTGACCTTAGCATATGTCACTCTCTACCCATCCCCTCACCCCACTTGTGACCTTAGCATATGTCACTCTCTACCCATCCCCTCACCCCACTTGTGACCTTAACATATGTCACTCTCTACCCATCCCCTCACCCCACTTGTGACCTTAACATATGTCACTCTCTACCCATCCCCTCACCCCACTTGTGACCTTAACATATGTCACTCTCTACCCATCCCTTCGCCCCACTTGTGACCTTAACATATGTCACTCTCTACCCATCCCCTCGCTCCACTTGGCACTTGTCACGTAGCACACGCATCCCGTGACAGCGAGGCTGATGCCATAGAACTGCTTCACTTGTCACCGCCAATGTAACATAATCAGCGAACAGAAGCTTTTTTCCTCTAGTGGAAGTATCCAGTTTTCTACATCCACAATACTATGGAAGATTGATGACAGTACGAAGTTGAACGTATTATGTGTTGTGAGGACTTTGCCTGGCGGGGAAGCAGGTCTATTTCAGTCACCACGGCCTGACATCGACTGGCCTCCCGTCTCCCATCCACGCTACATCCCCCAACCCCCACTCACAAACCACGCAACTCCGACGGTGTTACAAATCCCTGCTGGAGAGCCTATTGTTAACACTACCAGCTGAAGAACAAGGTCCTAATATAACACGTCCACTGATATTAAGATTACGACCCGTTACGTTTCCGAGCGCTAACTTTTACAAGCGTGGTTCACACATGGTTGGTATCGTTAGATTGTTTTAGCTTTATGACTGAAGTGTCGATGGTCACACGTCATATTCATTAACATTCGTATTATCTTGTTTAACAAGTTAAAATCAAACGGGTCGGACAATTTAGTCAACCCTTACTGGCATTAGAATAATATGGTCTTTGAAAGCAATAGAAGAACCAAAAGTCCATTACACAATCTACTATTTAATCACCAAGACAGTAAACAGTTGCATAATAAATCACTAACAATCTGTAATGCAGTCATAAAGTTAAGGTTACTTATTGGATAAGTTAAAAAGTGGAGATGTAAGTACATACTGTGGTTATACCTGTGGCAACTCATCAATTACATCTCACTCAAATGACAACTCACAAAGTTTGCACACAACAAATAAACATCCCATGACATAGCATTAACTCTCAGCAATTTTAATAAATCTGCTCTTTCTCAGACAAGCTCAATGTAACAAACATACATATTAATTAATATATCATCAGGTGTAGCATAATGGATATTTGCTGCCGCTGTCACTAAATATAATTGGTCAGATGCTCCAAGCAGACTCTTGTCTTGCCCCCCCCCCCCCCCCCCCCCCCACACCACACACACACACATCAATGACTAAGCAGACGGGAGTAGCGGGCTTGATACCTGGCAGCCTGTTGGAAGAAAGCTGGCACAGACTCAAAGCTGCGGACCTTGTACAGAATGCATTGTGCAGCAGCTGTCATGGCTAAGTCAGTGCTAGACACACAATGGTGGCTACAAGTGTCAACTCCTTGCACCAGTACCAAACACCTGTTACAGAATGATACCACACGCTGCACATACAAGAGGGGGCACGGACAAGTGATGCAACAGCCTCACTGTGCCATCACAAAAACATACTCCCTACTTCAAGAAGCAGCATTCCAGCTTCTACCATGACTGAAAGCTGCATTATCATGACTAAAAGTACATATGAGAAAGAAGTTGCACTGGTTGACCCTTCAATGGGTCCCCTGAAAGACATGGTATCATTATCATAGTACTCCTTACAAGAGCATTCCATGTAATTAAAATGGCAAGATGACTTTGATTTTGATGCGACTCTTAGTGAATAGCAAGACCTGTCTTTTTAGCTCCTGTACTACATCCATATGAAGCAGGTCTCTACGTGACACTGGCTTCACAATCCTAGGTCTCTTCATTGACATGCATATAAAGAAAAGATGGCATCAAACATCAGAAGACAGAGTTCACCAGCTGGTGGGATTGTAAGTTGAGTGGACTTTAGTGGCTCATTTGGGTGGGCTCTGCCGCGTGAGTCACCATATGGGCGGCCATCTTGCTCTGAAAACACAGAGAGTAGCACGTCAAGTATAACGCACGCTAAGTATAACGCCCTGTCTCACTCAATGTGGTAAACAAGAAGAAGTGTCATTGGTTTAATTGCTGGTGATGGGTGAGGATGATGTAGCAGGTACCTGGGATACAGTGGCTGCTTGTGACTGGGCAGCTGAGGCCTCTGGCTGGCGAGACACGCGCTCGTACTGTCGCCGGTGTTTGTCATCAATGTGGGTCAAGAACCATGTTCCGGGGAAGAGCTGGTCCGTGGGTGCCACAGGGCTGTATGGAGCTAGAGGGCAAACACACCAGGATCAAGATAGACATGTCAGATAACTCAAGCAGACATGTGATTGTGTCTTGACAAATCAGATGTGTCACATAAGAACGATACATCCAGTCCGGTTATATTTGGACTCGACCCTTCCCAGACATTGTGAAGGTTTACCGGACCCGTCGGACATCCAGTAAACTTTTCTCTGGTCTGATAAAAAAAGTGATTGTTCACCGGTCCTTGGTCCAGTAATAAATTCTAACATAATATTCATGCCAGTACCCCCTCAAAAATGAAATATTAAACCCAACAATTTGCTGTTTAGTATCTTATTCGTCTTTCTCCCAATCCTTATAACTCTCGCTGGTTTGTTAGCCATTTGCCAGGTGACATGACTTCAGGTGATTCCGTGGTTGCCGGAAACTCCCAAGTAGATTTCACGCGGATTTTTAAAAGCACAGCGTGGATATATATGTTTGTCAAAATTTCGGTCCAGTAAAACAAATCTCGGTCCAGTAAGTTTTACAAACTTCACTGGACTGAGGTCCGGTATTGTTTGAAATTCCTTCACAATGTCTGCCCTTCCATACATACCCCTCAACTCCCTTCATCCTTCCTAGACAGGTAAATTCCAACACCCCCACAGAGCACGTGGAGCACTTCCCCTCATAACAACATATGACAGGTGCCCACAATAACTACTTACACCCCCCCATTGATCTTTCCTCCCATAAATTGAACCTTTAATTGATCTTACCACCAATTGATTGACCCTCCCAGAAATCGACCCTTCCATGATTGATTTTCCAATTAATTGATTGACACCCCCATCAATCAACCCTCCCAGTTATCATCCCTCTGATAGACTGACCCTCCAAGTTATCATCCCTCTGATAGACCGACCCTCCCAGTTATCATCCCTCTGATAGACCGACCCTCCCAGTTATCATCCCTTTGATAGACTGACCCTCCCAGTTATCCCTTTGATAGACTGACCCTCCCAGTTATCATCCCTCTGATAGACTGACCCTCCCAGTTATCATCCCTTTGATAGACTGACCCTCCCAGTTATCATCCCTCTGATAGAAACTTAATTCCACCATCAATTCACTGATCAATAGACCCTCCCTCTGACAGACACTCCATCTGCGTATACCTCCCATTAATCCACCCTCCCATTGAACAATCACATTCATCCATTTCATTAATTGGCCCTCCCATGAATTGACCTTCCTATTGAACTACCCTCCTACTAATAGACCTTCACATTCATAGACCCTACCTCTGTTCGAATGACCCTCCTTCCGACCGAGGAACCATCCAATTAATAGGCCATCCCATTGATCAACCCTTCAACCCTCTAATTTGCAGAGCCTCCTTTTGGAGGACACCCCAACAACCTACCCAGGTGGTGTGTCTCCTCCCTCAGTTTCAGGGTGTCAGCAAACACCGACGGCTCCACTTTACACCTGCTGTCGAGGCGTGTCTTGAGGTCAGCCAGACTGGCTTGTAGTGGGAGAAGACTGGATGTGGGAGTCGTGTCAGAGGTCACTCGTAGGGAGAACATGGTGGAAGCCAGACCAGAGCCATACGAGAAGAGAACCACTCGACGGCCAGCCAACTCAGTCACAGAATGCCTGTCACAAAACCCACCTCTCCATGAGCATGTTACCATTACCAAAGCACACCTGGCCATGAGACTAAATGAGGCTATTTAATCATAAACCCTCCTGGATAGACAAACGCCAGTTAATCACTTGGGAAATAAAGTGAATGCATAGTTCACATGCTGACAATACCATCAGCTTTAAACTGGGGAAAATACTCTGTCAATCAAGCAAATTCATAATTTATATCAATGAATGAATTAAGTGATCAATAATCCAACAGTAAACTGATGTATGCCATCAGTATAATACATTGGTAACAGAATCATTGATGCATCTTAAGCAGATGATGGAAGCACGTTATGATTACCAGACTGTCTGTGACAGGACATCATCATAATGATACACATAAATGTTTTATTTATCTAAATTGCATGGTAGCAAGCAGATCAGCATTTTTAAAACCAGCCATAGCAGTATTTTCAAAACTTACTGTCCGATATAGGAAGCCAGGCCGCTGTAGAGTGAAGGTGTGTACATGTTGCCCACTTGGTTCGGTACCAGTAGGTATGGGCGGGTCTTCTTCTCAAACACATCCTTACTGGCTCCAACAAATGCCTTCTCCACGTCACGGTTGAAATAAGTCTCCTCCGGCTTCACATCCCTGTCAAATATCACGACAATTATAACACTAAGTGAAACACCCCTGTAATATATCACAACAGTGTAACACTTAAGTAACACGTCCGTTATATATCACAACAGTGTAACACTTAAGTAACACGTCCGTTATATATCACAACAGTGTAACACTTAAGTAACACGTCCGTTATATATCACAACAGTGTAACACTTAAGTAACACGTCCGTTATATATCACAACAGTGTAACACTTAAGTAACACGTCCCTGTTATATATCACAACAGTCAAAATAGTTACACATCCCTAGGTTATAACAGGTGTGTTATAACAGCTAACTGCTTGCATTTACAACATTAAGTCATAGATTTATAACAGCTGTTGTGCATTAGCTACCTGAATGCTTCCAGTCCTGGGTGGGCTTTATCTAATGCGCCAGACTTGTCGTGGATGTAGTCGTTAAACAGAAGTCGCCCCAGGGATTTCTGAACGAGCTTGCAGTAAGGGGAGTGGAAGAGGAAGGCATCTGCACTGCTCAATGTAAACTGCTCCCCACCATCTGGAAACAGAACCAGCAAACTGTGGTCTTTGTGAGGCTTTTAAATGGCCAGCAAAGAAATACATTTATTCCAAGGATGAAGCTATGGACCACAAGCTACTTCAATTCGGACAAAATCATCCCTAATTAATTACAAACATATAGCCTTAACCACATGACATTCACATTAATACATTATGATTAGCACAAAGACCTTCACATGAATACATTATGATTAATACAAAGACCTGGCAAACATGGACAACAGGGCAGGCCAAATTGAATTCATGAATCGTATAGGAGCGGTGCAACGCTATCCAGAGTGACCACTACTGGAAAGAGGTCAGGCCGAGTGAATGGCGCAAGAGATGAGGGCAGTAGGTGGGGGGAGAGAGCAGGCAGCTGTGGTCAGGTGGGTGGGGGGAGAGGCCAGGTAGCTGTGGGCAGGGGGTGGGGGGGAGAGTAGCCAGGTAGCTGTGGGCAGGGTGGTGGGGGAGAGTAGCCAGGTAGCTGTGGGCAGGGTGGGGGGGGGGAGAGTAGCCAGGTAGCTGTGGGCAGGGGGTGGGGGGGGAGAGTCGCCAGGTAGCTGTGGGCAGGGGTGGGGGGGGGAGAGCCGGTAGCCAGGTAGCAGGGGAGAGTAGCCAGGTAGTGGAGTACAAGAAGTGATGAGTACGAGTAGCAACGATTTCCAAATTTGATTTTCTGGTCAGATCCCACAATTTTGACTGCGTTTTGGTCAAACATTTTGTGACTTATGCAAAAATAAATACTTTATATGTCATCTGAGATCGGCTGATATTTTGTGTTATTAAGAGCGGTAATCCTTGTGGGTTTAAGATGAGAAATCTCTCCCTCTCTATCTATCTCTCTGTATGTTTTAGAATTGCGGTGAGGCATCCCATTACCTTTGAGAGCCTGCTTGTCTGCCCGCTGCCTGTAGAGCTTGTAACACTGGTCGAGGGATGAGAGGTAACACTGGATAGAAAGCTTGCCGTCAACCACAGGGTACTCTGACAGCAGGTCCGGCTTGTAGAAGTCGTAGGCATGGGTCATGTGACTCCCACGCAGACCTGCAACATGGAGAGGGTACAGGCTTAGTATTGCGGTACACTCAAACATCACCCGAGGATGGAGTACACAGTTATAAAGGAAATTGATGCTTCTAGGCTGAGGTTCCATAACATATTTGATGTTTACAACCACAACAGTTAACCACGAGTTATCATTGCATGACATTTGCTTCAACACAGAACATACATCAACTTGTTGATATGACAACCTGTGAGGAATAAAACAATCACTGGCCATCCTCACAACCCATTACTGACCACAGAATGGGCCCTCCACCCACTGACGACAGAATGGGCCCTCCACCCACTGATGACAGAATGGGCCCTCAACCCACTGACGACAGAATGGCCCTCCACCCACTGACGACAGAATGGGCCCTCAACCCACTGAAGACAGAATGGCCCTCCACCCACTGACGACAGAATGGGCCCTCCACCCACCGACGACAGAATGGGCCCTCCACCCACCGACGACAGAATGGCCCTCCACCCACTGACGACAGAATGGGCCCTCCACCCACTGACTCACCTCTCTCTATAACCAGCGGAGCATTAGGTCCAACCAGCATGGCCACAGCACCAGCGCCCCCTGTCGGTCTAGCACTTCCTGTGGCATACACCGCTATGTCACCGGCCACGACGAGAGCATAGCGACCTGGTGCACAAACACGTCCATAGCTGTAGGTGCTACACAATAAAGGGTCTATATGCTCTTACGTATGTATGCTCAATCTATACCACCTTACATGATCCAACAAAAGACAGCCAGTTCAATATACCACTCACACTGCTTGGATCATGTGACTTTATTTGACCTAGTTGTTGCTAGAGTTATATGATGAGCTGTACAGTAGTATATTTGAGATGGATGGCAAATAACTGGCAGTGTGTCTTGTCAGTGACCTCAGAATGCCTAGTCAATACCAACCGTCCCAGGAGCTGGACTCAATCCAGTTGAGAGCGTTGAAGAGGGCCGCTGTTCCCCCATAGCAGGCGTTAGTCGTGTCGATCCCCTCCACGTCTGTATTACCAGACCCCTCAAACAGCTGCATCAAAGCTGTCTTTACACTCTTGGATTTATCGATCACAGTCTCGGTTCCCACCTCCAGGTGGCCTATGTCTGCATAGGAGATGTTGTTACGTTCGATGAGGTTATTGACGACTGTCAGACAGAGCGAGTTGATGTCTTCGCGGTCGGAACAGAAGCCCATGCGGTCCTGACCCAGGCCAATGGTATATTTACCACTGGAGACGCCGTCATACTGCTCAAGTTCCGTCTGGTCAACGTACTGATAGGGGAAGTATATCTCTAGTGCCAGGATACCTACATCCTGAGGCCAGCCCTGGGATGCAACGCTACGAGAAGCTGGCATTTTGATTGATAACTGCAACAACATAAGGACAACAATGTGAGTAATGGTGGAATGAAGTTAGATGCCATTATGAACCATATGATTGACAGGGACATCATGGGGTGTAATATTATCAGGGCCTGTCCAATAATACTTGGCATACAAACATGTCAGGCCCGCAAGTCTCTCTGACACTGAGCATGGCATCATCATCTGTACATAAATAGACAACTAGTGATCAACATTACAGGTCCAGTTATCTAACGCTACCATACATCACCATAGTCATATCACACAACAACATGTTAAGTTATAAACATAGGACATTGGGTGGTTTGCGTAAAGACAGTAATAGGTCGAAGTCCTTATTTGGGCCTAATGGATAGTTTAGTTTTTAGCATAGCACTTTAACCTTAGAGCAAAATCCTGATGAGATATGCATTTGAGATAGTCAATCACCCCAGCAATCAGTAATGCATTCCATGACAGCTGTGTGAACACAATGGCAAGCAAATGGCTGGCGTGAAATAGACCACAAACAGCAACCTGAGAGAGAATTGCTCTCATGGTTCAAACACATTTTCACCAGATTACTTCAGCGTTGAATTTCTGATGTTAACAGAAGTCTGCAGTGAGAATCAGCATTGCTAACCACACCCTCATTAGTATAGCATATCCAGTACACATACCTAATTTGTTCAGTTTGACCTGAAAAAACAGCAGTTAATAGACTGTCCAACATAATGAAACATTAAGGCTCGGCAGAAAGGAGGTACAACCACACCTTCAATTCTCTTTTAAATGGCTGATAATTATTGTTCAAAACATCTTTATGATTTTATTAAAATATCATTATGATTTTAATGAAGCAGGAAGAGTTAATGACAAGTTCAACAAGTAAACCAAGAGGGAGGCGGGACTAGGCCGCCTAACAGAAGCTAGCCAAATTTGGCTTTAGCCATGTATAGTTCAGGGCAGCAAGCCTCTTATAGAAGTCAGGGGTAGGAATAAGTTATCTCGATCAAGGGGCCAGCTGGGCCCCTTGTTTACCAAGCCAATGGGCCAGCAACCAAAGTTAGGGGCCAATGTTTTTACGACATTTACATTAGAAAATCCTAAAATTAAGGTGATCGTCCTAAAATGTTCCTACATATCCATAAACATTGGTAAGAAAAGTGATACGTTATGATGGGGGGAGGGAAGGGGGTTTTGTCAAACCAGGAATGTTGTATATCACATACATGGATTAATTGTTAAATACCTGTTGCTTACTTCATGTAGCTGCAGAGAACCAGATTTAGGAACAGGGTTCTCCCCTAACTTTTATAGTAACTCTTTAAGGGGCCTGTATCTGTAATTTTCTACAAAACTAGCATCAAAGTCACTATCCCATCAACCTGGTTGACGACTTCCAACCGAGATTGTAAGTTACTTAAGGAATCAATATTGCATACATTCTATGAATGCCTTGCTTTATCTGAAGACCTGTTGTCTGCTGACATAATGTCGTTATCCATTAAGTTCATCACTGGCAGTACCTTGTAACTCAAGCCCCTTCAAAGTTAGATTTATGTCCAAAATATTGACACCAAGACAATGACTTTTTCTAGCAGATCCATGTGTTCAAGGCCTACATATTACTACATACGCATGTTATATATTTTAATCTGGCAGCTCGGCTTGGCTCCTGTACCAAGTCAAAACCTTTTGCTGATTTCAAATGTGTACCTGAAATGGTACGCTTGCTGTGAGCTTACAATCACAGTACATACATATATTAATCTACAAACAAGATGCGCTTCTGAATCCTAGGCCGAAGTAGTTGAGGCAGCGTAAACCATGAAATAGAAACGTGGCAGCGGCGCATCTGTACAGACTGTACAGTGTATGAGGGTAATCGTTCAGTTTCAAATGCTGTCACGGTAAGGTAAGGGTTTAACGGCACACCAATACTAACATGTTATATGGTGCCTACAAAAGTGAATAGATAAGATTAACCTGATTAAGCAGCCACCTTCTAAGATAAATGGAAAAAAGAGGGGCATACAAGTGGATGTTGATGAAAAAAATTAAAATGCAAATAGTATCCTAGGGCCATTGTGGTGAGTTGCAGATATAGCCCTCGCAAGGACCGCTCCACTCAACCACCATGATCCCATTGTTCACCGACACGAGTTGCAACCCACAGCCAACAGTTTACCCCCTAGTATTCACTATTAGTCGCATCTTACGACATGCAGGAGGATGAATAGGCAATGCACTCGCCCCTGGTGTGTTGATGATCTGATGCCACTACAGCGCGGATGTGAGAGATCGCAAGTAGTAAATAGCGCGGCGCTGTCAGAGGCGGAGAGTCTTTACCTGCCTACCAAGAGGATGAAGTGCCTATTCAACAGTTCAACGGTTCAACCGCCGGACTCACAGCCACAGGGGGTTAAATGCTGTCACTGGTTGAGTTGGAAGATTCTATATCCTAATATAAAAGCCACCTTTAGTGTGCCCGCGACTGACCAATTCTGGGAATCGATGAAGCCAATGATAACACTAATAATATGATGTCAATACATACAAGAACTAACAGACTAAGTAGATGTCCGACTGTTTTTTATAATAAATTTATCTTAGGTAATAAATGTTCAAGAACCACTAATTAGATTATTTCCCCGTTACATTGCAAGTACTTACTCGTATAAATCCGAAGGTTTGTCGCAGCAATGATTCTCTCCGCTTCAGTTTTGATTAAATGCATTGGTGGGTCACCAGTGTTTGAGAAGGTCGGCTCGACTTGGTGAACCGGAAGCAAAACATAAACGATGCGTTCGAGTGCAGAACTGCTAGTAATACGCCAAACTTTGAAAGTCTTGGTGCATTCATTGCGCTAATGACAGTTTTATAACAGCAAGCAATCAACAAAAGAAAGAACAGTAGTGATTTTCATTAATCTCTATTAATTTTTTAAGTAAATTTTATATCAATAAAAATATAGGAATTGAAAGAACCCACAATTGCAATTATTGAACGTGACTAAGCGCGTTTATTGTTGAACGCATCTTATGTATTATGCATGAAGGTTATGTTGTGCATCGGGCAACGCGAATCGCACGATGCGAAGGACCAATGACATGGCCTGAAAGAAGGATGGGCCCATCCACAGGCCACAAGCTACCGCTCGCCGTCACTACCGCCAAAGGGTGATACAACATCATTCTGAGATCAGGCCATTGAGATTCACGCGGTGACATCGTGATGACTCCTCACAATGCATCATTTGTTCACTTACTGAGGCTTTAAGTCACCGTGAGGTAAATTGATAATTTCGATGGTTAGTTTTAATTATTGCATGTGTGTGATATGGGGGGAAACACGTGAACGCTGAGCGTTCGAGTATGTTTCCCCATACATCGGCGTGACCATACAATTACATACTTATCGCGATGGCACCTCCACACGATAATCAAGCGCAACTACACTAGATGATCGCCGTGTATATTAAGCTACCCTGACGGATATTACGCAAGGGGATGATGCTGTATGCATCTGGTGCCTCATTAGTGTCCGAGAGTCCGACGCGATCGGATGAGAGATAGATTCAAGAAGGTTGTTTTAACCACTACAATCCTTGGGTTAGTCGTTTTTCATAGACGTTACTTGGTTATACGGAGAGCTTGTAAACTGAAACGAGATCAAACGGGCGGTTTTGATGAAATTGCTTCTGATCACATACTGAATGGCTGCGAAGAGTTATATGCTCAATTATTTTTAAAAAATGAGCATGATGTGTCTTTTCCTAAGAACAGAAATAAAAAATTGAACAATAGTGCATGTAGTGTAATGAAGCTGCATATTTTAACCATATTTTGGCACGAGCTTATTTCATAACATGACTCGGACAGCATGTTTAATCACTTTATCAAATACATGAATCGGTATTAAAGCACGGGATTGATCGGAAAGTACGCGCTTCCTGTGCGTTTAATTTGGGCCATTATGGATAAGAGTTTATATATATGCTTGTATATTTCCAGAAACAATTAAATAGCTGAAACAAACGCCAAGTCTTGGGGAGGTACATGTTATCAGTGTAAAGCAAGGATACACAAGACAAGTCTGCGCCGTTTAGTACTCAACGAATTGCTACGCTATAAGAATGGCTGACAAGATATGCGGTGAGTATGCAACAGAGTGAAACACACGCCCGGCGGAAGGTGACGCTACCAGATAATCAATGAAAGAACAGTTGATCTGACGTCACGGGGATCTGCCCTTTGAGCCTTCTGATTGGTCGAGGCGACCACGCCCCCGAATTCATCAGAAAATTCCATGCGATTTTAAGGAACGCGATGACAAAGCACCACACTGCTCACAAATGGTGTGTTCACATATTGTGTGGGACGGAGGGTCGAGTGAGCCCTCTGAATACAGACATAGGCTCTTTACTCCACCCACGAAACATGTATTCCGGGTCACTGTGGCCTAATTTGAAAAAGTCATTTAGGTTAACTTTGTATTTTGCCTTTCATGTGTTGACTGGGTTCAGTGATAGCGTGAACTCAAGACGAACCCACCCAGGCATTGCTCATGTAAAGGATCAACAAATAATTCTAGTTTTATGAATGCTAAATAAGTGGCTAATTGTTTCAATCTTACTAAATCATATAGATAAGAGCGCAGTCACGCGTGTATCGACAGACCGAGCTGAAGACACCAGCAGCAATCGTAGGTCTTGTGGAGCCGCGTCATTACATTGTCATTCCTGTATGGTTACCTTCTCTCTTAGTTGATAAAAAGAGGATTGACTCGACAAAAACCTGCTTTTTGCACACGTACCGGGGTGTAAAGACGCGCATGTGCCTAGTCACCGATATAGAGAGACCTAACAGAAGACGCTGGACTGGCCCAGGAGTTCTTCTGGTTGTCTGATCGTTAGGGTTTATCATCTTTAATGACTACTTAATGAAAACAGCTTTGAAAAACCCAATCCAAACGATTATACAATACTGCTGCGGCCGGGCCAATGCTCAACTGTGCAATACAGCTTCACTAGGCAGGAGGCGTGAAAGTGCTGTACAGGAAATGCAACGTGGCGACGTCCTCTCCCAGTTCACCTGGGGAAAATAGCACTTTCAAACTGAAGGAATTATTTTGCGACTTCTGGGAACAGTATGTCTTTGGACTAAACGGCATCAGATTGTTTTGTTGTCCAACAAGCGCGTAACTTAGTTTTTTTAAGCTTTGATAATAGCAAGCCGTCGAGCCAACCATACTTTCGATGTCTTTTCCACTTTTCAAAGCATCTCTGTTGGGTACTTGTTACGACTCTGCATGGGTACGATTAAATAGCCTAACAATCCCCTGGCCACGATATACACAGAGTCTCATTGCTTTCCAAACAATTGCGAGACAGAGCCTAATATGTTCTCCTGTAGTATCTCGCACAGGAACAATCCCAGAGAGGAGCAACCATTAGGATGGCATTAGAGAGTATTCATTGTTCACTTGATATAGGCAATCCCAAAGCTTCCACAGCAGAGTAATGTGTATGCCGTAACGTTATGTATGTTATAAACCACTAGTGTCCGTCTCTTGGATGTTGTCATAACGGATTGTGCCTGTGCAGATGTAGATTAAAAATAAATCACTTCCTGCGCGATCTGTGTTTCTTTCTACACAGTAACATACATAAAGGTGTGGGTATAGATTTTAAACAAGCATTAAGTTTTATAGTACAAGCAAAGAGTTTATAGCTACGCTAAGAGGGCTCACTTCGAGTGGCTCTGTGCTGATCGTCTCCCTAATCCTAATACATTGTAAACGTAAGGTGGCGCTACCGTGACACAAACAAAAGCACATGGGAATACTGGGCTGACGTCACTGCGATTGATGAGCGCGGAAAAAATGTCGTTTTGAGGAGCGTAACCGCTGCCAAAACCCGTCGCACAAGAGGCTCATGAATCGCGAAAATTGCAAGCACATTATTTAATAAATATCAACTTTATAAAATACCCGGTCTGGGGTACACCTATCGCGCAGCTTACGATGCTCGATATTGCATGTCCGCACTGTGGATGGTAGTTTTAGATAGTCAATAACTGTCTAAAGCGAGGGAACTGGCCTGGGGTACATTAACATTTTTGGCACGTCAGCGAAGAGATAATAGTTACGCCAAGCTGCGTGACGATTTTGAAATTACATGAAAGACACCCCCGATATCATGAAATCAACAAAAGCACATGGGACTGTTGATCCAATATCTCTGGATATGGAGCCATCTGATTGGTCGAGGCGACTGCAGCTCCAAATTAAATATGGGGCATCCTCTTGACCCTAATTCAATGGCTGGTGTTCAGGTGTTCGTCATACCTAGCCCACAATCAAGTTGTGGCAATGGACGACAACAGGTATAGGGATCGGGCATATGCACTCAAGAAGGATGGTCAGCCAATTTAAGTCTTTCATGACCACTCAACTACACACTGACTAAATTTCCTATCAGAAAACAAAATACTGATGTCGCGCATGTAATGTGTTCTACCTATTTGGCCATATAATGCCATTTTGTTGTGTTACAGGTACAGCACTTGCTTCAACAAGCAGTCAAAGACTTTGTCATCGGTTAAGAGGCCAAGATTTACGCCCATATACCAGATATGATGACAAAAATCTTAAGGCCCAAGCAATGCGACAGCAATCACAACAACACTCACAACGCTCTGCTGATGACCCCGCAACATCAGTGTGAACATTGCTCCTGTGCCAAGGCCATCTACCCAAGAAACAGTTGAGTTGCAGGTGTCTCGTTTTGATTAAAAATATGATTTGGAAATTTGTTTTTGTTGAAATCTTAAGGCCCAAGCAATGCGACAGCAATCACAACAACAATGTGCAAAGCTTTTATTAGACACATTCTTTTGTCTGTAAATCCAAACTGTAATAGAAGAACTCATGGAATTGGCAAATAAATAATACATGAACTCATTTTAATGTCACTTCTTCACTTTTTCATCAGGGCTAGAATTATGAACATAAAAAGTCAAATCTGAAGATAACGTGTCATGACTAATTGACAAAGTAATGTGTGCATAATTCTTTTCTTCTGCGTTTGAGAGAAGAAAAATTGACTAATATATGATTGTTCATTCCATAAAACAAATAGACAATAAATTATGAGATTGTTGAAACAAAAATGTTCAGAAAAAATAATACCACATGTTTTGTGCTACTAGGCAATTTCAATACTGGGACTTATCAATATAATCCACACAAAAATACCAATCAGAACAATGAGATATTACCTGATTAAAATTACAAATTAAAACATTTAAGCTTAGTATACTACCAAAACCTACTTTGTATTAAGCCTGTATACTGTCAATACTTGTCAAAGAAGAGGTCTCTGATCTTCCACTCACAACAGGAGGGAGTTTCCCTCCTGTTGCACTCCCCCAAAAAGCCATGAATCCACAGAACCAATTGCTGATAGGCACCGTGTCTAAGCATCTTTTTTTTGGTCCTCGACAACCGCATCTAACTCCCATAGCAAGTCCACCCGGTACCTGTTAATAACCTCAATGACCATCGGGTCAAGCACAACTCCTTCCATCTGAGGTAGTGCATATGTGCAAAATGTCTGGGCTGTTGGTGCAACATTGCCGCTTCACAGGGGTAGGCATGTCCCTACATTGAAGGCAGATGCACCAGTCTGGTGAAGTGGTAGTTGATGGAGGGTGGAATCCTTCTTTCGGCGGTGTGGGTTGTCTGGTGATTGTAAGCGCAAACTGTGGTTGTCTGTCTAACCATCAACCAGCAACCGCCGCACCCCATCCAAATCCAGTCTTCATTTTGATGGATTGAATATCTCCAATGAAGTTCGCTCTCTGTGACCAAAATTGCATGAAGGTTTTTGGAGCAGCTGTGACAGCTCTAAAGATTTAGCATCCCCTCTACTCTGCTGTAGGGCCTGGTTAGTTATTGGTGCGTTGCCAAGGTAGCCTCTGCGAACAAGATTGACTCGCTTTCGACATGTCAAGGTCTACAAACAAATGAGAACCAGTGGAAATATATGGTGCGATAAGTCCAACATGGGACCCCCTATTTACTGACCAAGTGATTCAATTAGATAAGGCAAGCCCAAAAGTACCTTGTTTGAAGAAGTTGGGGCTCCTCTGCCACCTCTTCGGGCTGGTCTGTAACCTCCACCGATTTGGACACATGTGTCATGGTGAACAATTTCAAACCATTAAACACATCCTGCCCAGTCATAATGGATGAATTGAGTTCAATAAAATACCCTTGATAAGAACCCAATTCAAATAATATAGGAACCAACCTCAGCTCCACATAGGTTGTCAGAATCTGTACCATGACCCCTTCCATGGCATCTTCTTGTACGTGATCCCCTTCTTGGCTTTCGATTTCCTTTAAATTTGAAAGTGGGTTGGTTCAATTTAATTAATTAATGAACATGACAAGAATAATTCAATCAATAATGTTACAGTGTTTGAGCCAAAAGCCTGCAAAAGTTGTTAATAATACACAGATCTCTGTCACTAAATGTCACCCAAATTTATTCCAGCTATCCAAGGCTTCTACAACACCAGCATGGTGTTAAAGTAGACAATTATAGACACACAATCTAAATCATGCGTATAAGTCTGATCAATGTGGGTTGCAACAAACTTAAAATAACCCAAATCAGAACCAAAACCACCCGTCTACTGTCCCTTGTCTAAACCCATACGATGATACACACCACCCCAAACTCCTAGCACGGACGTTTCAGTACACAGGGATTTGCATTGGCCGGCCGCAATCTTCTCTGTAGGGTTTTTGTATGCATAGAATATAGCGGCTGGCCGGCCAATTAAAATCCCTGTTTCAGTTCACTATAACCAGATATCGCAGAAGTCCTGAGGGAGACCCCATCCCCTTGATTTATAATACAATTTATGAGTTCATTCAGGAATATTCCAATAGTTTGCGATGACAAAGCACGATAATTGCATATAATCCAACTTCGAACAAGTGTCATGGCTTAATACTCCAAAACGTGACAGACTAGTCAAGAATATCGTTTTTATTACGCTTGAACATGCGCAGCTTCAGGGTTAGCACCGGTCGAACGGTATTATAAATATATAGGACGTCTTGTACAAGTTGTAGGGCAACCTAAGGGTTAGCCGCGCACGACGGTAATAGCTTTCACGCCTTCTGTCAAATCCGCGCTGCTCATGACGTCACGACTATGTGTGGTAAACAAATGATCCTTCAATACGCATGCGTCATTTTTCCATCGACATGTGCTCATGTTTGTAAACACGGGTATGACCGACAGATTTCGAAACGGTGTAATCGACGATATAGCATTG
This sequence comes from Urechis unicinctus, assembly GCA_034190875.2. Classification (NCBI taxonomy): domain Eukaryota; kingdom Metazoa; phylum Annelida; class Polychaeta; order Xenopneusta; family Urechidae; genus Urechis; species Urechis unicinctus. The sequence continues at coordinate 79,050,535 of CM067350.1, read as the reverse complement.
AACCATTTCGCAAAATGGGTTTTATGGGTTCCAAACGAGTTGTTCTATTAAATGGAGACAAAAAAACGCATACCATTTTTTTTCGAAAAATACACCTTTAAGAGATGCTATGACAAGACGCTATGATAATAACGATTAGGCTAACAAGTGGCGTCTTCACATATATCCTCGTGCGAAAGGCTAGAGTGAGCTCTCTTAGCTAAGCTATAAACTCTTTGGTACCCTGAAACAAAAAGCATGAATGACTGAAACTTTGTCCTTATTTCATCTCACCCTTTGCCATATGACTTCCAAGTCCCTTTGGGGAATACACAAAGTCAGTGAGACATTCCTTCTATGACAGTACAATAGGAAGTTTTAACATTGGAAGCAAGATGACATTTACAACATCTCGGTAGAGTATTAATGACCAGAAGTTAAATCAAACCTTTCTCGGAGTTACTTTAACATCAGTTGACACTCCCACCTTTGGGGTCCAAATACAAAGAAACCGCATTTATTGTAATTGATCCTGACGATATGAGTGCTTTGCGCATATATTTAGCTAAGTAAAAAAATTCGAATCTGGCTTTGTGTATCATTACTTACGTTTTGGTACCGAATAGCAGCTTCCTTTGTTGATGATGCTTTTCCGCCAGAGTCGCCTAAACGAGAGGCTGGAATGGAATGGTTCAGTCAACCGGCTGATGGCGACTT
>CM067350.1:78969839-79044839 GCA_034190875.2 Urechis unicinctus | reverse complement strand
AATATCGTTGAGTGCAGATAGCTGTGACGTATTTGGTGAGCCCGCGTCATCTTCTATATCTGACCAAGCAATATCTTCACTTCAATAGTTTATATATAAAAAATAAAACAGTAATAATAGTATTTCATTTATCTAACAAGCATGCTGAGTACATACACAAAATGGACATTACAAGCAGGGTACAAACAGCGCAATGACCTGGCTCGCATACAACAGACACTACATGGACCCTGATACGTTACACCCGAAACGCCATCGTCGTCATGGAAACGATCGTCACACATACTCCGAAGCAAATACACCGACACCGACATTTTGAGAATATCCTAACAACTACCCAGCACCAACACCTACCTGTCAGCAATAATATTCTTCAACGAACGCGATGACATTGGCAGTGCAATTAAAAATATGTCAACTGTTGAATAAAAATGCCTCTATTACACTACAAGGTTACATAACATAGCGCGGACTCTGGAGGTTATGTCGAAGGACGACCCCTGGCATCAGACTGCTGCTCTCGGTGTATCACAGGTAGTGCGGACAAATTAGTAATTAAGTGCCAAGGTAACCGATGCATCTTAATTCGGCACCGCAAAATACCGAATTCCTATGCCTTCACAATTGAACATGAAGACACTAGAGTGGTAAGGTTAAGAACTAAGTCCTCTCACCAAGCGCAATAAGATGGATGGGATTAGATTATGTGAGTTAATGTTAAATGGAATAATCAACTTGCCCCGGAAAAGGTGCTTAGGGTTTTAGATAGTGTCGCCAGCCGGATTACTTGGTCCTGCTTCTTCCGGTGGGCTGGGTCCTTCCGGTGGGCTATCCTCCTCCGGTGAGCTGGGTTCTTCCGGTGGGCTAGGTTCTTCCGGTGGGCCGGGCTCCTCATAAAACTCTTCATAGTCCTCTTCTGGGCCCGGCTCTTCGTAGTCGGCAATTTGTGCGCAGGTAATATCGAGTACAATACCCGTCAAATTATCCAGGTTCTTGTAGTCCGCCACAGCAAACACGTGGTCGCTTCCGCTGGCGATCTGAGTCAACTCATGCATGTGCGCTAGCCCCACCCCGATAGTAATAATTTCTGTCCTCTCCGCTTTGAGCAAATCAGCTTGTGGAAGTGTATCGTAAGGTTCAATGTTAGAGACTCCATCGCTGATGAGGACAATCTTGTTGACGGCGTTGGTGCGGTCTCCTCGGAGTTCGGAGAACAACTGCTCGCGAGCTAAGCGGAGGGCATCGGCCGTGAAGGTAGGACCGCTCGAGTACGACGTCCCCTCCACCTCGGCCAGAATATCCGCCTTTGCTGTGTATTTGTCAAGATGGAAGCGAATAATACCTCTATCACTAAACGTGATCAGACCTACTCTTGATTTACCTGCTTCGAACTCCAGCTCCGTGATCAAACTGATAATGAAGTCGAGAGAGAGTTCAAAATTGTACCGACCCAGACTGGAGGATGAGTCAGCGATAAAGACCAAGTCCAGATCTTTGTTGCAATCTAAAGCAAAAATGTCGTATGAGCAATGAGAGTGATGCAACACAGGTGTGGGGTGAGGGTTGGGGGAGGGGAGTTATAGCTGGGGAATCGTCAGATTGAAGAAGGTTCTTACCGCGTTCACAGTCAGGACCGGAGTATCCAGACAGACATTCACACGTGTACGAGTGAACGCGATCAATACAGCGGCCGCCATGTTGACATGGCGAACCGGCGCAGTCGTCTGGATCTATCAACATCAAACGATACAAATTGAACATCTGCACTTCTGCTATGGTGCCTTGGTTAATTTTATTTCATATAAATAATAGAAAATGTATTGCTCACCTTCGCAAATATAATTGAGCAATTGTTCTGAGAAGTGATGCAGTTCATCAAAGCTACTGACAGCATAGGTGTTTTGGGCGGCTGGTTTGCTGGCCATCGCCCTCAGTTCGTTGAAGTTGGTTAGTCCTACTCCGATAGCGAACACGTGTACGCCTTCACTTCGGGCGAGCTCGGCTTGGGGTACGGTGTCGTGACCTCTGACATTACTGACACCGTCCGTTATGATGATAATGATGTTCTGAACGTTAGGGCGGTCACTGTCCTGAGTGAAGATTTCTTCGCGTGCCATTTGGATGGCTGAAGCTGTGTTGGTACTCCCGTACCTGTATCGAATTCGTCGAATTGCCGCACTGGCCCTTTGGTTGTTTGTGGCAGCATCCAGTTTGAATGCCAGGCGAGCGGAAGTACTGTATGATATCGCTCCCACGCGCATTTCACTTGAAGCTATGTTTAAATCGGATATTATGGAAGTAACGAAAGATTTTACTTTGCGGAAATTGGTGCGGCCAACGCTTCCTGACGAATCCAGAATAAATGCCAAATCCGCGCGAACGTTGCACCCTGCACAGCAAATGTGAAAAGATATCACTCAGTGTTACGTGTGAGTCACGATCTATAACATAACATACTTTCTGAGAGACGATCGCGACCAACCCAAAGAAGAAATCAAGACCTTTTTCGCAGTTGCGTCCAGAAAAACCGGGATTACAAGAGCACGAATAATCCGTCACTCCATCGGTGCACACGCCACCATTCTGACACGGGTCTGTGCGCGCAGTAATTCGTAGCTGAAAACAGATCGGAGCACGTTTCATCTAAGGCCAGTTGTGGTACAACTATACACGGGGAATAGCCGGAGTCCACTCACCGTCGCATACAATAGATGAGATGGGGTCGACGAACTTTTTCAATTGGGTTCCGTAGCTATCGATGAAGAAGCCGGTTTCAGCATCGGACACGAGATTGCGTAGCTGTTCCTGGTCCTGACCACTCAGACCGACCCCAACACCGAACACATGCATGTTGGTATTCTTAAACTCTTGTGCCGCCTGAAGTTCACGATCTGGCAAGATAAGTCCGCCAGTAACAAATATCAGGAAATTATGGACATCTAGTCTGTCGCCATTGGCTTCTTGGAAGACAACAGTGTATGCCGTGGAGAAGGCGTTGACAGTCCTTGGCATGCGGCCTTCGTATTTGAGTTCTTCTACAGCAGTTAATACATCATCCCGACTTGTTTCGGCGTTGAGATGACGTTTAACCATGACTTGGTCTCCACCGGACGTTATGATGGCCACACGAGTGAAGTCGTTGACGTACGAGAACTTATCGACCACTGTCTTGAGGAAGGATTTAAGTCTGTCGAAATTACGTGGTGCGGTATATGCCGACGTGTCCACAACGAGGAGAACATCCGCTCGGGTACTGCACGCTGCAATGTTAGCATCAAATCAGATCACGTGTTGTATTCTCCGGACAATGATACTACACTCCCTAGCAAGATGTCAAGACTTACTGGCATTGCAGTTTCTGCCTCCGTAACCCTCCTGACAGATGCAGATGTAGTCGTTGAGTAGATCTGTGCATCGGGCGCCATGTTGACATGGGTTCGGGGAACATTGGTCTCCATCTAACCAACACAAACCGGGCGTCCATCTCTTTAATAATACCAAACAAGACACCCATGCTGCACCTGAAATTCACCTGGAATTGACTAAGCTAGTGATTGCTCACCGTCTCCGACGTATCGTACTACGGAGTTGGAAAGGTCTGGCATGCGACGGAACTCCTCAGCTGTGAACGACCCTGGCAGGTGGTAGCTCTGTGCTCGGCGCGACACGCCGATCGGAATGAGACCAATGGCTCGCTCACGCAGATGTCGTCGTTCTATCGTGCCGACGCGGTCCAGTGCGCGGCTAGGAGTGTCTGCAGTGATGAGAATGATGATGTTCTGGGCGTCGACACGGTCCCCACTCTCCTCCGTGAACATGGTCTCCCTGGCGGCCTGCACTGCGTCTCGTGGACTTGAGTAACCGAACGAGTACTGCGCGTGGTCGACAGCCAGCGTGATCTCGCGCCTGTTCTGGTAAAAGTTGAGGTCGAATTGCTTTTCGGGTCTATCACTAAAACTCATGTATCCGATCTGGTACTGGCAGGATCCGACTTGCATATCATCTATCGTCGACTTGACCAAAGATTTCATACGGTCGTAGTTTTCTGAGCCCACATAGCCGCTTGACTCGACGACGAAGACGACGTCGGCTGCCGGAGGACAACCTAAAACACACAATGTCTGTCTTACAAATCACATCCATTGAACATCACTACCGTTACCAATCGCATTAAAAATTGAGGGGATTTCACTTACGAGTCTCGCAGTTTATGCCATAAAAGCCATTGACACAGCGACATAAATACTGGTCGAACACATCCACACAGATGCCTCCATGTTGGCATGGTCTTCTGCCACATGCGTTATTCACTGAACACATAAGAGACGAGATCGTGGTACAGGCGTCGATGTGGCAGAAGTTCCACTTAGTTTTAACGAAAATGACCAGAAAACGAAACCACATACAGACCTCCACATACAGACTGGACGATTTTTGGTGAGATGGTTTTGAGGTCGTCAAAGCTGTCGACTTGTAGGGCATATTTATCGGACGGGCTGCTGACGATGGCCTTCAGCTCGTCTACCGCTCTCTGTCCGTCCAGAGCCACGCCAATACCGGCGACCGTAATGCCCGCCTCACGAGCAAATATGGCTTCGGGAATGGTATTCCTGTGTTCGACATTGGACTTGCCATCAGATATCAAGAAAGCCAAGTCACGAACACCAGGTCGATTCCCGCGGATTTGGTCGAAAATCTGCGAGTGCATTGTGCGTAGTCCGTCGGCAGTATTCGTAGCGCCGTAAACGTATCGTACTCGTTTCGTGGCGTTCACGACGCCGTCGTTGGTGGTGTAGCTCAGGAAGTCGTATTCGATCCTGGCCACGTCGCTGTACGTTATAAAGGCCGCGCGGTAATTGCCGTTGTCGAAGTCCAAGTGGGAGACCACGTTAACGACGAAATCTGTCATCTTCTTGAAGTTCCTGCGTCCCACGCTGCCGGAAGTATCCACGACAAAAGCAATGTCCGCCGCGTTACGGCAATCTGCATAGAGTACGCATTCATTGAATTTCCGTTTGGTATTGTAATCGACTCTTAATCTTATTGCATATATGAATAGCGTTTGATATGGTTTTTACCAATGAAGACGGGAGGAGGTTCAGACTTCCCTACGCCTGTACGCAAACACAGTACACACCATCAACATTTAGCAGTGAAACCCTATTTACATGAGGAAAATCTTTTAATTAAATTCAAGAAGCGTGGCCTCACTCGCGCACAGCTGTTGGAAGACTTGAAAATAGACCTCTTCCAGCTGTTGGAAGTTGTCGACCAGAAAGAGATTGTCTTCCGTAGGAGGGGAAGCGATGGCCGAGATTTCATCGGTGTTGTCCAGACCTACGCCGACAGCGAACACGTGGACACCTCCTGCGTGAGCCCGCTGCGCCTCGGGGATCGTTCGCTTCCGGTTGATGTTCGACACTCCATCAGTGAGGATAATGATGACGTTTTCAACGTGATCTCGATCGCCATTAGCTGGTGTAAACATCTCATCGTGGGCTACTTGGATCCCGTCCGCTGTGTTCGTGCTGCCTGCCAGGTAAGGCATGTCGAGGAAAGCCTGGATGACGGCCGATTTCGTGCGTAGGTGGTTTAGCTGGAAGTGGATGGTGACGTTCGTGCTGTAGGAGAGAAGGCCGACTCTAACCGAACCACCATCGATATCACTGCGGGAGAAGAAGTTCGCCAAAAACTCCTTCTGTTTCTCGAAGTTCTTGGGACCGACACTGTTGGACGCGTCAACGACGACGACGATGTCGACGTCGACATGACAGACTGCAATCACGGCACAATCCTCGTCTCATCTCAACATGAACACTGATGCATCAGGCGATAACAACAATGAGAAATGGTACAGTCCATAAAACTTACCAGGCTCGGGAGCTCGCGTCACTGAAACAAGGACAATTAAAATAACACCTGATTTTGTTCTTGCAAAATATGTCTCAACAACTAACAGCTTATCTGTAATTGTGCCCTCAAGTCACATTAAAGAGACTGTTCAGCCCCATATAAGGAAAGTGGTTGCCTAGCAAGCTGCTTGGTAACAGCACCTTGGAAACCAAAAATGTTACATTTTCAGACTTTCAGTCGCTACGCGGCGCTGTGGTCTCAGAAAAAGATCCTAGCTTCGACAGAGTCGCCATTTATGTTGTCGGACATTATCCTTCCTGCTTGTCGGTCTAATGTGTGCACAATTATGCCCACAACTTCAATGAGTGAAGATTTTATGAAATCTACATTATGTAACTAAAGCGGAAGAATACACATCGTTAGCGAGGTAAATTCAGAGCGCGTTATGATTTACAGCTAACATTCGTGTAGTCATGGTTTTAGGGAGGCACCGTTATCGATGGAACGACATAACTGAATAAAACAGATCTCCACAGTATATCATGAACATTTCCAGTCAAATTATAATGTTAAAAACTTATCAACATAACTTCCATCATGTAAACTCGGCGGCACAAATTAATCGTAGTAATGTAATAACGAAATGATCCCTGATTGCCTTATATGTGGCTGAACAGTCTCTTTAAGTACTGCGTCCTTTCGTGTTGAAAATACCACTGAGCCAAAACTACTTTCTCCGTAATGATGTTACCTGGGGCTGGTGTGGTAGTGGTCGTCGTGGTCGTCGTGGGGGTGGGGGTGGTTGTTGTGGTTGTCGTGGTGGTTGTCGTTGTAGGTGGCAGTGGAGCGGGTGCCCTGGATTGTGCCTCTGTAAATAGAAGGGCAATTACATCTACCCATGTTTTCAAATCACACCAGAGGCTTCTTAGATTAATTCTGCCAAGAAAAAACAGGATAAAATTTGATGTCAAAGCTAGTTTTACCTGTACATAGCATGTCGGCGACGTCTGTGAGGTACTCATTAAGCTCGCCATAATCGCTCAGGTAGATGGTGTTGACGTAATCAGGCGGGGACGGTACAACGGAAAGTTCATCACCTTCGTACCCCACAGCCATTACCAAGACGTATGCGTTCCGATGCAGCTCTCGAATCTCCCTGCGCAGGAGCTCGAGGTCGACGGTCGGTTCACCATCCGTCACCAAGACGACCAAGTTGGGGGCGGAGTTTCTGTCTCCATTCTCAGCAGTCAGGATGGACCTCATGAACTCAGACACGGCATCTGTGAGACTGGTCTCGCCGTAAGAGTAGAAGGACAGAGCCAGTAACTCGCTCAGCGTGGCTTTTGAATCGCTGTCAGAGAGCAAAATCTCTGGGATGGGTCCCTCTCCGTAGGTTAAGAGACCTACGCGGTGCTTCCCCGAGTCAATGTCAGCCGCGTCGACGAGTTTACTGATGAAGTCGATGGTCTTGGCATAGTTATCTCCGCCCACAGATGTCGATGAATCGATCATGAAAGCAAGGTCCATGACCGCTGGACAAACTGTACACGCATACACAGCATGTCACCACACTGTTATTAGCACAGGAACATCGTCGTCAGGTTTAAAATTCATATCATTATATATTTTAAATTGCCAAACCAGGGATTTCAGGTCCGGGAACTTCTGTCACTTCCGGAGGTCCTCCGTTTGAAATAACACCTAAAATATCAGCGACAAACTTAAGCCAACAGAAAGGAAGCAACAACAGATGTCAATGTTCTGGGAAAGTAAGGTACATTATTCTAACGACGAGACTTTTGACCTTCACGATAAGTAAGCCTATCTGATACTTGCTTTGACAGAGCTGCGTGTAGACGGCCTCCTTTACAAGATCCAATTCGGAGAAGTCCTCCACCAGAAAAAGATTATCATCTTTAGGCTCGGATGCCATCGCCCTTAACTCCTCAGTCTTTCCCGACAGACCAATACCCAATGCAAACACGTGGATGCCCGCGTCGCGCGTCAACTCGGCCTCCGGGATGGTGCGTTTCCTGTTGAGGTTGGACACTCCGTCAGTGATGACAACGACGATATCCCGGACGTCCGGGCGGTCGCCATTTTCTTCTCTGAACATAACTTCCCTGACTTCCTTTAGACCGTCGGCGGTGTTGGTGGAGCCCGAGATGTACGCAATGCCTAGAATGGCATCATAGACACCCTGGTTTGTCAAATGATCGCTCATATTGAAGTGGATATGCACCCCTGTGCTGTAGGATACCACACCCAAGCGAATATCGCCTTCGTCGATCTTGGTGTACGCCATGAGATCAGCCATAAAGCGCTTGACACCCTCGAAGTTAAGCGCACCCACACTGTTCGACGCGTCCAGAAGGATGACAATGTCCGCCTTGTTCCGACACACTACACACAGGGGGCAGAGAAGGGTGCCAGGCGTGGGTATGATGCAGGGAACCGAGCAACTAGGGATAGCCTCAATAACATGGATCAGGAATGAATACGGCTGCGTCAGATGTTGCTGGTATGACATATGGCTGCGTGAGATGTTGCTGGTATGACATTAGGCTGCGTGAGATGTCAAACCAGCAGCATCTCACGAAGCCTTATGTCATACCAGCAACATCTCATGCAGCCCTATGTCATATCAACATCTCACGCAGCCTTATGTCATACCAGCAACATCTCACGCACCCCTATGTCATACCAGCAACATCTCATGCAGCCTTATGTCAAACCAGCAACATCTCATGCAGCCTTATGTCATAACAACAACATCTCACGTTGCCTTATGTCAAACCAGCAACATCTCACGCAGCCTTATGTCAAACCAGCAACATCTCACACAGCCTTATGTCATACCAGCAACATCTCACGCAGCCTTATGTCATACCAGCAACATCTCACGCAGCCTTATGTCATACCAGCAACATCTCACGCAGCCTTATATCATAACAGAAACATCTCACGCAGCATTATGTCATACCAGCAACATATCATGCAGCCTTATGTCATATCAACATCTCACGCAGCCTTATGTCATACCAGAAACATCTCACGCAGCCCTATGTCATACCAGCAACATCTCATGCAGCCTTATGTCAAACCAGCAACATCTCACGCAGCCTTATGTCATACCAGCAACATCTCACGCAGCCTATATATCAAACCAGCAACATCTCACGCAGCCTTATGTCAAACCAGCAACATCTCACGCAGCCTTATGTCATACCAGCAACATCTCATGCAGCCCTATGTCATATCAACATCTCACGCAGCCTTATGTCATGGCAGCAACATCTCACGTTGCCTTATGTCATACCAGCAACATCTCATGCAGCCTTATGTCAAACCAGCAACATCTCACGCAGCCTTATGTCATACCAGCAACATCTCACGCAGCCTTATGTCATACCAGCAACATCTCACGTAGCCTTATATCAACCCAGCAACATCTCATGCAGCCTTATGTCGAACCAGCAACATCTCACGCAGCCATATGTCAAACCAGCAACATCACACGAAGCCTTATGCCAACCCAGAAACATCTCACGCAGCCTTATGTCATACCAGCAACATCTCACGTAGCCTTATATCAATCCAGCAACATCTAATGCAGCCATATGTCAAATCAGCAACATCACACGAAGCCTTATGCCAACCCTGAAACATCTCACGCAGCCTTATGTCAACCCAGCAACCTCTCACGAAGCCTTATATCAACCCAGCAACATCTCACGCAGCCTTATGTCAAACCAGCAACATCTCACGCAGCCTTATGTCATACCAGCAACATCTCACGAAGCCTTATGCTAACCCAGAAACATCTCACGCAGCCTCATGTCAAACCAGCAACATCTCACGCAGCTTTATATCAACCCAGCAACATCTCACGCAGCCTTATGTCAAACCAGCAACATCTCACCCAGCCTTATATCAACCCAGCAACATCTCATGCAGCTTTATGTCGAACCAGCAACATCTCACGCAGCCATATGTCAAACCAGCAACATCACACGAAGCCTTATGCCAACCCAGAAACATCTCACGCAGCCTTATGTCAAACCAGCAACATCTCACGCAGCCTTATGTCAAACCAGCAACATTTCATGCAGCCTTATGTCAAACCAGCAACATCTCACGCAGCCTTATGTCATACCAGCAACATCTCATGCAGCCTTATGTCATATCAACATCTCACGCAGCCTTATGTCATACCAGCAACATCTCACACAGCCATATGTCATACCAACAACATCTCACGCAGCCTTATGTCATACCAGCAACAACTCATGCAGCCTTATGTCAAACCAGCAACATCTCACGCAGCCTTATGTCAAACCAGCAACATCTCACGTAGCCTTATGTCATACCAGCAACATCTCACGCAGCCTTACGTCATACCAGCAACATCTCACGCAGCCTTATGTCATACCAGCAACATCTCACGCAGCCTTATGTCATACCAGCAACATCTCATGCAGCCTTATGTCAAACCAGCAATATCTCACGCAGCCTTATGTCATACCAGCAACATCTCACGTAGCCTTACGTCATACCAGCAACATCTCACGCAGCCTTATGTCATACCAGAAACATCTCACGCAGCCTTATGTCATACCAGCAACATCTCACGCAGCCTTATGTCATACCAGCAACATCTCATGCAGCCTTATGTCATATCAACATCTCACGCAGCCTTATGTCATACCAGCAACATCTCACGCAGCCCTATGTCATACCAGCAACACCTCATGCAGCCTTATGTCAAACCAGCAACATCTCATGCAGCCTTATGTCATACCAGCAACATCTCACGTTGCCTTATGTCAAACCAGCAACATCAGCCTTTGTTGATATGACATAAGGCTGCATGAGATGTTGCTGGTATGACATATGGCTGCATGAGATGTTGCTGGTATGACATATGGCTGCATGAGATGTTGCTGGTATGACATAAGGCTGCGTGAGATGTTGATATGACATAAGGCTGCATGAGATGTTGCTGGGTTAGCATAAGGCTGCGTGAGATGTTGCTTGTTTGACATAAGAAGGAGAAAATGGATGATAAATGCTAGTGTAATGAGTTGAGGTGGTGAGGAGAGTGGGCGATATGATGATATGGGAGGGAGTCCATGAGGGGAGTGGATGATATGGGAGGGAGGCAGAACCTTACACTGGCGCAGGTCCTGGGCGGCTGTTTGCATCAGAGCCACAGCAGTCAGTGCCGCAATCAAGCCGAGACGCGGCATTCCTCCGGCCCCGAGACGCGGCATGCCTCTCGCTTTTCTCATCTCTTGTCTGTAGAAAAAAAAAATTGTGTACACCGGTACAGGTTGCATACAGGCCTTTGAATATTTATCACCTAAAAAAAAACAATTATTAAAATGCAACAAATATGAACATTGAATAAACCGCAAGCAATTACTTAATCAGTAATATGATATTACGTAATAATATGATAATAGCTCAACTAAGCCTCGACACCAGACCCAACTAAAAGTAGCAGATAGTAACCTAAACTACACGAAGCAGGGTTACAGTGATGGAGGGTCTGATGGGGGAGCGATCCATGCGGTAACAAGAAGCAGAATGGTGCTAGTGGGCTGATGAGGCAGGTTTTATTGGGAGGACCGGAAATTGGCCCTACCGCAGAGGCCAGGGCCGGCGAATCGCCAATGCATTGAGGGCTCGGCATACTAGAAGCAATTAAAATCAGAAATCTGCCCTGTGTCAAGTTATTGACCCACCTCCATATAGACACCAGACAAAGCCCACACAGCAAATGCAAGCTCGTAGAAGGATCAGAAATCTTGCAGTCATAACACAAAGCCCACATTTACAAAGTTAAACGTAATGATGGGAAACGTAATGATGGGAAACAGAAACGCGAGATTGCTCGAGTGGCAGGGAGTGGAGAGCGAGATTGCTCGAGTGGCAGGGAGTGGAGAGCGAGATTGCTCGAGTGGCAGGGAGTGGAGAGCGAGATTGCTCGAGTGGCAGGGAGTGGAGAGCGAGTCCGACTTTTATGTTAATGATATTCAAGTGTGGAACTACTGAGAAGGGACACGAAAGCAGTCTGATGGTGGTCATGATGCGGTCTGATGGTGGTCATTATGTGGTCTGATGATGGTCATGATGTGGTCTGATGGTGGTCATGATGTGGTCTGATGGTGGTCATGATGCGGTCTGATGGTGGTCATGATGTGGTCTGATGATGGTCATGATGTGGTCTGATGATGGTCATGATGTGGTCTGATGGTGGTCATGATGCGGTCTGATGGTGGTCATGATGTGGTCTGATGATGGTCATGATGTGGTCTGATGATGGTCATGATGTGGTTGTCCTCTGATATTTCCTTGCCAGATATCACGACTGAATTATACGACAGGTGCGTTTATTAATGAATGTACATGAATAACCGGTTCTCCGATGAACAACCTGTGCAGAGACACCAACCTCATACATAGAAGAATAGGATATTGTTTATCCTCAGCCACATGGCAAGACGTTATCTTTGACAGCCATCATGCCTTATATCTATACACATGGCAAGACGTTATCTTCGACAGCCATCATGCCACATAGCTATACACATGGCAAGACATTATCATTGGCAGCCATCATGCCATATATCTATACACATAGCAAGACGTTATCATTTGCAACCATCATGCCTTATATCTATACACATGACAAGACGTTATCTTTGACAGCCGTCATACCATATATCTATACACATAGCAAGACATTATCTTTGACAGCTATCATGCCATATATGTATACACATGGCAAGACGTTATCTTTGACAGCCATCATGCCATATATCTATACACATGGCAATACGTTATCTTTGACAGCTATCATACCATATATCTATACACATGGCAAGACGTTATCTTTGACAGCTATCATACCATAAATCTGGACACAGGCAAGACATTATCTTTGACAGCTTTCATGCCATAATGTATAAAGCAGTATTTAGCTTTGACAGCCATCATACCATATATCTATCCACAAAGCAATACGTTTATCTTTGACGTCATCATACCATATATCTATACACATGGCAATACGTTATCTTTGACAACTTTCATACCATATATCTATCCCACATAATGCTACGTTATGTTTGACAATAATATCACGCCTTAGCCATCTTTCCACAGTAATAATACGGCTTTGTTTCCACAAATGTAAAGCTAGCCATGTTTCGTGCAATAATAATAGCCATGTTTCCACAGTAAAATGCCATCTTTCGTCTATGGTTCATATCTCTGACAATAGCCATGTTTCGACAATAATAATAGCCATGTTTCCACAGTAATGCTAGCCATGTTTCGACAATAATAATAGCCATGTTTCCACAGTAATAATAGCCATGTTTCGACAGTAATGCTAGCCATGTTTCGACAATAATAATAGCCATGTTTCCACAGTAATAATAGCCATGTTTCCACAGTAATAATAGCCATGTTTCGACAATAATAATAGCCATGTTTCCACAGTAATAATAGCCATGTTTCCACAGTAATGTTAGCCAGGGGTGTTTGGTTTGCAGACACATAATAATAGCCATGTTTCCACAGTAATAATAGCCAGATGTTTCCACAGTAATGCTAGCCATGTTTCGACAATAATAATAGCCATGTTTCCACAGTAATGCTAGCCATGTTTTCGACAACCCCAAGCCATGTTTCCACAGTAAACCATAGCCATGTTTCCACAGTAATGTTAGCCATGTTTCGACAATAATAATAGCCATGTTTCCACAGTAATAATAGCCATGTTTCATACTCCACCGCCCCAGCCATGTTTCTTCATACTTCCACCGCCCCAACCAACATTACAACATTTCCGCCAGACCACTTGCTATTGGCCTTTTAGATATTATACCTACACACTTTATCACCGCCCCAACCAACATCATACTCCACCGCCCCAACCAACATCATACTCCACCACCCCAACCAACATCATACTCCACCACCCCAACCAACATCATACTCCAACCGCCCCAACCAACATCATACTCCACCACCCCAACCAACATCATACTCCACCGCCCCAACCAACATCATACTCCACCGCCCCAACCAACATCATACTCCACCGCCCCAACCAACATCATACTCACCACCGCCCCAACACCTCACTCCTCACAACCACCCAACCCCAACTGACAACCACACAAACACTTACCACCATCCTCCATCACACACACCCCAACCAATATATTTCCCAACAACCACCATCACCTCCAACCTCACAACCACCCAACACCTCCATCCTCACAACCACCCAACACCTCCATCCTCACAACCACCCAACACCTCCATCCTCACAACCACCCAACACCTCCATCCTCACAACCACCCAACACCTCCATCCTCACAACCACCCAACACCTCCATCCTCACAACCACCCAACACCTCCATCCTCACAACCACCCAAGCCAAGCCAGCATCATACATCACCATCACCTCCATCCTCACAACCACTCAACACCGACATCCTCACAACCACCCAACACCGACATCCTCACAACCACCGAACACCGACTGACATCGTGCAACCCTCTAACTTCTCACTGGAGATTTCCTATCAGTGAAACACGCTCTGCATTCATCATGCAGCAATCACAATCCCTGTCAAGTGCACCCATTAATTACACTGGATGCTAATTCCATCAGTAAACACCACAGTACATTGAGACTACCTTGAAGTTTTGTTGTTGTTAAAAATGGAAATCATACAACGTACGACCTGGAAACAATCCAATATGACTCCTCAAACAATTTTGCATGAAACCTTCGCTCGGCGAACAGTTTTACTTACCTCATATCTTAACCAGTTATGTATACGCTAATTGTAGCATGCCGACTATACCTTGCGACTTCCATGTGTATTTCCAACCCATCATCATCACCATCACCATCATCGTCATCACCATCACCATCAAGATTACCATCATCATCACCATCATCATCATCATCATCATCATCATCACGTACTCGTCTCAAAATTTAAGCTAGAAGTTGTTTTATTGTTTTACAAAGGAAATCATAAAACGTAGCCCTAAAAAAACACTCACCAAACACCGTTATCATATCTTTTCTTTTCACACCCTAACCTCGCGCTTATAGCGGTTTCTACGTCAAAAAGACTGTTGTGGATGTTAAGTGAGGCAAAAGCGAACGCGTTTTTGCTTTGTTCCCACCTTTTCACACCCTAAATACTAAAATACACGGTTTCTACGTCTCCAGACCTCCATCTGTATATAATTTGTGAGGCAGTGTTGATCGCTTTATACACTGTGCTAGAGGCCCGCCAAATACTAAAATACACGGAATCTCCAGACCTCCATCTGTTTCCATGTTCAGTGTTGCGGTACCATATACACAGTGCTATACATGAGGATACTTTCTCATGGCAATTCGTGCTTTCCATGGTCGATTGCGGTGCTATACGTGCATACATGAGCCCTTTCTCATGGCAATTCGTTCTACTTCACACGCGTAGATAACGGCATGAATGACTGCCGCCAGTCTCCATCTGAAGAGGACATTCGGATCAGCAGTAATGATGGGACAGGACCATGGACAATTGATGAGGGCGATAATCAAGACGCAACATCAAGAAGTGAGGTAGACGATACAGTGGACAACATACAGAGGATGGAGTGTAGATATAGAGCGGGAAAGGTAGAAGAGACAGTGGATGGGGTACAGAGAGAGTTGGTGAGACAAAGACGACAGAGGGTGAGACAATGATGACAGAGGGTGAGACAAAGACGATAGAGTGTGAGGTACAGAAGACAGAGGGTGAGACAAAGATGACAGAGGGTGAGGTAGAGAAGACAGAGGGTTAGGTACAGAAGACAAAGAGTTAGGTAGAGAAGACAGAGGGATAGGTAGAGAAGACAGAGGGTGAGCTACAAGAGACAGAGGGTGAGACAAAGACGACAGAGGGTGAGACAAAGACGACAGAGGGTGAGGAAGAGAAGACACGGTGAGGTGCAGAAGACAGAGGGTTAGGTAGAGAAGACAGAGGGTTAGGTAGAGAAGACAGAGGGTGAGGTAGAGAAGACAGAGGTTGAGGTACCGAAGACAGAGGGTGAGGTACAAGAGACAGTGGGTGGGTTACAGAAGACAGAGGGTGGGGTACAGAAGACAGAGGGTGGGGTACAGCATACAGAGGGTGAGGTAGAGAAGACAGAGGGTTAGGTACAGAAGACAAAGAGTTAGGTAGAGAAGACAGAGGGATAGGTAGAGAAGACAGAGGGTGATCTACAAGAGACAGAGGGTGAGACAAAGACGACAGAGGGTGAGACAAAGACGACAGAGGGTGAGACAAAGACGACAGAGGGTGAGGAAGAGAAGACAGAGGGTGAGGTGCAGAAGACAGAGGGTTAGGTAGAGAAGACAGAGGGTTAGGTAGAGAAGACAGAGGGTGAGGTACAGGCGACAGAGGTTGAGGTACCGAAGACAGAGGGTGAGGTACAAGAGACAGTGGGTGGGTTACAGAAGACAGAGGGTGGGGTACAGAAGACAGAGGGTGAGGTACAGAAGACAGAGGGTAAGGTACAGAAAACAGAGGTTGGGGTACAGAAGACATAGGGTGAGGTACAAAAGACAGTGGGTGAGGTAGAGAAGCCAATGGATGAGGTACAGCATTCTCCTGGAGCAGAGGATACACAAGTACCTAAGCCTCGATGCCATAGGATCATTTTTCCCAAAGATATTAATGCGCTTTTTGCCGTTAAATCAATTTATTTTCGAAATCAGTATTTAGCATGTGATATTATATTTCCACTTATGTTTTTTTAACACAATCACACCCTCTATAGCAATTGCTGTATATATTTATATTCAGAACTATTTCGCGTCAGCGTCAGTGCAATCGTCCTCATTAACGCTGCGTTTAAAACTGAACTTCTTTTCTCGGAGCACATTGCCGGGACATTACGTCTCCAGGTGCGAGCGATTACCTGTTTACATCGAAACCGACACTGCGCGTGCGACCGGGACAGTGATTGATTGCGTGGGTACGAGCAGCATCCTCTGCTCCGGAGAATAGAGGTACAGAAGACAGAGGTTGGGGCACAAGAGACGGGATGTGGTAGAGAAGACAATAAACGATGCACATTAGACAGTGGGCGGGGCACAGAAGACAAGGGCGGGGCACAGAAGACAGAGAGTGGGGCACAAAAGTTAGTGGTCGAGTTACAGAAGACATCGAAGAAGCTGCTATCTATTTCTTTGTAAACGAACCTTGGTGTTGAACACCGGGAATCCAGTTTCCAATCAGCGTATGCCAAAAGGCGCCCGTTAATCTACAGGCATAACCCTGGCACAGGTTTATGCCATCATATACATGACATGTGGTTCTTTGATCCGGTCTGGATAAATAATACCCAAGAATGTGGAAAAAATTCTAGTCTAGATATTGCAAAAGCGTCGGCGGTGGAGTAGGCAAGAGCCAATGGGAGACCGCGTTGCGGTTTTCTCCGAGAGGTGGCGGCACAGAGCAATGCGGTCCCAAGCTCGACCGGAAGTTATCAGGTTATGCGCTTACTTCGTGGTTTACGCGTAAATACAAGAGATTCATTTCCATTTTTCTTCACTTCGACGAATAAAATTTCTCGCTCTACGTCACGCGGTCATGAGATATTTGATGGTGACGACATTTAGGGTAAAGCTGTCACTGTCAATGCGCTGTGCGTAGCGGACGAGCATCTCCGAAACGCTGTGAAACGAGCCGACCGGCGACGGCTGGAGTCGGACCCAGGCCCAGGTGGGGGGGGGGGGCACTTGGCCTGGATAGGGGTGTCGAGATCACCCGTCGTACAAGGTCAAAATGGCCAAAAGCATACCCCGTCGTACAAGGTATTATGCGAATGTATAACCCCTCGTACAGATTGAAGCTCAAAAACATACCCCGTCGTACAAGTATGAGGCCAAAAAACCCGTCGTACAAGTCAAGAGGCCGAAAAAACATACCCCGTCGCGCGGCACATATGTACTACCTCTATACCATTAAGTGCCCCCCCCCCCCCGGGGGACCCAGGTATATTGTTTTCTAGGCCACTTTTTCAACGTACAAGAACCGTATCACAATGAAGGTGGTGGTGGGTGCTACACCAGGAGGCCTAGTCTCCTATCTGTCTCCCTCATATGTCGGCGCAACCAGTGACAGGCAGGTGATGGAACGGAGCAAACTACCAGAAATGTCTGACCAGGGTGAATCGGTAATGGCTTTGTCATGCAGGACTTATTTGCTCCCTATGATGTCACCGTTAATATACCAACCTTTTTCAGTAAGAAGAATCAGCTGAGAGGGAAAGTGGTACACAGAGACCGGAAGATCTCCAGCAAGAGGGTGCACATTGAGCAGATAATAGGATTGGGAAAACCTTCAAAATCTTGGTGGAACCTATGATCCACTGTGAGGTCCAAATTTCCTCTGACATAATCTTTGTTTGTTAGATGTTATGTAACTTTCGGCAGTGCATCGTCCCCACAACTGCCTAAGGTGAAGTTTAGTTTTTTTGAAGTGTGACTGTGTATGTTTTTAAGTCTATCCCACTCAGGGTGTGATATTATATGAATCTCAATGAAAGGTGATATGTAATAGTCTTTTTATACCATGCGCCTTATAGTGTAATCTATAATAACCCTACACGTGAATACTGCTGAAGAAAAAAATGATTTTCACCCTATTCATTTTTGTCCCTTTAATTGAATAAGTGACTGTGGAACCCCCAATGGGTTAATTGTTTATATTTCAATTAAAACACTTTGTACTTTTCAAGTTTCAAGAGTTTATTATACATTCCACCACATGCAATATGCAGGCAAATGCTTCCTTAAAGAAAAAAGAAATCAGTGCACAAGAATACTCAGTAAGAGAAATTGTGAAAAAGCATTGAATCAAGTATAGCTCTTTGAAATAGTCCCTGAAAAACACCTCTAACTTTGAAATCATAGAAGTAATAAACTCATCGTCACGGGTAACTGGAACAATCTCCATACTCTGAGACGTAAACACCACAAGATGACAAAGTTGACTGTTCGTGCAGAACAACTGGCCCTGAATTTGGTAGTAGTAGTCATGTTGGCTTTAAGGGTGAGCTGGTTGTTCTCATTGACCAGGTATGGCACTGAGATACGAGTGACAGGTTTGTCCCTGGTACTGTAGGGAAACTTGACCTCAGCATTCATGTCATCAGTCACGACCCCATCTGGTGAGCATGCGAGGTAGGGGTGTGTTTGGGACACTACAATCCCACATGGCTTGACTTCGATCCCAGTCAACTCTGCGTATTCCTCGGAGCCACAGGCTCATTATGGATACCTGGTCGATTGATTTGGCCCGAATCTGGTTGACGCGGGTCAGCGACCATGTCTGTTTTGATAGTCAGCGACCAAGTCTGTTTTGATAGTTGCTTTGCATATCCTGCCAAACTGGGAGTTCAATTCTTTGCTCGCTAAGAATCGCATTTCGCTTCTTCAGCTCTATTTTCAATTGCTGTAAGGTCAGACGGCCGTACTTATCCATCAGTTATGATTTGCTACAATGCTCCAACGATACAACTCGAAAGGTTTCAATCAAAAATAACGATGTTGCGCCACCTTCTATGGTAAACTGTGTGTATTAGAATACCGGAAGCGGGCGAGGGACCGCATTGCTCCGTGGCGCCGCGTAGCGGATTAAAACTCGAGGTCTCTCATTAGTGCTTGCTTTACGGAATTTCCACAGGTTGAGAGAATGTTTGTTCTGTGACGCTCAGCACTAAGAGTTTTCTAAATCGACGGTTATCGATGGTGGTATTTGCCAATTAGCCGAGCCAACACCCAAGTAAAGCAAATAGTCCGAATTCACTGTCGTATCGTTAGACTACAGGCCTTTGATTTAAGTGACACCGCTGAATATACACGTTTATACATGATTCCAAGGTGAATTAACGAGTGAGCTGTCGGATAGGCAAGTTGATGGATACCAGATCCCCACTCAAATGGTGACAAGGAAAATAATCGGAGCTGTATAACTTAGAGAGGGACAATAAATACTCGCACCAAACAACTTAATTAGACCAAGGCCAACTCCACTTAAAGACCCAAGTACGTCGGCTACAGGGACTTGATGGCGACAGAAGTGCCTGTATTCGATGATGCCTTAGGGAGCTTTATGATAGAAAGCGGCGTGTGGCATAATGTCGACCATAACACTACCTCGTCACACCCTAGCACGTCCATCGTCAGATACCTCAGGAGAAATCCTCGCCTGGGCTGCGAGATGGAACGAGAACTGTCCGAGGTTTAGAAGGTGTGGTTGTTTACTAAGCCCTCATGTTACGTGGGATCGCGCTGAGAGTTCGAGCAATGCACCGTGATTGTCTGAACAAACAAAATCGAATTTTGATTGATTTTGTGACAAAATATTCGAAAGCTTTTTCTTTTTCGCTAGTATCGCCAGTCTGCGATCAAGTTCATCGCGTGCGCTGAAAAGTTCATTTGACCGTATGTCGTTTTTGCAGACAAAACGTTCGTCTTTGTTTTAGCACACTGTCACAAGATCCATATGCACAAATCATTTGTGAATCACAACGTCACACAATCGTTGGCGAACCCATAATGCTCCTCAAAGTAAAAGTCGACTCGGTGATGTAAATTGGGATATATCCATTAATATATGTACACTATCAGCCACCAACGAGATTATACATAAGTTTGTTCTGGGGAAGCTAATCTAACTGTCAAAAAGACGTGATTGTGTGTGAGTCAAAATCTAATTTATTTCACTATTGCGGGGTACAGGGTTAGACTCTGGACTATATCAGCCATACTGCAGGCTTAAATCAAATTCATCTTTAGACTTTAGGACACGAATTCAACATTTTATGATCTCATCCCGAGTCGCCAAACTCAAAATATGCCGCTCTGTAAATGCTCTATTGCAATGTTGAAACGGAGGTTTGTCCTCGTCCGACCTTTACCATCTATTTCCCACTTGCAAATCATTTAGACGGCGACATTTGAATCGGAGCGGTATGTTTAGCCTTTTTTTATGCATGGTGGACAGAAAGTAGCGCGATCGTCTCGCCAATTTAGAGGCGATAATTGGATTACGTTTTAGAGCGAAACATCCGTTATCTACAGCGGGAAAAATTGGATTACATTTTAGAACGAAACATCCGTTATCTACAGCGGTAAAAATTGGATTACATTTTGGAACGAAACATCCGTTATCTACAGCGGTAAAAACTTAACTTTGCGCGCCCAGCTCAGCAATGCTGCGATATCGCAACCGGCTGCAGTGGATGGCCGTTGTATTTGAACACAAGCCGTTTTAAAAGATCTCGGATTACTTCCACTCCTTCGAGAAAATTGCCGTTAGCTTAACGTGTAAACGTAAACATTTTGGCAAAGAAAGCGATCAGTAGGTCATTTGTGGCTCTGGATATGCAGTCTGCCAATATTTACCTAACTAGAAAACTATCTGACAGGACTAAGGAACCTGTTCGTCGAGGGTGTTGACGGACGCTCGGTGTGCTTTTGTGGCATCCGTGTAGTCATGACAACGAGGTGCGACACCAAAAAGGGCAGACACGAGGCCCGTGGGTGACGGTGGCGTCTTGCAAAAACTAAGCTAGCGAATACAAATGGCCTGTACGGCCATTGGGGTCATTTGTTGTTATATGAATAGTGTAATCACTATAAGGGCTATTAAATTATTTATCTACTAGTACGAACGGACTGGCGTATTAAACAGATAACGTCGATCCCTGAGTCCAGGACGGAATAAATGTTCCCAGAGAAAAAATAATAAAGGTGGACGGCTTTGACGATGCTGTACTCACCTTGGAATACGGGTTGTCCCTCTTGAACGTGGTGAGTACCCGTAACGGCCAGCAGGACTAACGCCAAGTCCTACTGTTCAAATGACTCCTTGGCTGCGAGTGACGAATGACTACTAAAGATGCTTCGACTAGATGACTTCCCCACTCATGCAACCAGCCTCAGTAGCAGGCCTCGCTGTCTCCCGGTGACTTTATATCCAACCATCCCCCCTCCTACGACAGAACTCTAAACTTCAAGTACGCTATAAATGGGTTAAGAAGATGAGATTTTCTATGAAAACGGTGTGTTTCGCCGAGTATAACTGATGTCATTTTTGTGGTGTAATAGATACTGGCTTGTTGTCTTTGGCTGACAAAGATGTTCATTATGCCCTCGCGCACGGGGTTCTTACATCCTCACCACCATTTCTTCATTCCCTGATATCTATATCCTTGAGAGGGTAGCTCTTCTTCAACATGTTAAACCATCACTAAAGACTTCATTTTTTATAAATTGTGACTTCGACATTTACCTTGTGTGTGTGCAGGTGAGCGTATAAATGAGCCTGGTGTAGTTTGCACAATGCGTAGAGCTTGATGGATAATGCGCTACATAAGATGCGGTTATTTTATTATTGTTATTATTAAAGAAAATCACAGAAAAAAAAATTCTCGCTAGTTGTGACTCAAACGTTTATCACGAAGCAAGTCTTAGAAAACAAGCGGGCCACTCCCACACCACACGCGCATATATGTGTATATATATATGCATATATATATACTGACATATAAATATATAGATATATCTATATAAATATATATACATATATTTCTGTGCGATTCAGGCTTCTCCAACCTGTCCTAACGACCATCATGGGTGGAATTGATATATGTGTGAAAGTAGCCTAGTTTGGACGAGCAAGGCGACCCGAGAAAGGTGGCGTACTGGTGCCCGGTGCGGAATAATACCAACCGAGGTGAGAGCAGCTTGGCACGAAAATAGATATCAGATTGCCTCACCTCATCCGGTGTCAAGAAGGTCACCGTTTGTCACACAGAAGAGCTTTTGTTAAGATTTCAAAAACAGCAATGTATGAGTTATGTTTTTAAGTACTTACACATGTATGTATGTATGTATGTATGTATGTATGTATGTATGTATGTATGTATGTATGTATGTATGTATGTGTATGTATGTATGTATGTATGTATGTATGTATGTATGTATGTATGTATGTATGTATGTATGTATGTATGTATGTATGTATGTATGTATGTGCACAAATCAATGTATGTATGTAATGTATGTATGTATGTATGTATGTATGTATGTATGTATGTATGTATGTATGTATGTATGTATGTATGTATGTATGTATGTATGTATGTATGTATGTATGTATGTGTATGTATGTGTGTGTGTGTATGTATGTATGTATGTATGTATGTATGTATGTATGTATGTATGTATGTATGTATGTATGTATGTATGTATGTATGTATGTATGTATGTATGTATGTATGTAGGTATGTATGTGTATGTATGTATGTATGTAGTATGTATGTATGTATGTATGTATGTATGTATGTATGTATGTATGTATGTATGTATGTATGTATGTATGTATGTATGTATGTAGCTATGTATGTATGTATGTATGTATGTATGTATGTATGTATGTATGTATGTATGTATGTATGTATGTATGTATGTATGTATGTATGTATGTATGTATGTATGTATGTATGTATGTATGTATGTATGTATGTTAAAATGGCTAATAGGTTTCTTTATTACTTAGCCGACTTTTAAGCCATTGCCCTTGGAGGGTGATAGCATCGCTAGGCTCTGTGAATGACTATCTTTCATGACAATATCGAAGAAAAGCATCATGTTTAGGCATCACGTTGACAATTCAGATGAAGCATGGTGGTATTGCATTCAGATGTAAGCTTTTGTCTCGTTAACAGGACATATCGACCAAACATTCCGTGCTCTCCGCCAAGAATCGTCCTCGTGTGTTTCAATCCATTAGGGTATGGTCTAGCGCTGTTTGTCAGTAGGATATATAAACCTGGTCAACACGAGCAGCAGTGAGACTGCATTGATGTATAGTCTTCTGATAGTTACATGGAGATGTTAGATGACTGTCTCGTGGTGGAAGATTTAAGTGTAAGGTTTAACTGCACACAAACACACGGGTGTTTTGCATGATGGAATGTGACAATTAGCAGGCGTTTAATGGGCCACAGCTAGGACTTCACCCAGACTTCCCCGTGGAACAAAATATTTGGCTAGCGAGATTTATGATTGCATTAAGTAGGTGGAATGGATTCATTTGACGCGTTGAGAGACATTCATCTGCTGGCCGAGCACGACATCGGTGAATACCGCATGACACCGCCCATGTAGCACCACTGCCAACGGTGAGTCAGTCAGTACGTTTACAGATAAACCCTTACAATCATCAAGTTCATTCGGTGGTTACAGCTCCATATCATCGCAGCGCCGGTGGTGCCCCGGAAGTGAACCCGGAAATGACATTGAGTTGTAACCATCGAGTGGAGGTAACACTTATGGGGCAAACCATATAGGAGTACCACAATTCTCGCTAGCCAGCGATAGCACCCGCTCCCGCACCGTTAGTCACGGCAATAAACCAACACGATAATAGCTGCAAACTAAATGTTTCTTCATCGAACGCATTGTATCGTTATTGGTATCATCCGTAACTACAGTACGCAAATAGTAAGTTCTCCTTTTTGTAGGAGTAAATCCGCTCTGGCGTCCTACATCCTTTACCCGACGTACCGGGCGGTTACACCCTCAATATGCAGACATCCTAATTTTTGTTGGTGACCAAGCCTGATGACGTCACACCTCACGCGATCATTTTGATGAGTAAACGCGTTTGGGTCCAGGCGATGTTGATTTCACGGCTGAGTGAGGTGTATAAAAGGCAGCGTCCTACTCCTGCCCAGCAGTCGAAACCCGATTGCGTACACCTCGCATGACCTGTACCTATGAATGTGCACCATCTACTCGCTTGGGCGCCAGAATTATTCGGCAGGAAAGAGAGACGTTAGTTTTTACCTTGTGAAGGCAGTTTTTAATGTTTACGTCCCGGCTTCAAGGGCCGGGTTTGGAAGCTCCATTTGATCAAGAGCCGCAGCAGCCGTCTGGGACAACATACATGTCTGGCATTGTATCATTGCTAGTGCTGTTTACCAAAGAGCACCAATAATTTACTGACATTGACTTGTGCTATACATTCATAGTCAGTTAGGATGCTGCTGATTCGGGCCTGCGCAGGATGCAGGGGATATCCGCTCCAATGGCTGTTCATCGCCACATTTTTCCTCTCACTTCTTCACGTCTCGCACTCATCCTCGCGACAAGAAGGTCAGTCAGTTTTCCCTTCCTTTCTCCTTTCTAGTATTGTTGCTCGTAAACTGTCGTAATCCCAAAAAAAGCTGGAATTTGCCGACTGACATTGTTCATGCCATGTTCACAAATCTCACATTGATAGCAATAAGATTTAACACGCTGGGACAGGACAATATCACGAAGAGGAGGTTTTTTGGATGAAATCGTATACATTATAGACACAAACATGTCCGCCTCGCTGAGAATCGCGGTTTAGTGGTGCCTGAAGCGCGTTCATTGGCGGTCGCCACAGATTGTGATGACAGATGTTAACACTGGCATTTTGTCTCAAGACAGATGGTTACAGAACCCAGGCCACGCGTGCATGTGTCTACAGGGGCCGGGTGTCCCACGCTCTGTACAGTTTAATAGCAATTCTACACCTCTCCTTATTGTTCGTTCTTGCGATGCAAGTCGATTGTATGGAGGATATTTTAACTTCGGCGGTGTAGACACAGTTTTCATGCCAGGTACAGTGTTACCCATGCCGCCATCAAGGGATTTTCTCCCGATCCGCAAATATACAACAGCGGTCGTTGCAAGGGAGTGGGTGGAAGGCGGATAACGGTCCTTAGGACCCCATGATGGATGGGAGGTAGTAACGGTCCTCAGGACCCCATGATGGATGGGAGGTTATAACGGTCCTCAGGACCCCATGATGGGCAAAGCGCTCGCCTTCGTGTCTTGGGGAAGCATTCTGACGACTATGAGTAGAACAAACAGACAATAATTCCTTTGTGTCATTTTTGTATGTCTGGGCGATGCATCAACCGCTAAGTATATCTCGTTACTACACTCTTGATAAGCATACCCAACCATGGCAATCCAGTCGCAACACAGGCGTCCATTCACGTCAAATAACACTTGAACTACTAAAGCACAAGTGGGTATATATATATATATATATATATATATATATATATATATATATATATATATATATATATATATATATATATATATATATATATATATATATATATATATATATATATTTATATATATATATATATATATATATATATATATATATATATATATATATATATATATACATATATATATATACATATATATATATATATATAAATATAAATATATATATGAATGTATATATATATATATATATATATATATATTTTGCACTTTTCAAATTGATGTACATATGTATATATATATGTATATATATATATATATATATATATATATATATATATATATATATATATATATATATATATATATATATATATATATATATATATATAATCGGAAGTTTAATGGGTCGAACCCCTTCTAATATATTCTGGGACAGGCATTCTTGGCGATGGCCTCACCTGAGGTAGACATGTGTGTGCTTAATGCTGCATGAGTCTGGCTTCATGGCTGCCATCCTACCAATAATAGCGGCCTACGTAATATAGCATCATCATTTACATATACTTATATAAAACGAACGCTCTGTGATAAGGATACAATTCCAGATCCAATATCGCGTTGGAATTTGATCTCTTCTGACACGCGGATGCTGTTATTCTATAATGCTTTGGCGACAGATTGGTATATATCAAACACAATTGGTTCAATTACACTCCGTTCAGTCGCTATACGAGTCGTCTCCCACGCTTCGTCCTGTTGTGCAAACCGCCGCCGTCTCCGACCGGGCTTCACTAGTCCTTGCCTCTTTAGGACCACCAATATAGACGTAATCTAAATGTAACTTGTTAAAGCCACCAATATAGACGTAATCTAAATGTAACTTGTTAGAGCCACTAATATAGACGTAATCTAAACGTAACTTGTTAGAGCCACTAATATAGACGTAATCTAAACGTAACTTGTTAGAGCCACTAATATAGACGTAATCTAAACGTAACTTGTTAGAGCCACTAATATAGACGTAATCTAAATGTAACTTGTTAGAGCCACCAATATAGACGTAATCTAAATGTAACTTGTTAGAGCCACCAATATAGACGTAATCTAAATGTAACTTGTTAGAGCCACCAATATAGACGTAATCTAAATGTAACTTGTTAGAGCCACCAATATAGACGTAATCTAAACGTAACTTGTTAGAGCCACTAATATAGACGTAATCTAAACGTAACTTGTTAGAGCCACTAATATAGACGTCATCCTACCTGGACTATTTAGGCCCACCAATATAGGCGTCATCCTACCTGGGCTCTTTAGGCCCACCAATATAGACGTCATCCTACCTGGGCTCTTTAGGCCCACCAATATAGACGTCATCCTACCTGGGCTCTTTAGGCCCACCAATATAGGCGTCATCCTACCTGGGCTCTTTAGGCCCACCAATATATAGCGTCATCCAACTGGGCTCTTTAGGCCCACCAATATAGACGTCATCCTACCTGGGCTCTTTAGGCCCACCAATATAGACGTCATCCTACCTGGGCTCTTTAGGCCCACCAATATAGACGTCATCCTACCCGGGCTCTTTAGGCCCACCAATATAGACGTCATCCTACCTGGGCTCTTTAAGCCCACCAATATAGGCGTAATCCAATCTGGCCTCGTTAGGGCCACCAATATAGGCGTCATCCTACCTGGGCTCTTTAGGCCCACCAATATAGACGTCATCCTACCTGGGCTCTTTAGGCCCACCAATATAGACGTCATCCAATCTGGCCTCGTTAGGGCTACCAATATAGACATCCAACCTGGCCTCGTTAGACCTTCCAATAACAACGTTAACATACATGGTTACATTCGACTTTTCTATACCGTCGTTACCAAACATAACCTCGATAGGCCTATCAAATCATCCAACATAGCCTTGTTATTCCCGCTAATATAGACGTCACCCAACAGAGCCATTAATGACCTCGTCTAGCACTGCCTGGCTGGGGCGCCATTAATGACCTCGTCTAGCACTGCCAGGATGGGGCGCTATTAATGACCTCGTCTAGCACTGCCAGGATGGGGCGCTATTAATGACCTCGTGTAGCACTGCCAGACTGGGGCGCTATTAATGACCTCGTCCAGCACTGCCAGGATGGGGCGCTATTAATGACCTCGTCTAGCACTGCCAGGATGGGGCGCTATTAATGACCTCGTGTAGCACTGCCAGACTGGGGCGCTATTAATGACCTCGTCCAGCACTGCCTGGCTGGGGCGCCATTAATGACCTCGTCTAGCACTGTCAGGCTGGGGCGCCATTAATGACCTCGTCTAGCACTGCCAGGCTGGGGCGCCATTAATGACCTCGTCCAGCACTGCCAGACTGGGGCGCCATTAATGACCTCGTCTAGCACTGCCAGGCTGGGGCGCCATTAATGACCTCGTCTAGCACTGCCAGGCTGGGGCGCCATTAATGACCTCGTCAAGGAAGCACTGACCTGGCTGGGGCGCTATTAATGACCTCGTCCAGCACTGCCAGGCTGGGGCGCCATTAATGACCTCGTCTAGCACTGCCTGGCTGGGGCGCCATTAATGACCTCGTGTAGCACTGCCAGGATTGATTCTATAAACTACGCTGGTTGTCAACTTTGAATACATATTTTCATATACAGCAAGTTAGTAGCCCCGACTTATGCAAGGAAGGACAATTGGGACGAGAAGATGATCGCTTGTGCCGTGTTTATCCGAGTTGCAAATTAAACTACTTTTTCTAAGCAAAAAGGACGGCTATTAAAATTTCAGTCGAGCCAAATATTCCACTGAGATCTTAAATTAGAGAGGTTGCCATTAATATGGCAAGTTGAGTCAATATAGCTTGCACATTGATAAATTGCACTTACAGCACCCTTAACGAGCCATTCAATGGCTTTGTGGATGAACAATGTGGCCGGCACTTCCGTCCATCTGGCTGTCCGTCTGGCCGTCCATCTGGCTGTCTGTCTGGCCGTACGTCTGGCTGTCTGTCTGGCCGTACATCTGGCTGTCTGTCTGTCCGTTCATCTGGCTGTCTGTCAGGCCGTACATCTGGATGTCTGTCTGTCCGTTCATCTGGCTGTCTGTCTGTCGGCCCATCTGGCTGTCTGTCTGGCCGTACGTCTGGCTGTCTGTCTGTCCGTTCATCTGGCTGTCTGTCTGGCCGTACATCTGGCTGTCTGTCTGGCCGTACATCTGGCTGTCTGTCTGGCCGTCCATCGGTCTGTCTGTCTGGCCGTACATCTGGCTGTCTGTCTGTCCGTACATCTGGCTGTCTGTCTGTCCGTACATCTGGCTGTCTGTCTGCTTGTACATCTGGCTGTCTGTCTGTCTGTCTGTGCGTACATCTGGCTGTCTGTCTGGCCGTACATCTGTCTGTCTGTCTGTCCGTTCATCTGGCTGTCTGTCTGCTTGTACATCTGGCTGTCTGTCTGTCCGTACATCTGGCTGTCTGTCTGTCCGTACATCTGGCTGTCTGTCTGTCCGTTCATCTGGCTGTCTGTCTGCTTGTACATCTGTCTGTCTGTCTGTCCGTACATCTGGCTGTCTGTCTGGTCGTCCTTTTGTAAACGTCTGATGGTACAATTTGTTTGGAAGCAGCGCTACCAGCCCAAAATCATTCACAGGCCTCCGTTATATTGATACATGCATACAATCATTATCTAGCACACTGCTTGCTATGAACTTTGACCCCTAAGTTTTAAATGAAAGACAGATAAAGATCTCATGTTTGTGTTAACTCAATGGGTAATTGCTTAAGTTTTTTAGTAATCCGAAGACAAAATACAATTTGTCTAGACCAAATATAACACATTCCAGCATGTCCCTCGCATGTGTTACATTTACTAGTACAATATGACATAAAATGACACTTTAAATTGTACCATTTGAAATATAAAACTATCAGCGCTATGTGTTAAACGCAGCAGAGCTTCGAGGTATTTGGCCCAATCTTATCTGGTTAACTACAGGTTGTGTGTAATTGCGGTAGTTAGGCCAGACAAGCCGGTGATTTCAGCTTTCAAGCTGCGGTGGTTTTCTTACTGCACTTGGTGGTTGGAAAACAGAACAAAAAACACAGTGTAGCGGTGTGAATGCGATCAGCAGGGCTGTTGGCCGCAGATAGTCCGTCAGATGAGAGCGCGGCTGGGTCGCTGCTATTTGCGTGTGAACCTTATCTAGATACCCAGCGTGTGTGTAGTAGCTAAGTACACTCTGTTCTGGCTGCTGCTTCCCCACCTAAGTTCAGTTATCAACCTCGTTTTGTCATGAAAGGTTTATTAGCCCAACGGCAATAAATTTGACGGTAGCTTACTCCACGCACTACAGGACCGCACAAGGCCCGCTCAGCGCGGGGACATCAATGAAGTCGGTCTCTGTACGACAGAAGACGCCAGTTTTCCAAAGAGCTCACTTACACGACAGCTACCACCATACAGTCAGCACTGAAGCCCCTACACCAGCTATAGCACCACCCAAATCACCCGCCTCACCCACTGCATCACTCGCCTCACCCACTGTATCACCCGCCTTACCCATTGCATCACCGGCCTTACCCACTGCATCACCCGCCTCACTCATTATATCACCCGCCTCACTCACTCCATCGCTCGCCTAACCCACCGTATCACCAGCCTTACCCGCTTCAACCCCCACCTCACCCACTCTATCGCCCGCCTCACTCACTCCATCGCCCGCCTAACCCACCGTATCACCCGCCTTACCCGCTTCATCGCCCGCCTCACCCACTACAGCGCCCGCCTCACCCACTACATCGCCCGCCTCACCCACTACATCCACTACATCGCCCGCCTATCCCATTGCATCATCGCCCGCAGACTCGATACATTGGCCTTCTGGTACCTGTTTCTGGCAATAACACAGGCGCGAGCGCCGGCAGCTTGGCATCGGAAACCGATCCCCTGTGAGTAATAACATCCTAAGAGTTTAGCAAAAACTACCCATTTCCGTCTCTTCTGTCCAAATGGTCGCGCTCGCAGCGCATTTCATCTAACGAGAATTTTTAGCGCAACTGTTTTGTCAATGTTTACTTTTATACGATATTTGTTACAACAAAACTTGATTGCGAGGCAATGTAATATTTTCATTTAAGCACCAGCTGAATAAGCACTGCATGATTCCCACACCTAAATGGTTGAATGTGATTCCCAGCCTCCGTTACGAGCACAAAGCGTAATCGCTTCTGAGTTGCCTGACGAGTGCCACTATCCGCTCCATACAGCGGCATCCTTTATGTCAGTGAGCGACGGGTCCATCATCCGGAGGTTACGTCGAGATGCTGATTGGCTTTGTGATATCTACAGCTGTTACACATTAATTCAAATCGAGGACGCTTTTTGACAATAAAAATAGTCCACTACAATTCCACTTTTTGTCACTAGTTCCATTGATACGACAGGCATTGGTGAACAGGCGCGTGTTTTTCTGAATAGTGAAGGCAAGTGTGAAGGTCGGAAGGAGGGGTCCAAGCCACTTGTGATGTACAAGGGGCGGAAACTGGTGCACGGCCTTGTCGGACGCGGCAATATTTGTTGGAGGAAGCGAGAACTTACGTCGCCCAATGCAATATATAAACCTTCACGTTAATGTTTGGTAAGAGAGTTGGCCGAGTTTGATATCTGACACGGAGTGGCCTTGACGATGTCTCCAGGTACCTCTATAGCCATGTGATCGCAGCTACCCCTGCGCGTCCCCGTGACACAGAAGCACCGGAAGGACCCTCACACATTCACAGTGGGTTGGGGATCTGTTAGCGAACACTTCATTGTATGTCTGTCGTTAGGCAGCTTTATCAACAGCTGGAATTTATTGCTGATAATAATGGGGTCAAGAAGTGCAGCACGTGTTCTTGGGCGATATAACGCCAAGAGGATGTAAACACGTCAGCATTAACTTCAAACAGGCACTCTAATGAGCAACGCAACCCCCCCCCCCCCCCCCCCCCACACACACATACCAAAAAAATAAAATATAACCCCAAAATATTGGCCTAGAGCCCTGGAGAAGGACTGAATTGGATCCCCCTGACTTGTTTGGTTGGATCCCCTTGACTTGTTTGGTTGGATTTGCAGAATGGTTGGAGAACGTATCATGGCAAGTGATTCAAGGCAAAGATGCTGCAGGGCATGCGCGAGTTCGCCGGAAGGCGGTGGAAGATGACAGCTATCTGTGGGCTGATGCTACTGTACCCTATGTCTTCTCCGGTCAGCATCATTAACTCACCGGACATTTAAGCGTCAATCGCATACCCGTCATACACAGTTATATCATAGGATATCAAGGTGTAGGTTGAACTTGCTAAATTCAATGGCTGCAAATGATGGCTGTGTTCAGCTGGCGTTGATCCACGGACGCGACGTGTCGTGAGACAAGCAATTCAACACATCGAAGACACCACATGTATCCGATTTGACGGACCTCATAACAGGGAGGACCTCCAACGAGATCATCCTGACAGGAAGTTTGTCAACTTTATCATGGACAAAGGGTATGTATTCTGGACAAACGATTGCTTTGGCGGAACAAAGTGTAAATATTCTTGGACTAAGGTGACAATCATAACAAACGGGTAATTATTCTTGGACAAAGGGTTACTATTGCTGAACAATGGGTTACTTTTGTTGGCGGAAGGGTAACTATTCCTGGTGGTTAGAACAAGAGAGCAGCTGATGACGCACCGGGGCGCGTTTTTATGCGCATTGACGCGTCATGATAGACTTACGTTGACAGAAGCTGATGATGATGATGACGGCAGGTAATGATGATGATGACGGCAGGTAATGATGATGATGACGGCAGGTAATGATGATGATGTTGATGATGCTGGTTAGGTGCTCGTCATCAGTAGGGATGGGACCCGGATCAGGCGCTCAGAACATCACCATGGACCGATACTGTGCTTATGTAAGTATAACTGCCTGCCATTTACTCTCACTACCACCAGCTTGCCCACGATGTACTGCATGGCTTGACCTTGACCTTGTACGCTAGGCTAGACTGACCCCAAGTGCTTCATGTCGTCCTCGTCTCCTTCAGGCATTTCGGGGTTTTTTTTGCGGCCAGACTCGGTGACTCAAACATTACCAACCAATGTTGTTGACTATGATGACGAGGAACTGCTGAAGCGACTCACAAAACGACTGGAATTAGTTCCGTTTTGTAAGTTGCCCTTAACGAAAACGCAACCCGAAGTGCATATGTGCGTATTAAAACAGTTAAACAGTGAGTCACATCCAAAAGAATGATTGATATTGTAGGCAGAGTGCCGGATTGATTGGAGTCGCATGGCAATGTGTGGGCGAGGCTATGTCACCAGTAACTTGTCATCTATTTATAGCCCAGTTACTTCCTCAATGACGCAGCACGCGCTGTCATCAATCAGAAAACTCAAATCGGACACGAGTTTCTCCAAACAAATTTAAACTATTACTGCGAATGTTACGCCTTCCGCAAAAATCTATTAGATCCCTGTTTTGGGTCACACACAGCCTTGTGCATACGCCCCGTAACGTAACTCTATCTGGGATCGCCGGCAGTTCATTTCTATTCCCACATAGCATATAGCACATAAAACCATACAATGATAATTGGCTGTTTTCTTCAGTGACTCTCTGATCTTGTGAATCTCAGTTTCCACGCTTGCATGATTTATACGAATCACCCGTGCGTGTGACCTTTGACCTCTACCTTCCAGAGCTCTATGATCATCCACGAACTGGGTCACGTGGTCGGTATGTGGCATGAACACTCGCGTGCAGACAGGAATAGCCACCTGAAGGTCGTGTGGAAGAACATAATGGCCGGCCAGGAATACCGCGTGAACTTCGAGAGGGAGCTACACATGCGCCTTCTAACGCCCTATGACTTCACCTCCATAATGCATTACAAGCTCAACGTAAGTAGCGGACACCGTCCGAACCCCGTCTGTCTCACATGCTCTCACCTACAAATTAACGTGTGTTATTACACCGTGTGAATCACGGTGTACAGAGTCGTCACTGAGGTCGCTGTCATGTCTATCAGATGTTCGCTTCGCCGTCAAGGCCGCTGGGCTCGAAGACGTTGGTGCCGTTTGACGACAGTTCCGCCGATCTTGTGTCACCCACGAAGGACGGCCTGA
Source organism: Urechis unicinctus (assembly GCA_034190875.2). Taxonomy (NCBI): domain Eukaryota; kingdom Metazoa; phylum Annelida; class Polychaeta; order Xenopneusta; family Urechidae; genus Urechis; species Urechis unicinctus. The sequence continues at coordinate 79,010,676 of CM067350.1, read as the reverse complement.
GTTTTTACGACATTTACACTCTCAACACGCTGTACCGTTGCGCAGGTTGAGTACCTGGCAGATTAGTGATTGGTACTATCGGGGAGAGGGGGGGGGGAGCTGACTAAGAATTAATAGAATAAATAAGCAAGTCACTTGCCGACCTCGCACCCGGCCCTCTCACATACATGGCACACATTCACAATAGCTACACCAATGCTGATCGTTCTCGCTATGTTCATGTGTTGGTAGAGTCCTGTGACGTCAGCCGAGCACTAACATGTGAACACGGCGGTTTTCTCGACCAGAACTGTCGCTGCGTTTGTCCACCTGGGACCCATGGCCGCCAGTGCCAGCTTCTCTCCTGTCCAGGTGAATTGGCTAGCATTGTCGGATGATATATAACCGGTTTACAGCGAGACTGTTCCACTTGTAAATGTCAAACACTGTCATACAGCGACCATAAAACAACAAGACTTGTATGTTTTCTCGAGGTATTGTAAGTCTTGGTATGTTTAAGCATCTTGAGTTACGATATAAAACTTTGCAAGATGAGACATTAAACGTGGGTAAACGAGTTGAAGTAAGGTCGTTAGCATGTTCGTCTACATTACAGAGACAGAGAGCTGCGGGGGCGTCGTGGAACTACGGGACAGGATGGAGATCTTTTCTCCCGAATACCCGAGATACTATCCGGCCAATTGCTGCTGTTCATGGTTGCTGAAGGTGGTTTTCTTCTTCTTGTGACATGTTAATGTATGTTATGTGAATTCAGAGCGTACCTGTTGGTGACATGTTGATGTATGTTATGTGACATTAGAGCGTACCTGTTGGTGACATGTTGATGTATGTTGTGTGACATTAGAGCGTACCTGTTGGTGACATGTTGACGTATGTTGTGTGACATGAATGCACACCTGTCGGTGACATGTTGATGTATGTTGTGTGACATTAGAGCGTACCTGTTGGTGACATGTTGTGTGTGACATGACACCTGTCGGTGACATGTTGATGTATGTTGTGTGACATTGACATGAATGTTGATGTATGTTGTGTGACATGAATGCACATCTGTTTGTGACATGTTGATGTATGTTGTGTGACATAGAGCTCACTGTTTGTGACATGTTGATGTATGTTATGTGTCATCAGAGCACACCTGTTGGTGACATGTTGATGTATGTTGTGTGACATGAATGCACACCTGTTTGTGACATGTTGATGTATGTTGTGTGACGTCAGAGCCCACCTGGTACCCGCCTGACCATGCAGATGAGGGACTTCATGCTGGAGAGAACATGTGGTAGTGACCATCTGCAGATCAACAACCGCCACATTGGCATCGACGCCAGCTCCACGTAAGGGTCAATAAGTACATGACGTGTGTCTCACTGTAACTGAAGCCTTCCAAACCCGCTAAACCCCTATCACATTACTCTTAACCCTAACTAGCTGTTATCAGATCTCTCTCTTGATTCAGGACAAACCTTGCCCTTCCTCTTTGACTATCATGACTTCCCTCGTGTAGGACTTAATTGACGCCCCATCACCCAAAGGCCCTTTCTACATCTCCCGTGCAACTCAATTCACCATCTCTCCCAGGACTAATGTGAACCACCTTCTGCACAGGTCTAACTTGATCCACCATGTGCCTTTGGACTAACTTGATCCACCATGTGCCTCGGGACTAACTTGATCCACCATGTGCCTCTGGACTAACTTGATCCACCATGTGCCTCTGGACTAACTTGTTCCACCATGTGCCTCTGGACTAACTTGATCCACCATGTGCCTCTGGACTAACTTGATCCACCATGTGTCGCTGGACTAACTTGATCCACCATGTGCCTCTGGATTTACTTGATCCACTATCTGCCCCAGGACTAACTTGTTCCACCATCTGCCCAAGGACTAACTTGATCCGCCATCTAACCCACCATGTGCCTCTGGACTGATCCACTATCTGCCCCAGGACTAATCTAATCTGCCCCTAACTTGATCCCTAAAATTATTTCTAACTCACCTCACCATCTGGCCCAGTTTTCCATGTTTCGCTAATCATGTTTTTGAGTTACCATGAAAGGTTTGTTCAACATTTGTTTATATCTGGTTTATTTCTGGTATGTATGCAGTTATTGCGGTGACCAGCTCCAAAACAAAACCATTGTATCCGAAAGCAATACGTTGAGGTTGACATTCGTCTCGGACGGGGAGAACGAATATCGGGGTTTCCGAGCGACGGTTACCGTCGAGTCCATGGCAGGTGCGCTGATCCTATGTTAAATAAATCTTGTGTCATAAATGATCTTTCAAATTGTTTTGGTTTGATATATTCGCGCTTCATCTTGTTCCTATGGTAAAAAATGCGCTTTATCCTGTTCCTATGGTGTCAGATTGCGCTTTATCTTGATCCTATGGTGTCAGATTGTGCTTTATCCTGTTCCTATGGTGTCAGATTGCGCTTTATCTTGTTCCTATGGTGTCAGATTGCGCTTCGAACCCTTGTCAGAATAGCGGCACTTGTGTCGAGATGCCGGCCACCGACTCCTATTACTGCGAGTGTCAGCCTAGTTATATAGGACAGAACTGTAACGTCCCAGTTGGTAAGGGCTTACCGTTCGTACCTTATTTATTTATAGTTATCTCATCTTGACGCGTGAACTGCCAGAAATGTTCACGAACGGTGACAAATATCAACATCTTGCTTCATCATAACGTTACGGTCATAATGTCGTACAGATAGCCACGGTTGGAGCGAGTGGTCATCATGGAGTGGCTGTCAGGCGCTCTGTGGCCGTCAGTACAGGACACGCACCTGCTTCAGTAACACAGGCGAGGCCGTAGGTGGCGTAGATTGCCCCGGAGCAGACAGGGTGAGCCGAGCCTGTGCGGATGGCCACCGGGCCTGCCAATGTGAGTCACCCAAGGCCAGTTTGATTACATCTTTGCAGTACTCACTTCGTCTCAATGTTCTTATAATTTTGGTAGGAACTCAATAACGATGTCGAAATATGCATGGTATTTTTATCATCGTCTGCAAAACTGGCTTCAAAAATATCCATATTTAATGAACACAGTTTGACAAATTGCAAGGGAACTGCAGATGATTAAGCTGTTACCTCTCACTTTTGCAGCTATGTTCAAGTGTGACTTCGGGGAAGGGGCTGGCCACAGTTGTGGGATGATACAGGAACACGATGAGGCCATGAACTGGACCATACACAGCGGTACGACACGGTCCCCGCAGACCGGACCCTCTGTGGGCCACACCACAGCCACGTCGGATGACGGATTCATGTATCTGGAGGCGTCCGATGGCGACCAAGCTCAAACCGCCACGTAAGTGTTTACATGGCATCACCGCCGATACGGCGGGGCTAACTTATAATACAAATAAACGTGTGTATGAATAGGCCCAAGGATTGGTTCATCCTGGCTACTGTTTGTTGGTTCTGGTGGCGTTCACAAGCAAAGTTTGTCTCAAGGCTCGTGATGGCAGTGTCGTCGAGTATACTCCGACCTCCCACTCTGTCTGTTGATGTTTTTTTGTTAGGAGCTTCTTGCCTGGGACTTTTATGTGGGTCATGACAGGTCAGACGGATATCATCAGGCCCTTTCAATTACCAGCTCAGTGTAAACCACCTGCGTTCTGTGTCAGACACTGGGGTGCTCTGATAAATGAATCCAACGCAATACCATCCTTGAAAATATTGTTTGTCCTTGTTTTCATATGTGTTTGAAATGAATGGAGAGCGCGCGGGGAAATCGCGTGTGAGTTGTATGGATGGCGTGTGTGGAGCTGGTTGTGATTGTCAGTCTCGCCTACATCACTGTATCAGCCCTGTTTACATGTTAATGATATTCAATAGTCTCGCCAAGTCTCTAGGACGAGAAGCGTAGCGGAACCCCTGGAGTCTGGGACACAGACTAGTATCAGTCCATCATTTCGCTATACCCACAATGCTGATGTCTCCTCACCTCTGTATGACTGTATTCACTGCCAGAACCCTTACCCTTATTGCTGACGTCTCGCCTTTGCATTTACAGCATGTGGCTTCCATATACCAACTGGACGGTAGGCATTTATTGTCTCCAGTTCTACTACAACCTACACCTAACATGGGCTTACTCTCTGTCTTCCGCGAGTTCTCCAGCCTTGTCAGACCCAGGTTAATATGGCGACATAGTGGAGATCACGGCGACCAATGGCTGGAGGCGAACCTAAACGTTCTACTCTACAACCAAGTCAAGGTAGACCCAGTTAGCTATCTCTATGGCAGCACGCAGCAGCCACGCTGTGCTTCAGTCCAGGCTCGTATCCTTATGGAAGCCTTATGTAAAGAACAGAAGGCACAAAAAGTGCTTGTTTACGCGGGGCTCCAAAGTTCATTTATTTAATTTCCTCATGCTATCCACCATATTTTCACATCAGCAGGCCTTTCGCATCATCGGTGGTTTAGGACAAAATTTATGTCGAAAGTACTAAGGTCTATGCTAATGGAATTCTGCTTTTATCATCTCTTAGAGTTAGACATTTATCTCCCCACGGTTATATATGTGTTCCGCCTGACACTTGAAGATTGTTGACTTCATAACGAGCGGTGCAAGTGTCACAGTATGCTTTGTGTGTAAAACATCCAGCTAGTTACATGTCACTTAACGATTCGCTATACATTTTTAGCAATTTAAACAACGTACATGCAAATTTTCGTTAACAACGCACTGTAATAAATAGAGAGTAATCGCTTCACAGCCGATTCGCAACCTTCGCCGTACTGATTCGTCAATCGGGTTTGTTTTGCAGATCGGAATACAAGCAGAACGAGGCTCCGGTTACCTCTCCGATATGGCCGTAGATGACATCAGTATTAGCCCAAGAAAGTGTCGCGCGCCAGCCGCGCGCCTTGCGCGGACTTACCAGCGAAGTTATGGTTTGTTTTTTTATTTATGTCTGACCCCAACTCAACAAATATTCTACCTTAAAAAACACAGCCTTTATTCATTGAATTCTCTCTTGTGACAGGGTGCTATTTGGGCTACCAGTTCTTCCGAGAGGGTCCATTTTCATTCTTTGAGGACACCTGTATTAAAGTGAATTGCTTCTGCAACCTGGACCACTCCATTGATTGTCCGGATGCGCTCCGAGAGAATCTTTGTAAGAGTTTGGGTAGAGGTGGAGCCCGGCGTCTCCCTCGCTGGGTGCGTTAATTATAGGTAGCGAGAGAAGCGGGGTGATGTAGAGGCCATGATTGCTAACATCTCCTGTCATCTACGCCCTGATGTGTCATGGCGCATCAGATCGGACATTATCTTGCCATTACCGCCCTGTTGAGCAACATTTGCTTTGAATACAATAGAGCAATGAAATGTATTGACAATCAAACTCCAGCTCTTCAGTAATCTTCCAATCTTTGTGTCTCCGTTGAAGTATTGTTTTCATTACACTGAATACTCGTCGTTTGGCTGATACGGTTCTAGGACGTCGGCATATGCTCTTACACGTATCTATTAGACTCATGAATTGATCCATTTTGTTTGCACACAGGGGTAAGTGTTTTCTCTCTAGTCACGTGGGTGTTATTTATTGATGATTGTTAGATGAATTAGTTATATTTCCTGTTTACAGTGTGTTAACATGTCAGTGCATTTCCATTTGTAATTACAAGCATTGATAAATCCGAGCTTCCAATGCAGTTGTCGTTCTCAATGATGGGGCCAACCGGGGTCATGTTAGGGACACATTGTGTGGGACATGGTCTCCGCCGGTACGAGTATGTCTTACAACGAGTACTAGTCATTGTGGGTGGCTTTGGAAGTCAAGTACGACACACTAAAGTCCCGACTTTGAAACTGTTACAGAGCGAAGATACTGCTTTGAAGTATCTAAAATCACCTAAAAGCCAACGCAGACTGTACAAGCAATGATTCATGAGATATATATATACTACTTCTGCACACTTATGTCATGGAAACGTTCTCTGGTCTGTCTTGTTTAGATAGTGGTTAATACAAGTTCCGTCTATCAAGAAATGTTGCATCAGAATCATTCCCATTATTCCAACGAGGAGGGCGGCGGTGTAAAATCAATTACGACACGACCAAGCAGCACTTATATCCTAAGCCCCTGATAAGAATAAACAGGGCACACACATCTCACTACGTAAGCAACATCGTCCATGTAATGTGATTGCAATATCAAATAGGGCACACACACCTCACTCCGTAAACAATATCGTCCATGGAATGTGATTACAATATCAAACAGGGCACACGCACCTCACTACGTAAACAACATCGTCCATGTAATGTCATTACAAATAGGGCACACACACCTGACTACGTAAACAACATCGTCCATGTAATGTGCTTGCAATATCAAACAGGGCACACACAATATCGATAAACGTAGATAGGGCATGCGTCAATATCATAACGAGTTACTATCTTCCTGTTTATAAATTGTTCCTTTGGTTGAAACAGAAAGAGCAACCTGCAACTGAAACCTACCAGTAATTGAGTACCGTCAGGTAAGCTGATGATTGGTCGAAAGGCAGGGGATAAAAGACCGGGCCCTGACATTCCGCTATGATGACTGGACGTGGGTCATAGCGTAGTCATATCGACTCGACAGGGATATGGATTTTGTAAAGACACGGACTAGGACAATGGAGGAGCCGGGCAGGGTGGGTAAATTGGAACAAAGGTGGATTGGAACAAAGATTAGGACAAGGAAAATGGATTGATAATATAAGGAGGATAAGGAAAATAGAATGGTCAAAGAGAGAATTGATTGGAACAAGTCATGGAGGTATAAAGTGAGCCAGGGACGTGGAAGAGAAGGTGAGGAACGATGGAACGAGCTGGAGGAGTTTTACCTAGGTGCATTGAGGTACCTAGGCAGCGTCAGTTGAGTACGAATAAAGATTGTAAATGTCACCTACCCGGAACGAGCAAGAGCCACTATATTTAATGGAATACTAATGAACTCATGTTGGAACTTCAGAGATGGCCGCCTGTTATCGATAAACTGTTGACCCAACTAGAAGTTACTTTGTTTATAAAGCAGCTTTGGACCCAGTGGGCACATTCGGGACGCCATGTTTATATGATGACCATAACAAGAGGTCGATACCCACGAGTTGTTCCTCGACTTATATCCTCATATATAGCCTCAAATGGAACCACACGTGGAGCGTTATCAAACACATGAAGTCGAACAACTCGGATATGTATACAAATGCTCGCATGATAAACGCGCAGGGATTGGCATTGGACGGCCGACCGGCCGCTATCTTCTATGTATACATAAACCCAAAGTAGTCAACGATTTCGCCACCTCACCAAAAATCTGGCCTAAACCATCCCGTTTACGAGCTTGTCGCGCCCCACGTCCATTGAGAATATGTAGTTCTTCGCCCAGGACGAAGGTCTCATTTTCGATCCACTTCCGGGTACAGGAAACTTGCTAATCGGCTAAAACAGTGTTTGAACTCGAATAAAGTACCTTTTTGGGTGGCAAATGTCATGACGGATGGTTTTGTTAGATAGAATGACATTTTCTCAGTGGACATGGGGCGCGACAAGCTCGTAAACTGATGATTGGTTGGAAGTAGGGGGTAAAAAGACACCGACATTCCGCTATGATGGCTGGGCGCGAATCATAGCGTAGTCACATGCGACAGAAGAGGAAAATGGATTGCACAGAGAGTCGGCTAGACAAACGGAGGAGTCGCACAAGGGCTATGGATTGGAAATGACAGCTAGACAAGGATAAAAGACCATCCGACAGGGGAAATGGATCGGAATACAGAACCAGACATGGGAAGTGGATTGGAGTTAATAACCAGACAGGGGAAGTGGATTGGAGCAAATAACCAGACAAGGGAAGTGGATTGGAGTTAATAACCAGGCTGGGGAAGTGGATTGGAGCAAATAACCAGACAGGGGAAGTGGATTGGAGCAAATAACCAGACAGGGAAGGGAAGTGGAGTGGATTGGAGCAAATAAGACAGAAAGTGGATTGGGGAAGTGGATTGGAGCAAATAACCAGACAAGGGAAGTGGATTGGAGCAAATAACCAGACAAGGGAAGTGGATTGGAGCAAATAACCAGACAGGGGAAGTGGATTGGAGCAAATAACCAGACAAGGGAAGTGGATTGGAGCAAATAACCAGACAGGGAAGTGGATTGGAGCAAATAACCAGACAGGGGAAGTGGATTGGAGCAAATAACCAGACAGGGGTAGTGGATTGGAGCAAATAACCAGACAGGGGAAGTGGATTGGAGCAAATAACCAGACAGGGGACGTAGATTTAAGGAAAAGAGCTATAAAAGTATAGCAGCGTTTTACAAGTTAGATCTGATGCGCTACCATAGATGCATTGGAAGCGTCTTCAACATTTCTGCCTTAGCTTTGCCAAATGTCGAGCACGCAAAAGCAAACCTTATGCCCAAAACACGTATGTCAACTTGGCCGTTTCGTCACGAATATGGTATGTTTATGATGGATTCAAGCTGATGTGTCCACCCTCCTACGACTGGAGCATAGCATCGAGGCTTGATTTTAAGCAATATCAATTTAGCAGAGGAACGCTTGCAGACAATATGGCTGAGTGTCATATAACGCTAATTATTGCTCCATATCACATGACTGGCTGAGTTCGACACGAATCAGTGAAGCTAATGATATAAGCAAAAACGGAAAGGCATTAAATGTCTCTGTTCTATGTAACTGCCCAACCGTTAGCATATTGCGGATCGAGCAGAAGGCACATCAGTTCCAAGAGTGCTGGGTATTGGGCTGGTAAACTCAGCATGTGCATGTACTTAGCCAACCAAGCAATCGCTTTATTCAGCAATGCATATTTTCAAGGAATGATAGTGAACTCCCATTTGCAGAGATAACCTCTCCTCCAATCCACACAGTTGTTCTGGGCGGGCCAAATAACGATATCATGTCTCATATCAACGTCTTGAACTCAAATCAATTAACTGTTGTTCTTTGATCTTAAACCAACTTTGGACCCCGTGACGGCTTCGGGGTTGGTAAGCTTATCTGATTACTATAACGTGATACCCACGACTTAATTCTCCACTTATATCGCTGTATATATTCTCGTGTGGAATCCCAACTGTCCAGGGATAGTCATCTACCACATGAAGTCAGTGACGGACACGCCTACCTACTTTCTATGGCAGCAAATGCAGTAAACCTTAAAACGCACTCGCCTAAAAGAGTCGACAAATATCTCACGTCAGAATTTGTCTGCCAGATCAGCAGGACTACGGCGACAATTGAAAGTGATTTTCTGTCGAAGTTTCGGTTGGATAACTGGCATACTGCATTCCTTAAGATCTGTTATAACGGAAGTGACCCGTCTAAGCAGCAGCGGGCCGTACCCGGGGCTCTGTCCACCATATGCAAATACCATAGATATATACTTTACAGCAAATAGGGCTACGATTCCACTGGCATGATATCTCATTCGAAGCAGATACAAATACATGCGCATCTGACAACTTAGCTTACTATATCCAGCATTTCACTAACTGATGTATGTGTATATACCTCACCAGACACACTACGACCAGAGGACATTGCTTCTACTGATACTTCTAACTCAAGTTGAGGCAAGCATGATTCATGGTCTCGCGAGAGGCGATGCTCAACAACCTTCACTCACCCTTGCATGATCAACGAGACTTAAGATCAAGTTCTTCTATGTATAGTGGCTTCCTGATCAACAAACAAAAATCACAACGGTATATATAGCGTAATAAGCGACTCATTTGAAATGTTAACGTGAAGAAGCAAATGGTATACAATCTTAGTTAGGTTAAGTAAGTTGACAAATAGTTATACCACAGAGAGGACACGCGACAAGCTGTCCCATCATAGAAAGGACACGAGACAAGCTGACCAATCATAGAAAGGAAACGAGACAAGCTGACCCACCAAAGAGAGGATACGAAACAAGCTAACCTACCAAAGAGAGGACATGAGACAAGCTGACCTACCGTAGAGAGGACACGAGACAAGCTGACATACCATAGAGAGGACACGAGACAGGCTGACTTACCCCAGAGCAGACAAGAGACAAGCTGACCTACCATAGAGAGGACATGAGAAAAGAAATTACCTATCATAGAGAAGACACAGAGATGAGACACGAGCCAAGATGACCTGACCTACCATAGAGAGGACACGAGAGCGACCTACCGAGGCCAAACCTACCAAAGAGAGGACACGAGCCAAGCTTACCTACCAAAGAGAGGACACGACCAAGCTGACCTACCAAAGAGAGGACACGAGACAAGCTTACCTACCATAGAGAGGACACGAGCCAAGACTACCTAAAGGAGAGGACACGGTGATTATCTGTATTTGCCTTTGGTACCTTCCAAAGGGACGACACGTATACCTATCTTGGAATGACACGAAACGTGTAAGCTGACCTCCAAGGCTCTTAAGGACCATAAGAGAGAAGACACGAACAAGATGACTTATGTGAGGGAGGATCGCTTGTTAGACTGACCTACATAGAGAGGACAAGCCACAAGCATGACCTACCATAGACCCTGAGACAAGCTGACCTACCATAGAGAGGACCCGAGAAGCCTCTGACATACCATAGAGAGGACAGAGTTCTCTGACCTACCATAGAGAGTCGGACAGAGAGTTGACACTCATCACGAGACAAGCTGACCTATCATAGAGAGGAACACGAGACAAACTGACCTACCATAGAGAGGACACGAGACAAGCTGACCTACTATGGAGAGGACACGGTGATTATCTGTATTTGCACTTTGGTATGTTCGTCGCCACGATCGGTATCACATCAGATACTAACCAGCGACAATCTTGGAATATTACCTAGTTGCCGCGTTGTATTGTGTGTTTTAGTGTCGGAATCTGTTTAAGGCTCTTAATGTTACAAATGCTATTGAGATGCATGCAAGAAATACCTTTATTGATATGGATGTGAAGAGGGATGGGTGTGTGAAGGGATCGCTTGTTAACAAATCCTAGTGCTCTAGATAAGAGTGCCAAAGCATCAGCAATAATTGCCAGTCTTTGACAAATCATAAACGGCCTCATACAATAATCATGGGTATTCTGTCAAAGCCTCTCATCACACAAGCTGTTATATCAACTGTTCTCATCACAGGGCTTTTGCATGTTGTCGGATTAGTCGTCCTCATCACCTGGCTATTGCATGTTGTTATATCAGCACGCGTCCTCATCACAGGGCTATTGCATGTTGTTGTATCAACTGTCCTCATCACAGGGGATATTGCATGTGGTTGTATCACGTGTCTTCATCACAGGGATATTTTGCTTTTTGATCCCATCGTTGTCCACCACGTGATAATTTGCGTTGAATGATTCTGTGATATGGAGGTTAACCATGTTCTGGTTGAGTGGAGGCATCCCACCCCTACATATGATTGCTATCAATGAAATGCTATCGGTGCCTGCATTAAGACTAGATTGTCAGTGTCTAAGCGAGCACGGAACCACATTTACATCAGCTACAAGGATGACCCAGGTATCAATCTTCCTCTGTTATAGTCACGTAATCAATATTTCGAAACATAGACATACATTGATGACAGTGATCACCAAGTGGCATAAATTGTGATCACCAAGAGACATATATTGATGACAGTGATCACCAAGAGACACATATTGATGACAGTGATCACCAAGTGACATATATTGATGACAGTAATCACCAAGTGACATATATTGATGACAGTAATCACCAAGTGACATATATTGATGACAGTGATCACCAAGAGACATATATTGATGACAGTGATCACCAAGTGACATATATTGATGACAGTGAACACCAAGTGACATATATTGATGACAGTGATCACCAAGGACTACAAGTAGTGAAAACGGAAAACGTCAGAGCTGCTATTACGAAGGAAGCCGACCATGCGTCCGCTAAAGGTGAATATGGTTCAACCTCCCTTTTTCTGAAAGATCCAGGCATTAACCGCTTCCTGTTCAGTGACTTAATGGGAGGCAAGAATGCTATTGGAAATGACCTAGATATGGCTCGTGGAATTTTCATGCTGCAGAAAGCTTGTTGCTCATAAACATATCTAACATCATTTTACTGCTGCGTTAACGAGGGTAATAATTTCCTAGCCGTGTTGATGGCTTTATAACGCTCTGCCGAATAGCGCCACCGCTATCGCTCTGTCACGTAGACCATCGTACATAAACGACCCAACATTATATCAACGGAAGCGCCACGTTACGACTTTCGTATCGCAATGTCTCTCGTAGTGACACTGCACCGCGGCCAGGGAAGAGACTCTGACACTGTCGGTGTGACACTACACCGCGGCCATGGAAGAGACTCTGACACTGTCGGTGTGACACTACACAGCGGCCAGGGAAGAGACTCTGGCACTGTCGATGTGACACTACACTGCGGCCAGGGAAGAGACTCTGACACTGTCGGTGTGACACTACACCGCGGCCAGGGAAGAGACTCTGACACTGTCGGTGTGACACTACACCGCGGCCAGGGAAGAGACACTGTCGGCGTGACAATGCATAGCAGTCGTGGCGGCAGGATACGGCATAAAAACGAGTACTTCCTTCAGAGAGCAGTCAGCATAATGAAGGTCACTGGTGGATTGTTTGCGCTAATTGGTTGCAGGAAATGTTGCTGCATAAATCGTCCGCTTTTAAGTTACGAAAGATCGCAACGGTTAAACCTACAAGCGATGAGATTTCTATTTCATGATTCCGCAAGACAACGCCGTTTCTTAAGATGGCAATGATACTCTCCGTAAATGATGTGTCATAGCCAAAAGTGCAGGATTCAGGGCAGGCCTTATATATCCCTATATCAGGAAGAATATTGGCATTTCAAAAGCACAATTATCTGGCTTTCCTTGTGTCTGTTATTTCGACTATTATTACCTCATCAATTAAATTAGCCACCAGCGTGATAAGATTAACGAACTGTAATAGGGTATATTTGTACTAATATTATTTGATGGTATATCGCTATAGGAATGATAGGGGAAGATCAATGCCATAGCTGGTATCGAGACAATCCAGCACCGCAGATAGAATACAAGGTGCCGCCATTTTAACCACCAGTCGTGTATTACGCTACATTAGGGGATAAACGGAAATGGAGGCAATACAGTGGCAGTTAAAACTTCAAATACTGCAACGTCCTTGCTGATATTGACATAACAAGCATTGTCAGCGGATGGTGTTGACAGCTGAGTTTGTGATGAAGATCTTATTGGCGAAATATTGTTTTGTTGTTTGAAGGGATGACTCCACAGCACAAATGAATGCCTGCGGGTATAAAATGTACGTATACCGCAGCCGCGGGTTAGGAACATAACCCTATGGCCTCTACTTCTGCATTGATGGCGACTGCGGACGCTGGCGACACTTTAGTCTCTTGTTATCTTTCTCTACAGAGTAGAGCTCAGACAACTTGAACCAGAATATGGACTGTGATATATTCTATATTTTATCAGTGTCTTATCAGAGACAGTGGATCCTGATGAGGAGGCACTACTGAACTGATATTAATGACTGTTTGGATTGATATAAGCATCAAACTCCGTCACATCACCTGGCTGTCATACTGTAGCACCGTCTCATGTCGACCTTGGTCTGCTCGAGATATTACGTAGTATCAGTCTAGGATATGGTTATCTAAATTGCAGATGGCTGTGTTGGTGATTGCCGAATATAAACTAGATTGCAATTGACATTGAGAGATAGCTTCTGACAGGACTGCGCTGACCCATGACTGTGTCATCCTCAATCAGCTGTCAATACAATGTATGTAGACGGGTGAAGCAACCAGCTGGACACGACACGACATCAGAGAACAAACTGGCGTGGCATATGCCTGACACAGCAGTGTCTAGAGAAATGAGATCGTCTCGTGGAAGCTGCTGATTACTCGTTGGGCAGGAGGAACTGTCCCTATTGATGGTGCATGACTTAAAGTTATTAGCTGTCATTCCTTCTGTAGCTGCACCCAACTATGACGTCATCAACCACCGTCGAGGCAGTACCTGTTAGCTTCAAAACATATCTACTAGCTGTCCGTTTTGCCACAAAAGGAGGTTTATTCGTCAGGACGCGTTTCATGGTATGTTTGTGGTTGTTTCAGGTGAAGTTTATTGTATACAGTGCTATACACCGATAGACACAGCATCAGATGACTGTAATGAGTAAAGCTAGGTTATATTTGTTTAATAGATAGTGGTCTGAGAAACACTCAAATATAACGTCGTGTGCCACTAAGCGATCATAATTGCATCTTGCGCAAGTTGTCAGCCATATCACACGAGCAGGTGAATTTGAAATATATGTATATACGATTTGACCGCAAAGGGTTAAGCGTTAAATTCCTACTTTCCATATATCAGCGCGAGCAATGTAATGCATCTGGTCGACCCATAAGCACAGCGGTAAGATCTATATAGATGTTTACTTATCATAAAGGTACCCCCCCCCCCCCCCCCCCCCCCCCACCTCACCACGTTTGGTTGATCTCAACAGTACACTGAGAGCCATCTGAGAGCCATTACGTTAAATTTTAATGGAAATGCCAATGAACAAGTATTTGAATTGCAGATAGTTTTATGTCGGCCAAATAACAGTACAATAAAAACACCGATAAACTTTTGACCTAACTAGAAGTAACTTTGCTCATAAACGAGCTCTGACCCCAGTGAGAACGTTGGGGACGGCGAGTTTATATGATGACCATAACAAGAGGTCGATACCCACGAGTTGTTCCTCGACTTATATCCTCGTATATAGCCTCAAATGGAACCAATGTGTCCAGGGAGTGTTATCAAACACAAGAAGCCGAACAATCGGATATAAGCATACATATTGTTGTTGCAGTAAATATGGTAACCTTAAAACTACCTCGTCTTAAAGGAGTACGCAATTATCTCGCCTAGACATTAATCTGCTACATCAGCAAGACTACTTTAGATGGGAAACCTTTTGTTGAGGTTTCCGACTGGTATCAAACATCGGCGTTTTAAAGCATATTTCCAACACTCCACACGTATGCATGTAATTCAGTTCGACAACAGGCAGATATGACACCACGGTAGGCATATCTGATCCCAATACCTCCTGCAGCAGAAGCGTTGATAAGTCGCCCGTGACTTCTCTCTGTCACTCTATGTCACTATTTGAGAAGGTTCGGTTCTTGTTGTAGCATTCAGTGGTGGTTGATGACGTGTCAAGGGCCAATCGCCAACATTGTTTAAGTAGATCAGGTTTCATTACCGTTGCATGATAGAGCCTAATGGATTATTAAGCCTGTTCATGGTTTGTGGTGAATCCACCATGTCATTCGCATTTCCCCCCCCCAAAAAAAAAAATAGGGCTTCACAGACAGCACTATTCCTCCTGGTATATGCAAACCAAGCAATAAATTTGGGTAACAATCACCTACACGTGTTGTCTAGTTAGTAGCCCGCACGAAGCAGATGTAAATACAGGCATACCTGTCCCTGTTCCGCCCAAGACTGGCTGCAGCATCATTCGAATTCATCTTAACGCTTTCACCTATTGTTGGATTTGTGCATAGCTAGCACGCCACGTACCACGACCCATTTACAATACCTCTTGTGAGACTACAAATCGCCATCAGGCTATGGTACTGTACTGATAAGGATGATAGATAGCCCCCCGAGAGATGTCTTCCAATATTAGCCAGCTGCGTTAGAAGGTGGCTTTCACCCCGTATGCCTCGCATGATAAACGAGTTTCACATTCTTGCTTGAACCGAGACTGGCTTAGATCATCTATGCTGACACCTCATGCCTCAGATTTACAGCCGCGATAAGACTTTTTTCAGTGGATTCATGCTGCAAGATGGATGCATCTATAGACCATATATGCATGTATAGACCATTGATATTACTGTTGATAAAGCCAGAGTACAGAGGCACATTGATTCTATTAGGAAAATCTTATCCTTCAACATCCAAATTAAGTACTCAATATCCCTTGACTTTAGGAATCATGAGGTTTGGAGATTCAGTCGCTGCATCTCGTCGTCTCTTTAATAAATGATCATGGAAGGTCGTACTCTATTAAGACGCCGCCACATAACCTCTCCCAACTGACTAATTTAAACACAAAAGTAATTTTAAGTCCATTTCGAAATTCCTGCTGAAGTACAAATGATCACATTGCCGTTGTCAACTATTATAATCGGCATCTCTGGTTTGATGTTCATTCCCAAAACATGGCATGTACAAAATGTGATTATTTATCATTCTGCTGCTCTCGCCAATGTATCTGAATAATTACGATGAAAACAATGCTTTCCTTCTCCATATAGCTTATACCTACGTGCAAGTATTGGCGAGGTTCGTTTTAGAGACTTTTGTCTGCTGTAGATCTTACCACACAAATCACGAACTACAAAAATAGCGCAACTGTTGAATCAATGAGAATATTGATCAATTCCCCTATGGACTCTCACCTCAGCTCACCTCATATACATTGCTGTGGGATGTGTCCTTGCGTCCATCTTGTACATGCGAAGATTTCTGAAAACTGTACATTTGGGAACATTTGGGATCTCTTGTATAAGACGCACCACAGAGTACTGTTCTCTTAGGCACTCCCATTATTTACATGTAGCTTGGAAGTAGCATCATTTAAACAATGCCACGTCGATTCTGTTGTTCAAAATACATTAATTACACCCAATAATTGTATTTGTTACTTACTATGCAGATTATCACTACAAAACAGAACAGCGAGCTTGCTGTAGTCTCCGGACATTTTACAAATCTTATATACAATTAAGTGGCCTGTTTTGAAGGTCCATGATTTATTGACCCAATATGGCCAGCTGTAGCGGCTATCAGATATCCAACGGAGCATTATCAAGGCAAGGTTCAATCATGCTAAGTTACTTAGTTAATCATTAGCATATTTCTGATTACTAAGTTCGGAGGATGTTTTTTAGTAGATGATATTGATGAATTTGCTGTACTTGATACCAACAGATGCATAGCCTCACGCCCTTAACGGATAGATAGATCTCAGTTTATTGCGGTTCCATACACATTTGATTAACAGAATGATAAAACAAGTAAATATACATGATTTACAGTTAACTGGAATTAAAAAACACATCTCATGCTTGCATGAAACATGGAATGTACCCTATCTTCCTCTGAACTTTCACATTGTCGTTTGCAAATTAATGTACAATATACAAGCGAGTATATGCAGCAACAGGGTATCAGCTATATCTCTATACTACCTAAAGCAGATATTGGACTTGTAGGCAAAGCGGTTGAATACATTGTTTAAATAAATATATCAGAGAAAGCTAAGGTAAGTCGTATGCTTGGCCTACCTCGTTACGCACTACTAATGTTGTATAAACGCCACGAATAGTAAAGGGGTTTGCTAAATAGAGTAGCCATAGTGCCATCCGTATGCCATCATTTACCCGTAAAAGAGCAGCCATAGTGCCATCCATACGCCATCATTTGCCTGTTATACAGTAGCCATTGTGCCACCCATACGCAATCATTTACCTGTAAGAGAGCAGCCATAGTGCTTTCCATACGCCATCATTTACCTGTGATACAGCAGCCATAGTGCCATCCATACGCCATCATTTACCTGTAAAAGAGCAGCCATAGTGACATCCATACGCCATGATTTACCTGTAATACAGTAGCCATAGTACCATCCATACGCCATCATTTGCCTGTAATACAGTAGCCATAGTGCCATCCATACGCCACCATTTACCTGTGATACAGTAGCCATAGTGCCATCCATACGCCATTATTTACTTGTAATACAGCAGCCATAGTGCCATCCATACGCCATCATTTACCTGTAATACAGCAGCCATAGTGCCATCCATACGCCATCATTTA
This sequence comes from Urechis unicinctus, assembly GCA_034190875.2. NCBI lineage: Eukaryota > Metazoa > Annelida > Polychaeta > Xenopneusta > Urechidae > Urechis > Urechis unicinctus. The sequence continues at coordinate 78,992,751 of CM067350.1, read as the reverse complement.
CCTGTAATACAGTAGCCATAGTGCCATCCATACGCCATCATTTACCTGTGATACAGTAGCCATAGTGCCATCCATACGCCACCATTTACCTGTAAAAGAGCAGCCATAGTGCCATCCATACGCCATCATTTACCTGTAATACTGTAGGCATAGTGCCATCCATACGCCATCATTTACCTGTAATTTAGTAGCCATAGTGCCATCCATACGCCATCATTTACCTGTGATACAGCAGCCATAGTGCCATCCATACGCCATCATTTACCTGTAATACAGTAGCCATAGTGCCATCCATACGCCATCATCTGCCTGTAATACAGTAGCCATAGTACCATCCATACGCCATCATTTACCTGTAAAAGAGCAGCCATAGTGCCATCCATACGCCATCATTTGCCTGTAATAAAGTAGCCATAGTGCCATCCATACGCCGTCATTTACCTGTAAAAGAGCAGCCATAGTGCCACCCATACGCCATCATTTACCTGTAATTTAGTAGCCATAGTGCCATCCATACGCCATCATTTACCTGTGATACAGTAGCCATAGTGCCATCCATACGCCATCATTTACCTGTAATACAGTAGCCATAGTGCCATCCATATGCCATCATTTACCTGTAATACAGTAGCCATGGTGCCACCCATACGCCATCATTTACCTGTGATACAGTAGCCATAGTGTCGTCCATACGCGTCATTTAATGTATATTTGATGAAAGGAATTAAGAAATGGTAAAAGTTCGGCATGGTTGGATTGATGGTCCTGATTAATAATATGACATACTTCGCTGATAATGCAGGATCGAAGAAGTACAATAAAGCTTATAACTATTTGGCTTATTATTCAATTACGCACAGCACATGGTAAACACAGGATGCCAGTACCAAGCGGCACCGCCTTTCGTGTTGTGTCTCATTCATTGCCCAGAAAGGATTCCGTTCCATTGTTCCACCGGCATATCTGCAGTCACATTCTTTGTGTTATTCATGTGACATATCATGGCCAACGTAAGTATGCTTTGTTAAGTACAAATTAGCTAATTAAGCTTAAAGGATTAAATGACTAAGAATAACGAGCGCGTGCTATTAACTTGTGATGGCATGGGAAATATACATTGCGACAAGAGGGTCCGTGGTTTTAGCCAGGAGTGTTCAGCTGCCTGATTTAAACCAATTTCTACACGCTTTAATTGACACGAATAAATAATGCAAACATGATGAATTCTTCATTGTGACGATCGTCAATTTGCGATACAAATGGAAGTGCAGATCTAGGTTGCTTATAAATAGCTGTAGTACAGTAGCTTTTGTGTGCACCACCGCACATTACAGAAAGACTTCCATGCGATTGAGAGTGAAAGCATGATTATTCTACAATTAAAAATTCTTACCAATTATTATTTGTCCAACATTGCCTCTCTTCGCTATTGACACCGCCATGTAATCAGGCGGATATATAAAGCATACCCATGATGTCCCAATTGAGGCAGCATTGCGTCCGGCTTCTGGCTGTTGTTGGTTGTTAAACATGCTCTAAGTTCTCTTCTAGCTATAGAGACTGCACGAGTTTGATATTTATCGTCGACCATATACTGGTAAGCACTCTAATCACATATCTTCACACAGTGATGGGAATTACATCCGGGCTTTAAAGGCTACACATTACACTTTGATGGAGGTTTAACACAAACACCCAATTTGAGCCCTTTCCATTAATCCTCAACATAGCTATGACAGGAAGGGGTTGTGGTAGAGTTCATCAGCGATCGAACGCGATATCACACAGGTAGCCTTGAGGACTTGGCATGTTTTGCCATTAATGGTATTTGAGTCTGATGTGTAATAAGGCGCCACTTGTCAGCTTTCCAGCTGGGATGCATTCAAAGTAAACGCTGGGTTATTTTAGCGAACGTATTATGGCGGCGTGTACAAAATGCACAAATTTGACGTTGGGCTTGTACTCCATGCAATCATCGGGGATAGCTATAGCGCCACAGAGGAACAATTCATGTGGCCGACGTTGTGTCGGGACCTGACAGGGATTATGCTGCCGGAACATTCAAAAGAGCGAAAGCGCAGTGCGCTAGATGCGTCAGGTCTCTACTGTAACACCGTGCGTCGTGTAGGAAGATCGTGCATACACTCCCGATAAAACTAAGTCATCATCCGGCGGACGCGACACAAGCTGCTGTGGGAAATTACAAGTATTATTGTAGCGGTGTCTACCTAATGCTGGCTGTGCTATCATAATATTTGATACCTCAGTGTTTATCAATGCTCACCCCGTGGTGTACGGTTTCATTGCGGTGTTATTGAGGGTATAGCTACTACCTGTTATCTATGATTGTACATCGCCAGGGTCTCTACCGAATGCTAGATCATTCATCGAGCGAAAATGTTAACTTATTAGCTCAGTGCTATGTAGTGTTTAGTGTTTGGGATTTGGCGACCGAGTTGGTAAAAGGTGGCCAATCTATGACAGTTAATGTTGCATGGGAGCAATGAACCAAGCGAGAGGTTAATCCATGTGAGACATGCATGTGAAGTGGGATGAGAAGACTGTAGATTAAATGGTATAGTGAAATCTAAGCTTCAGCGCGCCGTGGTATCGCAGATGTACCAATTGGCTTCCTTAACTGCAATTGCTAGTATTAGATCACTCCTCAATTTGCAGCCATTTGCTTGATTATTCTACCGGTACTTAAGCATTTGAATTACTTTCTCTGTATATATGTTATAGATGAGCAACCAGAGCCTGACAGATGGCTTAGTGACCAGACATATCAACCATTTGACGTTATGATAGTTTCGCTAAATATCACGTCTCAGCATCAACGCGCCATTTGTACTCAAATGCTAGTATGATGTACGGATATAATGATGGCAGGAAGGTCAAACTTTTAGATCTCAAAGCTGTTAGTGCTAACGTGATTGTAATGATAGATCCAATTGTCATATCCTATCATGGTGATGATGGACACTTTATAATGGAAGGCTGTCATATTCCGCGGATTTCTGGGCATGCTGGATATCGCATTATGATTGTGAGCAAATGGCATGCTCAAGGAACCTGAATTTAGACTAGATTTGAACGACTCATCGATATATTAAACAATCCGTTGAAATACTCTGAGCCACATATATATAGATAGAGTTCTATATTGTTATTGATCTGTTGTAGAGTAGTTATCAGTATATGGAAATATGGACAACTCTCAGTGACAATGATTACAAGGAATAAAACGTCTAGACACAAATTAGAGAACCAATGACAGGGAGTCAGTGACACTTTCTAACAAGAAGAATATAATGCGTCCATGAACATAGTAGCATGAATATTGACATGTTATAGTCAGCAGACTCACTAACCAGGCACCGCCTATTTTAAGAAACATAGCCTCATCTTTTTGGATAATGTTAACGAACTATGTATAAACGGGCACACTTGCACTGGCATAATTATTTCATATACTGTTATTGTTATAGTAGGGATGGATCAATGCCACAGCTAGCCTCCAGCCAAAACGGCACCGCATTAGGAGGACTAATGAGGATGCAGACCCGAGGAATATCGTGATTAAAGGCCGCCAGTTTACGCGGCTCTATGATATGCACTACAGCACGACTGTTGATGGCGCCAAACAGGTGCCAGCATTTGAGGCAACAGTCGTTTATCACCCTGTGTCAGGGGATTAGCGGTGTTAATATAGTGGCCATTCAAATTGCCAATGCTGCAACGACCTTGCTCATGATTACACAAATATCATCGTCAAGGGATGGTGTAAAAAGCCAAATATGCGATGTGGATCTGTTTCGCTATGTATAGTTATCTTGGTTTGAAGGGTCGACTTTACTGCTTTCTCATATGGAGTAATGATGTGTGTAATCTACAGCCTCGGCTGGGCTTCGTTTCAAGAAAACCTCTCCCTATAATCTACCTTGACATTGATAACGATGGTGGGTGATGGCGTCCCATAAACGTTTACTTGTCCATTATCTAACTGATCAAGAATAATGACTATGAAACATTTAATACCTTTATCAATAGCATACCATAGACAGTAGATCTTGATTATGAGGCGCCTCTGATCAGCTTTCTGCGACATTTTTGATTTATATAAGCATAAAACTCTGTCACATAATCAGACTGTTAACTGTAGCGACGTCTCATGTCGACCTTGGTCTGCTCGAGATATTGGATCCCGACATCTCGTAGAATCAGTCTTCAACATGGTTATCTAAACGACAGTTGGCTCTACGTAAGCCGTATCCAACGCCAACAGATTATGTGTTATTTCTCAAGTTTAACAAGCTCTTACCCAGCCCGCGATCCGAACAGAAAAAGTCTGCCCTGCCGGCATACATTCTTTTGTAACTCGGGTACAACAGCCAACAATTTCTGTGCATAATTCATCAATAGTTACTTTGAGACTAACATTACGGCACACTTATTGCAGCATAATATTATATCATTCGCTACACAATCATTATCAACCAAAATATCAAATCTACACCTGAACCATTTGATATTTACTTCAAATGCCTGGCTGCATGAAGGCCGATCGCCTCGCAGGGAATCTGAATGTCCGCTGTCATGATGTTACCATTATTTACATCAATTGTGATGGATAAAGCGTTATCATTCGACGGATTTATCTAGTCATAAGTTACAAACTAAAATGCTCTAGCATGCCCCCGAGCAGCAGTCGTTGTGGGTCTGCACGCTGCTCAATCATGCCCCCGAGCAGCAGTCGTTGTTGGACTGTGCGCTGCTCTAGCATGCCCCCGAGCAGCAGTCGTTGTTGGTCTGCACGCTGCTCAATCATGCCCCCGAGCAGTAGTCGTTGTTGGACTGTGCGCTGCTCTAGCATGCCCCCGAGCAGCAGTCGTTGTTGGTCTGCACGCTGCTCTAGCATGCCCCCGAGAGAAAACTGCAAAGTTACTGTGTGTCCTCTGCGATGTCAAAACAGTGAACAAGAAGCGAATTCTAAATTTTGCTGGAGCTAAGCTTGCACCCTAGATATAAAGACAGCAATTGGATAACTGTCGTAAAGTGCGGATACCAGTAACATTGCAATGTTATGGCACTGGCTGGAGTGACGAGGGACAATGCAATATCTTCTGGACTTGATCTTTCTTACATTATGTTTTGGAATTACCAAGGGATGCAAAATCCGAGCAAGGGACCCTCCGATGAGGCTAGCACCGATAAAGCTCTACATGGAGCCACTGAGTCTAAGACTTACATATGGCTTTCACTCAGCTGTGCTATCACGTGACTGCAATCACCAACACTAACAAGTAATCTAGGATAGGATACAAGTTCGGAACAAGCCACAGCCATAATTGATTGAAGTATCCACTGACTTTACCATACCGGTCTGAAGCGGACTTTGGATTACTCGTGCCATAACAATCAACACGATGTCAGATATCGCATATGCTTAACAGTGCCTGAGTGCAGCCGTGAAGATTAATTCCAATGATGCGGTTTATTGGTAGTTTTGAGGATAATATTTATATTGAAACAGGGCAGGTATGTTTAGCTATTCAACTTAAAAAGACCCGTGGATTGGGTAGTAGACACATTGCATTTTATTAAAGTTTCAATGACCAATCATGGCAGCCAAACAACTGCGATTAATCTGGAGATGACGTCTGGCATTACATTTCTTAAATTATATGTCGTCGATAGTCCTTTGTTACTTCTCAATATACAACATAGATGTCGTAATTTGATATGCAGGGTTCCGAACAATCACCTTTCCGATTTACCGAATCTAAGAATATGCCTCCTATGGTGAAGCGAAACTTGTAAGCTTTCGCGTTTCTGGTAAAACTTTGTCTACCAGTAACTTAATGCAATGATCATATCAGTACCGGCGAACATAGCTCAGTCAGAAGGATATTTAGTTGGTTAAATCAATATATGCATATTAAATTCAGAATACTTGTACAGAATTCAACTCATCGCCTTTTTGGTCTGTAGGAAATACCAGGTATGTTTTGTGCATAGTGATTGCCGCTGTTTGCAAGAAGTATAACATTACAAATGCACCAAGCCATTCTAATCATACGGCATATTTGACATTGTCTAATCATTTCCTGCTGCAAATTCCCGCCTTACATCTCGTTTAAATCATCAGATTGACACTGCGATTAGAACAACCCAAATTGGCTTCTCGGAGTCAATCAGAAGCAGCGCGCTGGACCCCGACCGTATTTCGTCCAATTGAACTATCTGCAATGATTAAAACACTCTGTGAGGGGAGGAATTTGGTCTACTATTTCGAATACAGTAGCCAAAAAGTGTTCTCGCATAATACACCAATGCATGATATGTGACATAAATCACTGCGCATTTGGTCATACAATTTGGTTCAGCCTTTAGGCTATAGCAAGTAACACCTCTTAAAATATTTTTCATTGTTACTTAATGCGTGGTCACATAGCCGTTAGTGGACGTAGTGATCCGTAGGGCATTTCCTGTGGTGTAAGTAGGTTAAACTAGGTTAAACTACGTTGAACTACGTTAAGGGATTTGGATGATGAGCCACGGAAAAGTACGGATAAGTACGTTAAAGTAAGGTAAACCACATTAAAGCACGATAAACTACGCAAGACTACGCAAGGCTACGCTAGGCTTCGCTAGGCTTCGCTAGGCTATGCTAGACTACGCTAGGCTACGCTAGACCACGCTAGACTACGCTAGACTACGCTAGGCTACGCTAGGCTACGCTAGGCTACGCTAGACTACGCTAGGCTATGCTTGACTGCGCTAGGCTACGCTAGACTACACTAGGCTACGCTAGACTACACTAGGCTACGCTAGACTACGCTAGGCTAGACTAGACTACGCTAGGCTAGACTAGACTACGCTAGGCTACGCTAGGCTACGCTAGGCCACGCTAGGCCACGCTAGGCCACGCTAGGCCACGCTAGGCCACGCTAGGCCACGCTAGGCCACGCTAGGCTACGCTAGGCTACGCTAGGCTACGCTAGGCTACGCTAGGCTACGCTAATTTGAGTGCGGCTCGCCGACGGAGAGGAACGGAGCCGTACGTCTGACTGCGCTTGAGTACGATAGACTACAGTAGCCTCGTTAGAATACGCTAAAGTAAGTTTCAGTGCGCTATGAGGTACGTTAGACTACGCTTAAGTACTTTAGCATCACGGATGCAAATTTTACCTCTAACGTACCACTCTTATGAACATGTCCAAAAATTAAATCGACAATCACGGCTCACCCAAGTTGATACCAAGTCAGCATCACGGACAATTACGGTTCGACAGGGATGCCGGTAAGTTCAACTACCTTCAACTACGTAAGCCTCCACTACGGCAATGTGACCTAACTTTAGACTTAGGGAAGAATCGTTTACAGTTTTTTTACTGGACACTGGGGAAACATGTCACATACACGCCTATGACAGAGTTGCTCAGTACAAAACGACGGTTCCATCTCATTGGCGCCCTACCAGTAGGTCTGACGTAGAGGCAATTGGCAATTAAGGTTTCCTTCAAACACAATATGTGACATGCGTAGCAACTTACTGACATACAAGGTGCAAACATAAACATTCAAGTAGATTTTATTCAGAGTGACGATTGGTACTATCATCCATGACCATTACCTATTTCATTGTGTTTTAGAGAAACACGCCTGAACATTATACCCTCTGTTCTAAAATTAGGCTTCTCCAGAACAATTATATCTCCAATTACAAGACGAGTCCTTCGTAAGCAAACGACAACGCAGCGGAAAAAACAGACTCTTTTTGCCTCTCGTTTCATCGTTCTCTACCCGTAAGCTTGCGCTACTGATGGGATGAGACGCAAAGTGCGACATGTTTGCCAAATATTACATTTGGTCAGTTGCAATCAACTGCTTTGCTGTTACGTCATGCTGGATGTCATTAACTCACACAGCAGACTACCGCGGATTATACATTGCCAGGAATATGTAATATCATTCTAGTACATATGCTAAGATTGCATTTGTACAGCTTGCCTGCTGTATATAGTACGGCCCAGAAGTCGCGGTAATTACATCGCGATGGGCGTTTGCCTTGTAGTTGTTTAAGCCTACCTGTCTCATTCATTGCCGACAGCCAAACACGATACCATGGATCAAGGACATGTAGATGGAGATTATCAATACACGGCACTGGTCCATCCCGCAGTCAAACAGCACCAATGCTCAGTCGTTTGAAAATTTATTCTACCATTTATATAAAATATATGGACTATTGAATTTGTTGGTTAATACACTTTTTCTACAACTTCGGGCGATGTCCATTGCATTCCGCCGACCCAAGCGTTAAAAATATTTGCATTATCCGAAAACACAATCCTCCATGGTACAAGTCAACAGATATTATTGGGGTTGTGACTAGTCACGGTGTTGTGTTTGATTGATATCAAAAATAAAACTGCTGGTCACGTTAAGCGATCCACAAGCAAGCACCGTGCCACTTCCGAGTACAAGTCACAATCATTATCAGACCATTTAATCTGACTTCGCTGGTGACTAAACACAGGACCATAAATGATTGAATTCTGACATTGATTCTGTTTTTGTGTCTTATCATAAGCTGTGGACCTCAAGAGACATTAGACCTCACATTAAGATGACATCCATCCCAATGATTGCACCAATCTGGATCGTAATGTTGTCTGATTGGCAGACTTTGCGTTGGACCAACGTGATATGTGTTGCTGCTGACCAACATATATAGCTGAGTCCTCCACACATCATCCAGTCGCCTACATAGAGGTAGAAGCAACCGTCTACAACAGGACATGACTGCCACTTAATACTCAGACATCTGGTCCTGAGGGAGTTCCGAGGGAATCAATTAGGCATTACATGCTCTGAACATATAGCACAAGTAGGTTAAACTTCAAGGAGAAAGAGAAAACGGTGTAGAGCCTTACAGGTCCTAGGAATTAGGAATCAAGGCTGAAGGTTCAAGGGGAGCTACCACACGTAGAAGTGTGGTATGCAGGTCTGAAAACAGGTCTGCTCCCCTTTAGTCGAAGCTATCGGTACCTAGCGGCATTGTCCAATTAACGCTGATTAGGCTATATCTTCATGAGTTATTGAAGTTGGCATGCCTTTCTTCGTCCTTACGAAGAGCTTTTGCAATGTCCTTTCCATGGTCAATCGGGCTATCAGCGATTGTCATGCATATCGGGGGGTATTTCATGGGTTGAACTGAAAGGCCATTGATGCTGATCAGCCACGTTAAGCAAAATGCAATGACTTATTATCATATGCAAAATAGGGAGTGACACGCGTGGTGTGCATAACATGTTTGAATTTGTGCATATAATTCATTGAATATATTTAATACTGAACTTTGCTAACTTCTTGCATACGTGTATACCGGTATCGTGTACTGCAACCTTCCCTCTATACATTGGTATTCCGTGGCATGATCAATTAGCCTTAAAATTGCAATTTTACTGTAAAATCACTCAACATAAACCCTTGTAATGAGACATAGCGGCCCAATACCTAGCAAAATAACTGCATGCGTAATCAGTTTCGCGTCATTATCGAGCATGGCATCAACGGTTGTCTGAAGATAAATATAGTTATATGACCGGTGCAATGAAAGCAACCTTCATATCTCAGCACCTGTACTGATAAGCATATTGTAATGACAGATCCCATTGCTTTCCCGTGTCATATCTCAGCACCTGTACTGATACGCATATTGTAATGATAGATCCCATTGCTTTCCCGTGTCATATGGTCATGGTCCGATATTGTGATATGCAACAGTGAGCACATTAGAAGTATGCGTGATAGATTAAGGTTGTGAGCAATACTTGTGCCATGTGATCTGGTACCAACAGGCGACTGAGTGTATTGCGTCCTGCAGAGTAGAAACAGCACGACATCACCACTCACGGTACACAAAGCAAATGAACGAGGACTTTTCTGCCGACATTATGACCTGTCGAGTGTGTGCCGCAGGATGGTTCACGACATTATGACCTGTCGAGTGTGTGCCGCAGTGATAAGACACAGTAGTACACAAAACATGAACACGTTATAGAGCACCATGTTTGTATGAAGCGATAAGGTGCAGTAATCGAAAGCAGCCGCGTCCTCAACAGTCATGTAAGCTGTTTCTAATCCATCCATCGCGACACTGAAGTGCCTGTCAAACCTGGCAATCAACGAATGTTGAAAGAACGTTACTTTGAATATTTTACCAAATACTGGGACGGAGTCGAAATGAACTCGTCGATATCATATTGGGTTATTACATTCAGGGAATTAACCAGACTATTTCGATCCATATATCCTATGTAAGTCGAAATATTCTGAATAGGACCCAATTGATATGTTGTTATATTAATTTAATAAACTAAAAATGACATAGATGTCATTTTCCCAGATGGGGATTATCACAGGGCCATGTACTTGAAAGCTGTTATTTTCAGTGGGGTGTAAAACATACGGCGTGTCGTTGGTGATGGTGATATTTGCGCCAAGTTTGACTAATGACTCTAGTTCAAATTGGTTTATGTTAGAGAATGTTTGCAACTTAAGTTAAAAAACACAATCATTGTACAACCTACAGGGTATTTGCTTACTCTTTAACGGTCTCTAAGTTATAATGGAAATCCTATTTGCCACAGATATAGTGACACTTTAGTAGGTTTTAAGAGGGCACCAATGGTACTCTCTGTAGATGATGTGTCATCCTAGAGCACAGGCTCTACGAACTGCCAACATGTTTGCTTATATAACGCGTCCGTATGGTTGCGGTTATCTACTACCGTGATCATGTTAAATATATATAGTCAAAAACCCATAGACTAACATTATAACGGCTAACACTATTGCTGTTGTGAAATGGCTGGGACACGAAATGATCCATCGCACGCCTTGGCTCCAGTTGATATATATATATATATATATATATATATATATATATATATATATATATATATATATATATATATATATATATATATATATATATATATATATATATATATATATATATATATATATATATATATATATATATATATATATATATATATATATATATTATTTATATCCATGGTAACTGCATGAGTCGTAGCGCTTATGACTAATATGATGATGATGGCTGATATAATTCACGGTGATATTATTCAACAATTGTTGTGACTCACTTGAAGCTAATATGATCATATATGTTCTGCTTGTGCCCAGCTGAAATATAAATTATCTTAATCGTCGCTCTAAAAATAGTACGATAGAGATGAGTCAGTTGTTTTTTCAATAGAAGAATTGAAGACTTAAGTCTGCTAGTGTAGTTTGCCTTTTTAGTATGATCATGAATGTGGTTCATCATCACATAAGTTTGTCCCATAACAGTCTAAGTGGTTGTTTGCATATTCATCAATCATATTGGGGTTAGCTTATCACACGCGTTAGGTACTTCACAATATTGTTCTCCCAAATATTCCATTCAATTATGGTGGCGAATTCCCATGTTCTGTAAAGCGTGCTGTGGACTTTCCTTTCTGAAACATACGCAGTCTTTGTAATTAATGGTTTTCTTTTGGCGGAGACCCTCACAAAACACGAGCATGTTCTCCAGGACAATCGAAATCAATTGTTGTTGTTTTGACAAATTGCGCCAGCATTTTCTGGTCAATTAGGGATATGTTACCTGTTGGAATGTATATGCATTATGACATCCGCTGTGGAAATGGTCATAGAGGGCAAAACATGCATTTCTAAACGGCTTTGCTACCTTCTTTGAAAATAATTTTTCTATGTTTATCAGGCGATTGTACCTGTAAGAAAACCCTACCACCTGTAGCTGTAAGGGAACCCTACCACCTGTAGCTGTAGGAGGTAGGAGAACCCTACCACCTATAGCTGTAGGAGAACACTACCACCTGTAGCTGTAGGAGAACCCTACCACCTGTAGCTGTAGGAGAACCCTAGCACCTGAAGCTGTAAGGGAACCCTACCACCTGTAGCTGTAAGGGAACCCTACCACCTGTAGCTGTAGGAAAACCCTACCACATGTAGCTGTAGAAGAACCCTACCACCTCTAGCTGTAAAGGAACCCTACCACCTATAGCTGTAAGGGAAAACTACCACCTGTAGCTGTAAGCGAACCCTACCACCTGTAGCTGTAAGGGAACCCTACCACCTGTAGCAGTAGGAGAACCCTACCACCTGTAGCTGTAAGGGAACCCTACCACCTGTAGCTGTAAGGGAACCCTACCACCTGTAGCTGTAAGGGAACCCTACCACCTGTAGCTGTAGGAGAACCCTACCACCTATTGCTGTAAGGGAACCCTACCACCTGTAGCTGTAGGAGAATCCTGCCACCTATAGCTGTAAGGATAACCCTACCACCTGTATCTGTAGGAGAACCCTACCACCTGTAGCTGTAAGGATGTTTTGTTTTGGAAATCAAACGCAGACACTGGGCATCGGATGGCACTGTTAAGCAGTCCGATTGCATAAGCTATTTGTTACTACTTTTGATCTTATGAAGCTTGAAGATGATAACTCAATTTCGGCAAAATCATAAAGTTAAGTGTGCTCAGAAACATAACCACATTAACACAAGCAAAGCAGCTTTGCCATATTTCGGCTATGGCAATTATTGATGGAGATAAGGGCAGCGTAATGATAGACGAAGAAGCACCAATTGCGTAACGAAAATGGTAAATTGTGTAAATGTTATATTGTACAATCCCAAAACGATCTAACTGGATATAATTGTCGCTTGTTCCCAACAGAGAACAATCGGGACATTCATGGGACATCACGCTAGATTGGTTTGGAGCGGCTTCAGCCAACCAAACCCTAATGTATATATATATACACACATCCATATGTATATATATGTTATATATGTACATAAATGTATATGAATTTATATATATATACATATATATATATTTATATATATATATTTATTCATATATATATCAATATATATATATATTAATGTGGTAACATCATAAATATATATATATATATATATATATATATATATATATATATGGATTATATATATATATATATATATATATACATCCATATATATATATATATATGTTATATATGTACACACATGTATATAAATATATATATATATACATATATGTATATATATATATATATAAATTATATCTATATATTGATATATATATTGATATCTATATTGTATATATATTCCTCTATATATATATATATCTATATCTATATATATATATATATATATATATATATATATATATATATACATATATATATATGTACACACATATATATATATGTATAAACGTAGTATATATATTTTATATATATATCAATTTTTATATATGTAAATATATATATTTACATACATATTTATGCATATATATAAACATGTACATATATTTATAGATATATGCATAAAGATATCTATATACAAATATATATGAATACATATATACATATATACAAATGTTCAAATATATATTTACATATATATACATAAATATATTCCTGTACAAACGTAAATATGTGAACATGCATATGTATATGAATATATGTATATTCATAAATAAAGTATATATATATATATATATATATATATATATATATATATATATATATCAATATATATATATATATTTATAGCATATATATATATATATATATATATATATATATATATGCATATATGCATATATGTATATATATATATAAATTATATATATATACACACATATATACATATATATGCATGCATATATGTATATATATATACATACATATTTACATATATATATATATACTATACATATATATGCATGGATATATACGATATATGTATATATATATTTAATTCATGTAATATATATTTATATATATATGGTATATATTGATATATATATATATATCTATATCTGATATATATCTATACATAATGTCTATCTATATATATATATATATATATCTATCTATATATTATTATATAATATATATATATCGATATATATAAATATATATATATACCCATATATATATATCTCTCTCTCTCTCTCTCTCTCTCTGAGAGAGATCTTCTAGAGAGAGAGATATTATTTATATCTATATAGGGAGAGAGGGAAGAGAGAGAGGGATCTATAGATATCTGAGAGAGAGATATCTCTTGTCTCTCTATATCTCTCTCTCTCTATATAGATATAGATATCTATATCTCTATCTCTAGATATAGAGATATCTGTCTCTCTCTATCTCTATCTCTCTCTCTCTCTCTATCTATATATATCTATCTATATATATATCTCTATATATATATATATTTATATATATATATCTATATATATATATATGGGGGGAGAAAGTTAAAATATAAGCAGTCTCAATACTAAACCAATAAATTTCCTCTCCAATGGTTACATCTTTTACAAATGGTGGCGCTTCTTGTACGATTCCATAGCTTTTGAACAACCAACGAAATTGTAATCACAATAGTTCAGTATGTAGGTAGACATTGCTCACCTTTTTGTGTCTTGGTTAGCAATTATTTGTGTCGCTTTATTTGAAAAACAAGTCATCACCCTGTAGTTGGACTTACCGCATCTTATTTGATCACATAACATCCATGTATCTCAACGACAATGCAACATAACGAACCATAGAAGACCATATATTCCCCCCTTTATCGCCCATCGTAAAACATCCCATAACGTATGTCTCCAGGCTTATATGCTGATATTTTTGTTTTTCGATGAACTCGGCCAACATTAAATCGTGGAAGGCATTGCTATGTAGGTTATTAACGACATCGAAGTCATAACAACATTATGAATACTACCCTCATGAAGCAATCTGACATCGGGATGATATTGTGTTTATGGTTGTTGGCCATATGACTGATTTGATGATGAAGGCTGATGAAGCATCGATCATTGCAATCAACTTTTACGATAACTCACTCGATGCGAATGCGATGGTTAGTTCTTCGTGGGTTGTATAGAAATACTAAAATTTGCATAATAACCTAATGGTTTGAGTATCACAGTTTTTGCTGATATGACTAGCAGAGCCATATGAAATGATAAACGTCTGTTGGGCTCATCCATCATATTATATCATGGTATATATTTCAATATGTGTTGATATTCATGGGTGAACCTAATACCAATGCTAGTGATTTGCGTTTCTAGAATCTTGAGTGCAGCAAAGTTCGTCAGTTTCATTTTTGTTTAGTTTGCAGTGCTTTATTGACATTCCCCAGTTTATTTTGGGGCCACTTTAACACACACTTACTAACTAAACTTCTCAAAATAGTCAACATTGAACCTAGATGTCCCTGGGTACATGGGGAAACTTGGTGAATGACCATTTTACTAATTGTCATGAGCATCGAACGTATATTGATAAGCTATGAAATTTATTAAAGAAATCATGCTATCCAGGGCCATGATAGGTTGACAAAAACGATGGAAAAACGACGCGATAACTTTAGATTTCAGTTCCCTTTTAACTTTGATTCATTCGAAACCGAAAGTAAGGCAACCGATATCAATAGAATTTGCGGATTAGATTCGCGCTGTTTATGTCAACAACTGAGCTAATTTTTATGACTATTAAACTGATATTTATTATTTTATTAGCAATCGAACATTTGACGAAAATTGACGAAGTGAAATTTTTTTTTTTTCTACTCAACGCGCTTTGAAAACGACGAATATTTGGATCGCATATGTCGATTATCAAAGTTTGGTAAATGAATAAGTTTTCAGTAAATATTGATTTTTTTTACGATCGAACTATAATTAGTAAATGAATTGCGAAATAAAAATGTTTAGAGATTTAGGCTACCAGAAATTCACAGGCGCTGAAAGAATACATGAAACTTTCGTTGACAGTTGGACCGATACCACGATTTTTTGGCCTGGAGCACTCGGGAAACTTGGATTGATGTTCTAATATAAAGTTAGAAAAAATTTGCTATTAGATTGAGCTACAACATGATGTAAAGTATATACCAATTCGAGATACTAGCTTTTTTGATGACCATGAGCTTAGTTTGCGTCAAGGTTAAAACATAACCTCTGGGTTCTGCGCATCTATGGGGCCGACCATTTAATTCGAGAAATTTTTCAGAATTGCGACCTGTATCGCGTGCCAAAAAGTGAGCTAATATACATACATTGATACATAGCCACAAAGGCAACACAAACGTAACCTGACAAATGCATATGCGAAGTTAAAAAGGGCGTCTTCATTTGCACCGATACAGGGCCATTCTTTCTGCAAGGGCAATGTAAAGAGCATTCAATTAGAACAAGAGAACGATACAGGGCCATTCTTTCTGCAAGGGCAATGTAAAGAGCATTCAATAAGAACAAGAGAACGATACAGGGCCATTCTTTCTGCAAGGGTAATGTAAAGAGCATTCGATGAGAACAAGACAACGTAGAGGTACGTTATTCACAATGGTGTTTCAATTAGAACACGACTATCCTAGTTATCCTATGTAAAGAGCATTCAATTAGACTCACAAGAGAACGTCGGGCCATTTATGCGGTCAGGGATGAATCATGTAAACTGGCATTCAATTAGAAACAAGAGTAGACAGGGCCGCAATCAGGTCAATAAGAACGAACGGGCCAATCTGATGTAGATATCATCTTGAATGATTCAGAGAAATATGGTGACACGTCGCTACCGCACACCTCCGTACGAGACTAGCATACCTGAGTACAAGACAACGTAGAGGTACGACACAATGCTCTCGCCATCATATAATGTATCTGTCCACACACAGTCACAATGTTATAACGAAATGAATCATGTAACTGGGCACATACCATAGTGCGTAACGTTGTGTATATGCAGCTTGGCTAACTTCATGTTCTTACCTAATGCTCTCCGCAATCATATAATGTATCCGCCCCTCATGTAATTAATTGTTAAGACAGCTAGCAGTATAACGAAACTGCCTCACGTAATATTCGATATGCATGGTTCATGTCTTATAATGTAATAAGCGCTAGCATCACCAATCAATGTACGTAGGAATATGCGCCATTACCAATCAATGTTTGTATTAATCAAATTAATTAACAATAACTATTTTCTGTTATAGCACGTGTACTTGTGATAAAATTGAGTGATCATTACTCAGGGAAGCACGATCTAAAATCACTATGTCAGTTGAAGGACATGGCTAGTCGTGAACATTGTAATCAATGTAGTATATTATGTTCAGGTGAGCACTGTTGGCAAGTAAAGACACCTTCTCGCGAATGCAGACAACGAAGAGCGTAACAAGGTCTCAACTTAGCAGGGTGTTCTCTTTCTCTCTTGCTCTCTGTTAGCATCCGAGAAGCATGCACTGTTTCGCATAAATGTATATGAAAATATACTGACCCACTTCTCAAGCAAAGCCCTCTTCCAGGAAGCAATAACGTATTGAGGAAAAGGTCATGTCGGATATGAGCGATACCTTTTAGGGTATCCCGTGGTCTATATACAACTCGATTTGCAAACAGAGGTGTGCGCCCGCTGCGTTCTTTTGAGGCTTCAGAATAAATAGGGAAGGTAAACTCGAGGATTTGCGACCCTCTGAGAAAGGATAGATTGAAGGGCACATGTGTTGTCTTGTATCGCATCTGCATTCGTCGATTATTGTTAAGCACACTTTATTCAATGTAGGGCATTAACCACGTGACCTGCAATGAATACGCTTGTTCCCTGGTCCTTAAATAACAGATGTTACGGTTTGTGTTGTTATAATAACGATGAACTATCAGTGTGTTTCACCTAAAGGTTCCCCTACATAAAGTTCATATGATTCATAAGTAGAGAGGACCCGGTCGTGATAATATATTCGTTTTAATGGCGCCGTCAACAAATCGAACTAAAGTAACTGCATTCATTATTATAGATAGCTTATTCAGCGCCTCTCCAGCTCATGCGATATACCGCTGGATCATAACATCCGAGTGGAGTGTCTCATGCATGCAACAAAGGAAACGAAACTCTAAGATAAGGATGATAACCCTCCGTGTAAGTGAACTCACCAGTTAGTGTTCGCCTGGAGCTCTATCTGTTAGCTAACTAATAGGATATACATAGCTCAGCAAGCAATTACGAAGCTCGATTTGGTGATTCTATTCCATTATTAATCTGTTCTTTTTCTCTCATGTAAACATCCTTGTCCGATAAAACGGGTGTAGTGCCTCCGATGCGTTGCTAATTAACATTGAAAAGTTTTGGTTCAGTCTTGAGCAGGAAATAACTGGTGGCTATCAAAAATATCCCACGGATATTCTGGCTCAAATCATTTGTTTGGTAATACGGAAAACAACCCACGACTTCCGCAATATAACTTACTGACTTTGATGTAACATACAATGATAGGCTAACAATCAGTGAGTCATAGAGAATCATGGCCGCCCATTTGCTTTCTCTTATTTGACATAAACGTGTATGAAGCGATTCCACACCTCGTTCGAAGGTGGCTCATAAGTCTCAGTAAATATCAATCATCGGCCACTATGATTACCTGCAGGAGCGTCCACTCAGGGCTACGCAAATTATGCAGCTTGTATGTTTTTTAATTAAACACAAAAATATACAGGCGAGAATTAAATTTGCTCTATAACCCTATCTAACTGAATCGCTGCTCAACTTGTCGTCACGGAAAAGTACTGCCATATCAAATGTAAATATCAGAACGTTAAAAGCATGCGCACATTGGTCTTCATGAGTATGACAATAGCTGGGTGGTAACACAAATAGTACAGCTGGCTGCAGTCCCGCTGGGGCTCATGCCCCGTCATAACGGACAGGCATGTTATATGCAGCTTGCCTTGGTTAATGCGGTCAATGCAGATGTGACACAATTGTGATAAGCAGGACTTGCGTGTTCTGTGCGGTATTGCGTTCGTCTTCTACATCTTACTGACACACAAATGCAGGGAGTCACTGTCCGTGTCATGACGGAATAACCCAATGTAATAATAGATCATGGGTTGGCAGGAATCCTCAAAGGTTCACTTACTGAAGATCCAGCAAGGACGTCTCAAGGACCTCACCACATGAAAGTCATATACAGCACTCACATGCTATAGACTACCACCTTTCTACCTACACCCATAAGCTTGCGTGTTACTGTCGCCGGCAATGCCTTATATCGCCACAAGTCCCAGTCTAAAGCCGCTTAATTCCGCATTGGTGATTCACAGGAGGTATCCTGGGTCGTCTGAGTCGTCGGATATCCTTAGTAAGCTCACCTACATGGTGGGGAATATAAAGTCCAGGCGATCGTTTTACTGACAAAGCGCACAAATGTGTCATATAGCACATAGAGATTAAGCGATGTGAGTTACCCATAAGCGCTTCTCAAAATCTGTCGCACGAAAGAGCGACAAGAAATGAAGCTTGCATAGGTTTGTGCTGTTCATGAGGCTCCCACAGTTGAGGTCTAGGAACTCTTTTACCTCGCTACGTCACAGCAGAGTACAACAATGGCGGAATAAACTGTAATATGGAGGTTACATTCCGTATAAATTTGGTATAATCATGTGCAGATATGATTGGAATTATGACTGAGAGTGTTAAATGTAAATATATTCATGAATGGTCGATGTGATCAAATTCATGGGAACTGATGAGCTGATGAACTGATGTAACTGTAGGTTTAATGCAAATTGCAGAAGAGCAAATTAACAGCTGAACAGCGACAACTACCATGCATTCCATTGATTATTATCGCGGCTCAGGATGTATAATGACATTTCTCCACCACGATGGAACGGCGTATAACGGGCTATCTATTCAGCTATCGGATGCAAGGACTTCCGTGCGGGTTGCATACGGGAGCCAATGGATTAATCTACGGTTCACACATACGTCCGGTGGCCAGGTTGTTCAGTGGAATGTCACCTACGCCCGGTGGTCTAGTTGTACAGTGGCATGTCACAGCAAGACAACGACGATTACTTATGTGCATGCCCTACGATATGGCGACAGTTTGAGACGGCCTAATTGGTGAACCAGAAGAGGTTGTAAAAGACGTCTTCACCTACAGTAACGCCATGTCTATCTAGATCTTCAGTCACTTTCTCCCCAGTGTTATTATTACCCGGTATTAACAGCCATTCATAGACATAAGAGCAGGAATCTTGCCTCTAGACCGACATAATTATGAATACACCGAAATAGATCAACATAATTGCCTTGGGTCTCTACCTCATTCCTTACTAATGCCACGAGGACGCTGCCGCTTTGGAATTTTGAATGTCACTCAATTGTTACTATCGCCACTCATCGACTGAGGAATACAAGGCTGCCACTGTGTTGTTGCAATTAACGGTGTTGTTATGTTGTCGAGCCTCAAGCAACACCAACTGGAGCCTGGCAATCGACGGAATAGTTGGCATTTCATGGCTATATGTTTGACTAGAGACTAGCTATATGGTTGGCTAGAGACTAGCTATATGGTTGGCTAGAGACTAGCTATATGTTTGGCTAGAGACTAGCTTTATGGTTGGCTGGAGACTAGCTATATGGTTGGCTAGAGACTAGTTATATGGTTGGCTGGAGACTAGCTATATGGTTGGCTAGAGACTAGATATATGGTTGATAATTTGCTTACTCAACCCTATCAAAACAGTAACAGTTTTAGCGTCTATAAGTCGACATTTAACGAACTTAGCATCCACTCCACAACAGTTCGCATTCTGAATTCGATTGATGTTGGTCGCCTCCGGGACTAGAAAGCACTGTACAAGATCAAGAGGTGGAATCCATTTACCACGAGTCGAAGATAACTTTTATCGTTTCAGAGTGACCTATTCACATCAGGACCCAAGACCTGTCAGTAAGTATAGAGGCTACCAGATTACCCCCCACTTCTGTTCCAGACCTTACAGCACCACACGGCTAAAACCATAAACACGTAAGACGTCTGATAGTGTCGATATGCTCCTAGCCGCAGAGCGCAACGTGTTTTATTACGGTATAAAGGTTGCATCAGTCAACCGACTTTCATGGACATAGCAATAGGTTTTCTAACCACAATAATGTGCACTAGCATGTTTGCTAATATAATATCAATCGAAGCTTATAAGTAGTATTTAGTGGAGATAAATGTAGCACAGATGGTGATTGGATAAGCAGCAAGCAATTGTATGTAGAGCCTAGTTAGTGCATCGATATAGCCGGCGCATTGATAGTAGTAATGGTAAGGGGCGTCGTGTGACGATGTGGGATGGATGAAAGCCACGGTGGGTCAGGTGTGGCATTTGAAAACACTGTACATCCATGTGGTCTGCTATACCATCTGATCATTCGCTAGCACATCACACGATACACCCTCATCAAAGTCTAGTGGGGAAATATTCAAATGTAGCCTTTCAAATGTGTCCGCTTTAAGTCATTTGAAATATTTGTATTGGATGGGTCATTTTATAAATTGCTCTTGTAACAGAAGCCCAGAGAGTGCTCTATGGGATTAAAAGTGAATGGCGGCAATCCCATTTGAATGTTATCAAATGAGTTTCAGGCATTTTGAATACAGGGCAGTTATATGTATTATTTGATTGTATACTTGAGATGCCTGATATACTTGATATCACAGAACAGTTTTGGAGAAGTATATTATGACGCACGTTTATTGTCAAAATAATTGAACATCAGAGACACTGAAATGAGCACTATTGCAGCCATCGGTATGCCTTACCGTTTGCATAGATATAGTCCAACCTACAATTCTCTGCGATGGTGTTTTGTAAGTCACAAATACAGCCTTTTGTCAACTGCTTCTGCCCTCAATGCAAAGACCAGAATGAGCCGGATTTCTGTCGTCATAATAAGTGGATGTTTGTGAGATTATCTCGGGAAAGGTAGAATAAACATTGCGCACCTTATCAAGTAGCACGTTCAGATGCAGTATTATGTCTTAAATGTTAAGAAATCCCAATAACACAGCATATTACATGATCTTGACGGAGATGGTCACTGTTATGTTGCAGCTTCTTAATTGGTTTGTTGAGGAGCAAATAATATCACAGAAAGCCACAATCGTGAAGGGCCAGCATAGCTGGTACAAACCGCACGTACTAAAGCCAAACCTACAGCAACAATTGCATTAACAGCTTATTTCAGTCAGAGTAATTGTACACAAGGAGTCCATCTTAGCATTCATGGCGGTACTATGGCAACATCAGATGCTAGGAGCTGAGATCATTAATTAATCCAAGTATATAGTTGATGGATATCAGTGTAAAATCACTGGTTGTTATCAGCAGCACAATGGCCACAACACCACAAATCATAGAAAAAGTCCTCCTGTATTGTAATTGTTATATGCATCATTGGAACTTCAGAAAATGATCATGATGTACAATATAGCATTGATTGTGCAATTGATCCAATGAAGCGCGACAATCTGGATCACGCACAGCTTCTGCGAAGTCAATTAATGCGATACTGTATGATATATTTATCTAAGTATGGCAACTTCCCACTTTGTAAGCATAACTGCACAGCCTTTGTTAGTTACTGATGCCCGCTTTCTTGTGTACAGATCCGCTGCTTTTGGGACTTAATAACCTGTGTGATCAGTTGAATATCACACACACACACACACACACACACACACACACACACACACACACACACACACACACACACACACACACACACACACACACACACACACACACACACACACACACACACACACACACACACACACACACACACACACACACACACATACACACACACACACACACACACATATACTTCCACGCACCAACACACGCACGCACGTAAACAGAAAAAAATGCTCACACACCAGCGTATTGCAAACACAGACACACACTCCAATTTTGCACCATTTCTTAGCAGTGCAAAAGAT